>CM032660.1:28853406-29043567 GCA_019095985.1 Streblospio benedicti
CAACATCCTACCCGCCGATTTAAAGATGCGCAGTTCAGTCATTCATTGCATAAGTTCCATATGAACGACGCAATAAACATATTTAGAATGACGTGAAGCAAAATGCTGCATTTAACAATGTCTCACAAATTTTCACGGCCTAGCAACCTACGCCACAACCTGGTCACGGTGCTGAAGATGTCAGCAGCAGCTGGCGAAACTGTCAACAGTTTATGTAAGTTTAAATGTGTTGTGAATATTAAGAAATGACTGTATATATTTGTATTTCTTCTATCTGAGAAAGTGTATTGTTCTTTTGCTTAGTTTCGCTGAGAAAATGTCAATGCAAGGAATAAAATCCATACAATTTTCAACATTTAATGATTACTTCATGTATCACTTGACAATCTCATACATCATATACATTTTACTATTGCTGAATGTTTTCTTATTACTCATAAAACCAACCACTGTTAATTGAAATGCTAAATGAATTTATGAATCATTCCGACAATCTAAAATACATAAACAGCATTTTTTTTCTAGGGACACAATGCAACCTAAACATAGTGTGCGGGTGGACTGTCCTGATGTCACAATACCAGACATCGTTGGGAAGTGCACGTAGGAGTCCGAAAGTAAGTGTCATGTCACTGTGTCCATTTTAACGACATTCCAAAATTTTCCTGACGCAAAATATAGGAAAAGTAGAAAATATGCGCTTGTCTCGTGTCCAAGGATAAGGACTTCAGCGTCTCACTTTTAACAGGTAAACGTGGCTTCAATAACGGCCGTGTCGGCGTGTCACTTTTAACCTATGTACCATGTGATCACTGACCTCGCTGGCCTCGCTGCCGGTCACGGCGTGGTCTGTGTCGTCTGCTCCTCACGCTGATGACGTCCCCGCCGCCGCCGCCGATTGGGGCTGGGTTCGAGGCGTCGCCATTGATGACAGCAAGTGGCCCGAGTACCACTTGCTGTGTATAGTGTTGGCATGTTTGGCCGTATTTTCGGTTTGCAAACACTAGAAATCGTCTCAATAATGGCATGTCCTTTGGCCCAGCTAGAAAGGAGGCTTCCACTTGCTGATCTGGGTTTTCAAAAAAGATAGAGGGGGTGGGCGCAACTGGGGGCGCGAGCTATAATTCTATAAAGTCTGTGCGTGCAGATGAGCACAATGATGAGCACAATGATGCTAAAAACTCATCTCTAGCTTGTCATGAAAATTGGTGGAAGAAATACTTCACCCCCCCCCCCCCCACACACACAAACTTCCAGATCTGCATACATGCTGACAATATAGGCCTAATAGTGTGTTCTACTAAAAATTATGCCGAAAATTTCTGCTATTTAAACAAGCAACATTACTTTCATGATTGCGAATTTCAGTCAGTATTTGAGTCATTCTTACGACCATACTCACCATCAGATCTTGTTGGGTGTTACTTTTTAAAGGGGTGAGACTGGGGCACAGCCTGTGGACTTCATGTAATGGTTTTCGGACGGCAGAAAGCTTGCAGACATGCAAAATACACACAACCATCATCCAAGAGGCACATCAGAATGCTTCAAAAGCCACTGAGAACAACATGGATATTCTTATTGAAACAGTAGGAAAGCACATTCGGGGAGAAATAAAATGCATGAAGAAGCATGAGAATATATATATCCAGAAGCAGATGAAGTGGGCTCTATTGAAATAATTATGAATTACCTGCCTCACTCACTGCGACTTTTGCTGCAAATAATTATCAAAAGTTATTATTCAGAGCTAGAAATAGCATCTATAGGAAATGCTATCATGCAAGCAATGTACCCTAGAGCTTTCTTGCCCCCTTTGCAAGTTAGTCTATGTGTGACTGTCGAGCACCGGTATGGACACAAGGAGCTGATCAACATGCTCAATAAGCTTTGTTTCTGTCTGTCTTACACCGAAGCGCTACTTTTTCGACGTAGCACATGGGCTTGATGTGGCTTATGACTGCTCAATCATTCTGTCAATACCAAGCAGATAACGTTGCTTACGATACCAAAACACTAGATGGCACTTCATGTGATGGGTCAAATGGCCACTTTCACACCATCCATCAAATCCCAAGACCCATCAAGAGGCAAAAGATCTCACTGTAAGATCTGCAGGAGATTGGCCATGTGAAGATTGTGCCTCAAGAGAGCCCAAAGCAAGTTCAAAAGAGAATGATTTACACAAAACTTGGTTCCTATGCAAGAGATGATATGAAAGAAACATTTGATATAGTATGGAAAATGTCACTCTTTACTACTAGTCCTATGCCTCTTTGGTCAGGAACTATGCAGATGCTACACAAAGACCAGCCATTTCCAGGGAAAAGTTCAGAGATCTTCCTTTCAATTGTCAATCTGACACCAAGTGACCCAACGTGTGTGAGATCAACACTGGAATACATGGGACAATTGGTTCACTGGTGGCAGGATCAGGACTGAAATAGGCCATGCAGCAGGTATATGCAGAGGGTAGTGTCGATGCCATGCTTTCTGGAAAGGCAGTAGCAAGAGCAGTCAGAGCACACCTTTTGGTTGACAGAGCACTTAGCACCATTGCACTATCTGATTGCTTCTTTATCCCTCTGCCCGGAGTTGCTAACCAGAAGACAGATGAAAGAATATCATGCAACATAGGTAAATCGGAATGTATTTATTGTTGTAATATTTGAAAACATTTTACATCAGACTCAGAATCATATGTTCATTTTCATTGTATTATTTCCCGATTTGACACATTATGTTGTTGTTTACGCATTATTTTACATCAAATAATTTTTTGTAAATTCTTTATAATTTAGTGGAATATTAGCAATGTGTTGCACAAATTGATATTACGTTAATAATCACGACACACCATGATGAGACCAACACTACAGGTACATATAATACATGAACTAAGGCTTCATAATGCATCTTATTATAATCCAAAGGCCTAAAAGCTTTATTTTAGCTGTTATTCTAGACATCTACAATGCTTGCTACAATAATCTCCTTATCTATAAAGTAAAAAAGGAATGCCCAAGAATATTTATCAACTTATTCAAATATCACAGTTATGTTTCATATGAAGCAAAGTGTTGAACGTCTCAAACATAGCGGCCATTTTGAAAATCCAAGATGGCCAACACATGAAGTGAATTTTTTATAACACCATTAAATTCTCCATACTTGAAAACATGGTTTTAGACACCAAGATCGTGCCTCTAAGTGCCCTAGAAAGTAGTCTAATGGCAAAATATGGTATTTTGGCGGCCATTTTGAAAAACACCATTTTACTCCTGTGGCTAGGGGGGTGTCTGTGAACATAAAAGCGCCGCTCCAGATTATAGTATTTTTTGAAAGATCATACCCTTAGTATTTAAGAAAAATTAGGTAGACATGTGGCATGTGGTCAATATCAGAGAAATTCAAGATGGCTGCCAAGATGGCCGCCGGTGCTCATATTGTCGTAACTTTCTATCTAATTGTGCTACAAATATAGTTCTATATTCTAAGAGTAAGTTTTTGAGGTCAAGGAATTCATTGGAGATGGTAAAATGCTATAACTCAACTAGATTTTGATAAAATAAGGATTTAATGACATCAAAACTCAATTATATATTCAAAGCATAAATCATACATATCGACTACTTATCGAAGATACATGAATGATGTGTGAAGGTTTTGAGTTTATATTTGAACAAGAATGTCTCCTGTTATCATTTCATCAGTATACATGAATTATATCCATCCATGTAAACAATACATTCACACTTTCATTGTTCTCAAGTCATTGAAAATAAAATTTCTCAAGAATCGTATCATGACAAAAACTCATCAATTGAAAATAACGTTGCTATTTTTATAGGCCTGTATTTGATATTTCCATCAGCAAACACTTTGATTACTATTATTTACATTTGTACTGGTACATTCAGCACAACATGAGGGTTTTTACATTCACCATTGAATGCACATTTGTAGTAAATACAAGGGATAGCATCAAAGAATGAACACTTCTCTCATCTTGGGTTTCTTCATTCATGATATAGACAAGAATTTAAAGATTCCAACAGAAATCATTGGGACTCACATTTTGGTGAGACTTTCGCTCTTATCGCAAGAGCTTCTTCAGGTCGAATGACAGTCCTTAGTTGGTCATGTGACCGCCATGGCGGCGGCAATCACATGACAGCAGAGGCAGGAAAACGGGGGGCAGGTCGTAGCCGGTGTCTCGGTTCATCTCGGGGTGCCATACGCGGATTTCTACGGCTTCCCTGAACTTTTTAAGGATTTCTAAGTCCTCATGCGCCACAATTCTGAAGTCTCTGGGTCTGATGGTATGGCCCGTGTCTCTAATATGATCACCTACAGCTCTCTTGGGGTTCAGGTGCTCTTTGATATGAGTTCTTAACGTTCTTCCGGTCTCACCGACATAAGTGTACCTGCACTGTGGGCATTGTACTTCATAAATGATACCACATTTAGAGTCATCCGGAGACTTGTCCTTCGGAGTGGGCAACATGGATTTAATGGTGTTGAAATGTTTGTGGTAGTTGCTTACACTGTGTTCACAAAACACACGGTCTAGTTTTTCTGACAGCCCTCTCAGACCAGGCCAGGGAGTGTAAGCATGTCAAAGCAGTGTTGAAAGACAATGGGTATAAACCATGGGTGTTTAAGTTGCCAAGGCCAAAAGTCAAAGACGCAAACAGTGGTTTCAGTACAAAATCCCCAATCTGCATCCCCTATGTGAGAGGGGTGTCAGAAAAACTAAACCTTGTGTTTCGTGAACACGGTGTAAGCACCTACCGCAAACCTTTCAACACCATTAAATCCATGTTGCCCACTCCAAAGGACAAGTCTCCGGATGACTCTATATGTGGTATTATTTACGAAGTACAATGCCCACAGTGCAGGTACACCTATGTCGGTGAGACCGCAAGAACGTTAAGTACTCGTATCAAAGAGCACCTGAACCCCATGAGAGTGCCCACCGCTGTAGGTGATCATTAGAGACACGGGCCTTACCCTAAGCCCCAGAGACTTCAGAAGTGTGGCGCATGAGGACTTAGAAATCCATAGAAAGATCGGGGAAGCCGTAGAAATCCGTGTACGGCGTCCCGAGATGAACCGAGACACCGGCTACGACCTGCTCCCCGTTTTCCTGCCACTGCTGTCATGTGACTGCCGCCGCCATGGCGGTCACATGACCAACTAAGGACTGTCATTCAGCCTGAAGAAGCTCTTGCCATAAGAGCGAAAGTCTCGCCAAAATGTTAATCCCAATGGTTTCTGTTGGAATCTTTCAATTCTTGTCTATAAGGGATAGCATGTTGTCTACACTTGCATCTAGAAGTAACACAACTGCAACATGTGCAGGGTAATGGCAATTCAGGTGGTAACAGAACATGTCCTTCAATAGGTTTGAGGAGTTCATCTTCTTCATAGTATCCAAAGTTTGTTGGATCAAGACTTGCAGCAGTCAAGGAATATATTACATTGTATGTGTAATGGAAAGCACGAAGAATATGTTCTCTTGTAGACAGACTAGTAGTTGGAAGCTCACAAAGAGATTTTTCTGCTGATGGTATAGATAATATCGAAGCTCATCCATTGTTTTGAAACCACGTTTCCACAAATTTGCAAGAAAATCTTCTGTTTTCACAAAGTCTATGTCTATGGGATCAATACCAAATTCTACTAAAAAGTCTACTGCGTCATCCATTTTCACAGAGGCACCTCAAGCCTATTGAAGGACATGTTCTGTTACCACCTGATTTGCCATTACCCTGCATAGGTTGCAGTTGTGTTACTTCTAGATGCAAGTGTAGACAACTAGCTATCCCTTGTTGTATTTACTGCAAATGTGCATTCAATGGTGAATTAAAAACCCTCATGTTGTGCTGAATGTACCAGTACAAATGTAATAGTAATCAAAGTGTTTGCTGATGGAAATATCAAATACAGGCCTAGAAAAATAGCAATGCTTTTTTCAATTGATGAGTTTTTTTCATGATATGATTCTTGAGAAATTTTATTTTCAATGACTTGGGAAAAATAAAGTGTGAATGTATTGTTTACATGGGTGGATATAATTCATGTATACTGATGCAATGATAACAGGAGACATTCTTGTTCAAATATAAACACTCAAAACCTTCACACATCATTCATGTATCTTCGATAAGTAGTCGATATGTATGATTTATGCTTTGAATATATAATTGAGTTTTGATGTCATTAAATCCTTATTTTATCAAAATCTAGTTCAGTTATATCATTTTTACCATCTCCAATGAATTCCTTGACCTCAAAAACTTACTCTTAGAATATATAATTACATTTGTAGCACAATTAGATAGAAAGTTACGACAATATGAGCACCGGCGGCCATCTTGGCAGCCATCTTGAATTTCTCTGATATTGACCACATGCCACATGTCTACCTAATTTTTCTTAAATACTAAGGGTATGATCTTTCAAAAAATACTATAATCAGGAGCGGCGCTTTTATGTTCACAGACACACCCCTAGCCACTGGAGTAACTCCCCGGGCGCCACATAACATGTATTAATAGTAATTCAGTGGCATGCAAGACTTAGAGTCAATGTGTTGTCAGGTGACAACGCAATGTAAAAACAAAAACCAAAAAAACAAAAGCAACAAATTTCTATTCCTTTTTGTAGCAGGGGTGTGGGGGCAACCTGTTCTTTCTGTGACTTGTGTGTGTGTATTCAAGACCCAATAATCAGCAATAATACTTTTATATACACGTTTATTAAATTATACATTTCGTTAAACATCGTTTTTTTTAAATACAGTTATTACATGTAATGATTGATGAATACCAAAACATTGAAAGCATGACCTCTAAATAGCTGTTCCCCTTTCACACCATTGCAGAATTGTATGTCCAAGGACACATTAAGTATTTTGTAAATTAGTCTACTTCCAAACTACACTTATATATATACAACAGCTATACCATTTGTTTTACAGAAGATGAAAAAGAGTTGTTTCAAAGGTAGCAATCAAGAGCATTACTTTTAAGTGAAGTCTTCACGACTAAAAGGATTTCCTACTTCCACAACAGGTTATATAGTTCGTGCTATTTATTAAATCCACAGGTTTTGAAAAAAAAATAATAGTGCGACAATAGAATTACATACAGTGTAAAGAGATTCACGTAGACTAACTATGGACTAACTATAGATGAATCATTGTTCAAAACACTCCCTCCAAACTAAAGTTTCTTCATAGACTCCCAAACCAACACGTACGGTGCCTCTTTTGTCACCGGCCGGAAAAGTCCATCACAATCAACCAAAATATCTCCTATTACTATCAACTAATACCATCATTTTTCTGTTCTTTTCAAATGTGATTGTCTCTCGTTAGCAAATACAGTCTGATTATATGCAGGCCCATTGTTGCAAAGATGTGAAGATATATTTGACAAGTTATACCCGAGAAGGACGGTCACAATCAATTATAACCTGCATTTTTTGTGTAGCATTGTCCATTCTTTGTTCATATTAAGTTGCACCATAATAGACTACTCCGCGTAAGCCGTAGTTGTCGTATTCTTTGTCATATCACACACATGGCTGTGTACGCTGTGCAATGCTTACTTATAGGCAGATCCAGGGGGCACAGCCCCACCCCCTCCCTTTTCCCACCCAAATACTTCATTTTTGTAGGTTTTTTTTTGCATGTCCGCCATCGTTCGCTCGAATCCCGTAAGTGCGCCCCCGCCCCCCCCGCCCCCTTTCTAAATAAAATTGAATCTGCCATTGGCTTACTTGATGGTAATAATTGTTATTTTGATTGACTGTAGTGCCTGGTTGTGGACGGTGATTGAGGCGTGTTCAGAAGTTGACCTCGCACACGGCTCCAAACAGGTGGTCACAGTGGTTGTCATTGAGTCCCTCGTTGAACCTGACAAATGTAGATATCTACTCAATGCCAGGCACACGGTATGCACTCTTGCTACGGCATGAAACTGACATGAACCTCTGTAAAGCGGCCACCCCTCTACTGAGGCCTTTACAGATGTTCGTGTTGGTTTCATTAAAATATGGAGAGTTGAGAGAGCGAGAAAGGGTCTCTTTAAAGAGGCAGTCTTACAAAAAGGTACTGGTGGTTCACGGATCATTTGAGAGGTGTTCTCTTTATGGAGAATGGCGACGGTCACCTTATGAACGTTTGGAACCTCTGATCATAGAGGTTGTCTCAATAGAGAGGTGGTCTTAATGGGATATTCTACTGTAGTATGTGGAGCTTCGTCCAAGCCTATTTTCACATCTCCCTCGTTCTTAGTTCCTTCACAAAACCTACATATCCACACCACGAGGCTTATAATATACATACTTAATTATTAGGAGTACCATCTGCATCATATTATTCGTATGAATTAGTTTGAAGTTTTTTTCAGTTTGAAACTGGTGAGTTGATTTACAAGTTCCATTCAAATACCTTTATTACCTTTACGGTTGACATTTTAAACTTGCTAAGATAGGCCTACATGAAAACTTGATGGCTTTGTTATTGGCACACCCGGGTTTGGCATAACAACAATGAGCATTTGTTAATGAGAATACACATAATCTCCATAATGAGACCACCTCCTAGCTGAATTTACTTTAGTATAGTTCAGATCTGAGTAGTGATGCTCTACTGTATCTTTAGGAACTGTATCTTTTGGCGGCTGGGGCTGGGGGGGGGGGGTACGAAAAGTGAAAAATTATAGGGAAAGTATATACATGTCTATCTGTATAGATGTTTGACACAACGGGAATGGTCTCATCCCACAGGCAGATGATCTTAGTTAAATGAATATTCAACAGAAAGAATACCCAAGACTAAAACAAATCACTGCAGATCCAGGTTTTCCCCAAACGGGTGGATTTCATGAGTTTCGTACAAATAAAATCTTGTGGACAGGTAAAAGGCCTAAGAAATCAACATGAAAACCGTTTTTAGGTTACAAAAAAGGGAGGGGGTGGGGTGGTTAACATGGACCCGCCGATGCCAGCAGCTAACCCCACCTGACGTGCACGCAGTCCTCGTTGCCGCCCTCGTTGTTGGGCTCGCCGGGAATCCAGGGCTGGCCGCCGGGGATGCCCTGGCCCGTGCTGCCCCACACGAACGTGCCCTCCGAGGCGACGTCACTGCCGCTCGTCCAGTAGTTCTCGGCGGGGTCCAAGCCCAGGTGGGTGAGGGCGGCAGACAGGAAGGTGTATCTAGAGGAGACAAGGGCAGTGTGGGGTGTGGTTAACGTGTGGTTGGAGACAGACGGCGGCGACGGCAGCCACGAATACAATACAGTGGAACGTCGAATTAAGACCACCTCCATATAGGGACCAACTATATAATAAGACCACTTTTCACGATCACAAACCTTCATAGGGCCACCAAAACTAACCTCTATGTAGAGACCACCTCTCTATGAAGACCAGCTAACGCTGGATCCAAGGGTGGTCATAATAGAGAGGTTCTACAGTAGATTTGTTATTATAAGGTAGCCAGTCATAAGCACGAAAGCTAAATTACACTGTACAAATTGTCCAGAACGTCGAGCCAACAGCAAACAAAGACTACAATTACCAAATGGCTGCAGACTACACAAAAACTTTTAATAATAAAAAAAGAGCAAAAGCACCAGCCGTACTCGTCCATCGTCTCTATGGCAACGAGGGCCATGCGGCGGTCGGCGCAGTAGGCGGCGGCGTCCGCACTGCGCATGCTCTGGGCGCTGGTGGCCGTGTAGCAGCTTCCGGGCGAGGCGGGCCGGCACGCGAGGGCGCGCGGGGCGTACGTGCGCACGGCGTCCCCGCTGACGGGGGCCACCTCCAGCGGCGTGGTCAGTCTGATGGGGAAGGAGGAAGAGGAGGGTGTTACTCTGGGGTGTTAGTGGGTCGTATAGGAGTTTGTTTGTGTAGACACACATGCGTGTAAGTTGATTGTATGTTCTGGATAGTATGGTAGTAGCAACTATAGGTTGTGCTTGAATATGGGTTAGTTTTGATGTGCATGAATATTATTGTTAATGGAATTTTGGTTGGATGGTAATTTTCCACTCTTAAGACACATCCCAATTCTCAACCCATTCCCACCCACTCCCATTTATAACAGAATATCTAAGGATTAAACTTTCTCATTATAAATACAAATAATTAGCTAGACACATCGAGGGAGCGATCCCCCACCCTTCTCCTATGGAAATATTTCATTTCCGTAGGGGTTTTGCCATGTACGATATCAATAGCACCTACAAAACTCTTTAAATGCGCACCCATTCACTGGCAGATCCAGGTTTTTGGGGAAAGAGCCGCACTTAGGGTATTTCCTGGGTTTTGTACGCCCGATCGATGATTGACATGCCAAAAAACCGATGAAAATGAAGTATTTTGGTGTGTAAGTGACTGGGGGCAGGCGGCGACCCCCTGGATCTGCCTCTGTCAATCTTTCCTCCCAAATCCGTGAGCTTTCGATCGTACAAAACACATGAAATCCAATTGTTGTGCCTTCCCTTTCCGAAAGCCTAGATCTGTCAATGAACCATAAACTTTGTAAAGTAAAGTTTCATCTAATGTGTATACATATTTAGTTACACTTACTGGCAGATCTAGGATTTTTGGGAAAGAGTGTTATAGGCAGATCCATGAGAGTGGGGGGCGCAGGGGGCGCATTTTTTTTTTACCAAAATCCTCATGGAAATGAAATATTTGCCCCATGCCCCCCCCCCCGAGCTCCTGGATCTGCAGATGATGACACCTACCCGATGTTGGCTCCATCATGCAGCACACACTTCCCCGTAGCCCGCTCAAAGTCGAAAGCGAGGCAGCCAGGCGTGAAGTGGCATCGCTCGCCGCAGTACGTGCGAGAGACGTTCTCGTACGCGGCTACAGTACTCTGGTACAGTACGTCGTCTGCGCCTCGCTGCACATACTCTATAGTACTGGCGAGCTGATGCGATTGTTGTACTATAGCAAACAGTATCACGATGGATCCTACGTGCACGGCAACCATGATGATTGTGGTGTAGATGTCTGTGTATTTTTGTTACCTTTTTCAGTTTATCCAAATTACATTTAGTTTATATTGAATGACAAGAGAGAACAGGTGACATTGAATTCTTAATAGTCTGAGTATGAAGGTCTACTGCTCATACGGTTAGTGCCAAACACGAAAGGTCTCCCCAGACGAATAATATTTACCAGGTGTGCCCACGTATAGCGTAATCAATCAATGGCTGTTACAGTATTGACCATCTTATATGCCAAGGTTGTCACTCATTTTTCATAAGTATTAATTTTGGGAGGCAATAACCCTTGAGACTCTGTGTAATGCTGCTTTCCGTAAATAATAGTAGTTTGTGAACAAGTACAGCAAACAGGTAGACCTATTCCGAATACAGGGTTTAACTGTAGGTCTACCGCCTGCACGTGTCTAATTAACAACAGGATGTTGTTCAAACATGAGCACCAATGATTCGCAAGTCACAATTGTCCAATTGTCAGAACAAAGTGCCTGGGATCATATTGACACCATCATGTAACTATAATCATACGCACGTCTTAACATTGATTTGTTGTTTTCATTGTCCGTTTTCCCCCCATTATCAAGTACGTTTTGTGGTGGCGCTAGATATTATCGACACTGATGAGTTTTTAGCAGTTTGTGTCACACTAGAAAAATGGTAGCACAAGACGTATAGTTTGGCAGTGTTTGATTCTGATTGGCTGAGAGGTGGATTGCTAAAACTGCTCTCTTTAAATTCGATAAAATTTAAAACCTAAAATGGTGAATACACAACGGAGGAAAGAAGGTGGGGGTTAGAGATTAGAAAAAGTCTCCCATCTTGTGTGTACTTGAACACAAGTCATTCACTGTCCTCACTAAGCTCGTTCTGTCAAACTCCACACTCCGTGACCGATTTTCTAATCTCTCAAGCCACTCGCATGGTAAAGCTTGATAAGCTACCAAATATCTCTTTTGCATGAAAGGCATCTACAAACCACAGGTTGTAACTAAACCAAATGTGTGTGTGTGTGTGTGTGTGTGTGTGTGTGTGTGTGTGTGTGTGTGTGTGTGTGTGTGTGTGTGTGTGTGTGTGTGTGTGTGTGTGTGTGTGTGTGTGTGTGTGTGTGTGTGTGTGTGTGTGTGTGTGTGTGTGTGTGTGTGTGTGTGTGTGTGTGTTTTGAGTATTGTTTCTATCTTTCAGGATGCTTAGCCGGTGTTTTCAGCATACACACCAAACCTAATGTAGCGCACTCATGTTCTATATTAACTCCCTGTGGAGCCTACTAATAGGTTATTATACGAGTGGAGTGGAGATATCAGCCAATATCTCACTGAGTGGTTTTGAATAACAGTACGAGTGAGCGGAGCAAACGAGTGCTGTTATCAAAATCACGAGGTGAGATATTGGCTGATATCTCCACTCCACGACTATAATTACCATTTTCTCCCACGTATATACTCGGCAACAAGGCATAGAAACCACTTAAAGCTATCAAATTTCTATCCAAGAACAAAAGAGAGTACTTCAGTTGACTTCAATTAAGGTCAAGGTACTGAACATCTTAACACCAAATATGTAGGATTTATGCTGTGGCCCTTTCTCCGATGGAATGGAATCTCAAATTATGTTAATGAGCAAAATACCTTACGCTGATTGCGTGATCAGTTTTCTTGTCCACCCTCAGCACAAAGTTATGCTCAGTAAAATATCAGAGTATAACACTAGTAGGATTTATGCTGTGGCCCTTTCTCCGATGGAATGGAATCTTCAATTATGTTAATGAGCAAAATACCTTACGCTGATTGCGTGATCAGTTTTCTTGTCCACCCTCAGCACAAAGTTATGCTCAGTAAAATATCGAGTATAACACTAGTATTGGATTTATGCTGTGGCCCTTTCTCCGATGGAATGGAATCTTCAATTATGTTTGTAGCTGCAGGCATCTGAGCATTTGTGGCTATTGTAGATGTTTGGGGCATTTGTGGCAAAATTGTGATGTTAAATAAGATGGAACATTATGGACAAAATCTAGATTTGTTTATGGTTAAATAAGATGGAAGGTGAAAATGTGCCATGAACATTAGATTAAATATAGGGCTTGATGTTTACTTTTAATTTTTGGTTTTCTTAGAAAATTTACCGGGTTTATAAATGCTTAAGTCCTGCAAATGCGTTATTATTTGTTATGTCAAACATAGTTATTCCATAATAAATTTAACTGTTTATAGATTTTGTTGGAACAATCTATACTACATCTAGAAAAGGATTTATGTTTCAATAATAACTAGTTTTTTGGATTACGTGAGATTTATAAGGATAGGAGTAACACAGTAGTAAGAATGCAATTTTTATATTAAAGGATGATTTCTTGTTCAAGGTGTAATAATTTTAATATTGATACAGTGATTTAATTTTTAGCTGATTGAATTGTACAGATTATACATAGTTCTAAGCTTATTTTTGTTCATATACTTGTAGGTTTTGTACCGCACTTACATATCCACCACGTCATTGAATAAAGTGTGTGTAACAGAATATTTGTTGTTAATTCCTGTAACATAGGATCTCACAGCAGTTACATTAGTACAAAACTACTAGTAGGCTTGCTTTTTACTGCATGTATCAGAATAAGAAACGATGTCCATTGAAGAAACTGTAATCGACATAGAAGATCCAATTGACACTCCTGGCATGGATGGAAGCTCAAATGTAAATGAATATGGACTTGCAATTGGCAATATACCAACAGATGACAGTAAGAAGCATGTCAAAGTAGATTATACAAAGACGAATACAGCAACGGGCATTAGTGACGAGCCTCTACGAGCACTCAAAAGGCAGATGACAACTGCTGCATCTGCTGTGACAAGAAAGAAAAATGAAATCATAACAAAACTAGCAAGCTATGAGAACTGCACCATGTCAAAAAGACTATTTGAGGAGTATAAAAATGCCTTTAAAGCATATGAAAAGCATCATAATGATTTTGCAGCTTCCTTTACATTTGAGTGACGATGTTCAAAGGGCTAGACGTGACCACCAAGAAAAGGTGACAGTGTTCATTGGTTTCAAAACTCAAGTCGATGATTGGATAAACAAAGCTGAAGACAAGATGCAAAGTCAAATGGAGACAAGATCTAGATCATCCACATCAAGTACTAAGTCATACGTCTCGGCAAAAATCAAATTAGCTGAGTTACAGATACGACAAAAAATGTCAGAACGGGTAACTCATATTGCCCAAGAAAATGCGGCAAGAAAGGCTGAATTATTGAAACGTCAAGCATCAGAAAAGACAAAACTTCAAGAGGAAATAGCTGCAGAAAGGGCCAGAGTGTCAGTTGAAGATGTGACCAGAAGAGCAAGAATAGAAGAAGAAGAAATGGTAAGAAAGGCTCAGTTTGAATTTGAATTGCAAAGAGAACAGATTCGAGCACAAAAGGCAAAGGATGATGTGCAACTTGACATTGAAATTGCGCAGGCTATGGCTGCAGAGCAAATAATAGCAGAGGAAATAGGTGACTTCAGAAATGTTAATTTTAATGTCAATGCTGTTGAACTCAATCCCGAATCGATGATGGCCAGTACTCCTGCACCTAAGAGACATGTAACAATTAAAGCAGAGGAATTAAGTGACTGCAGCAATGTTAATCTTAATGTCAATACTGTTGAATTCAATCCTGAATCATTGATGGCCAGTACTCCTGCGCCTACACGACATGTAACAATTAAAGGGGATGCGTCACAGCAGCCTGAAATGGAAAAGAAATTATTTGATGGATCAAACAATTGCTTTACAAAAACAAACAGAAATGTTGATGAAATCTCAGAGGCAAATGACGAATGCTCTACTTCTGCCCCCCACCAGATGTACCTGTATTCAAAGGGGGACTCGCTTGAATTTTCCAGTTTCATGAGATCATTTGAGACAAGAATTATACCAAACACTGTAAGTGACACAGAAAGGTTGAATTATCTCAGTCAATATCTCAGTGGGGAGTCCAAGAAACTTATCAAGGCTTGCACATACATGGAAAAGGATGGATATCAGGAAGCCATGTCAATGTTGAAGAAAGAATATGGAGATCCATACAAGGTTGCCACCGAATATGTGAATAAAGTTCTTCAGTGAAGACCATTTCAAAAGACGATGCAAAAGGACTGAAAAAGAACTGTCTCTATTTCTCTCTGAGTGTAATGTCGCCATGAAATCATTCTCATATATGGATGTCTTGAATCATGTACCAAATATGCAAGCAATCGTGAGCAAAATTCCTATGTACTTGCAAAAACAAATGGAGTGAAGCAGCCATCAAGATCCGCGAAAATCAAGGGGAAGGTTGAGTTTAACAACTTGGCAAAGTTTGTACAGAGTGCAGCTAGTGTTGCTAACGACCCAGCTTTTTGGACACCATGTTTTAAAGTCAAAGCGTGATAAGCAGGCAAACTCTTCCTTCGCTATCCAGTTTGAAGAACGGAACCAACCACAACGCAGACATATAGGATAAAGTGCAGGATGTGCACGGATGCTCATGACATAGAAGACTGTCCACAGTTTGTTGCCCTTTCATTGAGAGAAAGAAAAGGTTTATGATGGAGAGAGGTTTATGCTTCGGTTGTTTTGGCTACAAACATTTGGTGACGGGCTGCATTAATAGAAGAAAGTGCAAGAAATGTAACAAGAGGCATCCTACGAGTCTCCACGATGATGACTTTGTTCCAGCGGCTAGATTGCCAAAATCTGCTGAAGCCTATGAGTCACGTGATGAGGTGTCTTCAAACGCATGCAACTCAAAGGAGACTCTAGGATCACTGATAACCATATTACAGTCTGTCATACCCGTGAAGGTGTGCCAACGAGATGGGGTGATTACTGATACTTATGCATTCTATGACAATGGTTCCACAGGTTGCTTTATAACCGAAGAGCTTATGGATAAGCTTCAACTCCACTCTGAACCAACGACACTGAAGTTGAGAACCATAAATGGCGTTGAGTACATAGAATCTCATGCTGTTGAAGATCTAAAAGTGATGGATATTCATGGTAAAATCAGATTGAGCTGCCAAGAACATTCTCTAAGGAAGAAATACCAGTGACGATTGATCAAATTCCTACAAAATATACTGTAAAATTCATCCCAAAGCCTTGCCGGGTTATCAGAAAGGTTACAAACTATGATCCAGAATTGAGCATAGGAATTCTCATTGGTAGTAACTGTCCCGAAGCCTTACAGCCACTGAGTGTAATACCTGCCCAAGATAACGGTGCATTTGGAGTGAAATATAAACATGGATGGACAGTGAATGGTCCAGTTCGAGTTACATTAAATGAAGCCAATGAAATATCCTGCCATAAAATTCTGTTACAAGAGGTGCAGAAAGTGAAGGAAATGATGATTCCGAATGATGTGATAAAGATGTTTGAAATGGATTTTAGTGAGAGAGACAAAGGAAGAACTCCAGATGAACGTGGTTTTTCCCGAGAGGATTTGAAGTTTCTTGCAAGAGTGGAGAAAACAGTGCGACTTCAAAGCAGGACATTATGTAATACCTTTACCATTTAGAAATGTTGATCCAAAATTAGAAAATAATCGATATCAGGCCGCTAAGCGAGCAGAATGGCAACGGAAAAAGATGTTGAAAAAACGAGAAGTATCACAGTGATTATGTGAAGTTTGTGCAGAAGTTGATTGATAAAGGGTATGCTTACCAGATCCCACAGCACCAAGTTGAGTCTTCAACCCCTAAGTGGTACCTTCCTCATCATGGGGTTTACAACCCCAAAAGCCTGACAAGATTCGTGTAGTCTTTGATTGTAGCGCAAGGTTTAAAAACCACGCACTGAATGACACATTGCTTCAAGGTCCAGACCTGACCAATTCTCTTGTTGGAGTTTTAACACGCTTCAGGGAAGAGAGGGTTGCCCTCATGGGTGACATAGAAGCTATGTTCTATCAGGTACACGTTCCTCCCAAGACCATGATTACCTAAGATTTTTTGTGGTGGCCCGATGGGGATTTGACTAATGAGGCACATGAGTACAGAATGGCTGTTCATGTATTTGGAGCTGTGTCGTCTCCTAGCATCGCTAACTATGCTCTAAAGAAGACAGCAGACAGAGCGGAATTGAAGTATGGAGCTGAAGTTGCTAACACAATGAGAAGGAACTTCTATGTTGATGACTGTTTAAAGTCAGTGGACTCAGAAAAGAAAGCCATCAGTCTCATAAAGGACTTAAAACAGGCAACTGAAGACGGAGGTTTCAAACTCACCAAATTCACGTCAAACAGCAAGAAGGTTTTGGAATCCATTCCAGTTGAGGACAGAGCACCTGAGATACAAATATGTGATCTGGAGAAAAATACTCTGGTCCAAGGAGCACTTGGTTTACAGTGGAAAATAGAAAGTGATACATTTGGTTACACCATTAATATGCAAGAGAAACCTTTCACTAGACGAGGCATTTTGTCTTCAGTATCTTCCTTGTTCGACCCACTCGGGTTTGTTGCTCCCTGCATTCTACCTGCAAAAAGGCTATTACAAGAGTTGTGTCAAGAGAAAAACTTGCAATGGGATGACCAAATTCCAGACAGCTATAAGACCCGGTGGGAATCTTGGCTCAGAGAAATACAGTTACTGTCTCATGTTCAGGTAGAGCGATGTTTTAAACCAAAGAATTTTGGAACAACCCATTCTACACAGCTTCACCTTTTTTCCGACGGCAGTCAGATTGGTTATGGGGTTGCAGCATACTTGAGATTACACGATGGTCAGAATGTTCAAACATGTTTGGTGATGGCAAAGTCGCGTCTTGCTCCAACAAAGCCTATTACAATTCCAAAATTGGAATTAACTGCAGCCACAGTAGCTGTCAATATAGCCCAGCATATCCTGAGAGAATTAGACGTCAAGGTAGATAGTGTAATCTATCACACAGATTCTACTACTGTATTGCATTTTCTCAGAAATCAAACGAAAAGATTCCCAGTTTTCATTGCTAACAGAATAAAGGTCATTGGAGAATATTGCGAGCCAGATCAATGGAGATACGTCAATACTAAAGAGAACCCGGCCGACATTGCATCTAGAGGCTGTAAAGCAGAGCAGCTACTGAATAGCAACATGTGGTTTAAGGGCCCAGATTTCCTACAACAGTCTGAAGACAAATGGCCAGCAGCTGAAATGCCAAATGATCAACCTGATGAAGCGTTTAGTCTTGCTACTGGTACACAAGAAGAACAGAGAGAGGAAGATAAAGCAACTGACAAAATTCTTTCCTATTTCTCGGACTGGAATAATTTGACAAGAGCTGTGGCATGGTTTAGAAAATTCTTCATGTATCTGAAGACAAGAAAATCAAGCAAAGAAACACTGACTGTTCAGGATATTCATGAAGCAGAGATTTCTGTCTTGAGATATGTTCAAATGAAGTATTTTCCAAGAGAATATGATGTTCTGAAGGACTGTATGGATACACGGGGCCGAGTCACGAACAAAGGAAGTACCATTCGACAACTCGATCCCTTTATGGATTCACAGAAAAGGCTACTATGTGTAGGAGGGAGAATTGATTCTGCACCTATAGCATACAGCGTGAAACATCCTATAATTCTTCCCAAGGACAGCAACATTACAAAGATGATAGTGAAGAATGTCCACAGAAGTCTTTCCCATACAGGAAGAAACCATGTTCTAGCAGCTATTAGGAAGAAGTATTGGGTGATTAATGGAAATAAAACAGTTCGTGGCGTTTTGGCAAAGTGTGTGCCTTGCAAGAAGATTCATGGTCCACCAATGGTACAGAAGATGGCGGATTTACCACCTGAGAGAATTACACCAGCCCCACCTTTCTCTCACAGCTGTGTGGACTTCTTTGGTCCATTCTTGATAAAGAGGGGACGCGGAGAACAGAAAGTCTATGGAGCACTGTTCTCATGCATGGTGTCAAGAGCAGTACACCTGGAAGCAGTACCATCACTAGAAACCGACACATTCATCAATGCTCTCAGGCGGTTTACTAGCAGAAGAGGTGAAGTGAAATTCATGCAGAGTGACAATGGCACAAATTTTAGAGGAGCACACAAAGAGCTGGACGAGGCTATCAAAGAAATTGATGAAAGGAAAGTTCAGGTCTTCTGCAGGAACAAAGGTATTGATTGGAAATTTAATCCCCCAGGAGCCAGCTGGATGGGCGGAGTCTGGGAGCGTATGATACGTACTGTTAGGAAGCTTTTAGCTTCAATGCTGCAACAGTATGGCAGTAGAATGGACTTTGATGTTTTCCAGACTTTGCTGACAGAAGTTGAAAATATCATTAATTCCAGACCCTTGACCACCGTAAGTGATGATATCAAAGATTTAGAGCCAATTACCCCAAACCACATCCTAGGATTGGTAGCACCATCTATTTTGCCTCCTCCAGGCAAGTTTGAACGGGATGAAATCTACGGCAGGAAAAGATGGAGGCAGGTACAAGCTCTGGCTGAGCTATTCTGGTCAAGGTGGAGGAAGGAGTACTTGGTCACTCTGCAGACCAGACAGAAATGGCACCAAACTAAGGAGAATTTGAGGATAAATGATGTTGTGATGGTTATTGACACAAACCAGCCAAGGAATCAGTGGAGTCTAGGGAAAGTAGTCGCTGTACAAGAGGACAAGAATCAAGAGGTGAGAGCTGTCACGATACACCAGGATGGAAAGGAATTCATCAGACCAATTCACAAATTGGTGAAACTTCTCTCTACAAATGAATCGGATGATTGAGTGTGTTTTTTGTGAGGATAAACACAAGGAAAGTGTGTTTATGGGGCCGAGTGTAGCTGCAGGCATCTGAGCATTTGTGGCTATTGTGATGTCTGGGAACATTATGGACAAAATCTATTTTCATGGTTAAATAAGATGGAAGGTGAAAATGTGCCATGAACATTACATTAGATATAGGGCTTGATGTTTACTAATTTTGGTTTTCTTAGAATATTTACAGGGTTTATAAATGCTTACATTTGCAAATTTAATTATCATTTGTTATGCGCAAGTATAGTTATTCCATAATAAATTTTCATGTTTATAGATTTTGTTGGAACAATCTAGAAGCATCTAGAACAGGATTTATGTTTCAATAATAACTAGTTTTTTGGATTAAGTGAGATTTACAAGGATAGGAGTAACACAGTAGTAAGAATGCAATTTTTTATATTAAAGGATGATTTCTTGTTCAAGGTGTAATAATTTTAATATTGATACAGTGATTTAATTTAGCTGATTGAATTGTACAGATTATACATAGTTCTAAGCTTATTTTTGTTCATATACTTGTAGGTTTTGTACCGCACTTACATATCCACCACGTCATTGAATAAAGTGTGTGTAACAGAATATTTGTTGTTAATTCCTGTAACATAGGATCTCACAGCAGTTGCAATGTTAATGAGCAAAATACCTTACGCTGATTGCGTGATCAGTTTTCTTGTCCACCCTCAGCACAAAGTTATGCTCAGTAAAATATCAGAGTATAACACTAGTATTGGATTTATGCTGTGGCCCTTTCTCCGATGGAATGGAATCTTCAATTATGTTAATGAGCAAAATACCTTACGCTGATTGCGTGATCAGTTTTCTTGTCCACCCTCAGCACAAAGTTATGCTCAGTAAAATATCAGAGTATAACACTAGTATTGGATATTTTTGTGGCAATTTTATTATCAATGCTGCCATCTGGTGTTTAAAAAGAATAACTTTACAATTTTATGAATGAATCTGTAGTAAAGTGTAGTAAAGCAGTTCCCTTTACATTATAATTATCATAATTTATGCAAAGATTGGCGTATGAAATTATGAAGAGATCAGAAAATATCCTACGGCCTTGCCATTCATAAACACAGTCAGGAGTGGGAGAAATGAGCATATCTACTTGTCAGGCACACGTGCCAATTCCAGTGTCACAGTAAATAGCAGTAATAGTACGTACATATATAGCATCAATGTTGAAAGTATTTATTAGACCATCATTAAATTCACTATAACACACATACGACGTGAAAGGGGGACCATTTTAACCTCTAATGCGATGTCTCTTGAACCATCATTATAAGTGATACAACAAAATAATATGTAGACATTATGAGAGTTACAAGTAACATCACTAACACAAAAAATATATTCAATCTATATTCCTTCCCTTTTTCAATAAAAATGGTACCCAAAAGTGTAAGAATGTTTACAAATACTAATAAGGGTGTAGCTTACATACATGACCATACAATTAATTCGTATACATCTTTCAAGGTTTAATATCAAGTATCTTAAAAGATATGAAATCTTAGCACGGATTATTATTATTGCGTCGCTTCAGCTCAGCTGCTGAAGCAAGTCATTGTGTTTCGTCCGTTTGTAACTATGTTTGCATGTATGTATGTTTGTATTATTATGTTTGAAAATACCTCTAAAACACGGTATTTTAAAATGATGATTTTGATACTATCTTTAATTATTGATCAATTATCTTTTCATATAATGTAGAAAACACATTATTGTACTAGATACTCTTTTCAAAAAATGTTTTATCACATAACTTATGAAACAATAAGCTTTTAGTGCAAAAATGAGGCGGCCATCTTGGATTTTGGCGGCCATTTTGAAAAATCGCGATGGCCAATCGGGCCAAATTGAAAAATGCATATCAAAGAACATATATGCCAAATTTCATGCTTTTATCATCATTTGCACGATTATTCTGTTAGCCGCTCCACTATATGTATGTCTCCGGACAAGCTAGCGGGCGTGCCGATGAACCGATTTCGTTCAAACTTTACACAACTATGAGGTATGAGGCAACACCGAAGTGATTCGATTTTGGGCAATCTGCCAATTAAACTGTGCTTTCTAGAAGCACATTCATGACATTCTTATTGATATTCAATGCAATTAAGTCAGCAAGAAAAGTCCATATTTCAACCAAAGCAGCAAATATTGATTATTGGGTTTAAACCTGATATTGATTAGTATCTGTTATTCAAATAGTACTATTGTATGGCAACACTTTTCCCTGGACATATTGATTCTCATTCATTCTGATGTTTTCTCCTCAAATTCATTTCTTGATTGTAAAGTATACATCATTTCAGTATATATCTTAATTGCCCATAAGTCAACGTTGTTCTAGCGACGCAATTTTCTTTGAATACTTTTGATCTAGTTTTGTTTGCCAATGTCATTATGTAAAGTAGAATTTATAAAATTATAATCCATCAATACATTTGCTCACATAACTTTGGTTGGATAGTAATAATGAAAAAAAAAACAAGATGTCATTTAATATGTTTATGTGATATCAATAGCTGCCAAGTTTTCATTTTTCTTTCAAAGATATCCTTATCTATGTAATAGCTAATATTATAATGACATGGTCTTAGTACGGGCATGCCTGTGTATAACATAAGATTTCGTATGAATAGGCAGTATCTGAGACAGGCGACAGAAATTGAGTTACTAATTACTCGGGTGAGCTAGGTAGGTATGTGTATGTGCTCCTGACTAGGGCCCTCTTTTTATGAATAGGCAAGCTCTAATACCAGCCACAGCAAGCGACATACCACAGAATTATAGAAAAATAAGTGTTCAATTAATGACAACATATTCGTTTAGAATGACATATGAAACAGTGCCTAACTTCACATTTAACAACGAACAAGGAAAATACCAATAACATTTGCATCAACATAACATGCCTCCATCTTGTAAATGAGATAACTCCCAATTTATCCCCTTGGCTTTACCGCGGTGATCACCCTGCGTATCCTGGCCACCACTTGGTCCCGGTATCTCCACATTGTCCGGTCATCCACTTTGTCACCCCCCGTCCTATAGACCTTATACACAGTTACCCGCCTGTAGT
Organism: Streblospio benedicti; assembly: GCA_019095985.1. Taxonomy (NCBI): domain Eukaryota; kingdom Metazoa; phylum Annelida; class Polychaeta; order Spionida; family Spionidae; genus Streblospio; species Streblospio benedicti. The sequence goes on from CM032660.1 coordinate 28,876,315, forward strand.
GGTGCAGCAGAGCCACGTCCTCGGGTATCACCAACGTCTCCGTGCCCGGATGCAAGAAGTAGTGCACTATGTGCGTGCCCACCAAGGACACCATTTCTGGGCGCACTATCACTTTGGACCTTTTCCTAGCGGGCCAGATGCTGGCGTGCCTCTTGGTGCTCAGCAGGGAGATGATGCCCAGCCTCTTGGCTTCAATGTCTTCTGCCGCTGATGATGATGGCGTGAGGATACCGTTTTGATTGTTGATATGAACGTTACCATCATCATCATCATCAGCAGCAGCAGTTGCAGCAGCAGCAGATGCCGCAGCAGCAGCGGCAGATGCAGAAGCAGTAGAAGGGATGAAGAATGTGTTTCTTGCCATCCACGCCCCAACGTTTGGTGAGGCTTTTGTCTCCGCTATCATGTCTATCCAGTTCTTACTGTTTCTGGGCACTATGATTTCATCTGGGTCGTGGAATGCTATGTATTCCGATGTGTACATGTGTCGGTATAGACAGTCATTCATTGCCACCTCTTGAGCATAGTAGTGCACCAGACGTAAACCATCAACTGGCTTGTCTGGGTTTGCAAAAGGAATGTTCCATTTTACTACATCAAGTAGTCCATTATCAATGTAATACTGCAGAAATGGCTGCACGGTAGTACTGTTGATTTGATAATCATAAAGAACGAAGAACTGTGCCCCAAACACTCTGCTCACTTCAATCACCTCAAGCAGTTGCATCACTTTGCTGTAGTTGTGGTGGAAAGGCGGAAGACAAACTGTGAAATTGTGCAGTATTTGCTTAGAGGGCTGTATCACTGGGATTGGTTCTCTAAATCCTCCTCCTGTGTGATTGTAGCTTAGTGATACACCTCTAAGAGAACTTGTGTTGTTATATGCATGGCAATAGAAGACACTCGCGATGAATCTGTAACGTAATTGTCTGAAAGAGAAAACATGTAGACAACTTACACTGTGGCCTGATTATAAAGAAGTCTATTTTTGTATAGCTATTCGTGTCGTTGGAGATTTTGAAGATAACCTGTCTCGTATATTTTAGATCATCAGTCATGTGGTTTAATATGTACATACGGAACTAATCAATCTAACCATCAACGCACCGTAGAATTGAACACAAGATGAATGAATACAATTGAACCTCCAATTAAGACAACCTGTCCACCGAGACCACCTCTACATTACGACCATTTTTCAAGGTCCAAATCCTTCATAAGGCATCGACCATTTGATCTCAGGGGAGGGGGACAGCTATTTTCACCATAGCTTCAATTATTATTTTTTCATGAAATTTGACATCTAATTCTTTTTTTCTTGGATTTTTTTAGATTTTTTTCCTTAGATTACTGAACCTCAATTTTTTTCTAGCCAAATGAAACCTTATTATTTTTTTCACCAATTTTCAGCCTTGCGTTATTTTTTCAATATCTTTGCTGCCCCCCCCCCCCCACCCCCCTGAGATCAAATGGTCGATGCCTAAAGTGACCACAATGGATCTCCATAAAGAGACTATGTGTGGTCAGTCTCTTACGTGGTCTTAATAGCAAGTTTCTAGTGTACTTTAGAGGCAACTATATTCTGCAGCTTGCAGCGGATCATTGTCCACTCACATTGAATTGACAACCGAGGAGATCTGCTGGGCGTCGCCGTGGGTCCTCACCACCCTCCCGTCAGCATGGTGCAGCTCACAGGTGAACGCCTCTTGCTGCCCCGTCTTCTTCATGCCCAGCACCACCACGCTTGACCGGCGGTCATCATAGAAGGCGGAGTACACGTAGCTGGCGAAGGACAACAGTAATGGGAGTAGAATTTAGAAACTCATTGTGCAGTGTCTATTCAAGCCTTGTTGAGATTTCAGATGGAGCTTTAGTTTAATATTCAATATTTTGTATGAGAGAAATAGCAGGAATATTAGGATTTACTATTTCGAATAGTTAAAATAGGAATCTTTTAGTCAGTTCAATATTTTACACCATGGTGGGGGAATACCTGAGCACTTGCGTGATATTTTGATAAAATATGGGTACTGCACGGTGAATAAGCAAGGAATACAAGCACCGCGAAATCCATCAGGACCAGGACCTGGAAGAAATTATGAAAACTTTGGCTGGAAGAGAAAGCCTGCCCCCCCCCCACCCCTGTGTTCATATAGCATTCGTATATCATTTTGAGGTTTTACATCATACTCATAAAGATGAAGAACAGTGAGGACATTTGTATAATACATTATCTTGATTAGGCGTTTACAAGGTGGAAAAAAGCCTTCATCAAATTTGCATATATTATATAGGGAGATGTGTAGTAAACATGTATGTACAATGATATATCTAAATCATAGGCAGATCAGGGGGCACATGCCCTTGCCATCCATTTTAACCCTCCGAAATTTATTTTCATGAAGGTTTTTCATATCTGGATCTGCTACCACAATAAGTATACTAGTACATCATCATACTTACAGCATGCCAGCAACCATTTCCACCCATCCTCGGTCACGGAAGTTTGCCTCATCTGCAGAAGTCGTCATCGGCGTCCCTTCCCACATGGCTTGGCCAGGGTTGATGTCCACAGTTTGCTCATCCTTTCCTGTGACGGTATCAGGCGTTTGCCAAAATATAGCAGTACTATACAAGACCACTGCCATGACTGTGCATGTGATCCACAGGTTCTTCATCCGTCTCTGGAAAAGCGTGCCTTGTTCAGTCATCATCAAATCAATAGATTTGTCCATTTATCATTCTTTTTCATGTAATTGCATTGGTTATTATGATCCAGAAGTATTCGATAACCCGGAGAGGGTTATCACTCTTCTTTGAAGAGGGGTGATACCATGGTTATCATGCTTGTACTCAGACGGAATAGTTTTTCACATTTTTTAGTGTTGCAATTGTTTAGAAAAGAATGATAAATACAAAACCCGGTTCGCTGTGTAACATGAATTATTTTATCAGGATTCGTTCTTGTGGCGCATCAGGCTCGCCCTTCGGGCTCGCCGTGATACACCACAAGAACTCACCTGATAAAATAATTCATGTTACAAACTCACCCGGTTTTGTATATTTACTGCACACAAACTGGTCGAATACCGCACACTACAACACGATTTTTGTTGTCGAGTACACATTAGTATATCCACTGTGAATGAAAAAGTGTTTGATAATTTTTGCCTTGGTTAAACTGTTTTCAGCGTGACAGCCAAAGTAAATAGTGACATAGACACTGAATAATAATATCCCAGATGTGGTAAGTATCACTTTCACTTTGAACACAAATCACCTTTGTTGTCGTTTGCATTGTTGTTTGCATTATCTGCATCAAATCTATATTTCAAAACTACCTGGAGGCTTCTATGGAGGCTCTTGAGAATGCAGTACATGTATATTAGTGAATTGTCAATTGGGGTTTATGCGTTGGCTGCCAAGTACTAATCTTGTCGAAGATTGCAGAAAATCTCACTTCCGCACGCCCCAAACTCATTGTTTCCTTCATAGAAGAAATTAAAGTTGCAGACGTAATCATATATAGCAGCTATTCATAATTCACATAATGTGTAAGCTTCTTCGTCTGTAAAACGTGTAGAGCTGTTCCTCTAGTCACTGATGCAAATTTACTTACATCACCCTTAGTAATCAGGCTGGACCACAATAAACACAGTCGAATTAAGCAATAAATCCTCTTTGTTTTGTGTATTAGCATAGCATTTCCACATACGATATCAACCAATAGTAAGCATATACAGTAAAAATATTTCATTGTTCACATTCTGGCATCATTTGAACATGTAAAATGGTATACACTAACACGAATATTTGAAACTCGAGATTCAAAATGTCAATATAAGATTAGTTTTTGTCTGGTAGCGTTGCATACTCTGCACAGTCTGCAGGTCATAAAACATTCCAAAGTGCATATAGCTTTCAATTGTGTCTATATCATAAATTGTTTAATTTAAGAATAGGTGAAAGCATCGCGCATTTTTTGTTTCATCACAAATAGATTCCTTTCCTACCCTTCTAAGAAAATCAATGTCCAGCTTGAGAAAACTATTGCTGTGCTCATGTAATAGCATTATACAATGTAATGTTCAGGGCATGTCAGACCAAGAGGTTGTGCTTATCATGGAGTCTGAACGTGAAGTTAGTGCCACTAAAACTAGCATCCGATATGTACCGGATATCACGTCACAGGATTGCCCCCCCCCCCCCCCCCCCGACGTATTGGCAGCAGATTAAAGATTTGAATTTCTCGCTTGCCGTCGCCAATCTGTCGAAAGTTGTGTGTACTAGTTAGAGCTAAATGGAAACGTAATATCATAATATGAAATTATTGGCACCATTGGCAGAGCACAAAGCAGAATGGGGGCTCGTAGGCGTCTTGTTAGGGTCGTATTGGTGGCTTATCAAAATCGATATTGCTGCCAGTACTTCGCCAAGTAGCTGTGGGGTCGCTGTCGATCAGCTGAGAGTCACGTGCAAAGTGTCATTAAGCTAAAAATACTCCGATGATACGATCCTATTCCTCCCAGTATTTTGAGCCTCCGCTGACAATATACCGCCAATACGATCTCAATCAGACATCACATCAGGAGCTTGTAAAAAGGGAATGACCTCGTATTGAGATCGTTGTCGTCGAATTGGAACATTTTGCAGTTTTTCAATACGATGTCAGCATGCCACCCCCAAATTTAGTCTGTGTTTTACTCTGTCTTATGTCATTGAATTCCGTCGGCTAGCCATCGAGCCAATTTTTACAAGGGTCAGTCCGTTCCCAATCTTTTGAGGAAACCAGAACACTGGACGGATTTACTCACTAAAGTTTCCGACGAATACATGCCGACCATACATGGAGCTTCCGTGAAGCATCTGTCAAGCATCCGTCACGGAAGGAAGACGTATTAGGAACGGAGCAATCGGTCATGGCAGATGCTGGTCGGATTATAACATTTTAACGTATATGTTCACCGTATTACCACGAATATTTACCAGATGCTAGTCGAATTTATATCGCATCACTTGCGTATTACCGTCGTACTGGGCCGAACGTTATTAGCCCTTTGATAACTCACCTCTCAATTGTCAGTCTTCAATAAATCCCGGGGGGTTGGGGTTGGGGTAAACGTCGCTATTCTTCGCCATATCAACCCCCGAATCCATCAAGATTCCACGTTGATGAAATACATACCTGCTGGCATGTCATAAAAACAGTTGATTTAGTGCATCAACGAATGGGGGTTCATCATATTATATATATATATATATATATATATATATATATATATATATATATATATATATATATATATATATATATATATATATATATATATATATATATATACACATCTGCAGACAGTACTGTTTCGTCCTATTGGGACCCCTCATCAGTGCAGAGCAGAGAATGAGGTTGGGACTGGTAGCAACAAAGAGTGGAAGCTCTCGGAGCATATTTAAGCCAGACCCCTGCATACTTGCCAGAGTGCTCAAACTGACGAGCAGTGAGCGTAGCACAAATGCATTTCAAAGTAGCACCTCAATAGAGTGCTCAACCCGAACTCAAGTAAGTCTGTAATACTCATATCTACAGACAGTACTGTTTCGTCCTATTGGGACTCATCAGTGCAGAGCAGAGTAATGAGGTTGGGACTGGTAGCAACAAAGAGTGGAAGCTCTCGGAGCATTGACCCCTGCATACTTGCCAGAGTGCTCAAACTGACGAGCAGTGAGCGTAGCACAATGCATTGGCAAAGTAGCACCTCAATAGAGTGCTCAACTGAACACGAAGTAAGGGACCATACTCATATCTACAGACAGTACTGTTTCGTCCTATTGGGACTCATCAGTCAGAGTAATGAGGTTGGGACTGGTAGCAACAAAGAGTGGAAGCTCTCGGAGCATATTTAAGCCAGACCCCTGCATACTTGCCAGAGTGCTCAAACTGACGAGCAGTGAGCGTAGCACAATGCATTGGCAAAAGCATAGCACCTCAATAGAGTGCTCAAACCGAACCAAAGCTAGGGAACCCCAATACTCATATCTACAGACAGTACTGTTTATTGGGACTCATCAGTAGATAGATAGATAGATAGATAGATGGATGGATGGATGGATGGATGGATGGTAAGATGGATTTATGGATGGATGGATGGATGGATGGATGGATGGATGGATGGATGGAAATGGATAGGATGGATTTGGATGGATGGATGGATAGGATGGATGGATGGATGGATATATAATATATATATATATATGGATGGATGGATGGATGGATATGGATATATATATGGATATGGATGGATATATATATATGGATGGATGGATGGATAATGGATGGATGGATGGATGATATGGATGGATAGATGGATGGATGGATGGACGCCCTGTGTGTGGTATGTATGGATGTATGTATGTATGTATATGTATGTATGTATAGATGTGTAATGTGGGTGGGTAGGGTGGGTGGGTGGGTGGGTGGGTAGGTGGGTGGGTAGGTAGGTGGGTGGGTGGGTGGGTGGGTGGGTGGGTGGGTGGGGGTTATGGGTAGGTGGGTAGGTAGGCATAAGTAGGTAGGCGGTGGATAGGTGGGTGGATGGGTGGGTGGATGGGTGGATGGATGGGTGGGTAGGTGGGCAGGTATAGGTAGGTAGGCAGGTGGGTAGGTAGGTAGGGGTAGGTAGATAGATAGATAGATAGATAGATAGATAGATAGATAGATAGATAGATAGATAGATAGATAGATAGATAGATAGATAGATAGATAGATAGATAGATAGATAGATAGATAGATAGATAGATAGATAGATAGATAGATAGATAGATAGATAGATAGATAGATAGATAGATAGATAGATAGATAGATAGATAGATAGATAGATAGATAGATAACATTACAAGGTGTTTTATGGCAGCATTTTATTTACAACATTGTTTCATAAGTTCAAGTTTTACAACTAAACTCAATCATCAGAATAAAAACACTGCAATGACTCTGCGAATACATATAGCTATTATACAGTTTGATATAATAAAATTTGGATTTTCTTAATTTTAGCCTAGCTTATTAACGAAGTCATCAAGGTATGGATGTAAACTTGTTTTGTACATAATTAATTTCACTATTTCTAGATTAGAAATCTAATATTATATTACATAATAATGTTACAATTGTATTAGTTTAGTATCTAATATTATATTACATAATAATGTTACAATTGTATTAGTTTAGTATATTATGTAATGTGGGCGTTGTACGTTGTCTGACTCTCTCTCTTTACTCGCCACTGAACTGTTTCCAAACGATTCCGAGTCTATATATTAGTAACAGTTCAAGTGCAGATACAGCGAGCTTGGGCGGACCATCCAGCTCAATTTTTCATTATTCCATCCAGGCCACGACCAGGTGCTAAAAACAAAACAAAAACAAAAAAACAATCACACACACAATCACTGTTTTTTTCATTGTGGCAACATAGGCAGAGTAGCACCTATCTGTCCATGCTCTTTGTCCTTGGTTCACAGAAACAGAATTGGCTCTTTTGGGATATATGAACGGACGTCTGTGTGACAAACCGAGACCATGTAAGGAGGCAACAAAAGGCTTCAACATGAACAATGCAAACTGGTAAGGGTAAGTGTACACTGACCATTGCTAATAATTCCATGTTTATAGGCTATTCATATCTTCATTATGATATGCTCTTACTGGATCAACAGTTTTAGATAAAAGTTGGCCTAAGTATCTAAGTCAATTGCAAATCAAGTAAAATTCGAGAAATAATTAAGCAATGCTATTTTTAAGTTGGGGTTATCAACGGTGGTTTTGGATGGAGTGTGATATGTCCAGTGTATCAGCATATTTGGTGTATTTTTCACTTCATAATACTCCTTCAGGCTGTAGCTCGATTAGAGGGCCATCTTTTACATAGTTTATAATTGAAAACTAGTAATATTTTAATGGCAGATTCTAGTATCAACCCAACACACCTTTCAATAGTTGTTGCACAAGCATGTAAAATACATCAAATACATAAAAAATACATCATTTGTTTGTTATCTTCTATATTGTCGCATAATTCTTGCAGACCAGAAGCTGTGGCTGAGGCTACGAGAACGTTGATTGAGGATAGAGAGAAGAATGGACAGGTTGTTGCTGTGATCGGAGGCAAGACGTATGTGAAGGAGGAAACCAGAGCGGCCGTCTAGGGACCTCTGCTGTTTCACTGAACCAGCAGCTTTCAACATGATGAAGGATGCAGTGGAAATAGCATGTTATAACTTTACGTAGACTATGATGATTTTATGAACACTGTCACATTGCATGCTATTCTTACTGTGACAATGAACTTTATAATGATTCAATATTCTATATGGTATAGTTTAAATGACTATGATATTTCAATGTAGGCTTACTATACAAACTAGAGGCTATAATTACTACCGTATGCATATGATGTTTCAATATTTGCAAAGTACCCGTTAGGTTTAATATTCACTGCAACTATGATATCTTAGCATGTACTTTCAAAGTAGAATAGATAATGGCTTTCCTGTTATCATGAATACTTATAAAGTACTAGTATTATATACATTGTATATTTACTATGACCATAGTGCTCAATGCATGATGTTGTAATCGATGCTGTTAAAGTAAAGTCACTGTCACATAGAAAACAAATGGATGAAACATGCATGTATGACGCCATAATGACGGATAGATTTTTAGTAGCACGTGGTTCATCTGTGTAGATACGCCGACCATCAGTATATCAACATATCATAGTGCACTGTACGCGATATTACCTGATGTCCGTAAGACGTCCGTGCAATACGCTATTTATCCGCTGTTCATCTGTGCTGGGTTTGTTTGTTTTTCAATACTTTGCAACCACAATATCATGTTTACGTAAGTGTTCGTGGAGTGTACGTGGACAATCCGTGTATCATCTGTATCAAGAAAACGCCAAAACATTTGTACATCCTACATATGTGTTTCACCCGTTTTTTCTATGTGACAGTGACTTAATTAAATGCTAGTGCGGTGTAATTTTAATATGACTATGACGTTTGCATGTACAATTTCAAAATATATGCTTCATTATGCAATGTGGTTTGACTTCAACATAGAAAATTCTGTTTTTTTTTTATATAATAGCATCATTTTTCCAACCATTTTATTTTTCATTACTGTCATATGGTCAGTGTAATGTATCTAAAACGTAATATGTTGATTTTAATGGATTAGTTAATCATCATTCCATATCATTTTGCTACCATTTTAATCAACTGAGCTAAAGTGTCAGTTAAAAAAATGGAAAATAATAAGTTAGGATGGCCATGCAAATTTCATATTCAAGGTTTCATATGAGAACAAACAAACCAGCGACTTTGTGAGAAACATAAACAAAACAAACTATTTCAATATTCAATAAATTATACCAAAGAATATAGAATACATTTCGTGTTCTTACAACACATCGTCAGCTGTATCTTTAGTACTGATGGCTGCGGAGTAACCGCACAAACAAACAGTACTTGAATTTTACAGTGTAGTAATAGTTCAGAAGATGTGCTATGTACTGACAATCAAATCAAAATAGTGGGTTATTCCTTGAAGGTGCATATATGTTTTAGTATGCTAAACCAACTACATAAACATTTGCTTGGTCATCATGTTGACTTTATTATTACGTAATCTACTCTGTGTTTGTTTTAGATGATAGTGATACATTTTTGTATTTTGATACCACTACAAGAAACACCAAAGAAACGAATCGTTGCGGTGTAATTTGTTTTATTCGTTCATAGATTAATGCCAAATCATTCTCTATATGATAGCCCACCAATGTGAACATTGAAGAGATCAATTTATAAAATGCAGAAATATATTTAGATTTCATATCACAGTTCACAGAAATAGTCCCGCCAGTTTCACATAGATAAACTAGTTAACACAGATAGCACTAAACAAGGGGCAGCACCCAAATTGGAGAGGCTCTCGAGCGTTCCTTTCTTTTTTGGCGAGATCTCCAGCCACCTCGCCCGTGCTGCCGACTCCGTGTTTAGCCGAACCTCCACCTTACATTATGCTGCACCCAGCCTTGAACACTTTCTTCTTGTCCTCATTTTCTGCCTCAGTGTTTTCCTCGCGCCTTGTCCTTGTCTTTCTTATTTTTGCTATCCAATTTCTTGTTTTTGTCAGCACCCAGTGTAACGGCGAGCAAAATATGATGAAAGGTAAAAACGTGTACAAATCACAATTTTCAGAGGGCCCACAATCATCTCAATTTCAGGATGATAAACGATCATCAAATCCAAAGGGGGCCTACTTGTATGTTTTTATTTGAAGTGGTTCATAAAAGGTCAAGAAATCCCACATCACTAATTTTTGGGCCTTTCTTTCCACATTCCACAAATTTTGAAGCATATTTGCACATCCCCTACCTTAAAATCCAATATCCCTCTTTTTTCCCTTTTCCCCACAACCCAATTTTGCTTGTCTTTTTTTCTCATATCCCACTTCCCTATTCCTGGTCCATATGAGAAGCTGGAACGAGGTGTGGTTCGTAACCATGGACCCCAGTCCATTTCGAATTTCACTATTCATTAGTTGGGCAGTCAGTGTCCGAACCAGAATCTAGATGGATTTCAAATATTGGAAACGGTAGAGCGAGATGACAATGTGTCACAGTAATCTATCATCTAATAGAGGTTAGATAACCAATCCTCATAGCTATCAAATACGGCCACATATTAACCCAGACGGTTCAGATGTAACACATTTTCTCACAGAAAGAAGAGAATATTTATCTAAATATGTCATTAGTAGAATTCTATTTATCCACGATTTACACAGCACATGCAGTCGGATTTTGCCAAACTGCATCAGTAATGTTGATTTATCACTAAAACGTAACATGCACCGCCATCACCTACCGCAGTAAAGTCGTGGAGGTAACTCGGATGTTACTCCTAAACCAATAGGGAGGTGAATTCTCTCGATTCAAAAGTAACTCAACATAGTGCACGACGACGACGACGACGACGACGACGACGACGACGACGACGACGACGACGACGACGACGACGACGACAACAACAACAACAACTACAACAACTACAACAACAACAACAACAACAACAACAACAACTACAACAACAACAACAACAACAACAACTACAACAACTACAACAACAACAACAACAACAAAGTATTGGAAGTTAGGGGCCACATGCTGATAATTCACAAATCTCAAATATGATCTCATTGGCGTGCATGACACGTGTTTAATATATGCAACCTGATTATACCATGACACCTACCTATTCAACAACGAATATAAGAACCAGAAATTTAAATAATCAACGGGGAAAATCCCAATAACATTTGAATCAACATGCTATGCCTTCATTTTGTAAATAGGGTAACTCTCAAGTTACCCCCAATGCTTTACCACGGTGATCACCCTGCGTATCCTGGCCACCACTTCGTCTCGGTATCTCCACATGGTGCGGTCCACAATTACGTCACCCTCGGTGTCAATGAGGCGATACACTACCGCCTGCCGGTAGTGGTGCAACAGGGCCATGTCTTCAGGTATCACCAACGTCTCTGTGCCAAGGGGCAAGAAGCGGTGCACCATGTGCGTGCCCACCACGGACACCATCTCCGGGCGCACCATCACTTTGGACCTTCTCTTAGCAGGCCAGATGTTGGCGTACCTCTTGGTGCTCAGTAGGGATATGTTGCCCAGCCTCTTGGCTTCAATGTTATCTGATGGTGTTGCTGATGTTGTGCGGACGTCGTTTTCATTGTTGTTATGAATGGAATCATTATCATCATCATCAGCAGCAGCAGCAGAAGGAATGAAGAATGTGTTTCTTGCCATCCAGGCCCCAATGTTTGGTGAGGCTTTTGTCTCCGCTATCATGTCTATCCAGTTATCACTGTTTCTGGGCACTATGATTTCATCTGGGTCGTGGAATGCTATGTATTCCGATGTGTACATGTGTCGGTATAGACAGTCATTCATTGCCACCTCTTGAGCATAGTAGTGCACCAGAGGAAATCTACCAAATGACGTGTCTGGGTTTTCAAATGGAATGTTCCATTTTTTAACATCAAGAAGTCCAGTATCAATGTAGTACTGCAGAAATGGCTGCACGGTAGTACTGTTGATTTGATAATCATAAAGAACGAAGAACTGTGCCCCAAACAATCTGCTCACTTCAATCACCTCAAGCAGTTGCATCACATTGCTGTAGTTGTGGTGGAGAGGCGGAAGACAAACGGTGAAATTGTGCAGTATTTGCTTAGAGGGATGTATCACTGGGATTGGTTCTGCAAATCTTCCTCCTGTGTGATTGTAGCTCAGTGATACACCTCTAAGAGAACTTGTTGTGATGTTATATGCAGGGCAGTGGAACACACTTGCGATGAATCTGTAATGAAAGAAAGAACATATAGACAACTTACATTACGGACTGCTTATAAAGAAGTCTAATTTTGTATAGCTATTCGTATCATTGATGATTTTGAACTTAACCAGCTGAATAGATTTTAGATCATCAGGTTTAATATGCGTACACAGTCCTAATCAATCTGACCATCACTGCGTGGTCGAATTGAATGCACAATGAATGAATACAGTTGAGCCTCCAATTACGGCAAACTCTCATTGGAGACCACCTCTACAAGGTCCCGATCCTTCATAAATCGACCAAAATGAATCTCCATACAGACTAAGTGTGGTTAATGACGAGGTTCTACTGTGCTTAAGCAACTATAATCTGCAGCTGGCAATGGGATCCGGTAATGTGTCCCTTTGTTTACTCACATTCCATCGACAACCGATGAGATCTGCTGGGCATCGCCCCGGGTCCTCACAACACTCCGGTCAGCGTGGTGCAGCTCACACGTGAGAGCCTCTCGCCGCGCCTTCCTCCTCTTGCCCCTCTGAGTTGTCAGGCTCATGCCCAGCACCACCACGCTTGACCGGCGGTCATCATAAAAGGCCGAGTATACGTAGCTGATCGATGGACAAGAGTAATTGGAGTAGGATGTAGAAACTGATTTTGCAGTGTGCTTTCAAGGCTTATTGAGATTTCAGATGAACTTTGGTCTAATATTTCTGTATTATAGAAATGGAAGGAGTGTTAGGATTTTCTGATGTGTAGAATAGAAATTCTTTTTTACAGTTCAATATTTTACACTGTGGGAGGGCGAGAAATCTCAGGCCATTGCCTGATATTTTGATAAAATATAAGTTATGCGTGGTAAATGTGCGAGGAATATAAGCACCACGACACCCAGGACCAGGATGAAATGCCTGACCCCACCCTCATTGTGTTCACATAACATTCATGTAATATTTTAAGGTTTTTAAAACATACTCATAAAAATGAAGAAAAGTAAGTAGATCTATGTACATTTGTATGATACCTTATCTTGATTACAGGGTGGCATAAAGCGTTTCACCTATATATAGCGTGATATAGTAATCCTGTGTTTACAACCTATAAACATGTGTCCACATTATAGGCATATCAAGGAGGCACACATCCCCATAATCTTTTTAACCACCCAACATTCATTTTCATGTGGTGTCTTTTCAAATCCTGCATGCATTGACACGTACGAAATCCAAGATCCTGTGGGTGTGTCAACCCCCACCCCCCTTTTCTGAAAAAATGGACCTGCTAGTGTAGTAAGTGTACATCACCATACTTACAGCATACCAGCAACCATTTCCACCCATCCTCGGTCACGGAAGTTTTCCTCGTCTGCAGAAGTCGTCCTCATGACTTGACTGAGGTTGATTTCCACAGTTTGCTCGTTCTTTCTTGCGACGGTTTCAGGCATTTGCCAAAATAAAGCAGTATTATACATAACTACTGCCACGACTATACGTATCATCCATAGGTGGAAAAGTGTGCCTTGGTCAGCCATCATTAGATGATAGATTTCGCCATTAGGTGCACGCGACTTGGTGATATAACACACGACTACTACACAAGTACACTTAGTATATCCACTGTGAAATGAAAAAGTGTTTGACTATCTTTGCCTTGGTGAAACTGTTTTCATTCACTGTGCATGTTGACAGACACTGAACAATGTCGCAATTGTGGTAAGTTTGATTTCACTTTGATCACAAATCACTTTTATTATTAGTTCCATTGTTTGCATTGTTTGCATAAAATCTATATTCAAAAACTGTTCGGTGTAGAAGTAGAGCAACTAGGGTGGCAACAGTTACTCTTGTCGCTATTCAAATAATGCCAAAATGGCTGATGGTAAAACCAAAAGTTATTTTTAGCTTCTTAGTAACGTTAGTATTACATCCACTATGATTAGTGACAAGAGGCCATAAGTTCTTTACATAGTTCTTTACATTGGATACCAATTTCTGTGTGAGTTAAATGTGTCATATTAATGTTGTGAAGAACATTTTGTTTTCCACCTCATGCGGGTGGCTTGTTCCAAAAGTCAGGCCATGACCCAGGTGCACGTAATGTTTGTGATGTTTATGAGGATACAAATGAACTATAGGAATATATTCTATCAATATGATACAGCGTTATGTATGACCACATAACCCCTTGCTTGAAGTGCGTATCAGCTGGTGCGTATAGGGCAGGGGAAAGATGCTCTACTCGTCTCCTCTCGTTTCTACTCGTCTCTATTCGTCTATACTCGTATTTACTCGTTTCTACTTGTCTCTACTTGTCTCCATAGTCTATAATCGTCTCTACTCGTCTCTACTCGTCTGATACCGTCATTTCCCAAGCAGTCTGGGGAGCATACATGGGCGCATCTACTTTTCAGATACATGTGTCAATTCCTGCGTCGCACTATTAGTAAATAGAGGTACTAGTATATGTACAGCATCAATTTTGAAAGTATTTATTAGAACATCAGTACATTCACCATAGTACACTAACAATGTCATATGGGGACCGTCATCTAAACGCTTTAAGGTAGCGGGACTGAACAGTTTTTCTTTTAATATCAAATTTAATGATTACCATTGTAAAGTTCAAAGTGTGTAGATGTCAATGAAAAAAAAATACTCATTTCATCTCGTCTCACTTGTTTGAGATTTATAGTCAAAACGCCAGGCATGTGCGGCATGTGTGAACAGACAATTTACATAGAGTTAAATACAAGATTTTACTATTGCCATTAACAATACTGCTCCAAAATGTTTTTAAAGCAATATTTCTATGCCGCATGGAAAGATCTTATCAAAAGCTTTCAAAAATGTATGAATTTGATGTATGTTACCTTCCATTTAAAAAGATATTGAATATCTTAGGTGCTAAAAATCTATTAAACCAGAGTAAAATACGAAACATGATTTTAAGTATAATATCATATGTTATATTTTCACAAAACAAAATAAAACAGGAAGTAAATATTATCTGTTAAAATGGGTAACAAACACTGTTCACAACGGCTGTTCACAACTGATTATAGCCGTTAGAGTGGGTTAAAACCTAATGCACCCTTTACTGTCCATAACCATCTTAATGTGATGTCTCTTGTAATATTATTGTAAGGGATATAACAACATAATATGAACATATGAGAGTTACGAGTAATATAATCTGAGAGTTACAAGTAACATGACTACACAAAAATCATATTCAATCAATATTCATTCATATTCTATTTTTGATTAAAATGCTAAGTTAATCCAATTGATAAGAATGTTTACAACTACTTATGTATGTGTATCTTACATACATGGCAATATATAAATAATATGTATGCATCTCTCTAAGTTGGATAAAACTCACAAAAAACATGCATTCATAGATATTTATATGAATAGAAAAAAATCAAGAACATTTTTAACATTTAACAACAACAGCAACAACGTTAGCAACGTTACGGGTTATATGAAGCTCTGAGCCAAAGGTAAGATTAGTGGAATTTTTATCATTATCATGTAATAAAGTCGATCAATCAACAGAAAAAACAACTACATTTGAATCAACAATACATGCATCGATCTTATAAATGAGGTAACTTCCAAGCTACCCCGGCTTCACATCCGCGATCACCCTGCGTATCCTGGCCACCACCTGGTCCCGGTACCTCAACATGGTACGGTCCACAACCACATTGCCCCTGATCTCAGTTACCCGCCTGTAGTGGTGAAGCAAAGCCACGTCCTCAGGCATCACCAACGTCTTTGTACCTGAGGGCAGGAATCGGTGCACGATGTGTGTGCCCACCAAGGACACGAGACCCGGGCGCACCATCACCTTGGACCTCGCTTGAGCGGGCCAGATGTTGGCTTCCCTCTTGGTGCTCAGTAGGGAGATGATGCCTAGGTGCTTGGCTTCAATGTCATCTGATGCTGATGGTGTGTGGACATCGTTGTTGTCGTTGCTGCTGTTATGAATGTCACCATTATCATCATCAGCAGAATCAGATCGGATGAAGAATGTGTTTCTTGCCATCCATGCCCCAACGTTTGATGAGGCTTTTGTCTCTGCTATCATGTCTATCCAGTTATCACTGTTTCTGGGCACTATGATCTCGTCTGGGTCGTGGAATGCTATGTATTCTGATGTGTACATGTATCGGTATAGACAGTCATTCATTGCCACCTCTTGCACATAGTAGTGCACCAGTGGTAAACCACCAACCGGCTTGTCTGGGTTTTCAAAAGGAATGTTCCATTTTATAACATCAAGTAGTCCAGTATTAATATAGTACTGCAGAAATGGCTGGACAGAAGTATTGTTAATTTGATAATCATAAAGAATGAAGAACTGCGCCCCAAACACCCTACTCACTTCAATCACCTCAAGCAGTTGCATCACATTGCTGAAGTTGTGGTGGAGAGGCGGAAGACAAACGGTGAAATTGTGCAGTATTTGCTTAGAGGGCTGCATCACTGGGATTGGTTCCACAAATGCTCCTCTTGTATGAGTGTAACTGAGTGATACACCTCTTAGAGTGCTTGCTGCGATGTTATATGCAGTGCAATAGAACACACTCTGGATAAATCTGTAATGAAAGAGGTAACATACGGACTACCTACATGGTGGATAAATTATAAATATATCTATTTCCATATAGCTTTTCGAGTCATTGATGATTTTGAAGTTAACTGGTTTTGTATATTTTAGATAATCAGTCATGTGATCAAACATGATGCTAATCAATCTAATCATAAATGTACTGTAGAATTGAGCAAAAAGGAATAAACATCCAATTAAGACAAACCTCTCCATTGAGACCACCTCATTAAGACCATTTTCCCAGGTGCAATCCCTCATAAAGCCATCAAAATGAATCTCCATAAAGAGACCACTTTGGTCAGTCCCTTCATTGGTCTTAATAGTGAGTTTCTACTGCATTTAGGGGGGTCAGCTCTATACTCCCGTTCAATGGTCCCCCATCTTACTTGTCCCTCGTCTCATTGGTCCCTAGTCTCATTGGTCCCCCATATTCATTGGTCCCCTCATCATGGAATAATGTTGGATATACGATTAGGATTTCAGGGGTGGATATACGTGCCAAGGATGAGGACATCTCAGCCTTACTAAAAGAAATACTGTAAACATATTTGAATTATAGTACAACCTCCAATTAAGCCTACCTCGATATTGAGACCACCTATAATAAGACACTTTTTTCACAACACATAAAGGTACGTACCAAAATGAGCCTATGCATACGCCTCGCTGTATGACGTGTTGTCAATATCGATGCTATGATAAGGTCATTTTTACGTATATGCACACTTTAAGCATAAAAAAGGGTGATGAAGACAGATAGAAAAAAATTAAACACCTCAATCAAACGCCATTGACGCAAGATCAATACTATGAACATTTCTTTCAATTTAAGAAATACCTGAGCATATTCATTCATTGTGGAGATGACTTGTGTCTTACTTCTGCCACAGCAAATCCACTTAAACTTTTAATTTCTTATAAAATATGTTTTACTTAAATATATCATTCACACAAATGATATTTTGAAATAAACATTGATGGGGGTACAAGTGATCTTTAAGGTGGCTGTAGCTTATTTCGATGAGCCCCGCCCAAATTGCAGATCCAGGTTTTTAAAAATTATATTATGATCTATAAAATAATCTATATAAAAATGATTTTGTGGTGGGAAAAGGCAGCACACGCCTCCGGCTTACCCCCTACCCACACCCCAACAGCGGCCAGCAGCACCAGCACCAGCAATAGAAGCAGTAGCAGAAGCAGTAGCAGAAGCAGAAGCAACTTATAACATCAATACTATACCAATTCAATGGGGGACCAATGAGACGTGAGACCAATGAGACGTGAGACCAATGAGACGGGGGACTAATGAGATGGGAGACCAATGAGACAGGGGAACAATAAGATGTGATCACTTTGTACACTTACACTCCGTCAACTCCGGAGGAGATCTGCTGGGCGTCGCCGCGGGTCCTCACCACCCTCCCATCAGCATGGTGCAGCTCACAGGTGAGCGCCTCTTGCCGCGCCTTCTTCTTCATGCCCAGCACCACCACACTTGACCGGCGGTCATCATAGAAGGCGGAATACACGTAGCTGACGAAGGGAATTAATTTTGTAAAGTGTGTATTCAATGCTTATTGAGATTTCAGATGGAACTTTAGTTTAATAATTTTGGATTATTATGTTAAAGAAAAAGCAGGTATATTAGAATTCATTAAGATGAAGAATAAGAATCATTTTGAACTAGTTCAATGTATTACACTGGTCCCCGAGATATACCTGCACCCACCAGAACTTGATAAAACACTTTGGATGAAAGGGGGAACCTGGCCCTTCTTTGTCTGCCACAGAACTGGTTCAAAATTATTCCTACTCTATATAAAGCTCATATCAAGCTTTATAACAAACTCATAATAGATAACATACAGTCGACAGTACATATATATAATACTCCTTATCTTGATTTAGGCGTTCACCGGGTGGCACAAAGGACTCGTCAAATTCGTATTTATAGCATAATTACCATAATATAACAGTAAATATATGTATTTAGAATGACATAGCTGAATCTGCTATATAGTGTACCAAGTGTACATCATCATACTTACAGCATACCAGCAACCATTTCGACCCATCCTCGGTCACGGAAGTTTGTCTTATCTGCAGAAGTCATCCTTGGCGTCTCTTCCCTCATGGCTTGACCAAGGTTCATATCCACAGTTTGCTCAATCTTTCCTGTGACGGTGTCAGCCGTTTGCCAAAATCTTGCAGTGCTATACAAGACCACTGCCGCGACTATACATGTCATCCATAGCTTCTTCGCCCGTCTCTGGAAAAGTGCGTCTTGTTCAGTCATCATCAAATTAATAGATTTGGCCATTTACTGCACACGAACTGGACATATAAAACACCTTACAACCCTTTAGTATATGCACTGTGAAGAGGAAAAGTGTTTGGGCTTTTTTCATTGGTTAAACTGTTTTCACAAATTTCAGCGTGACAGGCATGATCGTGATAGCCACAACCTGTGATTATTCATGATGCTGTAGTTCGCATCGAACAAAATCTTCAAAATAATATCCGCTACTGGATCACGATGGAAAAGACTCGTTCCTTTCTAATTGCTTTACTCTGATGAAGGCGCAAAATAAAGTTAGAAATAAGATTTTGCTTGGCAAAGAAAAATGTTATTGCATACACACTGAATGTATCAAATGTATCAGACTGGACCACAATAAACACTCGAACAGTCGAATTAAGCATCAAATCCTCGTGGTTTTTGCGTCTTAGCATAACTTTTCCACATAAAACGACATATGATTTTAATGTAGGTAGTGTGTACATTACAAATGCTTTTATAACATTGTTTATATCCTGGCATTATTTGAAGCGTGACGAGGGTAACTCGCTTCACCCTCGTTGCTTCTTCACATGGAACATAGGCAATATAAATTGCATTCACACGACTGGAGATTTGAAACATCAATATCTAATCAACTTTTTCAGGTGATGTTGCAAACTCAGTAGGCAATAAAATAATGTTTTAAATATCTACTGATGTTAAAAGGCGATAAATAGCCGAAGTGTGTGATGATTGCATTGCGAGCTTTTACAGTGCATTTCATGTGAAGTTGAAACCCACAAAGAAAATTTCATTTGCTTTAATCAAATACATGCATGATTACATCTAAATAAAACAAATCATGCATAATTTGACAATTGTTAGATACGTCAAATGTCGAGTTTGATGCAATATGTATGGATTTAGACACCAATGATTACGCCAATTAAACTTTTACATATTGAACATTATAGTGCAAGACACGTGTAGCATCTATTATATGTGTGATTCTGTAAGCTTCGCTCGTGCATTCAGTTACGATCGGGAGGTTAATTTTACCGTGCATCAAATGAAATATATTCGTGTTATAAAACCAATGTATTTAACTCACCATCGTCTGTTTCCATGTATCCCTGCAATACACCTACACAGGCGAAAAAGTCAAAGCGCCATTTTTGTACACATTATTAAAAAGTATACAACAAGAAAGGGCATTGATTAGATACTAGCAAGATTGTCGCAATGCAGGCACAGTTATTATACATTGATAGTTTCCTTTTGTGTTGATAATTGATTGTTACATGCGTGAAATTGTCACATCGAAGATGCTCAATTGCTGGCAAATACTTTGTGAGGTATAGTGGTGATTTACGTGTGGTGAGAATCGGGCAAATCCTAACCTTTCTTTGGTTTATTTTAGTGTAAATCAGTACCTGTAATACTTAAGTGTGAATGTCACACCAACTTGCTTTGCAGGGAGATGACGACTTTAATCTCAAACCCATGCCAAATATTCTGTCACTTTAAAGCATGTGTCTAAATAATTCTGCATCAACTTGAAGTAGTCCAATTTCAATAGATGTCTCATACAGGGCGTTACTATATAATGAATGCAAATCTGGATAAGGAATCTATAAGATGATGATGTGGATGATACACTCTAGTTGACTCACTGTCCAAAATCTAATACAGTAGAAACGTAGAAACTCTCTATAAGGACCACTTGTGGAAACAACTTAAAGTCGTCTCAATGGAGAGATGGTCTTTATATGGTGGCTACCATTTGATTCATATTGAAAGATTGGGACCGAGAAAAGTGGTATCTTTATAAAGGGGTCTCATTATAGAGGTGGTCTTAATTGGAGGTTCTACTCTATTCTCAATGGAATGCTGAAAAGTGTGCTTGCATCAGACATGGATAGGGATACTGCAAATGCGCACAACGCACGATGTGTGTGGTGGGTGTTGTGGAGCATGTTCCCCACTTGGGCTCCCTAATCACTACCTTTTCTTTTTAAAGCCTTGTGATAAGTATTGTTGTCTGGCCCCTGTTTTGAATGTGTGTTTTTTTTAACCTTATAGACTATAAGGTACTGTGTTATGCAGAGCATGTATTCCATTTACAATGGTTTTGTTGCAGTTCTACCGTTTTTAGCAGACTTATTAATATCAGTATGTTGTTCACACATCACTGTCTCGCATTTCACAAGGCAGGATAGTTGTCCAGTAATAATAATAATAATAAAGTTTAGAGAAACATGTGAATCGTGATTCAATGTATACAGTAGAACCTCTCTATTAAGACCACTCAATTGGTCTCACTTACATGGAGGTTCCCATTGGAATCATTTTGAAGGTTTGGGACCGAGAAATGTGGTCTTATTATAGAGGTGGTCTTAATTGGAGGTTCTAATGTATATCGACTTTTTTCTCACTATCGTGATATTCACAACTCTCATTTGTTGAATCTTAAACCCACACAAGCGTTGGCAATGCGCAACTAAACATTCCACATTGAGTTCCAAGTAGGATTGGTGTGTCCATACTGCTAATGACTGGTGTAAATGTGACAACAAAATAGCATAGTCTCCAATTTAAACCGCCCGCAATTATATTATTCTATGTGTATTCAATTTGTAGCTCGATTATTTTAATATGATAGAAGGCAAACACACTTAGATGCAAATTGGTTGAAAATGTTTTGTCTACTGAATGCACTTCATATTTGCAAAGTGTTGGCTATAAAGTCGTGTTCTAGCAGGTTCTTTGAACGCACAGTCTAATACGATATGCCAAAAATCAATATATTGACCAAGACGCCAAATGTTTGATGTAGCTGGCTTTGCATTAGTGACATATTCCAGTTCATACATTACATAACAATGATCAAAATCCTCAGAATCCAAATAATATCTGTTATGCCGGGGACTACGTTGCAATCTGTGTCTGGTGTGTTCTGCAGGTTCAATTGCAGAATCGCCCTGACAAATCCATCATTTGTCTATTACAGTACTGCCATGTGGGGCTTGTGTTTGAGACCAGTGAGGCGTTTGAACAGAGAGTTTTACAGCAACCTCCGTATCTGCCATTTGACTGTTGGAATCTGTGCAGAGGAGATGCGGTGCCGAATCGCCCCACGTTTGGTCTAAACTTTCTGTGCTGTTTGCTATAAACTCCGGTCCACCGTCACTTGACAGTTCCTCTGGAACACCAAACGTTGAAAAGAGGGGAACACCACGTAGGTGACGGATGAGGCCGGTGGCTCCTGATAGTCCTGAACTTGTTGGGGACTGAAACACCTCCACCCAACCTGACAACCTATCTCCCACAACCAGATATTGATGACCTCCATACTTGCAGAAATCAGCGAAGACTTGTTCGAAGGGGGTGGATGGTGGGGTTGATGGGATGGGTGGTGTGGGTGCTTGTGATGGTGCGTTTCTATTGCAGTGTGTGCAGGCCTCTCTTGTTTCACTGATATCCGTGGACATCCCTGGCCAGTAAACGATAGTTCTTGCTCGCTGTTCCATTCTGGACGTTCCCTGGTGGGCGGAATGTAAGAGCTTCAGTATCGGTTGCCTTAAAGACACAGGAACTATGACCCGGTCTTGAAACATTAGAACGCCGTCTTGCACATATACAGAGTCATAAATAGACTTGAATGATGATAAGGAGGGAACATCATGATCGTCTACTTCGGCTCCACATTCCACTAATCTAAGAAGGTGGTTGAGACAAGGGTCTGCAACAGTTTCATGTGCCAATCTTGACCATGTTATCGCGCAGAATTCTTGAGTGTCATTGCGTATAGATGCCATGAGTACACATTCTGCGATGTCGGGGGATGCTTGCTGACACCGTGTCTGAGGACCCTGCTGGAGAGGGATGTCTCGATGTGGCATCTGCAGCGGCGTTCGACTTTCCAGGGAGGTGTTTTATTTCAAAACGCCACGCCAGTGTTCTTTGCTTCATGCGAAATAACCGTGAATTAGTTATTTCATCAAGGGTTCTGTCACCAAAGATTTTAGTGAGAGGTTTGTGGTCAGTGACTACTAGCAGATTATCGCATCCCTGTGTGAAATAACGAGTCTGTTCTAGACCCCAGGCCACTGCCAAAGCTTCACCTTCTATTGCAGCATAGCGTTGTTCTGTGGCCGACAACGATCGAGACCCAGCTAGTGTGATTTTCCATCCATTTTCACAGCAATCGGGGGATCCAGAGGGACAGGTACAGTGTTGCTGAAGGAGGAAATAACCAATGCCCTGCTTAGACCAGTCTGGTCGCAGGCAAGTGCGTCGCTGTACATCAAAAATTTCTACCCCTTGCCTAATTGAATCCATAATGGCCTCTTTTGATTTCTGGAAGGCTTCATCCAGCATTGGAGTCCATGAAAACGGACAGCGGGGGCTAAGGAAAGGTTTGAACGGCTCCATTGTCTCACGTAACTGAGCATAATTTGACACTTGGTTTACCAATCCAAACCAGCTTCTGATGTCCGTGGTGGAGGTAGGTTTCGGGAAGTCTCTGATGGCATCTAGGTATTTCGGGAGAGGCTCAATTGTAGTATCAGACACTCTGAAACCAGCAAAGTCTGCCTTCCTCACGCAGAACTGGAACTTGTCTGGGTTGAGTACAATACCTGCCTGGCCAACTCGTGTCAGGAGCTCAATGGTCCTCCACCAGTGTTGTTCCAAGTCCGTGTCATAGTGTATGGTGTCGTCAACACAGCGTTCCTTACGTTCAAATGATGATAGGATGGCATCAAATCGACGGTTATAGCCATCTCCTGATGACAGGAATCCTTGGGGAGCTCGTGTGTACCTCCAGCGTCCAAACGGGGTTATAAACGTGGTGAGGTGTCTATCAGACTCCCGTAGGGGAACACTGTGGTAGCCGTTCCAGGCGTCAGTGACAGTTTTCCATGTGTTTTTCGGGACACGGCGTGCAAGGTGAAAAGGAGGCTCTGAGGCGAATGTTTCCCGCTTGCAGTATTTGTTAAGTGGTGACAAGTCAACTGTTCTGCGGGGTGTACCATCATGCTTCCTGGTTATAACCATACGATGGCACCACGTTACGGGCTCCCCATACGGTACACGCTCTATGACGCCAAGGGCTTCGTCACGCAGAAGGTCGTCATACACTTTTTGCTGCCAGTGAAGGGGTACTGGGGATGGTGTGTGGCACGCTTTAGGCGGAGCTGTTGGATCAACGTGAATCTCAATTGGTGGGCCTTCCATGCACGATAATGCTCGGTGAGGGCATGTGTTAAATGTGGAAGATGCATATCTGTCAAGTAACCATGCTTTCATTCTGGTGTTGTTTTCAGCTGTGCAGGGAAAGGGAAGGACAGTTGGGGGCAGAGGTGCGGGACAGCGTTGAGGGCAAGAGCATGGCCCTTCAGATGAAGGTCCTGGTGCGTTGCAGCCGCTGTTGATGACCCGTATTTTGCACTTTGATACTGAATTTCGCATAGATGACTCTCCAGCTGTGTGAGTTTGTTGCCCCTGCCCATCTGATGAGTACATCAGCGTTTCAGCCATAATATCTAGGTTCAAAAGTGACTCATAAGATAGATACATTGCATTTACGCAACTGCTCACATAGACCATGGATCTGCAGCTTGTTGTTTTGGTGCCATGTGACGTCCGGATTGTAGCAAAGAATGCCCCCTCAATGGAGATAGGTGAGCGGTTGGCTGCTGTGAATCCCATGGTGACTGGTATGAGGTGGTCTCGTTTGAGGCCGCATGCGAGGAAGTCTTGTAGTGACCACACGTCACACTGTGCACCAGTGTCAACAATGGCAGACACTTCAACTTGGGTGGTCACATTTTTTTTATTTCAGTCATATACTTGGACTGGGCTGTAGTGTCCATAGCAATAATAATGGATGCTCTTGGATGGGGTTTGAAGCGTGCTTTTTTCCATTCCCCTTTACTAAACACAAGTGTGATCTGTGGCAGACGCTTCTTGGGTACATTTTGTGTGGGCATAGGATGCACTGCAGCAATTTGGGAAACATGGTCTGGCTCTGTGGTGTGTATTGCTGATGAGGATGCAGATGATGGTGGTGTTAGACTGCTCTTCTTTTTACGTCGAGCTCTAAAACAGTTCAGACATACCTTGTGTGGCTTGCTGTTCCAGCCCCTAGCACCTTCTGTGTAAGCATTGAACAAGATCTTACAGTCCGGACATATCGACATTTTCGATTGGTTAGCCTGTGATGGCACATATGCGTTTGTACAGGTGTTGTCTGAGGCTTGAGCTTTTCGGAATGAAGAGACAGCCGTTAGATTTGACGATGGTACCGCATTACGTGCCATTTCTTTGCTTTCCACAATACCAGTGAGGTCATTAATATTATGCTGCAGTATATCAGCAGTACCTAGAATTTCAAGGCGGATATCACTGTCTGCAATCCCATTAATGAGGATGTCACGAATGACGTGGTCTGTGTAGTCAACATTTTTTCCACATTCGCATTTGGCACCAAATGAACATGTCTCTGCTTTGCCACGTACACGCGCAGTGAATGCGCGGAATGCTTTGCCACGTTCCTGGTGTAGCTGCAGCAGCTCCGTTCTCAAGACACTTGTAGCCACTGGTATAACTTCCAGGGATCGTATGTCTTTTAGGAGCTGTGGTAACGGCTGGGACACAGCTTGCGGGTTCGTTTTGAGTAGGCTATCACCCAGTTCAGCTCCAGTGCATTGAAAAAGCTGGGTCGGTGCTGATCTATCATCAATTCCTGATCCCTTGCAGAACACATCCCAACGACGGACGAACACATTCCATTCCTCAGTTGCTGCGCCAATATTTATGAGTGGACGTTCAAGTTTTGGTGCTTGAGAGTGGGCTGTCGTCAGTGGAAGTGGTGCTGGCTGGACTTGATGACTCAGGCCATGGTTTGTCAATAGCGCGATAGCAAGGGCTTCGGAAACGTCCTCTGTCGTGAATCCACAATCGGGCAGGGTACATCTAATTTTTTACCATGACTTCTTCATGAAGAAAACAATGAAGAAGAAGTCAATCCTCGTATCAATAGTTATTTTATTGGAACAATGAAGAAGTTTCAATCTACAGATCAAGGAATAAAATAATAAGAATACAAATGTCTAAATTATAATTACAAGGATATTCATCATACAATACTTATTACATAATTGTAGTTTCCCATTTGAATTATTTAAACATCATATAATATATGAACAAATAGTAACTCCGGTTATAAATAAGATAAAGCATGCATTTGAACATCATGATTTATAAACCATATCATCTAAAACATAGAATCCTCAAAACATTTGTCATGGAAGTTAGCATCCAAGACAGCATAAAAAAAAACAGTTCAGTGAAAACATGCAATTTCCACTGCATCCTACAGGCCCAGTAGACGGCCGCTCTGGTTTCCTCCTCCACATACGTCTTGCCTCCGATCACAGCAACCACTTGTCCATTCTTCTCTCCATCCTCTATCAGCGGTCTAGCAGCCTCAGCCACAGCTTCTGGTCTAGTAGGAAAGAATGGTGTGAAGGAATTAATTGGTTCATCACTACTCTGAGAAAATTCATATGCATTTTAGACTACTTCATCGTTTTTGATAACTTATGGACATTGATTAATCTTCTTCAAAATCAAACAAAAGTAGCCTTTTCAATGACTTTTTTCTTCAAGCTAATAGTTTTCTATTTCATCGATGCTCCCTGACTTGCTCCATGGAACATGAGTATGCATACATTTGACCATGCTCCGCAACACTAATAATGAAGGTGCAACATGTGCGAATTATGTATTAATTACTCTTCAAATGTAGAAGAATTATTCCCATGCACGTACATAATAAGGTACTTTCTCCTATACATAAACCTGTCTAAAAAGTATTCTATCAATTTGCATAACTTACGACTGCTTTGCGTTGTTGATAGAGAGTATTTCGCCCAACTCCATGGCTGGTACTGGCTCATCCATGAGATGTCCACCAACATATATCAAGCTGAGAAGGTCTGTGATTGTCTCCCCTGGACACAGTGCATTGATGCGAACTCCATGAACAGAGAGATGTTCCTCTGTCTGAAGAGGCAATATATAACATGGAGATTGTATCATATAATTCTGAATCTATAATAGTAGTTTGAAATAATCGAGCACATAATCTGTTGTGCTTCTTTTAGAATCATCAATCTATTTCATTTTCTCTCTGGTCTGTCACAATCTGACCCTTGTTACTGCCCATGTGTCCATTTATCTTGAATCTAATAAAACTCATCAAGTACATCATGCCACAATCTTGTGATGATTATGCAGAATAAGAATATCTGGAGAGAGTCTGTAAGCTATTCAGGTTTTTATTTCATTGTAAATAGAGTGTAATAAAGGGTTTAAGATAAAAAGATTGAACATATGGTTATTCATTGCGTGGTGCTATTTTGAGTCTATCACTTACTCCAAAAGAACGCACAAATCCGATTATTCCAGCTTTTGATGCACTGTAGGCTGGTGTGATGGAATAAGGTGAAATCCCTACAAATGTCAAACAGTAACGTTTTTCACAACAGTGACAGATGGAGTTCAAAATAGGGGTTCGCTCGCATTTCAAAATAGCATACATTTCTATTGTCAAATGACTGCAGTCAAAATGGTGACACCCCCACTCTCACGTGGATCTTGAATCATGTGATGTCATCCCTGCACTACGAATAACGTATCTACGTACCGCGATTTCATCATCGCGGTAAACAAGCATTGACCAAGTCAGGGACCAGCAGCCATTTGGGGCCCCAATCTCTATCAGATCTAATTCTACTTTGAAGTAGATATACGTGCATAGTCTGTGTGAACTGCACGCGGGTTACAAGGCTTGCAGCATCAGTGCAAAGTCCGTCCACACGGTGGGCCACCAATCGGACCTGGTGATGGACCAGTCCACTGCCTTCAAACCTCCTGAGTATATTTGAGATCCGTAAGTGCCTCGCGGGTTCTTATTGCAGGTAAACAACGTCAAAAACCTTACAGTATGTTTAATGTACAAATAAATATCATTTTCAAAGAACTTTAGTGACAAGCCCTATTATAAATGCTACCTGCAATAGAAGCCACATGGATCACAACGCCTCCATTGGCTCCGTTCTCCCTACTCATGACCGCTCGCCCACACTGTGTAATGTCAAAAGCTCCCTCCTGGAATGATAAAATGTAATTTTTGTTTTGTTTTTATCTATCATTCATAAATATCTGTGTATATCATTTGGATATCTCTTTTCTCTTATGCAAACATATAATTTGTCAAATCTTAAATGTGGAATTTACCAGATTGATTCTCAAAGCTTTCCTCCATTCCTTTTCATTTAAAATGCCTGCACAATTTATGCAAATGTTGGGAGCTCCATATAACTGCTTCACAAGATCAAATACACCTGATACACAAGTTTTAAAAATCACATCATGTAGCATTTAGCAGTATTTGCATTTCAGTTGGCAAGTTATATACATCTTTTTGACTACATCATGCATTAATGCAATGTGGTCGACAGTGGAATTACTTATATAACAGTACATTAACTTAATTCTAAATCTAATTTCAATAATTTCCCTCTAAACTGATAATAGATTTAAAATTAGTCAAGGTTAAAAACGGATTGTAAGTATTCTCAACAGCAATTCTACTAGCATTTAGCCACGAAATAAATATTTATGTTAACAATCGTGCAATAAT
Source organism: Streblospio benedicti (assembly GCA_019095985.1). Lineage (NCBI taxonomy): Eukaryota > Metazoa > Annelida > Polychaeta > Spionida > Spionidae > Streblospio > Streblospio benedicti. The sequence goes on from CM032660.1 coordinate 28,905,348, forward strand.
TACCAGTAATGTCTTTATGCTCGGTAACATCACATTTAGAGAACGTAACACTCGTGGGGAATGTTTTAAGCAGTTCTTCCTCCACAACTTTCCCCGTTTCTTGAGATATATCAGCAAATACAACCTTCAGTATATAAATATATAGTTAGGTGTGGTGTATAGATTAAATATTTTTCATCTAATAAAAGGGACATCATCTTTATATGTGAACCATGTTCCAACTCAATAGTACAAACTTCATCTTCTTTCAATTCTCTCATAGTATATAGAAGCCATTGTATATAGTTACCTGATACCTACACCTTTACCTACACATTAAACATTTTAAAGGTTGTCTGGATATGCATAAATTATGGTTACAACTGAAACAGAACTTCAAATTACATATTCAAATACGTGAATACCTATTACCTTGCATCCATTCTGGAGTAGCATTGTCACCATGGCCCGTCCAATCCCTCCTGCTCCCCCAAACACAACTCCCACTTGGCCGTTCATTGTACTGCTTTGACCAGGTTATAGTGCAACTGTTGTAGTCTGTTTGTGATAACAGCACTATTCGGCTTCATATAGCTGTGGCATAATTCATTTCCCATTTTAATGTTCAATTGTCTGCCCAGCCATCAAAAGAACATAAATTCATGCATTACAAAACACAGGATATTACAGATCTAATTGTGCCATAAACAAAAGCCAGATTCCATGCGTCCCAGCATTATGTTTGGTGTTTCTACTTGATTTTTTTCATTTTATTATTGTAACATGGTATGATATACAATACGTGTAACATGTTACCAGATGATATGTAGGTCTTATCAGCCACCTTTCGAATAGGAAACAAAGACTACCATAGTCTATAAGGTAATACACACCTAACTAAAGTCATACAATAAAAAGGCTTCCTGGCTGTATCATTGGCAAATGAAGCTATGGAAATTTGGTGAAAATATTTGCATTGTGATTGCATATTTGTATTAGGAAAAAGCATTTCTTAGCTTGTAGTTTTATTTGATAATATGCAGTAGGTGTTAAAACACTAATGAAAATATGATTCAAAATGTTCAAAGATACAGACTAATACATAGAATTTAAAAGTAATATGGTAATTAAAATATAATAGTTTACCATGCAGCTGTTATTGAGACATGGTGTAACAATCAAATATTATCACAATATATTAATAAAATTCATTTGAAAGGTATATGATTATGTATTTAAATTTTATATAAAACAGGTGGCACACTATGAGTGACACACGTGATGAATTAGCCATAGGGGAGTTGCTGGTTCAGTGAAACAGCAGAGGTCCATAGATGGCCGCTCTGGTTTCCTCCTCCACATACGTCTTGCCTCCGATCACAGCAACAACCTGTCCATTCTTCTCTCCATCCTCTATCAACTTTCTGGCAGCCTCAGCCACTACCTCTGGTCTGGTAGGAAAGAATGACGTAAAGGAATTAATTGCCCTAGCATTGCATAGAGACATATATCTTATGTATTTTAGATTTAACTACATGCGCAAGAGAACTTATGGACAGTGCTGTTGAAATGAAACTCAGTGATGTATGTAAAGGTAATTTGGAAGATCGTGGATTCGAACTCACGGCCTTCCGTCCATGATTCAGACCGGTCATATGTCATGGTCATACGTGCTACCAACTACACCAATCCCCCGTGACGAGGGAAACAAGTCTCTTGACTTGCCTATATGCTACTATATTGCGCCGCCAACTGTCTGACACATCAGGCTATTTATAGCCTGATTAGCCTTTCAGCCTCGACGCAGCATACACACTGAGCTCGTGTCGGGCACGTTGTAATTAACGCAGAATGCATTGTGTGTCTCGGGATCACTTTCTTTACAGACTCCCCCAACTCCCTTCTCCTCTACAACCAGCCCACAAGGCCGGTGACAATCTCACTTTCACAACAGCCCCTTAGTAGCGATCGAGTACCATATTCAAGTTATCCCCAAGGGATCCGGGCACTACCCAGAGTCGCCATCACCTCGCTACTGGCTGCTTGGAGAGTGAGCTAGGGAGTTTCCATACTACGTCAGTGTTCCAGGTACACAGGGTTATCAGATCAGGAATTCTCCCAGTTGTTTTATGTTCCCATAGTCAGCTTTCGGTGACCGAGGGATCTGTAAGAATTCTCAGATCTAACTTTACCATCATCCAGATTACACGTACCCAACTATCTGAGTTCGAAATTCCCGCGCGGTAGCCCCCTCCCCCAATGTCTTGCACACGGGGCCAGCCCACTGGACTAATGGACAATTTCACAGGACAACTACCCGGTGGCTTCACTTGAAGCACCCGGGTCCTTGTCTTCCACCAATTGAAACGAAACTCAGTGATGTATGTAAAGGTAATTTGGAAGATCGTGGATTCGAACTCACGGCCTTCCGTCCATGATTCAGACCGGTCATATGTCATGGTCGGATGTGCTACCAACTACACCAATCCCCCATGACGAGGGAGACAATTCTCTTGACTTGACTATATGCTACTATATTGCGCCGCCAACTGTCTGACACACCAGGCTATTTATAGCCTGAATAGCTTTTCAGCCTCTACGCAGCATACACACTGAGCTCGCGTCGGGCACGTTTTAATCAACGCAGGATACATTGTGTGTCTCGGGATCACTTTCTTTACAATGTGTCTTCTTTAAAATCAAACAGAAGTAACCTTTTCAATTACATTTTTACGGTAATTATTTTCTATTCCATCAATGCTCCCCGGGTTGGTAGATGGAACAAGAGTTTGCAAACATTTGACTATGCACCGCAACACTGAAAATGAGAGTGCAACTTGTGTGGATTATGTATTAATTACTTTTCAAATGTTGAATAATTTTTCCCATGTTATCCTTTATACCACCTTTACTCGGCATATGCAGAATGTGGTACGTTTTGCTATGTATCAGCCCATCTAAAAAAATATTCTATCAATTTGCATAACTTACGACTGCTTTGCGTTGTTGATAGAGAGTATTTCGCCCAACTCCATGGCTGGTACTGGCTCATCCATGAGATGTCCACCAACATATATCAAGCTGGGAAGGTCTGTGATTGTCGCCCCTGGACACAGTGCATGGATGCGCACTCCATGAACAGAGAGATGTTCCTCTGTCTGAAAAGGCAATATATAACATGGAGATTGTATCATATAATTCTGAATCTATAATAGTAGTCTGAAATAATCGAGCACATAATCTGTTGTGCTTCTTTTAGAATCATCAATCTATTTCATTTTCTCTCTGGTCTGTCACAATCTGACTCTTGTTTCTGCCCATTTGTCCATTCACCTTGAATCTTATGAAACTCATCAATGACATCATGCCACAATCTTGTGATGATTATGCAGAATAAGAATATCTGGAGAGAGTCTGTAAGCTAGTTTTTTTAGCTCATTGAAAATAGAGTGTAATAAAGGGTTTAAGATAAATAGATTGAACAGGTTATTCATCGCGCGTGGCTATTTTGAGTCTATCACTTACTCCAAAAGAACGCACAAATCCGATTATTCCAGCTTTTGACGCACTGTAGGCTGGTAGGGCGGACCAAGGTGAAATCCCTAGAAATGTCAAACAGTAACTTTTTTCACAACAGTGGCAGATGGAGTTTGTTTGTTTCATTTTGTTTTTGTTTCTTTTGTTGTTTTTTTGTTTTTTGTTTGTTTGTTTTGTTTTTGTTGTTTTTCAAAATTAGGGGTGCTCTTGCATCTCAAAATAGCATACATTTCTATTGTCAAATGAATGCAGTCAAAATGATGACAAACCCACTCTCACGTGGCTCTGATAATTGTATTTATGATTAACAAATAGATATTATTTTTCAAAAGAACTTTAAAGCTTCATTCACTGACAAGCCCTAATATAAATGCTACCTGCAATAGAAGCCACGTGGATCACATCTCCCCCATTTGCTCCGTTCTCCCTACTCATGGCTGATAACGCACTCTGTGTAACATCAAAAGCTCCCTCCTAGAATGATAAAATGTCATTGTGCATCTGTCATTCAAAAATATCTCTGTTTATCATTGGAACATATCTTGCCTCCTATGCAAAAACGTGATTTGCCAAATCTTAAACATGAAACTTACTAAATTGATCCTCAAAACTTTCCTCCATTCTTTTTCATTTAAAATGCCAGCACAATTTATGCAAATGCTGGGAGCTCCATATATTGTCTTTGCCTGATTAAAAACTCCTGTAAAATGTTTTTCATTAATCTTAAATAGTAGAAATGTCATCGATCTAGACTAGCAATACAAATCAATTACGCATATGTGTAGGGTATTAAATTAAATTATCACCATTTATATCTTCATGTTCAGTGACATCACATTTAGAGAAGTGAACACTGGAGGGGAACAATTTCAGTAGTTCGGACTCCATCTCTCTCCCTTTCATGTCAGATATATCAGAAAATACAACCTGTTAAAAACACAATTTAATATCAACAAAACAGAGCAAACGCATTATTAATTATTATCATCTTGAAATCGACAGTCAGCTTACAAGTCAGCTTGAGTGGACAAGAAGGTTATACATAACAAGGAAAATGATCAAATTTCAGGTTTTTTCTAATGTTTATTATACTTCCAAACAATGAAAAACGTCATGTTTTGTCAATTCTACTCTCACTGCTCTGCCAAGCCCGCTGCTTGGGATGATGGTATCATTCTGGTCTCACAACTTTGGGGTCGTGAGTTCGAGTCCCGTCAGGGCCACTAGATATAGTAAAATGGAAGATGTCTCTTCAGCTATGTCAATACAGTGGCAGGAGCTTGCTTGGCAGAACAGTGAGAGTAGAATTAAAGTCACAAGTAAACTTGGGAAAAAATATATACAGTTATTCATATGTCATGTTTTGTATTGCATCTTTTATCATCAATACTTTTAATATCATAACACATTTTCTGGAAACCATCCTTTAGACTCAAATAGTAACTCGATATTTGCTCGATTGTGTATATGGGATAAATAATCAATGCTTACATTTTCATATTTTTATACGATCACCAATTAACAGCAAAATATTTAAAAGGCTATATGTCAAAACTAAATTTATGTAGATAATGACTGTTTTGTACCAGATTTCTCTAACCATTAAATCAACTCCCAACAAATGTGGATGTATTTTAAGATGCATGCCTTCTTAGAAAAAAGCTAACTAGAAATTATTCTTTGTTCATGAAATAGCAGCAAAAGTTTTATAATGATTGTCAAAATATTTAGAAAACTCTATTAAGAAAATGATTATCTAGAGAATGGAGGAACTGTGTCGCATATTCTGACTGTGTGGTATTACAGTAAATAATAACATTCCCTTAGATTTTCTAAAAATATCGCATGAAGAAATAAGAATTAAGTTTTTATAATAATTTGACCCCTATATCAGAGCTTTTAGTATGAAAGCACTTGTGATATTAATTATCAGATAGCTCACAGAGGGCAGCACTTTTTAGTTGCAGTTATATTGATTTCTCACCACGTGGATGTATGCAAAAACTTTTATTTAAGATCACCCGTATACATGTACTTCTTTCATAACATAGTAAATAAGAATATAACCTCCTACCTTGCATCCATGCTGAAGCAACATTTTCACCATTGCCAGTCCGATCCCTCCTGCGCCCCCAAACACAACTCCCACTCGACCATTCATTTTCAAATTCAAGAATCAATATGTAGAGCAATCAAACAACCACGTAGATCTGGAGTATTCACTTTATTCTCCACTTTAAAATGTAATATTATACTACATCAAGATACAATTTCATGATTATACAATTCGTAATTCATCCAAATTTGATCGAATCGCTGTGTAAATGACAAACAATGAAACAGTAGAAACTCTCTTTAAAGACCACCTGTGAGTTTGCCTCAAGTGGCCTCAATAAACTTATATAAACGTGGTCTATTACGGAGGTTCATTCATGGTGGTCTTTTCATGAAGGCTTGGGACCATGAAAAATGTGCTCTCAATACTCAATATAGAGGTGGTCTTAATTGGAGGTTCAACTGTAAATTATTGGTGATTAATGACATTGTATCCAGCATCACCACGCATAATTCTCAATAATTGGACGCCATGGCCTCCATTTAGGACAGAAACCTGGTCAAAAAATAGAGCATTACACAGAACGTGAAACGGCAATTTCGTTGATTACCTCCCTGATAGTTATCAATCCGTTATAATTAGAGGTCAAAAATCTACTTATGACCGAATTAGAGCTGGAGTCCCGGATGGCTCCGTACTATGTCCCTCTTTTATACGTGGTATATATCAATGACATCTCGGAGAATATAAATTCGCAAGTCAAACTATTTGCAGACGATACATCTCTGTATGTTGATTTCAATAGTAAAGAAGCAGCAACAACTACACTTAACGATGGTATGAACAAAATTCAATCTTGTGCAGACCAATGGTTGTTGATATTCAGCCCAGCAAAAACTAAATTGATGCATTTCTCATTTTGGAATAAGGACGATCTAACATGGCATTTATATTTTCATAAATAGTATTTACAAATATGCCGTCCACTCTACATCTACATCTTTTTATTAAGCATGTGGTTTTGGGGGAAAATAGCAACTACTTCCCTAAGGAACATGATGAAAAGGTCCTTAATCCATTATCTGTCGACCCGTCCACCCGTCGACCCATCAACCCTTACACATAAAACTGATGACACATTACTGCAGTGTAAGCATGATTACATATAATGAAAAATAGTGCCCTATATAAATTATACCCACAGCCGTATCAGTCATCAATTACTGTGCCTCATCACTGTAGGCGTATGAATATATTTGGTAGTGAATTCTATAATTGTTCCATATGTTTAAACCAAAACAGCAAAATAAAACAAAAATATGAATTGTATAACAAAATCACAAGAAGCAAATTAGAGGATTCTATTGAGGCTCCTTTCTAACGTCGTTGATTTGATAATATGCAAATGTTTTAAGACGTGTACACTTATATTCACACCATGTACACATGGGATATGAGATGCAGGAGACCCTAGCAAGTTGACATCAGTCCGCAGACATTGGCAGAAGCATTACAGGTCGGCGTTAATTCCTGATCATCAACATGACACACAGTTTATAAGGATGAGCGCATAAAGTATGTTGTCTCTTTCATTGGCCTCTGCCCATAAAATGGCCCGCTCGGGATGCTGCTTAATTCGTCTGCAAGTTTTACGAATTGTGTAAGTCCAACATTAACTATTTGGTGACAGGGCCAGGGTCAAGTACCCGCCCATCTATCAAGCATTCTCTAGGCCTCATTCCCTCATCCCTACCCGAAGTATATTGGGTGTGCAGTGTTGTTGGGGGTGGCATCGTTGTCGTCATTTTCATTGCCGTTGTCATTGCCCTGGTCCTTGTCATTGTCGTAGTTGTTTATCTACTGGTGCTGATATCCATGGCATAGTACTGCCACACGGGGTCGCTGGCCTCGGGAACATCTATTGGCGGGGTCAGTGACGGCGCGGCAGTCACACAGTTGCCAAGCCCCACGTCTCCTGCAGTGCCCAGGTGGCGCCAGAAGTAGGCGGTGCAGCCGGCCGTACGCAGACAGGAAAAGGCGCAGTCCATGAGGCGCACTGCCGGGTAGAAGGTATGCAGGAGGTAGTCACCCAGGGTCACCAGCCCACCTACCTGTGGGGGGAACGAGGCACGTTAGATGGGATGCAGAAAGACGTCTCCAATTGGCATCTGCTACCGTGACAATTATATTGCTTGGTGTGTTGTCAGCGGTCTGGACTATTTCTAACAGATCTGTTGGTTACAGTGATTAGAAAGGGAAGAACAATTGTGTAATAATAAATGCAAGACTAATGAAAAGAATTGAAGGGAGAACCATGTGTGCAATGGATCACTTCTTCGTCATAGTGTTTTCTGGTATACATGTAAGGTGTCCTAATATATAGCTTTTTAAATTTGCGCTGATGTACAGTATCTATACTGTCCCGGTGAAAACTAAGAATTGCATTGTGTTTTGTGCTTCTAAGCATTTCTGGACAGTCATGAATGATGTATACCTAAAATAAGAATTGGCTTGTTCTAAGAATTGGAGGACAGTCATAGGAAATATGACAGGGGCAATTGAAAGACTTACATAACCTCTGTGTCTCTATAATTGGTAGATTTGTGACAAGAGATACAGAGGTTATTGTAGTCTATAAATTAGTCTTTCATGGTTTTTTATTCGGCACAGCAAATCTATATACGTAACTACCATATGTTGTACTCTACCCCTACATTACATTAATTTCATTGTATCTCGTGGCTAACAAAACAATTGAGCCTACCATCTGTACCGTCCCTGTGCGTTTTCCAGCCTTCTCATTCTCCTGCTCACACCTTGCCATGTCATCTTCCATGGAGCTCAATGAGTACATCTGCCCATCACTGCATTCCGCATCAGTATACGAGAACTCTGCCAACAGTGGGGCTTTCTTTATCCATAGGTTCTTGCAAGAACAGACTTCAATGGAATCCCCCCCATTTAAGAATGTAATAGACTTGGGTCTAATCTGGGGTAAGTAGGTAATATACGGGCCTGCAATCCCTAGGCTGTTTAGCTTTAAAAGGTAGTCTGGAATGTGGGGGAAATGACGAATTTTTTCAGCAGATATCCTCAAATCTTTCAAGTTGATTAGGGGGCGCAACTTATTCGGGTCGATGCTTGTCAGTGCAATAGCATTGACATACAATTGTGTGAGAGAGCTTGCCACCACCGTCAAGTCTGGTAGCGCTTTCAGTGGGTTGTTGGACAATCCAATCCTCTGCAAATTCGGGAGTGCTGTAAGGAAAGCTGGATTGACATATACAATCTTATTATCAAGTAGCTCAACTCTCCTCAATTTTGGTCCAGCCAAAGACAAATCTGGGAATGCTCGGAACAGGTTACTTCCTAAATACAGGTGCAAGATATTTTGCATGCCACTTAAATGGTTTGGTGGTAAATGGGTGATGAAGTTTTTTGTAAATCCAGCTGTCACAAGTGACGAAGCAAGAGGAGTGAGATCAGGAAACTCGGTGAACATATTGTTTCGAACCTTGAGTAACTGGAGCTGATCGAGTGGATTTAGTAGTTCAAGTGGCATACTTGCTATTTTTTTGTCACTCAATTTGCATTGAGTTAGTGTGGTGCCGACGGCTGTTAAATTGGGGAATGCAGTGAGGGAGTTGGAAGAGGCTTCCAAGGTACTGAGTTGTGTGAACCGTGAGATGTCTGCTTCTAAAATATCCGTAAGACCACATGTATTCATGGTGACAGTAGTGTCTGTGTCCGAAAAGTCCATCCAGTTACAGAGAGCTTCACAAAGCGGCAAGTACACAGCTGCAATAGACAGCAGCAACATGATAATGGATGGGGGCTCAAAAATGACACGTCTCCTTCTGCTCATAGTATTGATGCTTGAAATTTGCTTTTGTATAGGCTGTCCTTGCAATGGTTATGGCACTCAAATTATAGACTCTTCATTTACTATCCATTATGAAATTTGAACTATGCATTTCGAACTATACAAATGTTTCACTGTCTCATTAAATGTGTATCTCCCTATTCATGTATTTTACCACAGTATTTGCCTGATGTTGTAAGTGTGAATGGCACAATCGCCACTGACTGTGTCTTATGACTTTCACACCACAACTGCACAAAACTACATAAGCATTGATTGCTTCGAACGACCCTGGTGGTGTTTATTCTTAAGAAACCAATAATGTCTTGGTGCAGAACACACCAATTACCGGAATTCTAAGTTTGCACAGAGCTAATTAGTAGCTTCTGTAAACACTCGTTATGTATCAGAGTGTTGTTACACATGCAACTTTTTATATGCGACAGACCAAAAAGCACCAGGATTTGGCAAGCCTGCTATATTTCTACCAGCGATAGATATAGCGTGCTAAAACTAAAAAAGATGTGAGAGTGAGAGAGAGAGAAGTTTAAAAATGTACCCGCAAGCACTGGGAAACACATATATATGATTCAAAAGCACTAAAATGCTAATAAAACCTTCCAAAAATTTCGTCCTTATATGGGATTCGAACACACGACCTCTGGGTTGAGATGATAACAGACCAAGTATGTAAGCTCGGGGTTACAGAGACAACGGTTCAGCCGTGTAACTTTTTAACAGCTCGTTGCTTGGGATGATGGTATAATTCTGGTCTCACAACCTTGGGGTCCTGAGTTCAGATCCCGTCAGGGCCACTTAATATAGCCAAATGGAAGCTTAGGGTTGTAAAACCTGTAATCAGCTATATCTATCGTTGCTAGAAATATGCTTGCTAAAAAGACATGAGAGAAAGAGAGAAATTTGAAAATGAACCAGAACATAGGTCCACTTTACTAAATAACCTTGAACTTGTGTCAGCTGAGCTGACTTGTGTTGATTGTCCCATATAACTGGCCCATGATTGCAATCGATAGATTGATTAATTTTGGTTAGCCTTGGTTAGCCTTTGTGGCCCGCTCGTTCGCTGTGCTCGGCCTGTTAACAACCCCTATTCAGTGAGATATTCAATGATATCTCTACCCCACTCATATAATTACCTATTAATAAAAGCACTCAAATTGAATCTTGAAGCATGTTCTAGGTAGTTAAGTAAAATTCAAGGTCATTCAAGGTCAAAGTATTATCTAATTTGATGTACGCTTAGATTTTGGTCATCATACAGAGTTCTACATGCATAAAAAATACTCAAATTGATAATATTATTTATTTGCAAGTACATAACAACATAATACAACACCAAACACCTTCAATACAAAGATCAAGTCTCAAGCATAAAATGAAATTCGCTGATGGTCAGTTTAAATAGCAAAAAATCGGCAAAATTAGAAGTAGTCAACTGCAAACACAAGTTGTATGTCTTACATCATCACTGATATTAAACTGCAAGACAATATACAGCAGACAGGCAATAGCAGATATCACACCCATGTAACATATTTACTGATACTGGCGGACCAACATTTCTAAGATACTACCAGTATGTTTGGCCCAGCACCCACTCTCTACGAGAGGTCATTTCTTTAAATTATATTTTGTATCATTGTATTAGATAAATTATTTTGATGATAAATGGTATAATATAATGAATATCTAATGTTTATATATTTTTGAATCGTGCTTCTTCAAAGTGACTTCGAAAGCAATGGTACTAGTACAGAAGAACCACTATTTTATAAAATATTAGCCTCTCGTAGAGAGTGCCCAGAACCTACAGTAGCAGAAACATTTGATTTCGTAAGTACTGTCTCCAAGGTGCATATTGGTGGCACAGGTTGTGCCATTGCATGGCATTTCAAAATCATCATAAAGTAGTGTCTGCTGTCTGAATTAGAAATCTTGAAATATATAGACACTGTTTAACTGCACCAATATCAATATTTGCTTCATTGAACCCTTCGACGTTCTTAAAGATGGGCAGGATTTGCTTTCAAACTAGCAGCTTTTGTCCAACATTTGCTGGTTGAATCATAGCCATTAAAGTGATGGAATGGCATTATGACTTTGGAGATATCTGGGTTCATATTCTTTGCCAAATAATAAAAATAATAAAAATAAAATAAATAAAACCATGAAGAGGTATACCGATGGCAGGATTTCCTGACAATAGTTAAAACCAAATTTTGAATATAATTGAAATATTAGTCAATCAAATATAGTTATTACCAAATACATTAAGCTTAATACATTCACAATATTTGATAATCAGTACTATAACTCTAATGAACTATGCAGTTCAACAGTTGAAGCACAAGGGCTTTATTTAAAAAAAATGTATAACTACCCACAATGATATTAAAATATTCATGACTAGTATTTTAGATATACTTAAAATATTAGTCAATCAAATAGAGTCATCACCAAATACATTAAACTACATACATGCACAATATTTGATAATCAGTACTACATGTATACCTATAATGATCCACACAATTCAAACAATTGATGCACATGGGCTTTATTGAAAAATATATTACCACGAACAATGAGATTAAAATATTCCTGACAAGTAGTTAAAACTAGAGTTGTCAAAATAGTTTGAATCTCTTCAAAGTTTTGATGTAAGAGCCCAAACTTCGAATTCCAAAACCGGATTCAAAAGCTTCGATTTGTATGAACTCGTAAATTATAAACGCAGTACTTCATAATATAGGGACTTTGCATTGGTGGTTAATAATTAGTGTACCATTGGCTCTGTGTTCTGTGGCAGCGCCAATGAAAGGGCCATAGGCTGGTCGATCAAGGTCCTTCATAGCCTCTAAATTCTCAAGGTAGCAACCTAAGTGAGAGTATACAACACGAATATCAGTTTAATGGTCATATACTGCGAGTAGTACAAGGGAGGTCCTTACACCATTGTGTCCGCTGCTTTGTGGTGTCTTTTGATTTCGGCAGTTACATGTGTTCCATTGTTCTCTGGCTGTGCAGATGAAAGGGCTATTGGGTGGCCATTCAAGGTCTTTAGTATAATTATACCATAGCTTCACTCCTTTTGTTGTGTGTTTTGATTTATGACCACGTAAGTATTAAATACCCACATTGTACTCACAACGGATGCCGACCTAACCATTCATGTAATAATAGTCGTTTATCTATATATAGCTTGTCTACTGCTGTAGACTTGTGGAACACACGAACGGTATGGTTTCTATCACAGGTTTATTGGTCTTATAATATTACACTCTGTAAAATGGTGACTCGTAAATGAAGTTAAGCACTATGCCCCGCTCCCATTACGCCCAAAGCTTCGAAGCTTCGGCCATCAAAAATGGACGTAGCTTTGAATACCAGAATTGGCGAAAATTGACATCTCTAGTTAAACTCAAATCTTAAATATAATTAAAATATTAGTCAATCGTATAGAGCTATCACCAAATTCATTAAGCTAAACACACTCAAAGGTTAAAGCACAAAGATTTTATTTAAAAATGTATAACTACGCAAAATGACTTCTGCAACTGCAGTGCCCAGGTGGCGCCAGAAGTAGGCGGTGCAGCCGGCCGTACGCAGACAGGAAAAGGCGCAGTCCATGAGGCGCACTGCCGGGTAGAAGGTATGCAGGAGGTAGTCACCCAGGGTCACCAGCCCACCTACCTGTGGGGGAAAGAGGCACGTTAGATGGGATGCAGAAAGACGTCTCCTATAGGCATCTGCTACAGAAACCTGCTTAGTATCATATTGCTTTGTTGTAGCCACCCAAAAGAAGGCTGGATAGCCACATTGATCAATGGTGAAGAACACTAGGATGCATGACAGATGTGTTGTTATTAATATTGCATGTGGGTGCATACTATTAATTCTCATCTGCTTATTATGTCCAAAATATTTTGTATGTACACTTGTTTGTGATAATCTTTTTTATGTGTTGCTCATTTATATTTCATTGAAATCAATTTCCACTAATCAACACTTGCTTGAGAGGTGCTGCTCTTGTGTGTTATTTTTCTTACTTGGCACAACAAATTGATATTTTGTACTCTACCTCTACATTACATTAATTTCACTGTATCTTGTGACGAACAAAATCATTGAGCCTACCATCTGTACCGTCCCTGTGCGTTTTCCAGCCTTCTCATTCTCCTGCTCACACCTTGCCATGTCGTCTTCCATGGAGCTCACTGAGTACATCTGCCCATCACTGCATTCCGCATCGGTATACGAGAACTCTGCCAAAAGTGGGGCTTTCTTTATCCATAGGTTCTTGCAAGAACAGACTTCAATGGAATCCTCCCCATTTAAGAATGTAATAGATTTGGGTCTAATCTGAGGTAAGTAAGTAATATATGGGGAAGCAATCTCAAGGCTATTTAGTTTTAAAAGGTAGTCAGGAATATGGGGGAAATGACGACTTTTTTCAGCAGATATCCTCAAATCTTTCAAGTTGATTAATGGGCGCAACTTATTCGGGTCGATGCTTGTCAGTCCAATATCAACGACATAAAGTATGGTGAGAGAACTTGCCACCACCGTCATGTCTGGTAGACCTTTCAGTGGGTTCTTGGACAATCCAATCCATTGCAAATTTGGGAGTGATGTAAGGAAAGCTGGGTTGACATGTGCAATCTTATTATTAGATAGCTCAACTCTCCTCTATTTTGGTCCAGCCAAAGACAGATTTGGGAATTCTTGGAACTTGTTCCAATGCAAAAACATGTTCGCGAGCTTTTGCATACCACTTAAATGGTTTGGTGGTAAGTGGGTGATAAGGTTACGAGCAAATGTAGTTGTCATAAGTGACGAAGCAAGAGGAGTAAGATCAGGAAACTCGGTGAACATATTCTTTTGTAAATTGAGGCCCTGGAGCTTTTCTAGTGGATTTAGTAGATCATTTGGCAGATTTACTATTTTGTTGTAACCCAAATTTACTGAAGTTAATGTGGTGCCAACGGCTGTTAAATTGGGGAATGCAGTGAGGGAGTTGGAAGAGGCTTCCAAGGTACTGAGTTGTGTGAACCGTGAGATGTCTGCTTCTGCAATATCCATATCCGTAAGACCACATTTATTCATGGTGACAGTAGTGTCTGTGTCCGAAAAGTCCATCCAGTTGCAGAGTGCATCACAAAGCGGCAGATACACAGCCGCAATGAACAGCAGCCACTTGATAATGGATGGCGGCTCAACGATGACAGTTCTCCTTCTGCTCATAGTATTCACGTTTGAAATTTGATTTTATATAGCAGTTCTAATAATTGGTTTAATTTTCAATTGAACTGTTTTTTTACAATGAACCTACATGGTTTGAAAACGTTGAAATATAAATTACAAATTAAACAATTGTAATACAAAAATGAAACAAAAAACTTTAATATTATGATATACACACAGTATTTAAGAAAAATTCAGATATAAAACAATTGTTTTGAGAGTTGATGTCATCCACATTATAGACTCTTTATTTTCTATCCATTATCTAATTTGCACTATGTAAATGTTTCACTGTTTCGTTAAATGTGTAAATCTTTCAATTCCTTTCTTTCATGACAATGTTTGTATGATGTTGTCAGTGTGCATACACTAAATCCCAAACAACAATTTCTGGTGATTGACACAGCTACAAAGCTCTTTTTCGAGTTATGCAGTCAAAGTTGTAGCTATCCTGTACATATAGCGTCCACAGTCATTAATTGTTCCCTGATACAGTCACCATGCTCAGCAATACACACACACCAATAATACCCAAGGTCACTGGTAATCTAATTCTACACAAAACTAAGGGACCTTTATTGTTATCACTGTGACAGGGTGTTATATGTCACATGCATATTTAACTCACCTCCCTGGCACAAAGCCTGAAAAGAACCACTTATGCGTGTATTTCCATGAATAACCTATTAGTGGGGCTCCAAATGGGGCTTCTGTAAGGATTTATAATTTTATCAGTTGCTACTTCTTTTTAGTGCATTATGTCGAATTCTATATATTTTGTAAATATTTTGAAGACTTTCCTATTACTATAATAGTGCCATACATCATGACCATGCATATTTAATGTTCGCCATCATTTTCATCTGCCAAATAATGAGTTTTGAATTTTCATACTACATAGCAATGAAGGAAGTTAATTTGACAAGTATGACATCTTCACAACAGCCAGCTGTCTATATGTATGTATGTTTACTAAAATAGTACATCAGTTTGTGGATAAGTAACAATCGTTACCGATCTGTGCCAGTGACGGGTGTTAATAGAGTCCAATTAGCACCAGGATTTATACGGGTGTTTTTCTGTGCACGCTGTTTGAGTTGTAACCATATTTACCATATAGCTGAATGAATATGTTCGCAGTATTTGAAATTATACCCGAGTGGGAAAATGCTCAAAATGTTAATCTTAGATCAACAGATACTTCAAAACATCACTTGCCTTTAAGCGTGTTTCCAACCCCAGTGGGGCTTTGAAGTGTGCACCTTGTTAACTTGGTCAGTGTGTACATTCAAGCTAAATTCAACCTACAGAGGTCAAGGAGAGATCCACCTCTTTCACATTTCTTTTACAAAAGCAACAACATTCTGTTAGCACCTGGCAATAGTAAAAAAATAAATTGTACAATGTATACATTATCATACCTGACTAGGTATATGAGAATTGACCTCGCTGCTTTACACAGATCAGCACAATACTTAGGTTAGTTGCACTGTAACGTGGCATTGACAAAACTCAGGTGAATGCAATCACCGTAGTTCTCAGATTAGGAGAACCCTGGACGCCCAGGTACCACCTGAACTCTGGGGGGGGAGATCCACTAGCTATCGTGTTCAAACTACGTGAGTTATTTATCGTACAGTGGGGTAATTGGCCTCTACACGAGGCACGCATTTGCAATACTATACCGCCCATGTGTACATGTCCCTGGTATTTACAGAGTCTTCTTTACACCAATAATTGATTTAATCGTTATTGGAATCATATTTCAATCCCCAGTGAACATTGTACCTGGTCCGACATCCAGGCATGATTTTTGCGTCGCTTCAGCAGCTGAAGCGAAAGCCTTGTGATCATTTTGTTTGTATGTCAGTATGCGTGTATGTATATATGTCTCTGGACAAGCTAGAGGGTATACCGATGAATCGATTTTGTTTAAACTTTACACAACTAGGTGGCACGATGCGACACCAGAGTGATTTGATTTTGGGCGCTTTGCCAGTTAAAGTGTGCTTTCCACGGGGTCATTTATGGTCCATTTCGGATGTTTTCTGCAGTATCTTTAAAACTGCTCAGACAAACACATTCAAACTTGGTAAAATGCTTACATGCCTAAAGGCCATCACATGTATTCAATTTTGGCACTTTGCCAATTTCAGTGTGATTTCCTAAAGGCCATTTTAGGTCAGTTTTTATCATTTTCTTCAATAGTTTCAATACAGCTTGAACCAAGAATTCCAAATTTGATATCCTGCTCATATACCTAGTAACCATCATCAATGTCCAATTTTGGCACTTTGCCAATGAAAGTGTTCTCTCCAGAAGGCCATGGGCTGCCAATTTCGGCATTTTTAGCTAGACATATGACTTCCATTTCATACAATATTATAGGACTGGTGACCATAACCTACTTTGAACTTTGGCCCTTTGATAACTAAATGAAAAGTACTCAGAGAGCACAACATTGTGTAGCAGTTTATAGACATTTTAGGTTGTTGTTTTTTGCTACTTTCTTCATTATTTTCCATACAGCTTGAACCATGACCTCCAAATTTCATTCGATCTTCACATATGTGTGACAATCATATACATGTATGTTCATCTTTGGCACTTTGCCAATTAAAACGTGCCATTTTTGTTCCATGTGCCACATTTTTTATTAATACTACCAATGCCTTTGAATCTTCAAACGTGGGTCATTGTTTATATTCATCGAGACCATCTTAAGTTTTCAATTTGGCTGTTTGCCAAGAAAAGTATAAGTTCCAGGGAGCTATTTTAAGGTTTTTTTTTTAAAGATTTCATTATTATCCGAATTTCCCCGTGAACTACAACCTTCATGCTTATGCAATATTTGAATTGCCCATATGTCAACTTTTTTCTACCGACGCCGTGTTATTTGAACACTTTTGATCTAGTTTAACAATAGCGAAATAGAAATGTCAATGTACTTGTTCGCTATTATTAGCTTAATTAAATGTTAGCTTTTTCACCAATAATGTACACTGCTAGTTTGACTGCAATTGCTCTTCATATCCTGTAAAAGTCACACATGTACATCATGTACATTGATTATCATGTTCTGAGCTCGTCTCTAACATAATGACATTTCATATATAATTAAGATGACAGTCCTATATGAAGACTAATATGGGTGCAATAATTTTTATTGGATCCTAATATAAAAGGGTATAATTATACTTCAACAAAATATATCAAATACAAAAATAAACTTAAAAATAACGCCACTGCCAAATGCCACGTTTCATAAAATAAGATTCACTAATTTACGTCATTGTGATAGTCAGTTGTGATTATGAAGCGTGTTGTATAATTTATTAGCATTCTCTTTGCATAACATAACTCGTTTTGCACGAGTTAGTGAAGTCCATTTATTTTTGTCAGTAACAGATTCCTTCCATGATCACACGTCATGGGAAAATCATATGGCGTGGGGGAAGTGTGTCAAAATGTATGGTTTGGACGCGAGTGATTGTAGTTTACACACGTGCCATTATCTGCGCGGAAATCGAGTCATATTTCCCATGTTTTGACGCGAGTGGACTTTATCTCACGCGTCTGACGTGCGCTACTGCCGCGCGGTATGTGTGTCAAAACATGAAATAGGGTGTTTTCACGCGTGCCTTTTGGACGTCTTTTCGTCTGCTTACTATATTAGTGACGTAAGTGTTTTATATCATAGATCTAGATTTTTTCTCATGATCCCAAATGCAGTAATATTACAGTATTGGCGAGTAGGATTTCTTTCAAACTCGGCGGCATGCACCTTGTAACCACACATAGTCACTCAAGTGTGTCTGTCATTGAACGTGTAGCCCTTACCAGCCACCTTTCTGACACAAGGTAACAAAGTCTGCTCAGGACAGCTAACATCTATGGCACAGTTAGAGGACTGTTTTTTCTTCACTCTTTGCTTTAGGTTTCCAGCACAGTTTAATCGATTGTCGCCATAAACATGTTATTTTCAGGATCACATGTATTTCAATATTGTAGTCCATACTCAGTATTTCCAAAGATTCAGTAGTATTTATATATTTTGTCATCTCTGTATATTGAAACCATAACATTGCTGTCATTTTTAATGTAAGTATAAGCAGATATTTTGTATTATTATTGTTTGCCATAATGATATTGAATAAAATCAATCTCAATCTCAATCTCATTGAAAACTCTTCCCGTTGGTCTCCTAATGAAATATTCATAACTGCAGCAGAAAAGGCTCATCACAAGCTGAAAAGTTGTACACAAGTTGCCCTTTAATGCTTTATACATTATAGATAACTGTCACTGGATACATGTGACGCATTTCTATTCATTATGTTACTCCATGATTTTTACATTTGCACACAACATAACGCTTCTTGCTATGTGGAATTAAATGTAAGCCATTTTTTCTCAGTTGACCAGCATCTGCATTTACTTTTAGGTGGGCCCCGCCTCCCCTCCCCCCCCCACAACACACTGATACATCACTGCACAGGTAGTACAAATTTTGTTTGGGGCGGAGGGAGGGGGTATAAAAGGGGTCAGGGAACACACAGCTCTGTTTGGCCTTATTTCCCTCATACTTCTTTTTTGCACAAACTTCATTTTGCAACCTTTACTCCAAAATCACTTCCTGATACTCACAATCATTCAGTATGTTAACAATTTCAATTCAAACTCATTTACCTTCATCATTAGATTTCCCTGAAAATCTTAGAGATTAGATTTCATTAGAGCATAGATTCATCTAGCACTTTGAATCATATGGTAACCGATAAATCCAGTGACAAAAATTGGGAAGTAGCCTGAATTGGCCAGAAGGGCCAGTAGTTTGAAATCTTCACTGGCCCTTCTGATACATTACTGGCCCTGCGAGCGCCGAAGAAGCAAAGCATTGCTAGGGGGTCTGGAGCATTCCCCTCCCCTCCATAAACTTATTGAATTTATTTTGAAGCACTGTCAACTGTCACCATAACCTATTGGGATAGTGAAGGTAGACTAGATAAAGCTCATTTATAAGGAAGGGGGTTTCTGCAAAAATAGAACGCAAAATTCTACGAAATTTTATGTTTGCCAGCCGGGCCATCATCTGAAAAACATTACTGGCCCTTCTAAGATTGTACTAGGATCAGGCCGACGGGCCAGTGCCAAATTTTATCACTGATAAATCCTGTTCCATAGATTATTTGACACATGAGACCCAGACAATGTAACGGGCGGCATTTACGATGAGGCAAAAATCTCTGTTAGCAAAGGTCACTGACCAGCAGCCCACTTAAACGGCCTGCCAGTGTAGGTTCCATGTAAGGTAACACCGTCAACTAGGATTAGAGCCTCCCACCTTGTCACATGCAAGTAGCACTGTGTGGTTTTTAAGGATGATGTTCATTTTGTCACGCTCTGCAAAAGTGGAATATTGTTCTCTATTTTCTTGGTGGATTCCCCCTCCCTCCGATGGCATGTGGAAATATCAGATGTGTTTGCAGCTATATTAAAAGGAAGTCTTAAAACACAACAAAAAGTGTAAGTGTGTAACACCCGTATCGGTGGATGCCTCCAGGAGTCCAGGGGCACCATGGGTAAAAAGTTTACATATTTTTCTACTACATGTAATATTTGACAGTTGTATCATGATAGATTACTGAACAAATATTATAGGAATTGCAACTTTTATTCAATATTCTTCAATTGTCTTAATAAAGAGTGACTGTGATTTTGACTCATTCCATCTCTTTAACGATTCACCACTTTCAGGACAAAAATTTCGATGTAAATATTCCTGAGACACCACCATCAAAATCGTCTTTGTCACTTCCGGGTAATTCTAGACTAAAACTACTTTCAAAATTAAAAGGTCATTTTCAAGAATCATTTATCGTACGACATCTATGGAAAGAACTTACCTAATACATATACCTTCTTGTTAATTAACAAGTCACATTTATTGTTTACATGTACTTGCAACATACGAAGCAAACTGTTCCTGAGTTTCTTGCATTTATTTTTCATTATGATTGTTAGTGTTTATCGCCTTGTAAAAAAATATATATAAGAAAGGGAAATGTAACATATTCACTACAATGCATGCTTTTTTATATCATGTAGTCTGAGACCTGAATAAAGCGCTTCCGCTTGCTACATCCTGCTGTGTTGTCATATTTACTGTGAGTCCAGAATATAATACATTAATCTCTTGCCAGTTGTACAGTGCAACTTGGAGTTTGGTGAAAAATCATATATGCTGCAATTGAATTTGTAAAAATTGAATTTATAAAAAGAACATTACAGCTATGCATACTTTCAAATTAAGTAAAAGAGAGGACGATAAAAAAGAGAAACGAAACACAAAAGAAATGTGCGAATCAAGGAGGGATCATGAAAAGGTTGAACTGCTGTTTACCAAGGAATTTCAAAATTTATAACAATAGATCCAGAAAGATTTAGACCAAAGATTTGAGGACTTTAACGAAAGTATTCAGACCCAGATTGATAGCATAGGTGAGGATGTGGCAGACAGTATTGTAAAAAAGAATTAGCCAAGGACCTTTATCAGAGCATGGGGTATAGCGTGAAGTCAAGGGGAAGCACGCAAAAACGACCCCTTTTCATGAAAATATACCTGGAACAGTTGTTAAAATTGAATTTGAGAGCATAGATGACAAGATCAATATTCTAAAAGAAAAAGCAAAAAACTGGCCAACTCTGCATTTAAACACGTTTTGATCAGTTCAACGCAAACGCACGCTGAATGCAGCAAAAACCAGTTTTGCGTGTCGCGACATTTTACACCCCTTAATTAAGATGCTTGATGTGAAACATTAGTAGTTCAAATGCCCATTGAGGGTGGCCATTCTAACATTAGAATTGAAACCTGATATAAACAGAGATTGGTAGAGGTATATAGGATCCTGCACACCACTTTGAATAATCTGAGTGGAATCTCACCCAAAATCAGCCTATTGTGCTAGCACCTATTTTATTCCACTGCTTAAGATTAAAAACTTTTTCCTTAAACACTTATTCTAAAAATTATTAGATATGATTTAAAGTAATATCCTGCACCTACGCAAAGTTTCCGGTTTCTTTAAATTTGCAAATATAGACATTTTGAACAGGCAAAGCCCAATTAAAAACGTCAGGCAAATTTGCATGGCTGGGACTGCCACTGACTTAAACCAGTGAACGAAAGCATAACTTCTATTGTTCAATAATATCCAAATGCACAGGAGATTATACAATGCCATTAATGCCTGAGCAGTCATTGGATGTGATATCTGGACCTAATATAGGGATTAGTTCAATGTTTCTAAAAGCATATAAACACAGCTGTTCCAATCATAGCACATTTGCCTCTTAACAATATGGCTACACAGTTAAAAGCCAGATATGTTCAATTTTTCTATATAAGTGTGACTGTTGGCACATCTTTACAAGCTATGAAGATGCACAGAAATGCTCATGTGGGTGTGGCATTTTAGCATGGATGATTTCCAATAATTTACAGAATAATTGTCTGAAGGAAAAAAAATGTTACAAGCCAAAAATTAGTGGAATAAAGTTGTTGTCCGCACAAAAAGACATCACACATGCTTTTATTTTTTTTAAAACGATTAAAATGATATGTTATCTTAAGTAGCACTATTCAGTTTGTCATACATGTACATGATTTTCATTAAGAGAACAGTAATTTGAAAGATTAGGTCATATAAAGTGGCAGAATTGATATAAGCAATTAGGCATTCACTGATTTGCCAACGTGCTGTAATACTTACAATTTTGTTTTGCTTTTAGCATGAACTAGTCCATCAAATAAGTCACAATCATATTTTATTTTGTCTAAATGTACACAGCAGCATTGTATGTTGATTTTGAATATTTCTTATAATATTATGATTTTTTTATGGACTTACCATATTTTACCAACAAGTAGAAGAGACCATAGATTTTGTAATAAAAATACCCCAAATGTTTTTTGATTAGTTATGTTGTTCTACCATATAAATACACATATATACAAATTTAGTTTTACTCTTTCTAATCCCTAGATGATAAACATGCTGCGCCTGTCTTAGGCATTGCCTATTCATATTAATGTGATGTTAAATTATTATTATGCTAATTTTTCAATGTATTACCTAATACCTACATGTTTTATATAGATCCCTAGTGATGTATTGTTAAGTATTAATATATTTAATTCTGTTAATTACGCTATCTTACTTGTTTCTAAATTATTCTTTCAAACTTTTTATTCATTGTACACATGTCATTAATAAAAAAAAGGTCTATGATTCGTAGGCCTAAACGAAGCCCAGGAAACGAAGCTACTAGTGTCTCTTACATGTTGTTGTGCTGGCTTGTTTGTGTTGCCCGGTCACACCACGGTAGGCCTAATGAAGTGAATCCGATCCATGGCTCATTTTTCACCTGGCACTCCGGGTCAAGGTAACCGGATCCATTAGAATCATGTGGACCAATAGGACTGTCGACCTTGACTCAGTAGCAGGCCATGTAACGCAAGACACGACAACCGTCCGTGCAAATACATGTAATAGATAATCTGTCATAGATACCATTGCACACTGTATCAGACGAACTGCATGCAGTACAGCTTGGTGACAGATTGGTGATCAACCCCTCTCCACGCCCTACCCCTCACCCCCACAGGGGAAGTGGTCATAATTGGAAGTTCTATTGCACAATTGAATATCGTCACATGAGCAAGAGCTGGCATTTTATTATTTCATGGTTAATTTTGTTACAAACCTTTTTATAAATACTACAACACTTTTTAATATCAATTAACATGATTTTCAAAAATTATATAAAAAACTATGAATTCACCTATGGTTATTTAGTGCGAACTTGTAAATTTTTGTCCATCTGAGTGTACTGTTCTTACGTACGGATCTCCAAAATGTGGCTAGTGAAACGCCCTTAAATACAAACAAAGCGTACATGCAGCTACATCGTAATAGTTACTCGTACTCGTTGACGCAAAATAATAGTGAACGAGGCAGGGCCCTCAGAAGGTTTTGAAAAAAAAGGGGGGGGGGAGCCAATTTTGTACCCCACAAACATTTTGGAGATTATTGGAGGCTATGCAACCCCCATTATATCGGCACCGGTTGTTGGTGAGGGTGATGGGTAAAATGATAAACATTGTGCAATGCCTCTGGCATACATACATATACCACTGACTTGCACGTGCTAGGGGGGAGGGGGGTCAGGGGGCATGCTCCTCCGGAAAATTGTTGAAATTTTGTGTTCGTAATCTGGTTGAACATTCATAGCCTACGCTCCTCACCCTAGATCCATTGTGAACAGCCAAAATAAATATGGACATGAGCACATATATCCTGAAATTGCCCCATATAAACTCGGAGTTGTGCATCGGTCTAAGAACATTTTTTAATACTGAGAATTCACACTCAGCATATTGTTGAGTGTACATTCCAGCTTGAACATGGAACAAACGCCTAGCAAAATTACAGGGTTGCAAACTTTTAGAGCTTTTAGTTAAGTAAATCTTGTCAAAATCAAACGATTGTGAAGTGAAGTGGCAACACCCGGTTACCTAGGAGACTGCCTCCACCGTCACTAGGGAACAGCATCTAGGAACATCTGAGGGGCGCTGTCAATGCCGACAGTATTTAGTTTCACAGAGAGTTCCATAAAGAGTATATTGTGCGCCCCATACTTTTTTTTTTTTTTTTTCCATGTTCACAAGCCTTTGTGCTTATTTAACTCATGAAACCCTGATGCTGCAGCCCCCTTTTCCAAAAACCTGGATCTGACAATTAGTTTTAATATTTATTTTTTTTCGAAAATCAATGATGTCCCTTATGCATCTAAATATCTAAAGTGTTTGTTTTCAAATGTAAGCATTACTATTTTTTTCATGGATGTAATAGATGGTCAGTGAATTTTGCCAATTGTGGAAATAACTTGGCTACGGCCGTTACGTGCAACACCTCAAAGTCTTCAAGTTTCAATAATTCATCAAATTGCTGCAGGAAAAAATCTTTTTAACATTGCAATGAATTGGTGACGTAATGAGAATTAGTGTGATATTATTATTATATTTTCAAATCTTATTTGTGCTCAAAACTCCCGTTTAAAGATGTGCATTTACAACCGTTACTGAGGAAAACGTTTAACTTCTTGAATATCAACAAAGACTACACAAACAACCTAAAATGAGGTGGAAAGTATTTTATTATTGGAAACTAAAAGAATTGACAAAATGTAAAATTTAGTCGAGTCCCTGAATCAAATGAGAAAACAACAAAATGTCAATGTTTAACACAACAAACGAAACTGAACGCAAATCAACATTGACAAAAACACGCACGCGCGAGCACATCTATAGTCCTTGGGCCACCACGACCGGCACTGCAGCGGGGCCTCTCGGGCATGCGGGCCGGGCTTCCGTCAGCCATTCGTAAGGTGTATACAGTAAGAGTGCTCAGGCAAAGATCTTCCTGATCCTGCCCAAGAGGCGTCGGAACTTGCTTGGCCGCTTCAGCGTTGTTCCGGTGAGATCTTCTAAGTAGTTGTCGCGCGCATCGTCAAACTCTTGCATCTCGGCTTCCATCTCGCCTTGCACGTTCTCGTATATGGTGTACAGTTCCCGTGTGCACGGGTAGGCCGGCATGATGGTCTCGGGGATGGTGACGCGTGGCTTCTTCGGTATTTTCGCCACTTGGTCTCTAGGCGGGGACACAAATCTACGTGTAGGTCGCTCAATCTAGATGAAGGGCAGAAAAACAGACATAAAAACCAATTAGATTTATGTGCGCATGTTTTTAACACTCATTAATTAGACGTTTTGATAGAAACACTGTTGAAACAACCATATTTGTTTTCTTAAAATTGTTCCTCAAAAGTGAAAAGGAAATAGGTTTGTGCCAATGTCTATAGGTGAAAGTCAATAACAAGTTATGTAAAATATAATTTACCTGGGTTGCTTTATCACAAGTCTTAACAGGGGTTGGCATCTGAAAACAGTAAGGAAAAAAAGTGAAATCAAACTTATGCATATGAAAGTGTTTGCGTGTAACCAATCAGGGAACAAATTTCATGAGTTTTTCATAACCAATTTTTAAGTATATATACCTGCGTAGCTTTGTTGACAACTTTAGTTTTCTTGAAAAACTTAAATACACGAAATCCACGAGCCATTGTGATATTTTAATATGAATACTACAAATAGATAAAGAGGTAATAAATAAGAATAATCGATTCGCTCAGTTTGCTAATCGCTCATTTAGAGAGGTTACCACGTAACTAAGTTGATGACGCAGTGTGGGTAACGGTCACGTGTTCAATGCGTGTTTTGATTGGATTACCGCATCACGTGGTCATAAGCGAGTCTGGCCGTTATGCAGTGATGTAGGTTAGAGTATATAGAGACTATATTTGTATAGTTTTTTTTGTAGACAGTTACATTGGTTATCTTATTGCGATACATTTTATAATCTAGTAAATCTTTAAACCGAAACAAATATAGAACATTGTCAAAAATATAGATTATGTCAGAAGTGTTTGTTACAAAATCATAGAGCAAATGAGTGTAGGAAGCATTGATTTGTTCAGTTCCAGGGCATCTGGAAAGCATGAACAGTTTATACTTTTTATTAATGTCTAGATAACAAATCAGTAAGTTTGTGATGGGTGATATTTTTCATCTATGACCACGTGTCACTTTGCATGTAAGTTGTTATTTTCATAATTGTTTAGCATGCTTTTTTTTTATCTATTGAGTCTGGATGATTCAATGGCAGGGAATGTTATATTTTCTTGCAGACTATAATGTAACTTTTATTTAAGATGTTGTGATTTCATGTTTCTGGAATTATATAGTAACGGACGTTATTGATCTATATTTTCCTTTTATTTAGTTATCCTTAACTTTAACAGTTACAGTCAAGATTACAATCACATAAGAAGTCATTAATTAGAAATATGTGCAATATTTGTGCAAGCGTTATTTACTTTTAACGATGTTTCTGCCTGACGGTTTGGTCTATTCATATTTAGTTTAATTAGTGCTTAATATGTTTTATTTGTTTATAGATTATTACCAGTATTCCACTCAACACCCTTCCATATATCAACACTGTGTATATAATAAATATCTGCCACCTATTTTCTTCCCTGCCATTAACAGTGAGTCACGCAGTATTTCATATAAATACAGCATTTAAACACTGAAAATTGAGACTAGATGTAATGAAGTAAAATTACAGCAATAAACTAATGACACATACTACAACAAAATAAATAAATATAAAAATAAACGGTTTTGTAATATTCATGCAATCATTATAACATTATAACTCGTGCACCTCTCGTAGAGAGTGATAATACCGCATAATGTTTGCAATACGTTTTGATAGCCTAATGGCTACGCTCACTGTAAATGCTATTGCCTAATTAACGAACAATACATCTCCAATAAAACACGTCTGATGTTCGTTAAACGAGCTGTTGTGACAGACACTCGGAGAAGTATTCAGTACACCCACATAGGCAATTTATAGACCAAAATAACCTCTTGTCTCTTGTAACAAATCTAACGAGTACAGAGAGACACAGAGGATATTTAGTCTATAAATTGCCCCTGTCATATTTTCTCTGACTGTCCTGCAATGCTTAGAACAACACAATTCTTATTTTGGGCATACCGCATTCATGACTGTCCAGAAATGCTCAGAAGCACAAAGCACAATGCAATCATTAATGTTTTCACCACGACAGTCTAGATACTTTAGATCGGCGCAAACTTACAAAGCTATATTAGGACACCTTACATATATACCAGGAAACATGATGACAAAGAGGTGATCTGCTAGCCTACATACATGGTTCTTTCTTCACTTCTCTTCATTAGTTTAGGGTTTAAATTCACATAATTGTTCTTCCCTTTCCAATCACTGTAACCAACAGATCTGTTAGAATTAATCCCGGCTTCTTGCAATGAGCAATGTGTTAAATATCACGGATAATAATGTCTATAGTACAGCATACAGTGGCAGATCCAGGATTTTAAAGTAGGTAGCCACATCGAAGTGCGTCAAATCACTCACGTAGCATTTGCATATTGAAACTCCGATTGTGGAGCATACCTGGCAAAATTCATGAAAATCTCAGTTGAATGGTGCGGCTACCACAAATATGTGTGCATTGGTCCCTGATATGATTAAGATGGAATGCTGATCCATTAAATTGTGCATTTACCCCCACCCCCACCCACACACACACATCCTTTATTCATGCATACAAATTTCATGAAAATCAATGCTTTCTCCCCCTTCCCCTCTTACCTGCTAGTGGTCTCAGCGATTACATTATGGAAGTCGCTCATTCGTTTTGACAGTATCAGACGCAAACCAACATAGCTTTAATCTCTTTAAAAAAAATCAAAATAGATTAAGAAAAGAACGCCTAAAAGTGGATACATCTCTGCTGCAATGTGAAATCGTGCAATCGAGCAGCCGGTGCTGCTTCAATTACCTGTGATGGGCTGCGCAGGTGATCCTAATCTGAACCCATACTTCAGCTTTATAAATAAACGTCTCCCCGTCGTGAGCCCCCAGGCCCGAAACACCTGCTGCTGATGTTGCTGCTGCTGATTCTGCTGCTGATTCTGCTGCTGCTGCTGCTGTTGCTGCTGCTGCCGCTGCTGCTGTTGCTGCTGCTGCTTCTGCTGTTGTTGCTGCTGCCGCTGCTGCTGTTGCTGCTGCTGCTTCTGCTGTTGTTGCTGCTTCCGCTGCTGCTTCCGCTGCTGCTGTTGCTGCTGATGCTAATGCTGTTGCTGCTGCTAATGCTGTGAACGCCCCCGCCGTCCGGGGCTGTCTAATTGAACGCACCCGTAGGGAGGTGGGTCGGCGGCCGAGAGTTTAAGCTAGCGTCAGACAGTACCGACAGATGCTGCTGGCTCGAATGGGTTTAGTTATCACTGACAGATAAAGTGTTTTTTGGTTGTTTGTTTGTTTGTTTCAGAAAAATAGTGGGTGGGTGGGTGGGGTGGGGGGCTACACGCACAGGATTTCATGGGGTTTGTGCGTGCAAAGGCTTTCGGCGATGAAAACATACACATGCGCGCACTTACTCGCACCAACGCTCGCACACACACGTGAACATGAAATTGTTTGGGTGATGTTTGAATTTTGACTGCCACAGCAGAGACCTAACACAAGGGCAACCAGTGATTCTGCACGTTTGAGCTGAGATTATTTGTGGATTAACAATTAGCAAGATATATCCCCTGATAGGCTTGGTAGAAAAGTGGTCTCTTCAGTAAGTTGGGAGTGGTCTCCATAACTAGTCGGAACTGGGGAAAAGGTCTTTAATATTGTACAGGTGGTCTTTTCATAGAGGTATCACCAATTGCAATTGAGGGTAATATAATGTTGTCCGCAATTTAAGATTGACTTACATTTTTTATGTATTACATACTACGTATACCTACCTGCAAACATTCATTCTGTCTTTGTCAAACCAATCACTGATAATTGACCCATGGTTTCCATTGACATGTTTGAAGTATAAGGCAATGCACCATTGTCACACGTTCGTGCACAAAATTTGTTGTCATACACTTATATATTAGCTGTGATTCCGACAGACATGGTTAAAGTGATGAGGTGATCATCTTGCCTTGTGAACTTTCTTTTTTTTTTTTTTGTGACGGCTGGTAGTAAATTTACTACCGGCTTCAATAGTTGGTGTTGTTTCACCCTAGTAGCTGCTGTTTGTTTTATACGCAGTACAGTTCTTGTTATCTTCCACGGCAAAGCTTGCGTTGTTTGTTTTTTGTTGTTTGTGTTTCGTTTTTTCAGACCCTAGTAGTCTACTCGTGTGTTATGCTTTCAGAGACATAAACGGGCCGGTTCCACCCCCCACCCCGTCTACACTAGTGTTTTGATTATTGCTGCGTGCGTATACTTTAAAAAATCTATTTGTTTTGTTCGTTTTCATCCAAATAGTGTCTGCGTTGATTTCTTTCTCGTCCTATTGCTCGTGAATACTTTCAGTATCCTACTATATGGATTTGCCACGGCTACTACACTGTTGTATAAGCATCTTTCTACTATTCTCTTGCAAAGCACCCACCCCGCCCTTTTTCATTCGGCGTACATGTTAAAAAATCTTAAACTTTCTTTATCTTTAATTGTTCATTCTATTGCACTAACTACGAAACTCCATTCATATATTGTGGTTTTGCCACATCTGCTACCCTGTTATCATATACCCACCATGCCCCCCCCCCCCCACCCCCCCCCCCACCCACCACCCCACCCCCCGTTTCATCATCCAACCGCATCCAGTTCAAAAGTTGTCATTGGAATTCGTTTGGTTTCAAACGATTGTTGCCGCGCATAACGAACATTTCTAACGACTCAGAACCACCAACTCGCGGATTAATTGCATTGACCCGGGGTCAGTGCGTATCTGCTGGAACTAATTGGAGAGCTCCTTGGGGCTGCGCCAATGGAGTGTATTTTGATGAATTAAGACCAGGTTTTATTGAGTGGCACACGTCTCTGTCGTCGCTTTTCTTTACTTTTCTTTTAACTGTTTTATTCTTCTACGGCTGAAGATGTGGTCATAATTGTTCCCCTGCTGTTACTCCTGCTGTTGTTTTGTTGCTTTATTCTATTGTGTGCCTCTATCAGTTTACCTTCCAGAGAGCCATTTTTTCTATTCCCACTATAGTTTCAATACTATTTGAAACATGACCATCAAATCGCCATAATGGTTATATTAGAGGGCTCAACATCACCATATTAATGTCGGCTCGTGAACATAGATAAGGGTGAATCACAATTAAATAAGACGTTTTTAATGCTTTAATGTTTTTTTTTAATGTAAAGTAAACATCTTTATTGCCCCTGAGCCAACGTTGTTCTAGTACTGTTTACATACTGTTGTACTTCAGTGACTGTTTCATCCACCACATCCTTAGTGTCATT
This sequence comes from Streblospio benedicti, assembly GCA_019095985.1. Classification (NCBI taxonomy): domain Eukaryota; kingdom Metazoa; phylum Annelida; class Polychaeta; order Spionida; family Spionidae; genus Streblospio; species Streblospio benedicti. The sequence goes on from CM032660.1 coordinate 28,936,030, forward strand.
GTTATCCGCATACCTATAGGCGGATGCACGAACATAGTGACTGAAGAAGAAAAACAGGAAGAAAGAGTACCCACGTATAATAGAGGCTGAGACAGTTTGATTATCCAGAATCGGCGAGGAAGCCAGTTTTAAAGAGGTAGGCACAAATTGCATGAGTGGCTCTAAGCGCCAACTTTGCAACAATTGCGACAAATGTTGAATACCCTTCATATTTCAACAATGGCAGAAGCAGTTTTTTTTAAAGGGGGCGCACTTAATTTACGGGATTTTATGGGTTTCGTACGGGCGATCGATGGCAGACATGTCAAAAACCCTACAAAAATGAAGTATTTTGGTGGGAAAAGGTGGGCACGCGCCCCCTGAGCCCCCTGTTTCTGCCTATGATTATTTTATCAGAATCATATGATCGCTCTCTTATCATAATTAGATTTTTGAAAAATTTATGAAATGTCCATAACCATAAAGAATAAGTTCAGAGATTTTTTCAGTTCATTTTATTTTTTGTCTACAATATTTATCTTAAAAAGCAGTACAATTCCGTTAAACACTTGTGTCAAATGTGTGTCTTACTGGTACCCTTTATCACAGCATTGAAAGACTTAATTGCTGTCAAAACATGTGTGAGAACATTGAGCCACTTCAAAGCGGCCAACTTCTTTAACGGAATAAAGTTGAATGAAGATAGTTATAATGCTTTGAAAAGCATCAAATCATCATAGCTAACTTTATTTTACTTTATTTACCTTTTATATGCTTATTGGATGCAACACGGAGAACTTTCTAATTTTAGTCCGTGAGCCAAAGTCCCAAAATTCAAAATTCTGTACCACCTGGAGGGACGAAGGCTCATGGTGAAATTATGATAGCCACAGTGATATGGGTCTCAGAAATACCGGCTGGACTTGCAGCATCCACAGCTAAATTTGTCAAACGACGACCTGGTTTCCATGGTAACATCAGGTAAAATATCATTTTCAGTAAGTAACACTTATATTGATACAAAACACAAAGCCAAATGGAATCATGATGCACGATACATCAAATTAAAGCTAATGACATGCTCTTCCAACTGAAATAAAAATTATGCAAATTAGCTCATTTGCATAATTTTAATTAACATAAATCATTACACATTTGCCATGTTTTTCATAAACTCTGCTTTTTCGTTTCTCATATAAATTTCACAATATAAATATTTTGATATATATTAATGTAGAATGGCTTGGGAACCTTTGTTCTATATCAGGAAGACAATAGAGAGAGATAAAATGTATTTTGCAGATTTTATGAGCAATATAATGCAAGTCCATTTTTTTCCTGATATCGCTTGATATTTTCATTTTCAGTATCATTTCTTTAGCTGAGATAATTACCTGTTAGAAAATAGTTCCAAGTTTGAGAACGAAGTGTGAAGCAGCATCCCAATAACCGTAACTTACTAAAATTAATTAATTAATTTATTTATTTATTCATTTATTTCATTACAATGACCTGGTATACAATATGAATAGGAATACCAATATGATGAGAATATGATAAACAGGTTATACCCACCCCTTTAGACCTTATCGGTCACCTTTACAGATACGAACGAAAATAAAATTAACCTTATTGGCTATGGGTTTTGCCCCTTTTCCGTACTAGTTTGTCTTTGAATCCTAAGGTCACAGCTGATTTTATCAAGTTGTGGTCTGAAAACGTGTAAGTCAACGGGTTGATGCATGAATTGATGGGGAGTAACACAAACATAATCATTGCTTGGTAGGATGCGGACAGATTATATCCTCCCAATAGCTGCAAACCACTAAAAATAGCAACAGGAACAGTGGATACCATGCTGGAGATCACAGCAATTGACAGTAGTATGGATCCTTTCAAGGGCTTGTTTTTCCGTACAATTTTTCTTCTTCTCTGTATATTTTCATACACAACACACGTCAAAACTAGCATGGAGGTGGCATGCAGAGAGTTAAATACCAGCAGAAAGTAGGAAAACCCGCGAGGAAGTGACTCCCATAAAATAAGACATTCTTTGCTGGTGATGTCACCCATCCAGGTCATGCTGATTGCCATTACTGCTGCAAAAAGCCAGGAGGCAAGACTGTACAAAATGTACTTTGAATTAAATTTGTGAACCCGCAAAGCGTGTAAAGAGAAAACAACAAACCTGCCAATTGCTATTTGCAGTGTTGCCAATTGGGAAGCCAGCAGAGAGATGTTCAATAAGGTACCAGCGGCAAGACACAGATAGCTTCTTCTCCAATGTAATGTGATAAATTCCCTGTCTTTGCCGTATGTGTGGTGAGCATAAAGAATCAGCAGAAGGTATTGAACCATGAGACTGTCTGATAAATACAGGTTCACAATGGACCACTTCCTCCCCCTCACGTGCCAGGCAATAGAAAAAACACTAGCAACTAACGCATAAAAGCAGTATATGTGTGCAATGATCAGCATCCATGTCTGCGATACAATATCTGTACAAGATTCATATGTGTCAACTGGTGAGTGATCTGCTTTGCAAACTATGTGTGGAAATATGCAGCACAGTTCACCATGAACAACTGACAAGTAGCCTAGCTTTGGCAACAGTTCCCCTAGATTAGCCAAGTGATAGTAGTCTCTCATGGTGAGATGATTATTGTTCGTAAGCAAAATTTGCAAATTGTCAAAATCTGCAAATGCAGAAATGTTCAAAAATTTCAAATGAGACTGAGTCACATCCAAAATGCGCAATGACTGTAAGGTCATTCTGTTGAATGTAGATGCAGCTAAAACATTGGTTTGTGACAGGTTAAGTAGCTCTAATAGTGGGTTGCGATGGAATGCTAACGGATGGATCGTGCTCAACGGATTTAGATTCAAAGATAAACTCCACAAATATGGCAATGATGTAAATGTTTCCTCTGAAATATTGAATATTGAACTGTTTACCAACTTCAATGAAGTGATGTTTGGAACTTGAATGAAAATACTGTGTGAAACATCCTTGAATAATGAATCAAAGATGCTCAGTGTTATGACTGGAAACATTATCTTTGAATTAACACAAGCAGAGATATGGGAGAAATTTGTGCTTGAGAACAGCATGTGTTGGAGAGGAAAATATGTGCTAAAAAAGCCACACAAGTTAACGTGTGTAAGACTTGTGCATACAACGGACGATGTTACATATGTGCAGTGTACAGCTGAAGAGTACTTATGCTGTCTGTATTCTTTGGCATATACATTAGGTTTGAGAAAAAGGCTACATTTCTGTAAATCCTCATACACAATGAGCTCATCATCGTACGACATGGGGCAATCATTAACCCCATCAGAAAGCATGGGCATTGATGCAAAAGTGTGGCTCCTGGGGCATCTCAATCCCAAGGGGAACGTTAAATTTGTTGCACACGATGCACCATATTCGTCCTGCTGGTTGATGCAATCCGGGTTGCCATCACATATATGCTGAGGACGGATGTTAATCCAATTGAGACCATTACCTATGCACCAAAACAGACCGTTGGACAACGCACGGTGATCATCCTCAGCAGCATTCACATGAGGCAGCCCACACATAAGGCGTATGGAGCAAAGCTTGTCTAGCTCGTCAGAGCCATCGGCACAGTCCTCATGACAGTTGCACACAGCGCTTTTGGGTATGCACCCACCATAAGGCCCAGAACACTGAAAGTAATGCTCTGCACAGGAACAATTGCTGGGATGGCATGATGTAAAACAGGCGAGGGGTTCTGCATCTCCTTGATCATATGTGCACACACCGCGGCAGTTTTCTTCATCTTCTCCAGATGGACAGTCGGGGATTCCATCGCAGACATGGTACTTGGCTACCATAGAGTGGTCTCTACACATGAATACTGACATTAATGTCAGGTTACGAGTGTACACATACTTCTTGATCCATGTATCAATGGTTATCCATGTATCAGGAACATATCGTCTTTCATACGTAAACGTAGTGTTGTCCAGTTTACAGATTATATTGACTTCAGAAATCTCGTAAACGCAGGGCACAAGTAGTAGCGTGTCGCGGAAGCAAAAGTCCTGTGTGATGGCCATGGCACATAATACGCTCTCGTTAGAGAAAAAGCTGGATGGAATCGCATTTATATCGGTGCCATCACAGAACAGATCAATATTAACCCTCCATATTCGTTCATCAGCAGGCAAGAAGAAAAGCTTGGTTTCTCCGCCCTCTATATACTCCATATAAGACAGTGTCTGAAGTTGCAATAGATTTCTGCAACACTTCTTTTTCATATGTTCAGAGAGTCTTGTGAAAGTGTTTGCATTGATGGACAGTATTACAAATGGGAACAGTCCAAATGTCTGTCTGTTAGTTGGATCCAAGCAAGTGGTTCTGTAGATAGTGCTAAAAAATGACCATTCTGCGATATCATTTTGAATTTCCCACAGCTGACCATTGAGTTGGTGACATATCACATGGCCATCATTAACACTAGATATTCTAAAGCGAGAAAAATACAAGTACTTGATTTCACTCTGGTAACGATGCTCATAGATATCATCGGTGACATTATATGTAAATAATCTTTGACCCAGTGCCCCTGGCCTTAACCCACTGACCGCTGACCGTGTGGATAATACTATACGAGGATTATCCCTCCAAAGTATAAACTGTATGCCAAGTTTGTATTCTACCTTGCAAGAGCAGGTGCTTGCTGATTTGGTCCCATGAATTGTACCAACTTTGGTTACATTTACGGTGCACTTGCCAAACAACTCATTAAGCACATGCCAGTATGGCGGTACTTCCCCTTTACTGTTATGGATTTCATTGGACATATTAAGATGACAATACTCTCTCAATGCTTCTCTTTGGTAACTATAGGTAATCGTCACATTTTCATAGTTATGTGCAATCACATAGAGATCTGAATTCAGAACATCACGGAAGGCAAAGCTGAGGTCAAGTGCTTGATACGTCATTACGATCTCCACTCTGCTGTTCGTTCGCAGTCTCAGGGAGATCCCCATCATTGCTGACCCAATTATTTGGAGCTTTAGAATAGATGTGATTGCTGCATCCACACCTCTGTAGTAGAAGAGTTGTATCATTCGTTTTTTGGATTTAATTAAACCCTGTATATGGGAAATCAAATCAAAGTGTGCAATCAGCGGTTTCCCTGGGGATTCCCTGATATAATAACCTTTGGGGTTGGGTCTAAAATGGACAAACACCGCTAACAGAGGCCAGTCAAAACCCACCATCACCATCAGATTTATCTTCGTTAATAACTCACCATCTTGGTATTGATTAGAGGACTTATCATAGTTCGCCCAAATAGATGTACTTGAACAGCATCTTAATGAAATGGATCTAATGCGATACATGATATTGTAAGAGACACGGAGGTATGTTTGCTGCCAAGTACGTTCTCTGTACATTTCATGCACTTCTTTTTCTGACATAAGTTTATTCTCAGCCATAAAAATAGAAATCACAAAGTTCATTGGTTCCGTTTGACTGCTAGGGTCACACAATAAACTCAGTGTAAAGGGAACTGTGCTCTGCTGGCGACCGAAATAATTCAACCATTCTACACAGTGGAAAAACATTACCTCAGAAAATGCATCTATCTCGGATGAATTAGCCGGATTTACAAATGACTGTAGTTGATGGGCATTGTTTTTCCTTGAAAATGTGAACAGCACCCTTGGCATGAATGTGTGGTGGATGCCATAAATGACCAGGAGAACTGTGCCGCCGCTTCCGTCGACAGGGATTTCTTGGCCCACAGGTACCGTGGACGTGCCGTCGCGGCAGAACAGGCCCTGGCTTCTGACAAAGTCTCCGTCAATCGCGAACAGCTGCAGGCCTCCCAGCGAGCAAACACCTGAAAATATGTTTCATGTAAAAAACTTTAGCACATAATATTTAGTCACCTTCTGAAACAGCTCCAATCTAATAAGTTGCTCACTTCACTTAATCTAAGGTATATGACAAAGGATCTCAGGTTGAATTAGCAATTCTTGATTTTTCAATGGGGAAACTCCTTGATAAGCTCGAAAATGTCGGAATCACAGGGTCACTGCATAACTGGTCTATGCATTTTCTATGCGATAGAACTACCGGGTATGCGGCTCATACTGGATGGTGCCCTATCCGTATATGTACGAGTAGACTCTGGCGTCCCGCAGGGTACGGTCCTCGGACCCCTGCTCTTTCTTTGTCACATCAGTGATCTGCCAGATTGTGTCTCCAAAGGCTCCTGTGTAAGTCTCTTTGTAGACAATTGTCTCTTGTACAGAGAAGTTTCTAACATTGGTGACCAACAAATATTACAGAAATACCTTTAGAGTCTCGAAGTGTGGGCAGAAAAGTGGGGCATTGTTTTTAATGCAGACAAATGTCACATTCTATCAGTCACGAACAACAAAGCTTATTTCTTTAACTTAAACAATACAATACTAAGCCTTGTCAAATCCCATCTTTATCTTGGTATAGAACTATCAGAAGATCTCAAATGGTCTACACACATTAACACCGTCTGTAGCAAAGCAAATAGATCATTAGGGTTTCTCCACAGGAACTTGCGTGGCTGGTCCACAGATCTATAAAAAAATGCATATATCCTGCTGGTCAGATCGCTCCTTGGCTATGGACTATGGAGCCATTGTGTGGGATCCTTATTCTAACACTGAATGTGATAAGCTTGAGAAAATACAGCACAGAGCTGCCCGTTTCATTACTTGTGACTACAAAACCAGATCCCAAGGCTGTGTAACGAATATGCTAAAGACATTAGATTTGATACGCCAAGAATGAACAAAAGAGCTCCGTCTCATCTTCATGTTCAAAGTCTTTAGTGGTCCCATTCCACCTATGCCACCAGATAACTACCTTATCCCGGGCAGAGGAGTTAGAGCGAGAGCCTTTTTAGGTTATCTCACTGTAAACTTAGTGAGTGCCCACATTAGGAATAACTCCAAAACCTTTGTGGTGCCTCAGTCAAAAAGAGTGAGCAATACTCCAACGCCTTTTTGTGAAAACCCCTAGAGAATGGAATGCTCTAGAGGAAGATGTAGTACAGGCCCAGTCGATCGATCAGAGTAAAACTCTGATCGTTCAGCGTAAGAGCAGCGACTAAGCAAGTGGTACTTTCTTTTCATCAACGTGTGCCTTTTGAGGACTCTGCAATTATTTATACAAAAAACACATATCTTTGTTGGTTTTACGATACTCACAAAATTACACATACAGTCAACTTACCAGGTGAGTCCACAGGATTCCCTCGTGTCTGGTCACCTTCTTGAAAGGAAAAGTCCTCTGAGACTATAAATTCAAATGCATGAAACACAATATTGAATTTGTTGCTTGCAATAAATGCAGCCTTAATATTGTTTCCGTGTGCTATGCCTTTCAGGTCATCTGTGCCATAGCGGGCATTGTCCAATGGATCTAGAGCTGAAATGTTTTTAAAGATGAAGCTTCTCTTGATATCTAAGATGAGGCGAGAATCGTGGAGAACATTGTATTTTAGAAATACTGTTGCATAGCGTGAAATGGGTTGGAGTCTTTGCGTCTGATTACAGCTGCTAGAACCTACCAAATAGTCTTTAAATTTCATAGCGAGATAGTAGTTAGCTGGTCCTGGGAACATCTCAAGCTTGGCGTTAGTGCAGTTAACAAGAGTTGTATCTAGCAGTAGCATTTTGATTGTGAGATTCGAAAGTATGTAAGATGTCTTCATAGTCCAAAAGTATACTTCATTATTGCGTGATGGGTATGCTACAAATATGTACAGCACATCCAATGCTATGCGCAATTTTGCCTTGAACAAATTTGAATGGTTAAATACTGTTTGCTGCTGTTCATATACATAATACTCAAAGCTAATATGGGCCATGTTCTTTTCAACTGTGAATTTCTTGTAGAACATTTTCACAGCAGCAGAATGGTGATGAATGTATGCAGATTCGTATTTAATGTAACCACAGTATATGTGATTGGTGATATTCCTGGATTGAACTGAAATACTGCTATACCTGCATCCATGGGAAAATGGCACATAAGCTTCTGATATGGTGATATTCAGTCCAAAAAGCCTGTGGACATTGATTACCCACTCCATATGTTTTGCATCTGCAGATCTACATCCAAAGGGTGCATGTAGTATACGTGGAATATCATCATTTCTACCATTAGCAACACAATTTGCATTAAGATATAACAATTGTGCATGTTTCTGTATCATATCCTTGGCAACCCTATTATAACTGTGAATGTTTTGAAGAGAATGCAGGTGTTTACTGAGAAAATAGTCTATGTACCTGTGCCAAGTGACATTCCCAGCAAGGCTTGGCCCACATTTTAGAACAAGGATAAACGCAATCCACGCGTGGAGTGTCATGCCCATGTCTACAAATTGATCGCATCACTCATCAACCGGCCATTTATATGATCTCCCATCACAGTTCTTCCTACAGTTGTGTGAAAGTAAAAAGTTTCGTGTGGTCCATGTTTACGGCATCTAAGATGTACGCAGTGCAATGAATGATTGTTATTTGGTTGGAATGATTTGCTTTGTGTAAAACCTGTTGGCCAAGTGATCAAATTACCTATAGGATACTCTTATAAAAAGCTACCAATAGTAACAGATTGTAGATTAAATGTATGATGCATACGATACCTAAGAACGTGATGATAGCTTGCTTTGTGGATGTGCCTATTGAGTGTATTATAGTAAATGTGACATTCAGATTTGTTAGAATTATATAATCATATTTCCTAAACAATTTGATAACATGCATGCGAATCAGTAATGCATCCTCTGAACGATATGTCAAATATGATTACTTGCACTTTATTACAAACCAGCAAAATATAAAACGAAATTAAAGTCCTTCCACGATCAGACGTCTTCTGGTCACTGCTATAAATAGTAATCAAAAATGAAAACTTATATGTTTTTATTAACGCTTTCGGTGCTTATTCGCCCTCCTCAGATATAATCACAAACAGGTTGTTTTTAAACATAAACATTGATTAAAACGATGAAATGGTTTGGAATAGTGTTGCTGAATTATATGTGCAATAGCTTAGAAGAATTACAATCAGACTGTACAGGATGATGAAGAAGGTTTGGAATTGACAATTATTGATAGGTACTGGTAATGGGATGTGAACATTAGTATTCTATATATAATATATAATTCTTTATATAATAGAATACTATTGTTCGCATCCCATTACCAATACATATCAATAATTGCATGGCTAAAATCCAAAAGCCTTTGTTCATCTGGTGAAAAATTCGAATGGGACACAGATTTCTGTATTACACAATCTAAAATATTTTGCAAGCTTTAATAGCATACCTATAATAATGGCATGATTGGTGCATTGTAAACTTATGAAGATTGACATTGCTTGGCAACAGAATTTCAAATTTAATTGACGTCTTCATTGTTTGGAAAATGCTATGTGTGTGACAATCTATCATTGTCATCTTTATTATTAATGTAATCTACATTAATGCCATGTCAATTCTAATAGTGCTCTAGATGCACCAGATTTTGTTTCTATTATTTGCTCTAATCAGTGCAACTCTATATTGCTTTGTTCAAATGATGTTTAAATATAAAACCTAATATATTTCAAGTTTTATGTCTGTTTAGCAACATTGGAAGCACATGGCTTTCATAGCACCTGCTATATCTTGCTAATGACAATAGATCAGAATACTCAATCTTGATTGGATGACCCTAAATTAATGATTTCCCATCATGCATCAAATATTTCTTGACATGGATACTAGCCAATTAGGCAATGTAAATCCATGTCAAGTAGGATCTTGGATCATCAAAAGATCTTCTTGCTCTTTTCAACTAGATCTCTATAAATAAAGAAATCTTCGTAAACAGATTAGACAGACCAGTCTGACCGTTGCTGTTGAGGTGAGCGCTTATCCCTTCCCCCCTGCTGGCTCAGACTCACTCATTTATAAATTCAAAATATAGCCATAACTTCCTCATTCTTGCCATTGTGGAACAGAGTTGGAGTCAAGGTTTTATTGTAAACCCTATTTGCTCCAATATAAAGTAATAAACAATCATACTTAGATATACATTGACACATTACTTAAAGAAATGATACAACTCCTCATCGAATTTTTGGCTCTGAGAGTGTCAACATGTTAACGTATGTGTGTGTGTGTGGGTGCGTGTGGGTGCGTGTGGGTGAAATTATCTAAATATATTCTGGCACCAGTAAAATTATCTAAATCTATTCTGGGCAGCACACATTTTAATGTACAACTACATAAATGGTAAACACCAATATCTAAATTGATGTCGAAGTGCTGTATAACTTTGACACGTTCCCATTCAATAGATTATCCTCTGCATGCTTTGTTTTGAGCTGCTTTAGACCAGCTTAATTAAAAGCTGCCATTCCATTAATCATTTGACTTAAACTATAAAATTTCAATCTGTCTGACAATATGTGACTTAATATTATTCATGTGACACCACACAACAACATCAACTGTCGTCTCTATCAATCAGAGGGGATATTGCTACATTGGCGGCGATGGCGACTGTGTGAACAAGAGAAGGCCTGCGTTGACTGAGACTACAGCAACTTGGTGTTCGATTGCTTTTGATTACGTCGTTCGTATCGATCGGGGAACACGTGACCCGCGGCCAATCACTTTGATCCTGCGCAGACGACGAGCGAGGAAGTGTGAAAAAAACCAGAGGCAACCGAGTCTTTTTGTTCTACCCAGACCTCACAGGGTCCCACCCATAGTCTATATATATTTTTATATAGATGAAATACATTTGTAAGATGATAGAGTAGAAGTTCCTTTATATTTTATGTCTTTTCTATGGAATTTAATCCGAAATAAATGTTTCTATTCTATTCTATTCTATTCTATTCTATTCCATTCCATTCCATTCCATTCCATTCTATTCTATTCTATTCTATTCTATTCTATTCTATTCTATTCTATTCTATTCTAAAGGGGCCAAGCCACAAATGTTTCAAATGTTTTGGAAAAATTAAAAAAATATATAGATGAGTATCAATCTTTCTACTTTAGAATTATTCAATAAAATGTTGGGGTCACCATGCTCATTAATGAAATAATCAAAATTACAAAACATGTCGTTTTTCGTATATTGCATGAAGTTTGTAAATCTTCGAAAACGACTGTTTGCCAAAATCGAAAACTGGTATTGGCTACTAGCTATATGAATATCCTATGTTTGAATGTTTTATTTCGAGCACAAATAAAACTATTGCTTTTAAAGGGCAAAATTTGACTTAAAATAGCCTGGGAGGGCCACACTTCATTTTATAAAGTGACATACTTGGACACGGGTGGTGGTCTCCACTAAATAATGTAAACAGTGTACCAAATTTGAAGATTGTGTCTCAAAATGCATTAAGTATTAAAGTGAAAATGTAAAAAATGGACATAATATGGCCTTTTGGAAATAACACTTAAATTGGCAAAGCTCCCAAATTGGACAAATGTGATGGCCAGTAGATCACATAGTAGAACAGTGGATCAAATTTGCACATCATTGGTGAATCAGCTGAAATGAAACTATTGAAGAAAAAGGCAAAATGTGACTTAAATTGACCGTCATTTGGTCCCTCATGAATATCACATATGAGGTGTCAAAATGTTACACATGTGTCACTAGGTGTCATTATACCAAGTTTGAATGTTTTTCTTTCAAGCAGTAAGAAAGATAATGCAGAAAATGTCGAAATGGCCGTGTGTAGAGCACACTTTAAACCTTTGGTGTGGGTGTGGGTGTGCTTGGGCTCAGGGGTGGGGGTGTTCACGACGTGATGACATTGCCTACAAGAAATATTGAATTACATCAATCACAACAACAATATTAAGAAAGGTGACAAAATCAATTGATTCTCATATTCTGCTCGGAACAAATGACTTGTTCAATGATTTAATCCTACAAAATTGCTGACATCAGTTACTCGAGATTTGGTATTTTTGGTGATCATTGGAGAAACAGATGATTTCTTATTGACTGACCTGCGCATTACTGGATTTCTGAACGTCACTCATTATTTCCAATGAGGAACAATTCTACTCATTAGCAATGGTCATTGATCGGATTACGTGGCAATGGTCATTATTGGCACAAAATGACCCCTCAATTATGGGATGGTGGTCAGTGGTGACTATAACTTCGGGTCATTTGGTACTAAGATTCAATGCAATGCAATGCAATGCAATACAATACAATACAATACAAACACAATACAATACAACGATTTTAATTCCACAAATTGTTCATGTACCCTTGTAGCACTGTTTGGTGTGGACATAATGTTTTTCTCTTTTTTACAGTTTCTATATATTAGCACTTTTTATTTGTTCATGTACATAACGTATTCATTTTGTACAAAAAACAAAATTTTACTTCATAGTTCACGATGAGGCTAAGCGCTGATAGCGATGCTCAACTAAAATTAGCAAAGTTCACCCCCTCACTTATTAAGCTCTGGTTACGGGCCTTGATATGTTTCAAAATGTTTCACAATATAATTTACTGCATAGAAAGTAGATAGTAAAATTGCAACTACTTGTAAAACGTTGTTTTCTTTCACAAATCATCAACCCTTTTTAGATAGAAGCTCTAAAATTGAAACCAATGCCTGCAACAACAAGAATTTCTTTTATGAGAACATAACGGCGGTCGCAAATATTTGAGACAATCCCTATAATACATGCACAATGAAATATTTGCGCATTTGCCCCAGTCCAGCAGATTCCTTCAGATTGTTCTGCTTTATCTATAGGAGGCGTATTTGTCAATGTAGGATGAAATAAAATGGATGAGGAAATCATATCGTGTTGATCAATGGCCGAAAACAACATCGCCATGCGGTGGCGCCCCTAGCGGCGGAATGGTGCACTTTTGCGCTTTTCTACAACCGGCGCAACTTTCTGTTTGGAAGTATGGTAATTGCTGGTGTGTGTTTCTTTATTGTATTTTGTATGTTATTGTGTGTTAATGAGCAGTCTGAAAATGGCTAACACGAATTGAATTACAGAAGCAAAAATAATTTTACAAAAAGGTATAACAATATCCAGTGCGGCTTATTTTCAACGACTAGGCGGTAGCCAGCCAGCCAACCAGCCAGCCAGCCTACCAACCAACTAGCAAAAAATTAAAACATAGAAAAACAAAATAATGAAAACAAACATGCTCATAACTAGCAACAAACTGACATGAACCGCATGCTCCAAACAGCCCCCATGCAGGAGTCACAACGTCCCCCTTTATCTGTACCGGGACTTGGCAGATCCAGGTTTTCAGAAAAAGGGATGCCCACTTAAAAGCGAACTCATGGGTTTCGTACTCGCGATTGATTGCAAACATGCAAAAATAACCTGAGAAAATAAAGTATTTTGATAAGAAATGAGTGTGTTTGGTGCTCCCTGCGCCCCTGGATCTGCTTATGGTCATCTGCCCCATTTGTGTTTGTAGTGGGAACCACCAGAAACCACGTGGTGATGAGGCCGCCACCAATGACATGCCCCGTGACGTCACAGCCACGTGTTCATGACGTGATGCGCACAAAGTCCGCCAATTTCACGCCTATGCGCAACTTCCGGTCGCCGTCGCTGCTGTCAGCGACAGACTGCGCGCGCAGCCGACCGTGACGCAGCGGCGGTGGCGGCCTTTCATTTCAATCAAGCGGTAGGGGTGTTTCCCGTCAAGAGGCTGTGATCGTACAGTCATTGCAGTTTGGAGAGCGAGCGTCAAGAACAAACGTTTTTCAGGAGTGCACAGTAGCAGTAGAACGTCCAAATAGGACCACCTCTATAAGAGAAACAACCTGTGTAGTAAAAACAGCGTTACTGATCGTTCCAATGCGAACGGCTGTAAATCTAACAGGCCACTTCATTGTGGAGAGCATTTGTGGTCAGTTTATTGGGTGGTCTTTTGAAAAGAAAGAGGTTCCACTGTGTCTATGTGAGATACGACGCTGTTCTAGCGGACGAAAAGTGGTCGCGGGGTTTCCGCCAGCTGACGACATAAAACAGATGGCGGGTGAACTGACGCATGCGCCGTTCGTTTCCGGGTCAGAAGGTTGTTTAATGTGACGCTGGCGGCTTATTGAACTGCTGCTATAACACCTCTCACTTCTATTGTTTTTAGTTGAGAAATGGATAGCAGTATTGCTGTGGGCAGTATTCACTTTGGTGCTATCTTCCCCTTCTGTTTTGTGTGTATTTTTCTTTGTCCAAAACATTAGTATTCACGTAAGTGTACGATGTTTTCAGTGAGAAATCAAGTAATTCGATTTCCCGTACCACCGGGCCCATTCACACCCACCCCATAGGAGGTAACCATCTAATTTGGGGGGTTTGAAAATATGAATGCCACTGAAGTTAATACCAATTTTCTGGGCCACACATATAAGTGCACCCCAGATTTTCAAGCCCACTCCAACCCCCAACCCCAGCCCCACCCCCGAGACCCTCCTCACACGTGTACAAGTAAGCGTGCACTCTCATACACACGCACGCACACACGCTCGCGCACACAAAAACTTAGTTATTTTCTTACCTCTTGCGCCATGATAAATGATAGCGCCTCACAACATCTCACACGTAAACCATACAGTCACCCGACGCTCTTTCGTAGACTAGTTGTCCGCCTTAATAAGACCAACGGACCTCATTTGAATGCCGTCTGTCGGATCGCAATGTGTGCTCGAGGGTGTGGATTGGACCAACTAATTATTGTCGTCACTTCCGCTTTAAGCAATCTCTAGTTCACACATCATTAAACCGTTGTAGTTCAATGGACGACAAACCGCGCCATCTCACTATAGAGTCAACTTCCACAAATAAAAGGACAAAAAATCTCAACAACACAAAACTCCCGCCCGAATAAGCTATATTAAAACAAGTTCAAAGGTTGAGCTGACAATGTCAAGACGTCTGCTTTTTCTTGTGCGCTGTGGCGTCCCCGCTTTACGCACGACGTCCGCCATATCGTCCTTGATGACGTATGACGTATTGACGTATTGTCGGCGATGACGTACGCTCATTGCGCAGCACCCCGTCATTGTCGTCCGTGGCCGCAATCATTCCCCGTGACCCCCTCCCCCATCACAATGGTCCTAAGTCACGTGCAGAGCACACACAAGCAGCAGCACCAACCCCTTAATTCTTCAGTTTTCAATCCTCTTCTAAATTGCTACTGCTGCAGCTCCATGGTATAGAGGGATGATCCCTCCCCGCCATGCCCCACTAAATCACCCCACTGCGGTCTGGGTAAACACTAATCATGGCGTGTCATGACTTCCTCCCCACCAAATCAGCGTCCATTCTCGGGGAGGCGTATATATAATAGAGGCCACGGCCGTATCGAGCGCGCTCGGGGCCTACCTCTTCCCCGGCCCCGGCCCCGGCGGCTTGGGCGGCCGGGGGAGCGGAACCGCCGAGGCCCCGATGGCGGAAGCGGCGAGCGCGGCGACAAAGGCGGTAATAAGGCAAATGATGGCGAGGGTCATTGAGATTACCGCGGGCCGCGGTCATTTCCAGGGATTATCTTCAGCCCAATTAGGGTGCATATAACAAGACGAACGGAGAGGATTATAATGGTACTGCTTATAGATAATACCGTGGCTGTTTCTTCATGTGCTACAGGGAGTAGACTTTTCCAGAACACACGGGTGTCCTGGTTAAGAAGAGAGAGGTACAAAGAATGATTTTTAACTTGATTAAAAATCTCTATACAGGTATGCGTGCCATAATGCTTTAAGAAGGTGTCCGTCTTGTGCAAGTGTCCGTGTTTTGAGAGTGTCTGTGCGTCTCTGTAGCTCTGTACTCTGTAACTGGGGGCAATATGGCAGTCATTTGTCGTATAATGGCCAGCTAAGTGCCCAGTGGGGTGGAAATTGGTATAGATTTGTGTAATAATCCATCATTGGTTGTGGGCTTCTTGAACGTAGATTGCGGGCTATTAGAGATATGATTTTAGGCTTTATTTGTATTTCACGTTGGTATATGTAAGAAATGTTCATCACAATGATCACGTGATGAAGGTCGGACAGGACAGTTTGGTTTATTACAGAGTTTAAGGAACTTTTGACCACCACGCAACTTGTTCTGTCATTTAAAGTGTGCATTCAGGCAGCATTCAGGCACAGTAGGCCTATTTAAAAAGAAAAAAGAAAAACGCACGCACGCACGCACGCACACACAACATTTTTATGCAATAGTTTCAAAATCCTTTGTGACAAGTCATAGATCTACATGTATATGAAATGCGCGGTCCTGTCGTATATTGTAATCGACACTGAACGTATATCTCACGTACAGACATTCAGTTAGTCACGTAGTGGGCCTAACTCAACAATATTGAGTAAAATTGGAGTATATGCAATGTCTGTACAAAAAGTAGAAGTACCACGCACATGCAAGATGGTGCACAATACGCATCAACAAACAACATACACCATGCGTTTACACTAAAATCTCAACATTACATATGCTAAGGGATTGTTTCTATTTCAGCAGCGGAAATCCCGAATCCATCACACACAGATTTGATATTTTTATTTCATTAATCCTCATACTACCCACCCCATCGCCCCATCGCCCCTTCGTTTTATCGTCCACCCAGTAGGACAACACAACTTTAACCATTTCACAACAAACTCTCAAAACGACCGAAAACCCACCACCAGACAATATCATCCATCTCGCCGTCCGCCATCTTGCCAGTGCCCGGAGGTAGCAGCGGCCATCTTATTTTTTGTGCCACAAAAAGCGCCGATTGAAGTGGCGTGCGACTTATTGCTGCCACGGACACCCCCCCCCCAACCGCCCCATTCCTCCTCAGCCCCCCCCAACCGCCCGTCCTCCCCAGCCATATTTACGGGCCTTATGCTTTGCCCCGGTCCCTCAGATTCCACGAATTACGAGTTTCCGTAATCTCGGAAATCGACGGGCAGATCGATACGGATGCTTATCGTTACGTCGTCTGCCCGAGAAATACCGTGGTCTTGCGGCCGTATATAATCACGGGGATGGATGTGGCCAGCTTTCTGGAGGCTTGTTCTCACAAATTTGAGTGCTTTCGTGCTGTATTGATGCTGCTATGGGTGAATATATGCGGCTGCCGCCGGCCACCGATAGCTCATTAGAAAATGGCCAGTTTTGAAAGTTAATTCAATCTCTGCTGATGTTGTTGAGATGAACGGTAGGGTGAATATTGGGGGCTGCTGCTGCTGCTGCTGCTGCTGCTGCTGCTGCTGCTGCTGCTGTTGTTGTTGCTGCTGCTGCTGTAAAAAAGAAACATTTGCAATTAACGCGTTAAATCTAAATGTAAATGACAACTATCAAATTGTTTGTAACTCAACATGGTCGCCTACTTTATGCCGTCTGCTTTCTGTCCGTAGGTGGCGCCACCGTCTGTCCATCATCGTATTTCGTGGAAAGAAGCATCTTTCATGGTGAAACTTGAAGCAGTCACGTTGAGTTGATTTTTGACACACTGGTTTCCATCAATTAGGCCTATCGCATATAGCACAAATTCACTGGTCACATGAAATGTATGCTCTTTACTTTTGAAGTTGTTGGCAAAAACACACACACACACAAAAACATAAATATGCGTATGGAAGAAAATATCTCTATTGGAGTCGAACGACATATGCGTTTGATGACCTCGGCGATATCATGTGTCCACTTCCCCCTTCTGCTTCCCCCTTTATATTGATTTAGAAATGAATGACCCCTGCCATAAGTGGTAACGTTTCTCTTCACCCGACGGTATCCACATATGACAGGCTACACTGTATTGCATAAACTATATTCAACACAGCCCTCCTCATGCTGAAAGCTTTTTAACTTCACTTCTTTCACTGAAAAACGAAATGAAAGTTTTTGTTTCTAAAAACAACACCACCTTAATCTGATACTGATTTTAAAAACTAAACATCTTCCCAAGGGTCGCGTGCACGCAATTTGTTACCCTCGGTGGAGAATTTAATATAAATGATAGTGTTGTTAGCTGACTTACTGCCGGGTCAAAGTGTGTGAGAAAGTTCTAGAGACACTGATGTCGTTTGCTGTCGGGGCCCAATCTTGTTCTTATCGGCAGACGAACAAGCCATTGTGACTCATCTGACAGTTGCAGCAGTTCTCATAAAGAATCTTTGTATTAATTTATATTTCCTGTTAATGATGTTTGCTTTAAATGGAAATAAATGCATTAATTATTGTTATCTATTCAAATTTCGGGACCACCGTCCCCTCAGCAAAGTATCAACAACCGGATATACTGAGCCACCCGACTCACTTACATTTTCATGTATTTTCCCATGAAATTCTGTTGGTTTATTCGTGTAATTCTATTAATTGGATTGTTTATGTATTTAAATTCTATTGCTGAGTTCTATTGGTTAATATTCGCGAGGACTGGCTGAGATTTTAACCTGAATCTGCAGCATACATGTAAGAATTCACTTTATCTAGGCAGGGCTGTTAGGAGAGAGGGGCTTTAAGACAGCACACGCGCATCAACTTCTCAGGATCCTCGAACGACAAATACTAATTAACATACTATCAAAATTCCCACCACATCATTGGATCTGTGTGGAGAGTAGAACCTACCGGGTCACCTGGTCCGGTGGGAGACTAAATCAACAACACACCCATGCTCAATGTAGCTCAATGCATATTGCTCAATTCGCATTATGTCAAACAATCTTTTTGTTTATCATTTAAAAAAGAAAAAAAAAATGTTGAAATCAGTTGTATCCAAACTACCCGATAGAAACGTGCACTTTTGTCGTTGTTATGGTTGGTTTAGTTTGTTTGTAGTTGTTTGTATGGCATGTACGTTTCGTATGAGCTGTGTATACGCATTGGGTCTAACTAGATCATCGAACATATTATGTGATGTTTTCATTCCACGTTAAATCCCTATTTCAACTTTTATAATTTCCCTTCCCTTTCACCCCCCCCCCCACACACACACAAACAAAAACACACACACAAAAAAACACACACACACTCCCGCTCTTCCAAAAAGACAAAATTCTCCCATTAACATCCAACTCCCCCCCCCCCCCCCCCCCCAAAAAAAAAAATAAATAAAAAAAAAAAAAATAAAATCCCACAATATGGCCACCGTTCATTTGTTAAAGCACCACCAAAAAGTAACATATGTCCTCCGTGTATTGTACCAGAAATGAGCAAAAGCATTGTCAATGTGCAAAGCGTAAAGACGAAGACAGCTCAGCCAATAACTCCCCCCAGCTCGGATGAGGAGCTCATCCCTCAAATTTCATACACAACATGACAGAATGTGTTGACTGCTGATTTAATTTCGTCAATTTAATTAGAAGCTCCAGTCGATACGTTTGAAGCGCCACAAGAAGACAGCTGTTCCAAAATGGCCGTCACATGTGATGTGTCGTTTGCTCGGAGACATTCCCCGCAAAACGACATTTCCTCAATTTCAATCAAAGGCAATGACAGAGCGGCTTGGCATAACGCTATTAATTTCCACCAAGAAGCAAAAAAGAAGCGTGGGCAGACGAACTAACAGGATTTGACGCCATAATTTGCCGCCATTTTACGCTCGGGCGCGCAATTCGTTTGACGTCATTTCCGGCCAAGATGGCGCCGCCCAGCGGGACTGGCGATCGCGCCGGCGCGATTATTTCCCCTGATTTGGGCGCCTCAATATCGAACCGAATGTGCCGTAATGCACGTAATTAGAAAGCGGAGGGCAGATGCGATTTGCGGTCGGCCATTGATCAGCCTTTAGCGCGCATCCTCGCTTACGTGAAGCAGTCTTTGTTAGCAGGAAATTAGCGGTATTGATCGAGGCTGGTCTCGGTACCCTGAGAGGGAGGGAGCGGTTAGTTCTGCGCCAGTTTTGATGTACAACTTATGACACCTATTGCGTATTGATTTGGGGACAGCGTGTAATTAGGAAGAGGAGACATGAAAAGTGGAGTGATGTTGCAGAGATGTGGTACATTTTCTTTTGCAGTTGACATTTGTTTCTGTTCTTTTTCATTACCGCTTCCACAGTGCATATATTCTTTTTCAACTAGGCGTTGAGTTGATGGGTGCATGAAAGGAGTTGTGTGACTTTGAAAAACTTATTTGTTGCATTTTCTACCAGCTGGGATTTTTTCCAAGCCACACATTAAGTTGGTAGGAACGAGAAAGACTTAGGGGTCGTCGCAAATAATGAAGTCATTGCATAGAGGGTGTGAGTCGGAGACCTCTTTTTTGTTGTTGTTATTTTTTGTTTGTCTGTTGTTCTTGTTCGTTTGTTTGTTTGTTTTTTGTTTTTTTGGCGTGTGTGGGTATTTTTATTTAAATCTATTTTTCTTTCTCTAATTTCTTTTTTTTTAATTTGGGGCTGGGGGGGGGTGACGTGAATGATGGGGTGTGGATGAGTTGTTCCATCAAAAAATATGTCATAAGTGTTCTTCTTCTTAAAATTGACATAAATATTAACACCTTATTTCTGACGGTAAAGATTTTGAATCTTATTTAGCAATGTCATCACTTGCGTTTGCACATAGAGGGGGGGGGGGGGGGGGCTTGAGCTTGCATCTCAGCTTAACAGTGAGAGGCACACACTAAATTGCAATCTCATATTTCAGACGCAATTATTACATTAGCTGCTGAATTCGAAAGTAAAGCAACTCATACAAAGAATGATATTCGATTATATGTTACCAAGATCCTTGCAATGAATCCCGTTCGGGTTGAATGGAAGTGATTCTGATACACTTTTATACGGATAGTTTGCTATCATAAAGTTACTGAGAAAGTTACTGAGCTGTATCATTATTGGTGACCATCTATCAATGACCTATCCTTAAAATAGCATGTCGTAGCTGTGAAAAGCTTTGATTTCCTCTACTAGATTCTAAATTCAATTACCCTTTAAACCAGAAAATATCATCGTCTTACGATTAACCTGCAAGTCCATAATCATGGGTAGTATAGGTTTTCTCATACATTACTATCGTGTCAATAAGTATAACTTTTGAGCAACGCATTAGAACATTAGAACAGACTGTCCTTTGGTATCGACTTCGGGACAGTGCCAAAAATAATACATTTTACCATCGACTTTCCAGTTTGCAACTCGTATAGTTGTGACGGAGTCATAGTATTCGTAATGTGAGACTAGCCTTGCAAATCTCATTGCACACCAGAATCGTAGCAATATAGGGAAGCAAGGGAGGCAACTGCCTCCGATGTCTTGGGGTGTAATTTTTATCTTTTATATATTTTTATGTTAAACACTGGATGAAACTGAGTTTTAACATACAATGCAATTGTTACTTTTTCTTAAATTCGAAAAATGTTCTCCATGAACCATGCCCCCAAGCAAGCCAACAGCGCCCCCCTCACCACCCCCCACCCCCGGCCCCTTGCGGACAATACGCATGCATCCATATGTGCATTGCTTTCTTTCCATACTACCTTGACCCTGACCTTGAGTATGAAGTAAAGAATGCATTTCCCCACGTTGCTTCCTCACACCTCACAGGGAACATGCCTACTTTTCCCAAGACGAAATCATATTGTAAGAATGGTGATCAATAACCAACCATCAAGGACCTAAAAAAACTAGTGTAATCAACTAATGAGGTGCTGTTTATGGCGCTTTCTGCTCCAAGCTATCATCACCTAAAACACCAAGGACGGCAGTTGCTATGGATGATGAAATGATTTCTATTCCAGACTCTTGTTTCTCCCATCTTATTTTATTATTCTATGACAAGCTAATATCAAATAAAAGTGAACAATTTATATGTCTGAAAGGATGGTAAAGATACTTTGATAAACCAATTTATTGTTGTGAAGTATACAAGTAAAAAATATTCTGCGATGGATGATGAAATGATTTCTATTTCAGACTCCCTTTTTTGCATCCTTTTTTCTTTTTCTATGAAAAGTGCATATCAAATAAAAGTGAACAATTGACGTGTCTGAAAGGATGGGAAAGATACTTTGATAAACTAATTGATTGGTGTGAAGTGTATGAGTAAAAAACTCTTAAACCAATGTGAAACAAAATACATAGCCTAATCTTTGTCTAACATACATTGTATGTTTAACAATACGTTCGTGATGCCTGATGAAAGCACTGGCCTTGAAACACTGTGCAGGACAAAATATATCCTAAATGAACGAGCTTCTCATAATGTGGAATAATATATGTCTTATATATGTAAATGTGTGTTGCATAACTTGTTATGCAAATGTAAATGTAATGTTGGTTTTACGTCAATACTACTATACTTCAATTAATTCTAATAAATGGTATTGACCCATGTTTTGGGCAATTATGAAAAATCCACAAAAACAAACATTGATCAATGTTACGGTCTAGTGAGTACTTTTATCTAGAAAATAGATAAGACGTGCCTAATTATGAGACAAGCCAGTGTCTGCCATGAGATAAACGTTGTTGGTTGACAAAACCCATAGAATGGAATATTCATGCATTGGTTAAATCTCCCAAGAGAGACTTTAAAATCTATATGCTTGTATTGTTCACCTAACAACTTGTTTGGGTCGTGAACTCATATTATTAATTGAGTGAATAACCCGAATGGACAGCCTAAAGCATTCTTAAATATTTTGTCAAAATAAAGCATAGATAAGTTGCCGGTTCTTTGGATGAGTATCATTTAGTTTGGATCTGTAGATCCATACTATTGGAATTAGTATGTTGTGAAAGTTTAACATGATGATCAAATGTTGAAAATAAATAATATATGCTGAAAGATTTTTTATGGAATTGAGTGAATGCATGTTCAAACAGTTAGTTCACGGATATCCGTAACACTGAGTTCTATCTTAACTTTCCACTGCTAAAGCGGTCTATAAAACAGCAAAAGAAAGGAGGTTACTAAGACCAAAGCACAAATACTTCACCAAATATGTTATCAAAGTTCACAAACAAAGCTTCAATTAACTAACACACCATAGATTATGCTATAAAGACTTGGAATATTACAAACGTGAAAACAAAAAAGACACTGGGAATAAAATGGCGGAAAATATGCAATCTGGGATGACTGTCAAACCCTTTGCAAAGATCTCAGAGAAGAGCCAAGGTGACAAGACTCCAAAGACCCCTCCGCCGCCTCCCAAGATACACGTGCTTTCGAGCCCTGGGGAGACGGGCACAATCCCTCTTATAAACAGCACCCACGGGGGCCTCAAGAAACCCGAGTCCCCAGCAGTAGCAGATCTTACAACCTCAGCCGGAAAGCCAGCAGCACTAGAACATCATCAGCCGACAAAGGAAAGGCTGCTAGAAAAGCGGCTGCAGGACAAACTAGGCTCACTAGGACCTAGGCATTTGGCGAGGAGCACGTCGTCAACAACAGACCCAAAGCACGTTACAGGTGCCCCCGGAGCCGGGACGACGTCTGCGGGACAGCAGCCGTCTCGTCACGCCGCCGGGAACAACAAAGAAGCAGCCCCAAGCGCAAGCTCGCACACCACCACCAACTGCACGGGTAGCAGCCACGAGACAGCGGCGTCCACCACCAGCACCAGTCCCCGGCCGCCCGGCGGTGCCCACCAGCTCACGCCCGAGCAACTCTCCGACCTCCGCGAGGCCTTCTCCCTGCTGGACACGGACGGCTCGGGCTCGGTGGACGTGCACAAGCTGTGCCGCATCACCCTCCTGCTCGGGCTGCCCACCACCGAGGCCCGCGTGGCCGAGTTCATGGCCGCGGTGGACGCGGACGGCAACGGCACCATCGAGTTCGACGAGTTCTGCGCCGCGATGCGCGACAAGGTGGACTGTCCCGCCGACGAGGGGGACGTTGTGAGGGCGTTCAAGGCGTTCGATCGGGACCGCGACGGCGCCGTGTCGCTGGCCGACTTCACGTTCTTCAACCAGATGCTGGGGCTGGACGTCCCGTGGGTGGAGGTGGAGGAGATGGTGCGCTACACGGCGCGAGACGGGGTCAAGGTGGAGTACGCCGAGTTCCGGGACGTGGCTCTGGCCGAGCCGCTGTCAGAGCTGGAGCTGCTGGACTGAGGAGGGTCACGTGATTGTGTTGTTGTGTGTCACGTGGTTGTGATGTTGTGGGTCACGTGATTACTCGGAGAGGGTGAAAAGATGTTCTCTCATATTGTTTATAAGGTTTTATGGTGTTTTTTTAAATTCAGATTACATGAATTATATAAAGAAATGCATGGTTCATGGTTAATGAATAAGATGAAATGGTCTTTTTGAGCTGCAGCTGTTGGACTGAGGAGGCCGGGGTTGGGGGTGGGTTGGGGGTTGTTGTTGTTGTTGTTGTTGGCTGTGACATCACGTTGTTTATGTTGCTGTGTTGTTGTTGTTGTTGTTGTTGTTGTTGTTGTTGTTGTTGTTGTTTTGTATGCCACGTGATTGGTTGGTTGGTCGGGGTTTGTTGGTTAAGAAACTGTGGATGCAAATACGTTCTCTCACATATATTGTACATGACGGTCTGTGTTGTGTTATTTTATCTAATACTGATGACATATATTATATAAAGAACTGTATAGACGGAAAAAAAATTATTTTCTTTTAGTTGTGTTTTTCTTCATAGCCGAATCCATGGGATGATTGGAGGTGTGTGCTTCTCCCCTTTTTAATATACACAAAACAACTTCATTTTCATAGGTATTGTTTTACATCTCTATGAGACTTCGTTTGTACGAACCCATAAGATTCTGTGCTTGCGTCCCCATCTTTTCTGAAAACCCGGACCCGTGTTAGTGTTTTTAATTTCTCTAAATTTTGAAATTTCACAAAATTAGTACAGGTTACTTAAAATATTTAACGCTCCTTCAAAGTAAAGAGCAAGCCAAACTTATATATATACTTAAACAATTTTACTCCAATCTTAATATCAATGGGGTCTACAACACCTACATTATTTGAAATACACAATAGGATTATTACGGTTTATACAGTGCAACCTCTGTTATGGTAATTCATTTACAAAGGTTTGTCTGTACCTAGGCAGATCCAGGGGGGGGGGGGGCACCAGGTGATGCAAGGCGACGGATCCTCCCCACCATTACATGGTTTGTGGCTTATATTACAATTATACACGTTCTACTCGCGTGTGTTCACATTTGAATACTATGCCTACTATTCATTTAATGTATTTCAAAATAATATTAAATGTTGTTTCGGAGGGGTGAAGGTGGCGGTAATGGATAATCTGAAATAGTCTGATATGAAACTTGAATAAGAAACGAACTCAATACAGTGAAACCAATTGTCATACGACAATAATGAATAACACTTTCTGTAACTTGTAATTGTAGGCAACAGTTGTATTGTAATCATGTATGGGGTTATAGACTTCTCACGTGTGGAATATGCTAACAAAAGTTGCTCTGTTATTCATTAATAAAGATGTTTTTTATATTAAAAAGCATCTTTCTTACTTACCCACAGAACCTACTGCACATTATTTCCCATGGCAATCACCATTTGATGATGATATGGGAATAGGCAATGGTGTGGAGAAATGGTGGTGAAATTGGCTAAGATTAAAGACAAGTGCACGTGAAAGCCAAAGCACCGTCTGCGCAAGATTCAATAACCGTCTCTATACATCACACACGAACAAGCGGCAATCTATCTGTAACAAAGAACACCACTCGTTGAGGCGAAATTACAAATAATACATCACAAAGCGCAAACAACTCATAACAACAATCGAGCCCACCCAAAATGCGCAATAAATACACTCAAAGTTTGATATCTCGCCTGCTGCACGCACGCGGCCGCCATCTTGAATCGATAACTGTTTTTGGCGCGCTTTCCGCGCCAGCGGATGAATCCCTTATCATTCCCTGCCGATCTATTTTTCGTTTGGATACAGTTTGAGTTGCACTCTCGCTGCGTTTTTCGCTCACGGCCAAACATCCACCAGATGCTTGAAACAAAGAACATATGCTGATTAATCCGCTGCGCACGAATAAAGGCGTGGAATGGCCCCCGCGGAG
This sequence comes from Streblospio benedicti, assembly GCA_019095985.1. NCBI lineage: Eukaryota > Metazoa > Annelida > Polychaeta > Spionida > Spionidae > Streblospio > Streblospio benedicti. Next base: position 28,962,060 of record CM032660.1, read on the forward strand.
CCCGGACTGGATTCGCCACCGCCGCGGGGGGACTATTTTTTGTGTGTTACGTCAGCTGGTTGATATCGTTTGGTTTCGCCGGCTATTTTCGATAACTGGTTATGATGAGAGTCGTAAATGGCAGAGAAACAAATATCACCAACACTTCTTTCCGTGAATTCTCATTGTTTAAATGTTATAGCTAAGCATCCTTGGTACCTCAACGTTTTACGGGCGATCTAAAAGTAGAACATACGTTGACGTTATCACAGTTGCAAAGTATAAACTGACAACGTATAAAAACTTGCTGAACTACGAGCCTGTGTACAGACAACTCAGTTTTGTTCAACCACCGAACAGCGACCGCTGAATGCCCACGTACATATACAGGAGAATCTCCTATCAAGACAACCTCTATAGTACGACCACATTCCCAGTTCACCAGTTCAAAGCCTTCAGGGATATGGCACAGGTAACGGCTAGATAAAGGCCACTCGTCTAATTAGACGACTTTTAAGCAGGCCAGATATGATGTGGTTCTACGGTATTAGAGCATATATCTACCAAAAATAACAGTTCATAGTCCATTGGTAAACAATGTATTATACTCGCAAAACTCTTTGTCAATATATCTCTGTTAGTTGTCTATAAACGTGCTTTTTGAGGATAGATATACAGACGACCGAAACACAGACAAACCAGACATGACGCGGAGGAGTGAACGGAAGTAGTGCGGGGTGGAAGATGTCATCCCCATAATTTTCTGGCTTGATATTCAATTCACAAATTACTAGTTGAAAACAGATTTTGTAATCACATAGGCAGTTCCAGGTTTTGGGAAGGGGGGGGGGCGCACGTAAGGAAAAAAAAAAAAGGGGGGGGGGCGCACTTACGGGATTTCATGAAAACCCCATGAAAATTTTGGTGGGAAAAGTGTGTGGGGGCGCCCCCCTCTCCCCCCTCTGGATCTGCCTATGAACCATGCATATATATGAGCGATTTAACAGATTCCCGCACCAAGCAAGACCGGTCAAGGAAGGAGGTGTCAAAGTTAGACTGTGGAACACATCGCTCCCCCCACCCCCCAAACACACACACACCTTTCCCATCTCAACAGCACAACACGTTCTCCAGTTGGCGGCGGCGGCAGCCCGTCTCTTAATCCCACTAATCCAACAGCCGCCACGCCGCTCCATCCTAACACTGACTGGGAAAGCGGGTCTTGGTATCAACATCTGATCCGCCAATTGCAATTAAGGTGGCTGCCGGCGGCGGCGGCCTGTTGCTCCAGATTCCAGCTGCTGGCGTCCATCTGGATCCGACGCCGACGCCGCCGATTCTGGATCATCAGTTAATAGGTTTAATAAGATTGCAACAGCTGGCGGATGGGGAGGGGGGGGGGCAGGAGTAGAACCTGGTTGGGCTGATGTTGTGGTTTGTGGGGGGGCTGGGGGGGCGTGTGATTGTGTAAACAGCGTGGACGGTACAGCTGGAAGGAAGGTACGGCAGAGTGAAAGGCAATTACAAGGTGAAAGTCATGTTTGAATGTGGCAAGATGATAGAAGGATATTAAATATCCTGTATATCTGGCTTACAGCACTTGGTCTCGTTGCGTCGCTTCAGCAGCTGAAGCGAAAGCCTTGTGTTTCGTTCATTTGTAACTATGTATGTATGTTTGTCTCCGGACAAGCTAGAGCTTTTACGCTTCGCCCTATTTTGTTCAAACTTTACACAACTATTTGGTATGACGCGACACCAAAGTGATTCGATTTTGGGCACTTTGCCCATTAAAGTGTGCTTTCCATAGTGCCATTTTGGGTCCATTTTCAATATTTACTGCAATAGTTTTGTTGATGCTAGTGAGAAAGCATTCAAACTTTATACAACGCTTACATGCCTACTGAACATTAACTGTATGCAATTTTGGCACTTTGCCAATTAAAGTTTATCTTTCAGAGGGCCATTTTAATTATTTTTCTTTCTATTTTTCCACTATAGTTTCACTACTGTTCCAAATATGACCATCGAATTGGCATAGTGGTTATATTGAAATAAAAGTGCTCAGAGAGTGCAGCGTTACCATATTGATGTCAACTCATGGGCAATAGATATTTACTTTAGCCATGTTTAGAAAGCACCTGCAATCCAATGCCAATAACATAGATGTAGGATGAGTGACGCATCAATTAAGACTTTTTTTCCTTTTTGATTGGAAAGCAAACATCTTTATTGCCCATGGGTTAATGTTGCTCTAGCAACGCTGTGCTCTCTGAGCACTTTTGATCTAGTTATTTATAGTGTATAGTTTTATTTGTCAGTTGTACTTATCAAGAGTACAGCTCACAAATAAAACTGCAGGCTTTAAATAATGAATTATAAGAAGCGTCTTCGTTTGTGTGATAATTACAATTTGCTCTATGTTGAATGATGTCGTCATTTTGCCGACTATAAATTAGCCCTGATGTGGTATTATACCGTACTGCATTTACTGTACTATACTTATAAGTTAACTTTTCACCTTTTTAGTACATGTATATGGTGGCATTGTATTCAAAGCTTGTAATTTGATTGCTATAATTGGAATTTGTGTGAAACCAGCTTGAACACAGCATTTCGTAAGTCTTCTTTTGTTAAAAGTTATTTACACGTACATAATATGTACTACTACTTAACTCGCACTTAATCAATAGAGATAATGTACTTCCCTGGTCTTGTGTGTAGAACACACGTGCCTTGAAAAGAATATATCAAAATAGAAAAAGAAATTATACAGAATTTCTACTATTTGGAATTCATTTAATTGTCCTACCCATCTTGAATATATGAGAAGGCAAACCATCTATATATTAATACGCTAATTTTTGGACTTTGTTCGGCTATCTCCTCTTTAACCTGACTAGCTGGACACCATTTGACTACAGGAGATCGTTCGGTACTGTGTAGTTTTGCACGAATATGTTTTTCATTGTCAAAATGGCCCTGATGTTTGTCATTTAGCCGTTTTATAACAAAACTAGCAGACAGCGGCAGCCATGACAGCGTCATGTGGAGTAGTGTGATGTCATAAAGACGCCAAAGGCGTCACATGGGTTCAATACTAGGGATTACCACCACTTTGCCAATGGGGCTATGTGTACATTAGAACCTTTAGTCAAGGCCACCTCTATGTTTGTGTATATAATAATAATAAAGTGTTACCAATTCAAGCTATGTATGTGCGTTTATTAGCTTATTATTTACAATTTCTTCTTTGTTTTATACGTTGCATAAGTGCATTACTATTGACAGATATTTGTGTCATTAAAAGAAATATAGATTTAAAAAGGAAGGACGAGACTCTGACTTTGATTTTGTATATTTACTTTTACACGTCCATCTACCAATTAACTGATATCGGAATGTAATATGTAGTGGTGTCCTGAAAAACCATTAATATTTGAGAGCTCCATGAGGAGTTCAATAAAGAATTTTAAATATTTCAATTGCTACTTGTGATAGATATTTCGTGTAGAAGTATTTTTTTAATTTAATAGTTTGAACACTTTTCTTCTAGCAGTACATGTTGATAAGGCTTATGAGTTCCCGTGTGATAATTAAAATAATATGTTGTAAAGGAATACTACTTTTCTATTGTAAGAAAATTTTCAAAATAGAATTAAATTAGATCGAACATTTGGAGAGTGTCAATAAGATAAAAATATTGTGAATACCTAAAGTCAGTAACATGACCGGGATAATGTGAACTTTTAATATCATAAATATATAAAGTATCCATTTCTTATTTTAAAAAACACACACATATGGTTGTGTTTTTAGCCCCATTTACAGTTTTAAGGTGCAATGGTTACACTATTGCCATTTTAGTTTAATGATATAGCTGTTATTTCAAGCTACTTCTAATGAATTTCCCATCGTGAGCCCCATCACATGTTTAATGTCCGGCGTATGTTTCGTCTGCCAAACCTAATTCTTTACAATAGCTAGATGAGTATATACATGTATGCTATTAAGATAGTAAGTCGGTTTATGGTAAAGTTGCGATCGTTACCTCTGTAAAGACCACGCAAGGGACTGACCTCAAGTGGTCTCAATATAGAGGTGGCCTCTTTATGGAGGTACAACTTTTTTACGTTAGACGTACGTTAGACGCACAATGTGGACAGAAACGACCAATTCTCGAAAGCTAGGCTGCATTGTGTATAGAATTATAATAATATAGTGTTACCAATTCAAGCTATGTATGTGTGTTTATTAGCGTATTATTTACCATTTTTAATTTTATTTTATGTTTTGTATATGTGTCTTAATGTTGATAGATCTTTGTGTCATTATAAAAAATTAAAAATTTAAAAAAGAAGAAAGATATTCTGACATTGATTTTGTATATTTTAAATTTCACACGTCAATCTCTAATCTTCATTAAATTAATTAAATATATTCATAATATTTGAGAGCTCCATGTGGAGTTCAATAAAAAAAAAAAAAAATGTCAATTACGATTTCTGATAAGTAATTCATGCAGTTATCTTTGTTTTTTTAATTCAATATTTTGAAGACTTTCCTATTCCGATGGGGGAAATGTACCTGTTTTGAGATGTGATAATGGCCCTTGATTTTTTATGAGAAATGACAATGTGGGTCAATTCCCTTTGAAAATTGTGAGAAATTGAAAAATTTAGAAATTGTGTAATGAAAATGGTTTAATAGAAAATTAGTGAGAATGTCCCTGGATTTTTGCTGTGACTTGAGAATGGGTTTGAGTATATTTTCCCCTCTACTTTAGCATTACGATAGCAGTACATAAATAATGGTTATGAGTTCTTGCGTGGTAATTAAAATAATATTTTTTATAGGAATATAACTTTTCCAGTTGAGAAAATTGACAAAATAGAATAAATTAGATCAACGATTAGGAGAGTGTCAATGAAATATAAATAATGTGAAGGCCTAAAGTCAGTAAAATGACCCGGATAATGTGAATCCCTAATATCATAAATATAAATACGTGATAATATTCTTTCTATAAAACACACACATGCTTGTATTTTAGCTCCATATACAGTTTTAAGGTGCAATAGTTACACTATTGCCATTTTAGTTATATGATATATCTTTTATTTCAAGCTACTTCTAATGTCATTAGACAGTGAATTTCCCATCGTGAGCCCCATCATGACCATGTATTTTTAATGCCCGGCGTATGTTTCGTCTGCCAAACGTTTTGAGTTTTGAGTTTTGAATTTCTCTGAGACTTAGAGATGAAACAAAGGTGATTAGAAAAAGATTAATTCTTTACAATAACCAGATGAGTATATACATGTATGCTATTAAAATAGTAATATGGTAAAGTTACGATCGTTACCTCTATAAAGACCACGCAAGGGACTGACTTCAAGTGGTCTCAATATAGAGGTGACCTCTTTATAGAGGTACAACTTGGTGTCAGGTTTGGGACCACACAAAATTGCCCACGTCTTTGCATTCGCCAATCCTCGTATGTTTCCGCTACTCTCACAACAGAGGTCCGAAACATTCCGAGTAGTTCCGAGTGACGTCTTTGTGAAGGCTTCAAATGGACTGCTAGAAACCGTCTTATAGTATCATGATTGTATCACTTTATGGTATTTACCTGCTTTTCTTACAAAATAGTTCAAAGTTCTACTTTGAAAGAAAAGCAGGCAGATACCATAAAGTAATAGGATCATAACACCTCGCATGGGAGGCTTATAATAGAGATGCTCTCGTTAATCAGGTAGTCTTAATTGAAAGCTCTAATGTAACAACACTGCTCGTATATAGTAAATCTCCTGCCATAAACTGGTACAATTGATCTCTATGTATCAATTCCAGCTTCACGTTAACAGCTCGGCGCGTAGCACTGACTGCGCTCCTGGAATAGACCACGACAGCTGCGCCGGCGGAGTGGGCGATATTGTAAGCAGACGCCCGTCCGCATTACGGAGCACGTCTGTTGGACGCGCTCGCCTCTATTGTTTTATTTAGCCAGCGGATATTTTGATTTGAGTGTGCTCCTTTTCAGATAAGTAATGAATAGTTGGCCTTTCTTAAATTATGTGGCAATTCATCACGTTGGTATGTATTGAAGCTGCAACAATGGGTACTAGCTAGCTTATGCTAGGATGATAATGTTAATGTTGACTTGACCAACACTTGTTTGTTTTTCCCGCGGCAATGACCTAATGTTACATACATGATTAAAAGTGCACACTCTTCGGTTTTATGGGATATTGTACTTGTCAATATACATCTTGGAACCACACAGAGAAAGAAATGTGGCTCCAGATGTTTTCTTAAGAGGTTATAGAGCTTATAATTAGGGTCCCGTAGAAAATACTAGGCCCCTTGTCCTGCATTATAATCAATCCAACCACCCACATTTCCGCTTTTAACATTTTGCTAGGTGTTACGAAGAAATAGCAAGCGCAGGTTGCTTCATCTCCATCCATTCAGGACTTCTTATTCAAATTCACGGGTTATTGAAAATAACAGAGATACATAGTAACACTGCAGTACAAAAGAGATTTCCGTTGACTGATGATGAGTTTGTTTGTCTGTTATATGATGTCTTATATTTTATTATCTTCCTTTTCTGTTTTCCTCCCTTTTTGAGGGTGAGGGGTTGAGGGGGGGGGCGGTAGACCAAGTCGGTGGATAGGAATTCCCCACAATTCTGTTAAGCTTCAGGGAATTCTGTATGTTTGACAAATCAACAATAAAGAAACGAGTTTTGTTTAAATATGTTTATTCTATTTTCAGTGTGACTGTTAGCTGGTAACTCACACCCTGGAGCCTCCTCAATAACAGCAATAACAGCAATTAAGGATGTCGCCAACACAACATATCTCATCAAAGCTCGCGCCCTGTCACAACTCCTCACACCTCACCGCTCTTAACCCCACCGACACCTCAAACTACCCGCAACACACCACAACGCAACGACTAACCACAATATCAAGTTAACCCCAACAGCCACCGCGTGCTAAAAAGCATAAGGGAGTCGTCGCATTAAACACACCGGTGCAGGATTTTCTATAATTGAGTCAGCGCCACTTTGAAGTCCCACCATAGAAGGCGCCTTAGCTTGTATTATCGCCCGCTCTCCGCGGCTCGTTACGCCCTGCCCCGGGGCGGACACGACAAACACATCGACGGCGCCCTTCATCCGTGCTTTTAATGGCATTCTCCCCTCAGCTACATCTTGTTACGCCCAGACTTATACTTTTTGGCCAACTTTTAACAAGGACAAACTCTGCTAGTCGCTGCGTACTTGTGAAGTTGTTGCTCGTTAGAACTAGCTGCAGAAAGTTGAAAGAAGTTTCTTCTTGCGTAACTCGTGGAATTAGTAAGTTTTCTGAGGGATTTTAGGGTTTTGTTTGGGGCTACAAAGTACTTTTGAATGACTAAGATTTGATTTTTATTGTTCTCTAGTTAACAAACCTGTGGGTATTTTCCATGTAGAATACCGTGTGTGGTGGTGGAGCCTTATTACATTTTGGAGAACTTGATTGTGTGCCTGTTGTGGTCTCAATAGAGACGTTGTATTTTTTTACGGAGGTTTTACGATGGTCTCATTATCAAAAATTTTGTGGTGAATGGTGGTATTATAGAGACGTCCTAAGTGTAGGTTCTACTGTATCTTATGCAGACAAGCAATTATTCTTTTAACTTTCAACATTCCAAGGGGAGTAATTCATTTGAGAAAAAAAATACATCTTCCTTCATCCACTTTCCTTTTTTATTTCCTTGTCGTTGGTTTTTATAGAGGTTATACATCAATTTGGTTGCATTTTAGAGCTTGTAGAATGTTGTTCTAACTTTGACTGTTAGCTTTCAACAATCCATAAGCATGTAAGATAACTTGCTTTGAAAAAATAACTTCTTCCTTTATTTCCTCTCCTTTTTATCTTTTTGTTCTTATTGTCGTTGCTGTTTATAGAGGATATAGATCAATTTGGTTGCATTTTATAACTTCTAGAATGCTGTACTACTTTCTTTTAACTTCTCGCCTTACAAGTGTCCCTGTAGTAAGTGGGTGGTCTCCTAAAATGACGAATTAAGTACACAGGCAGACATATTAGATCCGCTTTAATACTTATAAGTTCACATTCTGATATGTAAATTTCCTTGGGGAGAGAATTTGTGAGAATCAGTGTGGTATTCCACTATGTAATTTTACCATTCAGAATAAGTCAAGAAAGCACGGGAGCTACACGTGTACTCCTAGTGACTTAACGGGGCTTTCTTTCTTTCCAATTCATGTCTAAACTATCGTCATTTGGTTATCATGGGTATCTAATACCATTTTATTGGAGAAGTATTACTACAGGAAGTGGTTCATGCGCAGATATCTTTACATTTTTAGTCGGACTTGCTCTGCCCGTCATTCTTTTTTCAAATAGCGGTAGAATAGAGCCTCTCTATTAAGACCACCCAGAGTACACGCCTTAAGTGATCAAAATAGAGATATTGTCTCTTTATGGAGGTTCGTGCTGCCCTGTGAGAGAAGTGTTCTTTAATAGCTTTTTTTTTCTTAAAGAAAAGTATTGTTACTGGTGGAAGTGATTCGTGTGCAGGTATTTTTACATTTAGTGGGACTTCATCTGCCCATTATGATTTTTACTGCAAGGATTGCAAGAGTGGTACAGTGGCACCTTTCTGTCAAGACCACCTCCAGTGTCAAAATAGAGGTGGTGTCTTTGTGGAAGTGGTTAGACTCGTTATGAAGGTTTAGGAGTTCAAGAAATGGTCTTTGTATAGAGGTGGTTTCTTCCTGGAAGTGGCCTTAATTGGAGGCTTTACTGCATAATGTTTACGGCAAGATACTGGGAGATGCTGTAAATGAATAAGGCTTGTACAATGTATATTCTGGCACATCTACTTTGCAGTAATCTTGGCATATTGTAGAACCAAACCAACACACACAGACAGATCCTTCAAAATTGTTCTTAATAATATCCTACATTTGCACACCAACGCCCCCCCCCCCCCCCACACACACAAAAACACATACAATATCGGCAATTAGTAATATGCTATCATGTCAACCTCTTGAAAAATCCACTAATTTCATGACTTTCGCCCCTTAAATTTAGAGCGTAATTTAGAATACAATATTTTGTTTGTCCATGCTCATTTCAACCCGATTTCGAATGTTAATCGAGTGTGTTTTAGAAGCACTGCCAAAGCCAAAACCACCACAACCCCCAAATTATATCCGTAAAACAATGGCTGTAATTAACAAACTGCAAGCTACTGTCCAATAATGACTTACTTCAACCAATTGTATTGTTAATTGTAATAATTACGATCATTAATCCCATCTCCAGGTTTTCAGTCCACCTATTAAGCACATTGTCTAATGGTAGAACCTCTATCGTAAGACCTTGCGGGAAAGTGACTTCCATACCGAGGTGGTCTTCCTACGAAGGTACATACAGTAGAACCTCTTTATTAGGACCACATTTGTCCCCAGTGTCAGGTGGTCTCAATAGAGAGGTGTTCTCTAAACAAAGGTTCATTTTGGTAACTTTTTGAAGGCTTTAGACAGTAAAAGTGGTCTTATAGAGGTGGACTCAATATAGAGGTGTTCTTAATTGGAGGTCCAACTGTATTAGTCTATAGAATTGTATGCGGGTTTTGTTCAACAAAACTGTCCTTACAAAATGTTCTTACTACAGAGGCTGCCTATTTATAGAAGTTGTTTTAATTGAGGTCCTGCTGTATCTAATTTTCGTGGGTTGTTGCATGTACGTACAGTAAAACCACCTCTCTAAAATGACCATCCCTTCTGAAATCATCTTATAAAAATATGTCTCCATAGACGCAGTTTCCTAACTCTTCTTACTCAAGTTACCTCCCACCTCCAAAATGACCACCTTTATGACATGGTTGTAAAAGTCCTCAACAAAGTGCTCTATTTCCAAAAGGCACGTGCATTACCCCATCATCCACGTGTTTATTGATTTCCAGCCCTAATAACTTCTGTCTTCACTATTCATATTGATTTTTGCTGAGGACACAGCTACACCAAGTGGCCCCTGCAGCGGTTTTACTGGGCTCCCCCTCAGCCCCAATCCAGAGCAGACGTCTACACCTCGTTTGATGACGTCACACACGCCTCGTTCCACTCATTGACCTCAAGTGCTCATTACCAACTTATCCTGCCACACGGTGGTCAATCTTCCCAATGGTCAGTGATTAGTGATGTCCTTAATTAGTCGGTAATTGGGCATCAGGCAGCCCCGCCTCCCCCGCCCCCTTATAGAGCAAACACCCAATAGAGATGTACCGTAGAACCTTCAATTAAGACCACATCTCTATTGAGACCACCTCTATAATGAGACCACTTTTCACGGTCACAAACCTTCATAAAGCAACTAGAATGAACCTCTGTTTAGAGACCACCTCTCTATTGAGCTCTAGGCCACCTAACACTGGTCCCAAAGAGGATCCTAATAGAAAGGTTCTACTGTATACTCAATGGTTATGTGGTTATTCCATTTTTTTAGTATAAAACTTTATATGAAGCCAATTTACATTATGCCAATGCTCTATTTGGTGTCCAAACAAGAAACAACCGATAGGAAAACAAAGACAAATACAACAACTACAATTGAGCCTCTCGATTGAGACCATCCCTGGGACTGACCTCAAGTGTTCTCAATAGAGAGGTGGTCTTTAAATGGAGGGTCATTTTAGTCGCTTTATGAATTTCGAGAGCATGGAAAATGGACCTATTTCAGAGGTGGTCTCAATTTAGAGGTGGTCTCAATTGGATGTTCTACTGTACTGTACAATAATGTTTGAAAGTTTGCACTTTTTGCCATTGATGAAGAGAGCATCCAATAAATAACATTAAAAACTGCTATAATTCTTGCAAGTTGCATGATGGTTGCTTTTCTCTACAATCAAGAATGTGTGTGGGTTCTGTGGGATTCTGTCAGCTCGCCTCTAAAATGTTTGGAGAAGTGGATGGTACATTTCTTTCAAAAGGGGCCCGGGTGAGTGGGTGGACTGCGACCTAAACTCACTCTTTCATTTATAGGTCATTGCATACTAGTATCCATATCTTATTTTATGGTAATAGATAATATCTTCGAAATAGAACAAGTTATTGGAAATTACAACGGCATCGATATTTTGCTACACCCATACTTATTTACCTTTGCAAATATCTTCCATCTTGTCCGTCAGACGGTCTGTTTCAAGCTGACCTCACACAGGATGACAGGATGTGACAAGGAAGTAGGTCACTGACGAGGGGGGGGGGGCTCTAGGGGCAGCCTTTGGCTTCAGTAGAGTGTCATATATGCGCATAGGGTGTGTGCACCTTCTTCCAGTTCATTGTCTTTTGGGTCTTTCTTATTGCGATCGTTTCCCGGATCTGTCTGTCTCTTGTGTTGGACTCACCACTGACGGGCCTCGTGTTGTCCCAGTCAGGGATATGATTGAAATTGGCCATGTGATCTGTGATGGCGGATTTGTGTATATCACACACAGTTGACAAACGGGTGGCTACGTGCGTACTCCACTATTTGTATGTTCTTCAACATCCTTTTGATGTTCTGCTAATCGAGTACCCAGTTTCCTCTCTTTTTCGCCAATATACACACTGTCACAGTTTCTGCACCCAATCTTGTCCCCATAACCACATGTCTGTTTCGGCTTGATTCTTTCTTGTAGTCTTCTGACTTGATGCCTTCATGTGTCTGACCTCTTGAAATGGCCACTTAGGGTATTTACAAATGCTAAGAGGCTGCGTGGTGGTATTTGCCTCAATTTCCCTACACTTTTCCAGCTTGAAAAAGACCGTCTGACAGACACGGTTGAAAATATTTGCAAAGGTAAATAAGTATGGGCTTAGCCAAAGATCAATGCCATTACAATAATACAAAAGAAATCCAATAAATCTATTCCATTCAAGTTATTGGAAATGTTATGCTTATGTGCAGTGTGAAGGAAAATATCGTGAACAAACAAAGGAATTTCATATTTATTTCCACTTACACCACATGCTATAAATACAACTAGTCAGCCATTCAACCTATAACTTACAGACCCAATCACCCTGTTCATTCTTTTGATTTCTACACAATCTCACGGCATTATTAGTGATTGTTATAACCACAATATGTCATGAAATCCATATTTTACATCTGCCACTCCTCTGTAATACTGATCATTACTGATGCATTCCTCCTTTCTATCCCACAGCTTACCAACTATCTGCTGAGTACCCCATTTACGATGAGCGAACTCACACAACTGGCACATTCTGTACTGAATATGAGCATGCAACTTGGGCACAAAGTACAACAATTTCCACTTGAAATACTCCTCGTAAGCAGTTGCATTGGTGTCCAAGTACTTCAAGTAGCGCGCCAGCTGTCCTGGCGCGTTGAAGTCCCTCACGTCTATGAAAGAGCCTGGAGGCAAGATAGATACAGTTAGTTATGATGCTTTGAAACTTTCACAATATTTAGCCTAATTGAGGCTTTCTCAGGTACAAATGAAAATGAAAAAATACTCACAGGAAATCTATATACATGTACAAGTACAACTAGTACATACCTAAAGACATATACTCCGCCACATACGAATAATAATAAAGACCCTACCAATTAGCATTTAATTTCCACAGTTATACTCAATACTGATCCTTTTACCTAAAAAACAACCCGACTTTCCTATCATCTTTTGTTCCTTTAATGTTCTAAAAACCAACCCCTTCTAATAATAGGCCACAAACCTGGAGGCAAGAGTCTGGTGTAGTTTGCAAATCCCATGACCACGGGCACCACACGGAGGGGCAGCACCTTCCACACCTTTTCCGTCACGTAGTTCCAGCAGAAGCTGTTCTCGAAGGCGAGGTAGAACTTGTAGGTGCTGATGATGCGCAGACACTCCTCGTTCTGATGGTGGCCCGGACACTTGCGCCCCTGCCCACTTCCGTACACCGTCACATTGACATGCTTCTGCAACTCCCGCACGTACGTCATTCTGTAGTTGAAGCTCATGAAGTTGCTCACCACCCAACACACCAGTCCGGATTTCACTGGACTCGCCGATGTGGTGGATTTGTTTGGGTCCGGATCGGGCCGCCTTTCGTAGTGTCCGTAGTCGAAGAGCACGTCTGCGGCCGGCCGATGTGTGAACGTGGCATTGAAGACGCCGGAATACGGGGAAGGGTCAGCGTCAAGGGTAGGTGGCTCCATCGTTGCCAGCACCCAGAACTGATGAGGGACTCTATGCTTGGGCAGCATGTGCACAGGGGGCAAGTCCCTAAAGTGGAACAGAACCACATCACTGGTGTTGTACGCACTTTTTGATGATGTCACACTGCACTTAAAAGCACACCGACCCAGAGCGTCTCCATAACCATACCAACTCTTTTGATTGAAAAATGGAGTCCAATACAGGATTGTCATTGAGCGGTTTTGACTTACTGGATGCTCGGCAGGGCCACGTTTATCATCATGAGACACAGAGAGCACTGTTGATATCCTGCTTGTGTTTATCAACCCAAAAATGTGATTTTGGTCTTTGTGCACGACATCTGTCCTTAGTAGCACACCTTGGCCCAATAGTCTCACCCCGAGCAAAAACACACACAATTTTAATCCAAACCGCCATGGTTTTTGCAGCCGAAAAGCCTTGTGTATGTGACTTACATCAATGTTGCCATTTATTACGTGATTAACGTTTGACGTCCAGGTACACATTATATGTATGACGTTTACACTAACACTAGGACATCACCACAGCTTTGATGCTTATTCCCATACATTTTCCTGCACTATTGTATTGTATAAGTTTATTTCGCACTATACTTCGTAACATATATTAGCATGGTTAGTTGATCTTATCCCAACCCTAAAATGCTTGACTACATACTTTAATCAACTGACTTCATGATCGATTAGTCCACAGGCATTTGAAATCGGCTATTTCTATTATAAATCCTCTATGGTGTAAATGATGACGAGACCGACTATATCAATAATTTACACTGAGTAGTACCGAACTATGCGTGGTAACAATTAAGTAGTAGACCATATCACCTGTGAAAATCCATTTAAACTCCATTGACAACACGCTTGCGCCGTATTATTACTCATACAGTTACAAATGAAGTATTTCCAACAAAAGCAAATTAGCCTACTGGGTAGTAGTAGTTTGTGAAGCTTCATGCTATTGATTGCCTTTATTGGCAAGGCTTTAACTTGCCGTGGCGTGCAGAATGCTTTTTTAAATGCAACAAAGCGTGTCACCTGATAGTCCATATAATAAAAACCGCCTCGAATGGGTCTGTTTAATAGACATGTATATGCGGCAACCATTTATAATGTGTTAAGAAAGAGCACTGTGATTTGTTCATTTAATTATGAATCGCTGAATTACTTGAAAGAAATGGAAATTTCTGTTTATAAAAATGAACTTCCACAGGCACCTGCTACCACTCTCAGGGTTCCCACAGAGTCTGGGAAAGTCATTGAAATTCATATTTTTTCAAGATCCTTGAGAAGTCATTGAATTTTGCAAGGATTGATTGATTTTTGTTGTTGTAAAATGTCATTGAATTTTGGCTAAACTGGGAACCTAAAAGCAGTTTGAGCAGAGATTAAATTTTGTTATATTCAGACTGGCCGGAAATCCAGAAATCTTCAAAAGAGTTAGACTTTAAAAGCATTTTTGAGAAAAGGTGGACATATTTTGCGGGTGCTGAACATGAATTTGGTGGATGTCGCATCATATGTTGCCTATGCAAGCCACCATTTTTAATTTCAAAATGGCCGCTATAATATTCCTATAATCAATGATTAATCTAATGAATAATTAAAACTATTGCAGATTCCAATGCAATTAATATATTATTTTATTGGTAGGCCTAATCGACAGAAAAATAAGGAGGAACTGTCAATTTGAAAATCTAACTTCAAGTACACTTATGCATTTAAATAGCATGTTATAAATTTTCATGTAAGAATGTTCACACTTCTGAACTCTATAAAAGTATCTATATGCTATTTAACCGATGCATGGTACCTTGTAGTGTAAGTGCTCCCTTCTAGAATAATACTGCACCATAAATAATTTCATAAATAGTTTCATAGGCTGTACTCCGTTATTAAATACATGTATTTAATGTGGCATGCACAGGTGACGGGATTAATTATTCAAGTCCAAATTTATTTTAGTTATATATTTAATTGATCATTATTATAAGTGTACATGTATATCCATGTGTCTTTGAAAATGATTGAAAAAGGGAAAAAACTATTTTAGTGTCCTCATTCACTCTATAAAAATATACTGTCACATCTCGGACAGAGACGCATGGAAAAGTAAAAATCGTTCCTGTCTGACCTAAACGATGCATCCAAATTTAAGCCATTGAACATTAGGCCCCATAAAAATAATAAAATGTTTCTCGTCCCCTCCCGCCTGTGTATAATGCAGCCTCCTGAACATTTTTATTGCCTTCCCAGTGATAAAAATTAAGCGACCCTCCCGCCTGGCTGCAACCAAAACGGCCCCGTGTCAGAGGCCTGTCATTTGTTTGCTATGTACGCTAGATATTATACTTCATTGATTATACTAGTTGTTTTATAAGTGATGTCTTATGATTTTGATAATAGAAAGACATTGTTCACATTCAATTGTAACACATGTAGTTCATTCATGGCTCAATATTCAACGTGAAAAATGAAAGATTTTGCGCGGCAGAAAAATAAAAAATAAAAAGTGAACCCCTCCTCATTTTTTTTATAATATAAGGACGGAAAAATCAGCAAAATAAAAAATAAAGAATAAAATTGACCTCCCTCCTATGTGTAGGAAAATAGGCAGGACGAGAAACATTTTATTGATTTTATGGAGCCTTATTATAGATTCATTTATGATCTTGTGAATGATCTTTTTAATATTTGTGATTATGAATTACTTGATGAAATAATTAGCTTTTTCTAGATAAGTGTTTTTGTTTTGTTTTTATGTTATAGCACCTCCACAACAAATATATGACAGTAAAGACGTCATTGATGCCATGTTGTACCAGCAAAGATATTGTAGTTCTATAATATCTTTGATACCAGTCATTTACTGCTCCTATTCGAAAGCGAAAACCTAGCGCAGCTGGTAGCTCTGCCACTAGTCCTGGAAAGAAAGGAGATCCTATATCCCCCCACAAAGAAGGTATTTAGCAATTTAGCTTTTATTATCAATTATAAGGAGTGGAGACAAATTTTCTAAAATATTTCCGTCATTTTCAAAATGGCAGATGTAATAAAAATGTACTTGTTATGCAGCTTTAAAAGTGTGAATATATTCAGAAAGAAATTGTATTTGTTTATTCTATTTTCAAAGATGGCAACATGGCATCCTTGAATGGCTATGTTTGACATACATTATTTAGGAACCGAAACTTGACAAGGATGGTAAGAAAAAGTAAGGTGATGACACCGTAGAAAAAGATGAAAATAAATCTGAAATGGACACTGGCAAAGCTTATTAATCTGAATCAAATGAGAAGAATTCCAAAGATGAAAAATCATCTCGACCTTCAGTGGTCCTATTTGATATGTTTAAAAAGGTGCGAATTTGCAAGTTTGGAATGCAATTTCCAATGAATTCTTTTGTGGTCAAATTTGACACATTGTTTATTGGTAGAGACATTGCAAATAAATGAACCACAGGGGGATTTTTCTAATTGTTCACTGAACCATGAAGGATTTGTAGGATTTGTCTAATTCGTCACCGAGCCATGAAGAATACCACTACTTGCAAGTTTTTAATTGATCCATGGAAGAGTAAACCCTCTTATCCTGAACACTGTATAGGCAATACCTGTCTTATACGGACATTTCATTGGTCAACTTATGCATTTTATCTCATCTTTATGTGATAATAAATTCGATCAGCTTTTGAAACAAAGGTAATTTTACATTTCGTTATTGTGACTTGTAACATCATAAAAATGTGGTGTGTATTATCAATTCATTCATCTAATAATATCCTCGCTAGTGCTACAATTAAAATTTTAGATCACTTGCTAATCACATTGCAATCATGATAACTTAATTCATAGTTTTAATGAATATAGTATATCTTCCATTGATTGTTTATTATGATACAAATATTACTTTAGCCCTTTCAAATGAAAACGTATATCAGATTTAGATTATTGATGTTGGTATGCAAAGTGAAACTTGTACAGATAAGACCACCTTTTTTTCTCTCAGCTGATTAATGAAATGATTGAAATCCTCATATATATATGTAATACATATGATCCAGGGCTTCTGAAAACCACTCACCAAACATTTCGTGGCAGTTTTGCAATTTAGATGAATCCCCTTTCACACACTACGAAGTTGGGATTTGTCAAATGTAGAGGAAATGAAGCAGAAAGTTTTTGTTTCTCTGTAACAATGGTTTAGCAATTGTAGGCCTACCCTCTTGAAAAAAATGAACATAAAAGACAAAAGCGGCCAGTTGTTAACTGAATCATTAAGGATTTGTCAAATTTGGAACTAATTTGGTGCATGATGCTTGAAGATTATGCAATTTTTCCATGCTTGATCAACTCTAGACATGCACATTTGTTTCAATGTTGCACTCTATTGTTTCAATGTTCGCACTTTCATTCGCCAAACTACTTTACCAACAAATTTGCAAGTTAACATATGAAATGGCGCTAGTAAAAAAGTATTCTTAGTGGGGGAAAATGTTGTTCTGTCAGATTCCATATATGGCATGAGTGGGTCATCTATATCGAGACGGGGATCCAGCACAGCGGTGACTCGTTTGATGGGTGTCAGGGCAGGGTGTGACGATGACGCAGGGCGACGACAATGATGCTGACCTGAAATGAGTAAATTTCGCCTCCTCCCTTTCTAATCTCTGGCTACGGACCTGGCTTTGTGGTTCTAATCATGGGCCCCAGCATCATGGACGGGGTGTGTGGTATGTATACTATGATTTACAAACACCTTATAATACACATTACAATTGTTATGTAGATAATATCAGTAAGGTGTATGTTAGAGTGTGTTTTTTTTAAATCCATGTAGTGTGCATAACACACACACCCTCCCATGATGCTGGGGCCCATGGTTCTAATCTTTGAGGGTGCAGGCGGTTGGAACATGGACACAGAGGTACAACATAACTAATTGCAAACCAAAATGAAGAACGTGATCTCCGGTATGAATTTTGTAATCCACTGATGCGGCTGCTTTGCATATGAAGTCACATATAAAGTACTGAACTATGAGGTGGATGTTTATTACGTAGGTGCCCTTTATCACATATTTTAATAACTTTACAAGAAAGTTGATTATTTCTACTGAAGTTTTATTCACAAACGGAAATTATTTGGAACTACGTTCACGGCATAAAAATATTATGTTGATGGTGGTGATTCGGCGGGTCAAAGTTGAACTAGTCATAGCAAAACAAGGGATGACCACGTGTTTGGCTTGTTTACATAATGATTCCCTGACAAAAATTTATGAACTCGTAGTAGTATAAAGAAATGACACTGAACTACTGGAATTGGGCATTCATATATATTTTCCTACACATCCTGAATGTTCAAGAGAGCAAGGCATTTGTTAATAGACCAATGGCAAAGCTATCTGTGTGTTCTTAACATACTGAGAACTCCAATAACGCGCCCCATTAGAATGTCAGGTTGATGCATTTATTTTTAACCTAGACCTAGATTGGGACAAACAGCACACAGCCACCATCCCTTACAAGGAAACTGTTCAACTGTCAATAACAAATGTAGAGGAATGCTAATTTGTGGTCTTAAAATGCTGCCATCTGTACCACAAGACACCCTTTGACAGATAGCCACTGGCAAGGATGTTGACTAATAGTTGTAAGCCGTTTATACGGCAAGGGTCAACTGTGGGTCCACCATCTTAAGTCAGAGGTTTGCATTGACGGTAAAACCACAAAAATGTGGCCTTTTGTAAAACCTGAGGTCCAATGATATTATCATTTTCAGATTTCTATTGGCAATTGGTAGGATCATGGGTAGGTGAATATGGGAGAGAAATGCTTATAATGCAAGAGCTCAAACGTATTTTAAACTAGTTGCTGTTCAAAGAGAGTGTCTTGTCTACTAGGCTCTGTTATTTGGGGCATCTGAAAGTGATTCTGCCTTGCAAAAGTTTTGGTGCAGATTGACCCAACAAGAAGGTCAATGCATATTATTTACAAAAGGTGTAGTGTATCACATGCTGATGCTAAGTAGACCCAATGGATTTTATGATGTCACTAGGACACATTATAAACGAGTTACTACAGGACTGTTTATTTTTATATCCATGTAGCATGTGGTATGATTGATGCAATTTAAATGAGAAGTGAACAAATGGTTTTAAAATCAAGTGGGACGTGGAAAATTGCAATTGGTAAAAAAAAATGCCCATAGAGCTAGAATTTAAATGCGAAATTACCTATTCGAATATTTGATAGGAAAGTGGGAACAAGAACCCACACTGAAGACTCAATATTGGGACCCGATCCAATATAGTTTGGTATGTCTCTGGCCTTGTAGTGTAGTGGTAGGTACGACAGTCAGTGGGTTGATAAAATTAACATCTGCGTGTATTGGTTACTCTAAAGGTTTTAGTGGACTTTGTGGGATTACTGTCATCATCAACCCCTTCTAATTCTACATTTGTCTGAATGAAAACAAACGCTTGATATCCCTGGCGAATTCGTCAAAAATATACAGCACGACATTCACGTACCCAATCATGCACGTGTCTGCAACTAGTGCTGTGGTAAATCAAACATGCGCACTGACAATCGTGTACAGAACCTCTCTATTTATAAAACCACCTTTGGTACCAGTGTTAGGTGGTCTCAATATAGAGGTGATCTCCGGCAGCTTTGTGAAGTTTTAGGACCGTGAAAACTGGTCCTTTTATACAAAGGTCGTCTCAATATTGGGTGGTCTGAATTGGATTTTCTACTGTACATTATTCAACCCTTTTAAAAATTGTACAGCAAAACCTCCAATTAAGACCACCTCTCTAATGAGACCACCTCTATAACAAGACCACTTTTAACGGCCCAAACATTGATAAAGCTACCAAATGAACCTCTGTGTAGAGACCACTCCTCTATTGAGACCACTGTACTCTAATAGAGAGGTTCTACTGCATTTCTACTTCACGGTTGGGGGAGAATTCCATGACAAGTCCATTCTCTAGCTACGTTTATAGTAGAACCTCCCTTTTAAGACCACCTTTCGGCCCAGTGTTAGGTAGTCTCAAGATAGAGATGATCTCTATAAAGAGGTTCATTTTGGCAGCTTCTGTAAAGGTTTGGTACCGTGCACGTGAAAACAGGTCCTATTATACAAAGGCCGTCTCAATAGCTAGTGAGGTGGTCTTAATTGGATGTTCTACCGTACATTTTCCGACCATTTCAAAAACTGTATTTCTACCGTTCACGGTTGGAGGGAGAATTCCATGACAAGTCCATTCTCTAGCTGCGTGCGGCGGCGGCGGCTTCCGCTGCTGTGAACACGTGACGAGGCCGTACCCGCGGCACTCGCTAATGACGGTCGTTACCGCAAAGTACCTTTGTTAGCGGGGACCAGCCAATTTCCACGGTGGGGGGACTGGGTCTGTATCCACTGTGTGTGGAGCACAATTATCGGGGGACTGCGTTCATATTCACTTTATGTCGAGCACAATGATCGTTGTCGAGGACTTGGTACCTAGGGTCTATTCACTAAGCTTCCGATTATCACAAGATTGTGAAAAAATATCTTGTTTATAATCAGGTCCATAGACCACAGTATGGACACGTATCAACAAGTGTGAATGATTTTTTTTACAAAGTTCTTTTGAGCTTTAAGATAATGACTGTTACAGCAGTGAAAGTGAGTACAATAGAACATGCATCTGAGATCGCATTCCATTCAGGCCGCCTTTAAACTAAGACCATTTTCTGTGGTTCAAAGTCTTCATGAAGAGACCACCTGTCTATTGAGACCTCTTTAAAGTCCAGTCCTCTGGACGGTCTTGATAGAGATGTTCTGCAGTACACCACAACATGATCATGGATCCTCCAGAATGGCTGGTTATTAAAGAGTTCGTTAGAGGTTTCTGTACAGAACCCAGTAGAACTTTCTCTATCAAGACCACCCAAAGGGCTGCTTTCAAGCGGTCTGAATGAAGGTGGTCTCTTTATGGACATCCACAGTGAAGGTTTGGACCTCGAGAGAGAATGCTCTTATCGTGTCGTATAGGCTGCCCATTTATAGACGTGGACTTTGTTGGAGGCTCTACTGCATTGTTCAAGTGTGAAATGACAGAAATGAAAGAGAGTAGGCCTACGTTCAGAAGAATTATAGAATATATATATATATATATTATAGAAGGGTAACTAACAGGCACAAAGACCAGTGGGGCCAGGGCACCCGTTTAGGGCTGGAGTGTTAGGCTGGATTTATACTCTAGTATACACTATCACTTCACATTATTGAATAAGCGGACACAGTCCTGTGCAATTGCAGTCTAAATATTTTCACAAACCTTCCAGAGCATAATTTGTAAATTAACCAGAAACACACTTAATAGAAAATGAATCATATTTTGAGGGTAAACTACTTTACCTCACTAAAAAGACAGAAGGAAATGATATTGATCAAAATGGACAAGTTTATCACATTAATAATATAGTGTTGGTAAGTTATAGGAAATGAAAACTTGACCTTTAAGCAGTGCGCATATTTGCATTGCATGCCGAGGACATCCTACTAATGCAGCGATATACAGTGTAGTCATATCCCACGAATCATGCATACATATAACACGATCTAGAGCTATGTACATGTATAAAGCTTGTTTGCTTGTTTGTGTGTTTGTCTGTTTGCTTGCTTGCTTGCTCTTTATATACTCCTATACCATACATCCACTGACCATGAAACTCTGGCACATCATTGCGCATGTTCCAAAGGCCTCCAAAGGTGGTTTTCATCAAGTTTGTTTTGTTTGTATGTTTTTGTTTGTTTGTTAGTTAGTTTGTTTCTTTGTTTGTTTGTTTGCTCTTTTTAGACTCCTACACCATACATCCATTGAGCTTGAAACATAGGCAAATTATTGTGCGTATTACAGGGTGTTTTTCATCAAGTCGAAATGTTCAAAGGAAATCTTCATGTAAATTGCAATTAATCTTTAAAAATAAGACCTTTCACCACGGCCGTTTTTATCCAGAATCATTGTGCACATATCACATCTTAGAAGTGGCATTAGACTTGCCGCCAGTTAAGTTTGCATTACCATAAAGACTATTTCAGACTTTGTTTAGTATTTGTAAAGGTCACTGATAGGGTCTGTGTATTATCTACTAATATGCTACTCGTATCGTTTGGTATACACTAGCACAGTAATAAAACAACATCAAATCAAATCAAATAAAAAAAAATCCACAATGCGAACCACGCTTAATCCAGCCAAGCAGTAACAACTTGATTAACTGACTGCAGAATGGAACTATGGAATATTAGGCTAATATTGGTGGAAATATCTAAATTGAAATTGCACAGGACTGTCAGCTTATTTCAATAATATGAAGTGATAAATTATGTACTAGAGCAAAAAAACGCCTAAAACGGATGCCCTAGCTACCATGGTCTATGTCCCTATTAGTTATCCTCTCTATGATAATAGTAATGTGTATGGTATAATGTTTGTATATCACAATACATGTAGTATGCATACCGCACCCTCATATGATGCTGGGGCCCACGCGTCATTGCTGCCTGAAGAACTAATCGAGATATTTGACTTATTTTACTATTATAGAAAAAACAAATAAAAACAAAATAAAACATGAAAGTGAAATGATACACAGTGAAAATTGTGCGACATCATAAAACTCGTGCCTCACACAAAATACCAGGCAATAAAAAAAACTCCAGTAAACACATTAAATTACACATCATGAAACACCATCTAATGCAACTTTTAGTCACTATAAGTTAAACATTTACTTTAAACTTTACGTGAAATTTGTGTATTGCCACAATGACAGTTTACGGTGTTGCTACTGTGCTGCTACCCCACGAAAGCACCTCACGTGGTACTGAAGTGTGAGATAAAGGAAGAGGCCCTCTTCTATACCCCTAGGGAGCTTATCACGCATGTACTATAGCAGACGCCATCGACATGTGGTCATTTATGTAGCAGTTACTGTTGGCTTAACATCGTATATTATACACTGGTGCTTTACTTTCTTCGCTTTTCAATATATCTTAGTGGTTTAATCAAACAAAGAATGTATAAGATGGATACAAATATGATCTACGATCTTGGTTAGTGAACTTTTATCAACTATATGTTTATTATTATCTTGTGAATGTCGTTTGATCATGGTGTTTGAATGTGTGTATTATTATTGTTGTTGTTTGAAAAAAATGCAATCTCCACGTTCTCAAGCCTGATATGACGGTCACAAGCAAGAATTAGTAAGAGTGGTTATAATAGTGTATAGAATTCTGATTTAAAAGTAAACAATCTGTTGAAATTGCAGTCTGTGAGATTTCTGTCACATATTTTCCCTCCTTTTCGGCAACCACGCTGCACTCTTGGCCGACATTTTCTCAGGGTCACGTGTTGTCTCATGTTTAAATAGACCTAATGCTGGGGTTTGATTTTCAATTTGATATATTTCTTGTCATAAACCCATCTTCAGAAAATGACAGTAGATGACAAATAGTAAATGCGAAATTGATATGAAATAAGATTATATGGAATACTGCCACTTTAATCAAGTACATTTTTCAACTACGATTAATCAAACTGATTTACAAAATATATTGTTATTTGCTAAATTGTCTCTTTTTTTAGATGCAGAGTTTACAAGGGATTAAACATCTTGCATCCTTCATGGCTTTGGTCTTATTTCCTTTCACACATCCCTCTTTTTTGCATTTCCACATATGATAATTATGATATCACACAAATATTAAACTAGCCCCCACCCATCACGTTCCACTTTCTAGTGAAATCATAGTCCTGTTTTTGGCCTTTTCTCCACGTCCCACTTCTATGCCAACTTTCCACCCCCACCCCACTAATGTGTATGTGTTGATTAGTTCCAACTACACTGTAAATGCTCGCGTATTTTAAACTAGCTTGGACCTAAATTATGGCTTTTACATGTTTAAACACAAAGAATGGCAAGGGGTTTCTTTGCACCTATTCAGCATACGGTCAGAATTTAGGCCATTTATCACTTGGTATGAAGTGAGACTTAATTTTTGATGGTAAACAACAGCAGTGGCTATCATGATATAACCATATACCCGACCACGTGCATTGATAATTTTTATTCATAAACAAAACAGAACACTTATACTATATTATCAGCTTACATACAGGCTTACACATTAATGTCTTAACAACAACATAATGATTCTATTGCGGGTACAGGCGCCCGGAGGTGTAAGAAATGCCATACCCAATGTTCGTCCTATTCTCCCACATCTCTGATTCTTTATATAGTGCATCGATACCCCATTCCACTGTTATAAAGCATTTGTCTACATATCAATTTCTGGATACAGTAGAACCTCCAATTAAGACCACCTCTATAATAAGACCACTTTTTACGGTCCCAACCCTTCATAAAGTTGCCAAAAGGAACCTCTGTATAAAGAAACCCCTCAATTAAGACCACCTAACACGGGTCTCAAAGGTGGTCCTAATAGAGAGGTTCTACATATCTCACATCGCCTTGTATCCATCCCCCAAATCTCTATCCTCGAACCATCATCATCCGCGATCATCCTGCTTCGCCTCGCCGATCTTACATTGCAGTTAACCTCGGAGCAGTTAACGGCCAATTAACGCTGTTAATTAGCTTCAATTCATCCCCTAATGAGCCCATTCAAGGCCCTTTGTCGCCGCCCCGGCCCTCCCTTTGTGAGAACCTTCCACTGGTGTGGATGGACCTATGTATGGATGGGTGCGGGGCGGCCCCATGTATCTATCTTGTATTGTCTTTTATATATAATTAAGCTCTGTCTTAGTCTGTGATGGGCAGCAGATCAAAATGATTTTGTACACTGAACAGCAGTTTTGTGGATTCTGTGCATTTTTGTAGGATGTTGGTGATTTTGCAGGGCAACATTTCTATGCATGCTATCCGGGTGAAACTATACCAGCAACCGCCCTTGTTGGAATCACAGTTGATATGGTGCTAACACTCCAGACCCACGTATCTTGGCCTGTGTATACTGGATAATTCCTTCTCCACTGTGTTAATATTTGTATTAATTTAAGTTTAGAATGAAATCATAGACCTCTTACGTTTACACATAAACGTTAAGTCATGGTTTATGAAGAATGTCCTGATGATTAAGCCCATGATTATAACTATTCAATGAAATCTGTCCTTATAACAAAGCACACCAGGAGTTTCAATAATATTTACAACATTCATGGCTCTTTCTTCTCCTCCATCACGGTACACAGGCATACACTACGAGCGTAAAGCTTTGTATTTCAATACAAAACAAATCCTATAACACATGTATAACGTTGTCATACAGTATCTATATAGATATACCAATCGTAATATATCATGTAATAAGACACTTAAAAAGAAAAGAAAACCCGTATTGTTAACGACGTAGTGCCCAATGATTAAAATACGTGATGCAATTCAAATAATAGATACACACCTTTAAAAAAAATATCCTAAAGATTTTGAGTATCAGGTCCTTGGGTCAACCTCAGAACCTCCCGTAGAGAGAGTGATAAGTACATACTACATTGTACATACACGTAGTAAGTTCTGACATAATGATGTGGTCAACATGTCACCGGATGTTTTCCTTTGAAACCCTTGACCCCGGCTAACCGTAACGTACTGATGACGTAAGCCGTAAGTACCCCGGTCAGTCAAGCTGCCACCTCGCGGCCACATCAGATGAGACCAGGTGATTAAAAATGTGCTATGTCTTCACTCGACCAAACGACTCTGACGAATTATCGTGTTGACGCAACGTCCTGAGCCGATAGAATTATGACGTAATCGATGATTATAGCGTAAAAGTGACAGGGGTGGCTGCCTGACCATTGTGAAGTTAGGATGTTTGATCACTCGTAATTGCAGTATATGACAGGGCCTGGGGTAAGAATTGGTGGCTTGTGCAAGTATTAGAATGCAAAGTTAACCGTCACGGTGTGACTTTAAGTGGCCTACTTTACTCTAGGGTGAAGGTAAAAATAGTTCGATGGTGATGCTATAATTAGGTTTTGGTATTCATTTTAGTATAGATTACTAAAGTATTGCCTTATATAGCCGTGGGTGGACTGGCTTCTATCATACTTTGCTTCTGTTTTACTTTTGCCGTGTATCTCCGAATTTTTCTCGGCTATTAGGGCTTTAGCAAGGCTAAAGACTCATACTGGCTGGTGATTATGAAAACAAGCAAGGTCGTGGGTTTAAGTCCTGAATTGCGGTCAACTGTTGGTTGGTGGATGTCACATGTTTCTTGGTAAAACATATCCAACTCTGGTCCGTCTACGCTTTCTAAAGTACTTCATCTCATGGTCAAGAGACCAATTTACCTCACCCTCAGGTCTGAACATCTTGTCTACTCCCCAACAAAGTATTGCCAATCTGGCTGACCGTGAAGAGGAGCCAACCTCCTCAAGATTAACAGTACCGATCAACCAGTCTCTATGGTGGCGTGATCTCACATACTATGTAATACAGAGCCTGATTGAACGAGGCTACAAGATTAACGAGTTGGTCAAGCTGCCCCTTGGCTGACCGCATTCCCCAGCAACTGACGTCAAGACAGCACGGCCTAACGTACGTTAATATCACGACGAGCGTACGTCGGTAAAACGAATTACGTCTTACTCTTAGAGCGAACAGTGTTCCCTGTTCAGGCATTTCAATTAGTGAGGATGGAAGCCAGCCCGAAGACAATTGTTTAAATTGGGGGCTCGAGTACGGTTCTGCTGTGGTTTTGGCATTGTTTGCTGGTTTGTTTTAATCACATTTTACAAGGCGCAGAGGTTTTTTTTCAGCCGATGTGGTAGCGTTAATACGTCCACATGTTTTGTTTTTAGAAAAGACTAATTTAATTTGTTGAGTGATTGCGGTGGAATTTTCTGCAGGTGAGAGGGAGAAAAAACAACAACAGCGGTAGTTTTATTTAGATAGGAAACTATCTGAGCGGAGTGAACTTGACTGAACTGGGGCTTATTGAACGCAAACACGTACAAGAATGTGTGCAGAACTTGAGCAATGTTTTATACTTCGATTGTCCACGAAGAACCAACATCAAGAACGTGCGCAAGTTGTCATAGGTAGCGTTTGGTGTCGTTTGCATTCTGTCCTGCAATGTGGACTCAACAGACACGATCTATACAAGATTGTAGTTGGCAATTGCGCCGCAGGGTGGCAGCACAGATCGCGATGTTTGCCATCTGTTGTGCGGTTACTATTTGTGGTTGGACTACGTCAATGCACGAGTGTTTTTCCCCATGCAAACTCATTGATAAACACGTATTGTCGGGATGGTAGGCGTCGAGAAACTTTGGAAGTGGGGAAACATAGACAGAAGAAGTGGCGACCCAATCACTGCTTTCCCATTTCGTCTGCCAGTCGATGCTCTCCCAAACAAAATCCATTTCGAACGACGAACAAACGCCGAAAAGATCAGCGTGTCAGTTATGATATTAATCACTTCCTTCTCTATTCCGGTTTCTCGTCTGCTACAGACTTTCCTCCTTCCAAAGCTCTCGATTGCAGGCGAAAAATGGCCTCCTCCATCTTGCATCCATTTTCTTGTGCCTCTGCCGGCCCAAGTCGTTCGATAAATTGCGATTTGAAGGCTGCAGCGCTGCGCAATCCCTCTTTCCAAGGCGAATGTTTTGATTGTGTCGGTCAAGGGGGCGTGGCCACCAAGCCACATTGAACTCTGACGTCAATACGTTAATCTAATACTGGTCTCGGCGTTGCCAGGCAACGAGCGCCCGTCGACCAATCAGCGCGCGAAGAGGCATGTCAATTTCTGCGAAGCGGACGGTGTAAAGAGCGCGAAAAAGCAGACGATCGCTGTTGCTGTCAGTAGCACTAGTGGTCGAGTCGCAGGCAGCAGACCCACGTGGATAGGCGAAAACAGACTTAGTAGTAGTTACTCGTAGCTTACAGTAGTAGAGCCACACTGTTATACTTGTTATACCGAAAACAAACACAGTTCTTTTTTTACAGAGATGAAAATGGACACAGTTCAGAGCAATGGAACTTCGGTGGTGAGCGTGGACGACTCCCCACACGATCCCGGGTAAGTGGACTTATTCGCTTTTCTGCCTACTACGCCAGAGTGTGTTTGTCTATATTCGCCTCTTCCTCATTTCTCAATGGTGGCCTAAATACTGCCGACATTTTCTAAAATGGCGCACTTTCGTAATAGCTGTGTATTGGTTTGTTTTTCAGTAAAATGTTCGTCGGTGGACTTAGCTGGCAAACAACACCAGGTAGGAATCGGGTCTACGGACTTTTTGCTCGCCTTTCACACCTAAATAAACGACTGTCTTGCCAGTATTGAGGCGCAATTCGCCGTTTGCATAAATGATGATTAGTGATAGTACATTGTAGGCCAGCAATGGCTGCCTATTCTACAGTACACTATGTTGCGGGCTATGGTATATTGACAGAGGCCTTTTGGCCATGTGCGTTTGGGGTTTCTCATTGGTTCTCTTGTGCTCTTTTTCAGAGGGGTTGAGAGAATATTTCAGTAGGTTTGGAGAGATCTCCGAATGCATGGTGATGCGTGATCCCATCACTAAGAGATCAAGGTTTGTACATTTCGCTCTGCAGAGTACCCACATTTCTCATTGCATTTTTAGTGCTTCTATCTGCTAGTTTTGTATCATTTACCACCGCCACCCCAAAACTCACCCCCAGTAGCAATTTCGTGATTAATATATTACATTGCTGTCACTATAGGCTATATTGTAGAATTTGTGGCGGCAGTGGCAAATGGACAATGTTTTCCGCAATCTGACAAATTTATTGCATTCCTCGTGCAGGATTGTGTCACCAAGATGCCAAACATTGTCCGTTGCGTCTCTCCGTCCACAATTTATCACTGTAGTTCCAAGTAGATCTCATAAGTCTCTGTCGGTAACATTAATCAATGTAATGACACAGCAGTCGTTATATAGCATATTTCTACTAGTTATGTACGTGAATAACTACTTAGCTGGCCCTAATTGGATGCTCCACCATTCCAGAGATGTCTTCGGATTGACGGGCAGGTTACACTACACTTTTACCTTTCTTTTCAGGGGCTTCGGATTTGTCACGTATGCAGACCCCGCTAGTGTAGACAAAGTTTTACAAGGTGGACCTCATGAGTTAGATACCAAAGTGGTAGGAGCAATATATTTCTCTTTTTTAATACACCCCCCCATATCTCTTCTGTTTTGTATGTACTGATATTTAGAAAGCTAGACCCATATGATTTTGTAGTTTGTAAACTGTAGAGCTATAGTCACATCTCAGCTGATTGACTTCACCTTGTTTATTTCTCGCAGCAACCATCTGAAACTAGGAGCACATCCTATTTACGTAAAGCAATCTAAAAAGTGGATAAAGTGCATGAGTCATAATCTGGATAAGTACTAAAGATCGAGTACTCACCGAAAAGTGGCTTTTGCTCCACTGATGTACATAGAAAGTGAGAAATAAGATAAAAATCAGCTGGGGGCTTCTAGTGCAATTTATCAGCTTCTCCACATAGAGGAATTTCGTGTAATATTAGTAGATATGCATATGTTATTGCATGACGACTTGGCATTCTTCGGTGTAAACACTGCTCTTAACGTATGGAGATTTTCTTTTCATGTTTGTTGCTATTAGGATTTCTCGAACTGATGTGCCTTCTCGTAAGTATCGGAAACATAGTTAAGAAGTTTACGTTCTTTAATTTCATGTTCACATTTTCCCTCCTTCAATTAATGTTTGTGTATTTTAAAATTTAAGTGTTTGCTACTACTAATTGTCGTTTGGAGTTAAACCGCTGCCATAATGTCCAAGCCATGTATAATAGAATAAACCACCAGTAC
Source organism: Streblospio benedicti (assembly GCA_019095985.1). Classification (NCBI taxonomy): domain Eukaryota; kingdom Metazoa; phylum Annelida; class Polychaeta; order Spionida; family Spionidae; genus Streblospio; species Streblospio benedicti. The sequence continues at coordinate 28,992,185 of CM032660.1, forward strand.
ATGTCAAGAGTTGACCTAGTTCACATTTTATGCTTCTCATTTAGAGAGCCATTTGCATAATTACTTAATTTGATGATTTTTGGGGCCAAAATGCACAACAAAATGCAGAAAATCACACCTCTCAATGCATCTGCTTTTGTAATTATATTGACATTCAGCCATAATTTATCAGTGAATAGAGGATATCCTGTCCTTATCAAAGACAAATAGCTTCAATCCAAGATGCATCTGTAAGGTTAAATGTAGGCGCACTCAAAAGATTGTGTGTTATCACCAATTTAATAGGATAGCATGGCCAAATACCTTTGCATCTACAATTCTTCATTGCTAAAATAGCCCAGTTGTTAACAGTACACCACATATACATGGATTTATTGGCAAGTGTTAAACCCTTTGTCCTTCTCCTTTCAGATTGATCCAAAAGTTGCGTTTCCTAGGAAACCCAATGCTGCCACTCAGCCCAAGGTAGGTTGTGTCCTGTGTTACTATGGCAACCAAATTGGTTGGTCAATCTCCCTCTGACCTAATCTTTTTTTATCTTTATTCACTCTTTAATTTCTTTTAAGTCTGTCACTTCTAGAAACCTACACCTCTTCAAGTATTTTTGAAACAAAAATCACACGCTATTATTCTATTCTCCCTCTTCAAGATTCTCTGTTCTTAAAAACTCTTTCTCTTCTAAGACCTAATGGTCTAAAAAGTGTTTTGATAGTGCTCAGTGGTGATTATACATACAGTTGGAGTTCTATCGATTTTTGGGGTCTCTAAGCTTATAGGGAAGACCCAAGAGGAGTGGCGATGTAGGAGAGATGTATATACATAGCATTGGCTTGGCCCTGGGGGGCAGTTCAATGCCACTATGATGGTAACCAGGCCAGCGTAATTGGATGGTGATCAGTCAACGAGGAATAGCATAGTACTGCCAGTCATATCACATGGGATACAAGCTCAGTACTGCTTAATGTTCAAAGAGGCAAGTGGCCATTAAAAACCTGGATATCACAATTGGATACACTGTTACATACGTAAAAAAAAATCATAATGCTTGGAAATCTGGCAGTGCAGCCCAGATACAGCTGCTTAATGTAGCTAAGAGAAACCTCGAGGCACCAGAGGCCCTGGTACAAGCAAGTAAGGCTAGTCAGAAAGAAATAGATTAGATATTAGAACTAGCAGAAACCTAGTCACTAGAATGATATTGGCAGCTACTCTGTCAATGTCAGATTTAATACTGTAGTTCATAGATGTAGATGTTCTGTTGACATTAGAGTCCACCCCGGCATTGCCACGGCCTGCTATTACCCCTTTTTACACCCATCTACTGTGTAAATAACCATATGCTATATTCGGCCCAGCAAAGTTTGTCCAGGCTCTTTGCTTTACAATTTGGCACATAAGTGTTTGCGCGAGTTTGTCCCCTTTCACCACGATTTTCCTGTACTGGAATCCCCGCTTCCTTAATGCCTGACAGCTTGAAATGTGTATTTGATTATACATGTAAATGTTGCCTTTATTGCCAGATAGAAGGGAAAATTGAATTTAATTACACCGGCTTGCATAACCGCACAAAAGTGCAGTGATCAGTTGATAATTTTCTCTTACCAATATAGTTCATTACAAAATGCTATGAACATCACCTTGTAGAATTTGTGTGTGAACAGCAAAATAAATATGATATCTGTATATGTATTTGGTGTACAACCAAAATTCATTAAGTTAAAACTAGATACAAACGAGCATGTTACATCTTCAGTTGCTATATCTGGAGAAAATCGATTTGAATTCAATTGTATGTGGATATGTAGGCGAACTTATAGATATATATTTGATTTTGATTACATAAAAATGATTTTTGTATGGATTGCATACAAGCCTGGACACATAGAATCAGACCAATGTTGAAAATAATTACAAATGGGAATTTTATGCCGACGTTCATAATTGAAGATAATTCCATGAGTCTAAAATTACACCACCAAACTACGCAAACTCATTTAATATTCAGCCAGGCAAGCGTTTCAGTTTCACACTATTTGCTGAATCATACGCTAAAATTACTATGCCACTTTCTCTGAACGGAAAAAAAAAGCTCTTTGTATTATAGTGAGAATGAAGGGCTACTATGCCAAACTTGTCATAGAACCAAACGCAGCCATTACCTTTGGCTAACATCCCCATGAAGGGGACATGCCACATGGCTTCTTCAGGTGTACGCTTTACCGCACTTCCTCAAAAGGTATGCATTCTGCTGACCTTGGCTTACTTCTCACCTTAAGAGCTAAAACCAGAGAGGCAAGGGAATTCCCTACACAGTCAATTAGTAGCACCTACATGGCTGCATTCAGCACTGGCTGCAGCCATCTTGTTGGTGGTGGAGGAGTTAAAGGCAGTGATTTATCGAAAAGGGCCGCATATGGCAGGGAGATTTCAGCTTGAGCCGTTCGTTATTACAGGTGATAGAAGCTACGTCTGCCGATACTGCGGCCAGCTTTGGCAATATTAAAACTAATCATCGCATGCAAAATCGTTAGCGCTTCCATGTTAGACATTGCATCGTGGGGAATTGTGAATCCCCTCGAAGCTGCTTAGCGATAATTCCGATCGATTGGCTTTTTCATAAGGCATTTGCATGTGTGTTCAGCCGTTGTTGAAGAAGAGAGTTCAGTGTATAGTGACCGCCTGAGGGGTCCACCAGGCGGGGATTATGTCAGCAGCACTGCAGATGTCACTTAGGCAGACGACATAACAAAATTACAGTGGCACGGGTGGCTAATTGTTCAGATATGGCGAGTGGTTGCTATATCTAGTTAGCAGTGTTGATTTATTATGCAATACTGCCTTTGCCCGGCCTGCTTCTTATGGTTAATGCAATAACCCCGAGCTGCGAGTGCGGCCATAATCCTACGTCAAGCCTTTGTTCCTCTCACAGTGAAGATAATCCAATAGAGGCAGAGATATACGTCTGCTTTCTTTCCATTTATCAGAGCTCTCCCCGTAACATATTCCCTGTCAGGGATTGAAGTATGAAGTGGGTGGTAATAAGAGTTGTTACTGGCACGCATGTGGTATTTTCTCCCGTCTACTGCGACTCTCTCATACTGACTCATAGTAACCAATTATTCTGCTTGGTCAGTCAAAGAACCATCTAATTTATGCCCCAATCACTAGATCGAGGCAGTAGGCTACTACAGATTTGTTTGAAATGCCAACAGACTGACGCAAATAAACAGACTTTTATTAATTAGCTGCCATCACACATGGTAAGAGCCATCTTGTAAATTTCACCGCGAAATGGTTAAAATAATCTTCATTCCAATCACAGAAATATCGGAAATACCATTTCAATGCTACATTTATCTCAAAAGCAAATGTCAGTTGATGATTTCATTGCATCGAATAATGTGCTGAATTTTAAGAACTTATTTCCTATTCTGTTATTGTAGGCATTTTCTACAAAAAGTATGCTGAAGATTTTGCCAACTTACTTTTGAGCTTAAAACAAATAGCATCCTGTTGTAGTATCATCGTACTTGGCCGGTTACCTGGCAATTATCATGCCAGCAGAAGCAGTTTCTTGGTTCCTTGTACCTCAAAGAAAAAAATTAAAACCACATGTCCGCTTACTCAATGCAAGCATTATACTTTTTGTCAAGATTGTTATCTTTAAAAAGTATTTGGCGAGAGCCTGAGCATTGTACTGCTTTCCTTTACCCCTGCTTATCTGCGAGAAGAGAATCTCCTCAATTCGTGCCTCCTCTAGCGGTGATTTATCTGCCCATTCCATTCGCATCAGGCCTCGTGACTGCTTTATGACCAAAACTTTGTAAAATTTGTGCAGCAAGCAATTGAGAGAATTTGTGTGCCTCCACTACTATTGCGAATCCTAGAAATGTCTACCTTTCCCATTTACACTCTTTTATTCCTCGTTAGAATTTTTTCACCCGCCTTTAATTTATGATGTGTTTATTATGGGATATGATTTTGAGAAATGTCATTTTTGTCCGTGCCGATTGATTTATATAGAATTCATTTAGCATTCATTTTTCTGCACCAACAAAAAAGCTTATTTCAATAATCAGAATTTTGGAAGCCAGTGAACGGTTTTGATTTGAAATCAAATTTTTTGTGTCATTACATTGCGATTCTACTTTTTATGGCAACTAATAATGCGTTTTGTATGAATTCATTCAAAAACTACTTTTTTTTTACTATGATGGCTACCAATGATTCGGGGTTTTGCACATTTAATGAAATGCCTTGATTAGCCTTGGGTATAGCAGATGGCAGGACAAGATGGCGTATATTTTTTAGACAAGTCTGCCTTTTGCAACGTTAACACAGTTTTTTATGCAACCCTGAAACGTATAAAAACATCATTTATGTGCTTTGCACAGTTGATAGGATGGCTTGAATGGCCAAGCAAATTTTTGTACATTTTGAATAGAGTGGGATATAGATTTCTTGTGTAGTTTGCAAGTCGAATTACCATGAAAGCTTCGCCTATGTATGATGAATGGTAGTCGGCTATTTTGTTCTCTCAAACTCTGGTCTGCACCATATAATTTTATTGACAGTACATATGTTGTGAACAAACGTGAATGTCCTTAGGTTCTGCTTACTTACGTCAAGATGTTCAAAATGCAGGATGCTCTAGAAAACCAACAGACAGTCAGACTGATCAGTGAACAGGCCACATGGGTGAGAGACCCACTTCTTAGGGATGTATGCCAAAAATTGAATTCAATGAAGTTGAGCATTTAGAATGCTTTGCAGTTAGCACTTGAAAGCGTGTTCAATCTCTTGAAGTTTGAATAACAATTTGTTGATAATCTTTTAAGTGGAGTGGTTTAACTGCAAAAAAAGCTAGCGTTGTTAATCATGTAGGTAATTATTTTGTTTGAAGAGCTCTTTCATGTACATTACGAGAATCAGAACTATTTTACAGTCCTTGGTTTTTTGTTTCCATCTATCAATCCTCAATCGACCATGCACGTGTAGAGGAGGGCAAAGTTTTGTCTGTCTATCTACTTAAAACCTGTCTAGACACTAAAAAGTGACATGCCATAGTAATAACAAAACTGACCAAAGTACAACAAATGTAAAAATTTATGCTGCCCTATCTCGGTGCAGCTCAGAAGGGCTTGTTAAAGGTTAACAGGGGACAAGCTGTTCTGGCCGGCTAAAACTGTGGTGTCATAACAAGGCAGTAGTTTGTAGTGGCCACTTTTGCCAGCATTATCCCTGATCACTGCCACCTGGACATTACAATACACACATGGCTGTTGGAGTCTGGCATCGCTTGTTAATTACGCCCATCATGTCCGTGCTCCCCACGAAATTATACAGCTATACTTGTAAATCTCACATTATCATTTGAAAGCCATTAATTACAGCGTGAGGTTTCTCCTTCCCACTTTCACAAAGCTTGCGTGGCGTCGTTTGAAGTTTCCTTTGAAGAACTGCAATTTGATGGAGTCACTGGAACTATTACTACTGAATAGAATTGGAATATTAAATAGAAGGGTTTTATTAAATATAGAAGTTTCAAAGACCAGCATTGTGTCTACAACAATCTGTTCTCAGAGTGGCCATTCTCATATCTTGACGTCCAATTAGGATCTGTGTGAACTGTGATATACTTTCCAGTTGTGTCTTCTATTTTCATTGAAAAACGTGTACATAAATGTAGCAAAGGTGTGAAGTAGTAAGCTAGCAGAGGTGCACATGACTTTGATGTTTACGGACAGCAGGTTTACTTGGTGATAAGCTGACATGTACAAAAGATGAGCCAAAACCTCTCACAGTAGCAAATTCAAAACAACACGTTTTGTGTGTTGATAATGTGCTGGGAGATTCTAGAGGCGACCACACATATTTATAAAAGTAAGATTTTAGCTGGGAACGTTGTCTGCTGCTGTGCTGATAAGACCACATCTCGTGTGAAGGTTTTTTGTTGTTACACTTTGTATCAGTTTGCCGTGTGTGGAATCTCGTCCAGTTTTAAAGCGTTGTTGAAATCTTTGGACTTTGGCAGCACTCTTCATATGATATTCTTCAAGCAAAAATCACCTTTGTAATATTCACGACGTTATTTTATCTTCGGTGGACGGTTTAGTCTTCCATGTCAAGAACTGTAAGCGATAGTCATGTGTATTATTGATGTTTGGTAGGCATGTCTACATTTCATTTCTACATTCTATTACAAGACTTTGATGTAACGGAATACCCCTTATCTTACTTTCCTATTGTTTCCAATATGAAAGAAGATTGCCAATACCCATTGTTATAGCAGCATATACAAGGGTCCTTTCCTCAGATATTAGTTTCAGAGTTCTATCCTAAAATGTAAGATAAGGCATATATGCTGCTTTCTTCTCCAGTGTTCTATACATTCTCACTCACACTTTTTCACTTTACAACACACGCTTATCCGTTATAATTTCATTCATTAGATGCATCTTTTTGTTTTTACTCTCCCCAATTCGTTCACTGTAAAAGGCAGCAAATGCAGAGAGAGATTGCTAATACGTAGATAAAGCCATCTACATTTGCATCGTACGTTCTGTAACTAAGACAGATCCAGCAATAGCGCTCAAATTATCGCCAATATTGTCCAAGTTCCCTTCAATAAAGCTCTCTTACTGAGCGCCGCCAAATCATTATAATCGTGTACTAGAGCTGGAGAACTGAGATTAGCAAGTGCAGGCCTGTAATTTCCAACTTGGGAGGAATACTGACACACCAATGGTCGAGGATTCAATTTGACATCGCCAATGTTCATATCAGTGTGCTCATGGTTTTTGAGTTCCATTATGAAGCATACGTGGAAAGTAGTTACCTACAATGGCGATTTTAATAACTGGGCAAGCATTTTTCGTTTTATGATTTACCGTGTTATACGTGAAATGTTAATCGTCCTAGATCAAACAAACAAAAAGTAACCTCTAGTCTCCGACAGCAAAAGTTCAATAGCAAAAGCCACTCAAACGTTTCCATCATAAGCATCGCTATATGTTTTTGTTTTCAACGTACCATAAAGCAGCTAGCCTTCGTTACATATAAGCATATACATAGAAAAAGCTGTACAATCTGCGGGATGGTGGCGGTGGTGGCAGAGAGCCGGGATTATCGGCTGCGAGCCTGTAATTTCCTGGCCCAGTGATGTGTCACTATTTCCCTGCTTGGAGGGAGCGGCTTGCCTCCCGCCAAATCAAATCACTCTGTCACTATATAAGGGATGCTTCCTTGCCGTGGGTACTGCTTTGCTGGTGGCTGCTGTTTTTTTTCTCTTCGTTTTACTTTGTAGTGGATTTGAAGAATCGTATCTTTGCTCAAGTCAGTGTCTGTCTTCATCCGTATTCCTTAATGAACAAGAAGAGTTTTGGGTGTTGTTGTTTTTGTTGGGTGTTGGCATATTTTTAGCCTTGTGAGTTGCCTTGGCAGTGACATAAAATCAATCATGCATCCATATTTTTTATAGTAAAAGTTACTAAACGTCTGTCGTTTTGAATTCAGAAACTATAAAACATCTGAATGATGTCCATCTTTTTGTTTTGTAATTCCTTTTATGGTGAAATGCACGCAACCTCTATAAGAAATATATATCATGGAAAAACCAATGTTTGCGTCCTGACTGGTTGTCACCAAGAGACTGGGATTTGCTCACTGCGTTTCTCATATCGATGCCAAAATATCCAGAAGTTGACATGTACATAGGAAACGCTAAATTGAATCATAGATTACTCTATAAGGCCTGGATATAACCTCGGGTTCTTGCACTGCCTTACCCTTCTGTTTTCTACGTGTCGATAGAGAGTGGAGATTATGAATGTATTAATACAGATGCTTTGCATGGAATGTTTTTTACCCTCCCTTTGTCTAAGTAAAATTACTTTTTTTCTTTTTAGCAGAAAATATAGACATTGATTAAACGGCAAAGTTTTGAAGCTACCCTGTGTTTGTGGTTACAACTTTCCATGTCTGTATTGGTGCATGTCGTCTTTAGGCAACTTGACAAGTACTATTTTGTACGACGTCAATATAGAAAGGAGATTGAATAGCCATTAAAAGTGACATGCATAGGTATGGAAAATTGAGACAAGTCTTTAAGCATTGCCATGGTCTGGGTCCTTTTGTTCTGGTCGCCACATTACCATGTATTTGGTGGACAGTAAAACTCTCCCCACGTGAAATCTCTTAGTAAGGAAAAGGCCATACAAGGTGACAATGAAATTGTTTATAACGTCACAAGTGATTCTTAAACCATTGGCACTACTATGTCAGTGGTCATTTGAAGAGGTAAATCTTGTTATAAAAGGAGGGTCATTGTTGGGAGTTCTGTTAGGAATGTACAGACTTGGACAAGGCATTGACATGACCAAGCTCATAAAGTAGAAGCTTTTGATTTCATCTGGATATTTCTTGATTTATTAGTAATTATATTAGGGATTTTAGCCGATAAGAGATCTGGTCACGATAATCGCACAACCTGATTGGAGATCTTCATGACGATAATCATGTCTCATAATGCCAACTTTGATATAGATATACATGGAGGCAGACATTGCGTATGAAATCACTCCGGTTGTAATTATATGGGCGATCTGAATGTTGAATGCGTACAGTTTTTGCCATCGTCTGACATTGGGGAGTTTCTGTTTTTAACACTTCTTTGCTCCAACTGAGGCAGCCATCTATCAAGACCATTAAACCGAGCTCCATTAGTTTTTATACCTTAAACAAATCCCATGACTGACTGTTAAGATAAGGCTCCTTGTAGCTGTAAATTCCCTTCACAGAGGCTAGGTATTTCTAGCTCAGCAGTCGCCATTGTTATACACAAGTCACATTTCTTTTTCTCAAACATTTCAACTTACATAACGTTGAATTCTTATTTCCTCTTCTATTGTTAAGTAGAGGGTGGAGACGAATGAAGAGTGGCAATATGTCTAGTGTAATGTGCTGGAAAGCTGGCGGTTTGTGTTCTAATAGCCCATAAAGCTACATATATTTACATTACTTTATTATTATGAGGTATACCAGCATTTGCATTTTCAAAAGGTGCCTTTTGTTATACAAAGCATCTACTTGCTGGGCAAGGTGAATATTCTCACCTGGTTCACGCTGATGCTCCCTGACCATGTACTATTTAGAGACCTTCAAAGATGGCCTGATTTTACCACATCAACATTGTTCATCCTACCCTCAGCTTTTAAAAGCAATTTGCATAATTTACAACTCGTGTCAAAATTGAAACACACTCAGTGAAGTGTGATTTCCTTCTCTATTAAGATGTGTCATTCCCATAGATTTTTAGACTTGATTCTCAGAATGAAAACGTAGGTGGTTCTAAGTGCAGAAACAAGGGTCTCGTTATTGGAGGGAAACTGATACGATTGTAAGTGACAAGAAGGGTCTGTTTGTATGGAGCATCTAGTGATGCTATCTACGGTCGTTTTTTTAACCACCTAGTCTGTCTGCTGCGAAATCATAGACTCTTGATGAAAGCAATTTTGGCTAAATAGACGTTTAGCCAGTGGGTATGAAACATCTGTAGTCGTCCAAGCATAGCTATTAACCTGGAAAATTTGAAGTGTTATTCAACAGCATGCTTTGAGGTTCTAGCACAAAGGAGAATGCAAAATGTACTGTACAGGCTTGTTAAAAAATATTCCCTCAAAGTTTTTCAGTTTGAAACAGCATTGAAGCTTCAGCTTTTGCTGAATTTGTTTTCCGCCGTTTGGCATTGTGGTGAAACACTATACATGTATAGGTTTTTCAGTGGAAACGTTGTTCAGTGTTAACATGTGGTTTACAACTATAATAGCTTGAAACTTTCAGTTGCCATACAGCGTACAACAGCAGTATAATGTTGGTGTCAGAGGTGCAAAGAAACAGACAATTTACGGTATTGTTTATGCACAGACAAGATTCCTATCTCTGCGAACTAAGTGCCATTGCCACTAGTCTAAATACAAGGTCTAGCACCATCGCCAGAACCTCTAGTCATCATCATCCTTTAGCTAGCTGAGCTAAGCTTAGACTGTAGATCTGCAATGTGTTTTTGGCCTTGCATCAGTGCATTTTATATTGTGATAAATATCTTCTGCCTCTGGAGATTGCAACATGGTTCAAGTGGACAGGTTTATGTGTTTCGCTTGGAGAAAAAATGTGTGCATATGATAACCATTGGTCAGGTGCAGTGTGGACACTTAACACAGGTTGTCCATTGATAAAGGCATGAAGAAGTGGAAGCCCATTGAGAAATGCTCACCAGAGTAAGTTGTATGTGAGTATTCCTCACATGCTATATTGATGGCCCTGCTAAATGTTAAACTTTTCGTGTTTTCACTATAACTCATAATACCTCTCATTGAAGGCATTCCTTGGACGTCAAGTTTTGACAGCCTATTTTTAGCTCAGTCATCATCATTGGTGAACATTAAAAACCGAGGCGTTTGTTTACATGCAGTTAGTGTGCTATTGTTCTTAGCAAAACAGTCCGTAATCGCGGTGTTTACAGTTTGGCCCCACCCACTGTATTTTATGACTCGTTTTATTTACGAACCTGTCCCATAAGATCATAATAAATGGGAAAATAACTGTTACTCGAACAATACCGTTTGAATAGACCTCTTTATCTACATGTATTACAACACAATAGCATGTTATGACTTTACTATTTAGTAGTCTAAAGGCAATTATCGTGTTAAACTATTTCATGATACACTAATAATCCATGTCCTAAATGTTACTCTGCATAGTGCAATATACACATTACGTGAGATAGGACCAAAGTGCAAAAAAACCTGTGAGTAAATTGGTGGTGCCCTGCTCTCTGAGATGATAATACAGCTGTGTAACAGCACCGGCGATGTGGCATAATTCTGGGTCAAATCAACATGTAGATCCTGCTCAGGCATTCACCACATCGGCAATGATTTATGGCTATAATACCGACATCGCATCATTTACAGTGGGGTGTAAATTATTCCTATGCTTCACACTTCTGCAGGGTTTGTACATAAAATATTGACTACAAACACCTACAGTACCAAAATGTGCCAGAAGGAAAGAAGTACTTCGATCAATTTGTGGTTTCCTGTGCTTTTTGCTGTATTAGCCGCTATAATTTGACTGCATTCCACCAGTCTGCGGCACAGCATTTTGATATTAAGATGCTTGGGAAAGCAGTGTTTAATGATAGAAGATGTTGAACACAAGAAACCCATCTCAAATGTTCCCAGCTGGAAGACGGCACAGCAGGTCATTAATCTCTCGCGAATTGTTTATAAGATAGCAACCAGCACCAAGTGCTGCGATTAACAAAGTGCTTAAAATCGAATCCACCATGTGCTTGGTGTCCAGGCGTACTAGCTTTGACCTCTGAGTGCCACGGCGTACTAGATTGGACCTGCCCCGGCTGGCAGCGATTCACAGCTGGCCTTTGCCTTTCATCAAATTTTACCAACGTGTGTATCCATCTGTGCAAAAAGCTTGACCGCAGCCTCTGCCAGTTGGTTACGCTCTCCATTTGTTGGAAGTTTATTCTGGGAAGTGAAGAGAAATGGTTTTCACTGCCAATTACCACGGAAACATTGCGTCTTTTTTTTTCTGGTTTTCAATGTACTCATGCAGTGTTTACCTCTAAGCTTTTTAAAGTGTAATGTTACAGAATTATCGCTAGCGGCTTTGATATTTTCAAGCTATGAAATTTACATGCCAAATGGATGTCTGCTGGTCGTTACAATTCGGTAGAATCATGGTAGAACCATCGCCACGTGAAATAGGGAATAACAAAACACGTGAGAATCGCACCGCAAAGTGTAAGAGAACTATGGATGGAGAATTTGAAGCATTCAGCGAGGGAGAGGCAATCACAACATTTGCGGAAAGTTATCTTTCATCTTTTGCAAGTAACAAGCATGGGAAAAGCCTGCCTCGCCAGATATAAAAGCAGCTTGTATTTCTCAAATTGGCTGTTATCCACTAACCTTGCAGATTATAAGGGAAACTAGTTTGATATATTCAGCGTTTTTGCTGCACTGAGTTCTTTGTCGTTTTTCGTTCCTATAGCTTCTGAATTGCGCCCATAGGCCCTATAGCTAAGGTGTACGTTTTACTACTGTTTATTTGGGAAGTGTGGTGGTTATATGAATACATCTAATTATGTGACTTCGTGTGGACAAATTTACCTGTGTTGCATATTCCCCGCTATTATAAGGTGGTCACAAGAGATCATGGCACAACAGGCTGTTTTCCTGTCCCAGTAATTTGCTTTACCTACAGTCACTTGCCTCCTCAGTAAATAGCTGGCTTGTGTCCTGTATAAGAGAGCTTTGATGAAAAGTGTAGTATTTTTGCAATTAGATGCTCCTGTGTGACCTTGCATAAGGATTGGGGGACGGAAGCGAGTAAGATAGATAAATGTTTGCATTGGTCGAATAGGACAACCTTCTGTACTCCTAAATATATCAGCCATTGCCCAGCTCCTCTAAAAGCTTATTGTGGAGGTGTGGGAGGATTTATTCATAGAATTCTGAAAGCCGTAACCCGAGTTTCTGTAGATGCAATAAATGATCGACTTTCCATATTCAGAAAGTGAGTGATTGAACCAAAAATACTGCATGTACCCGTACAAAGCGAATCAACCAACCTAATTTATGAAGAATTATACAGATACTGAATAAATTATGTAGGAATCTATGTTGGTTTGAATAGTTACTGAACTAATTTAAGATATTTTGATTTTTTATCACGAGAATGTAATCTTTTGTGCAATAAGCAATGCAACAATTGATTCCACAAACATGGTGATTAATTACGTAGTTCAATGCAACACGCATCACAATTGAAAGCTGTTAACAAGAAAACAATTGACATTCTTTATTTACGCACGCTTTTTGTCACCAGAATCAATCAAACTGATAACGTGAACCACCATCTGTGCTGGCCCCATTTCACTTCTACTGTTGTTATGTGTACAACATGCTTTTGACAAGATTCTGTCTTGTAGACACCTTGGACATTGTTATATATAGACACCTCATGTAATTGTTACTGCAGAAGGTGGCTGATGCAATTGTTACGTGACAATATGTGTAAGTTCGTACACGACGGTTTATTTTAAAGAATTGACTAACACTGTTTATATGGGTAGATATTGACGAAAGGTTTACTGTGTGTAAAGTCCGTTGTCATTTGATGTGATAAAAAGTATGCAACTGTAAAATATGCATAAAGTTATAAATGGACTTGTAGTGGATATTTTGAATCAGACTGTCACCTAAATCATCAGAGTTGCACCTTTTATATATGTTTGCTCTTGTTTGTCTTCATACCCGTGTAAACATGTGTTTTGATTTCAGTTTTTCTCTAGTTACAATGCATAAACATGACAATGTAATGTGACATAATGGCCAAAAAAGGTCATGGAAACCCTCCATAGATATGAATACCTAATCATACAATGACTGCTCAGTGCTCACTCTTTAGTTTTCCTTTTCTAATATGCATATATCATCTCAAGAATTAGGCAGACTGACATCAAAACTATTATCATTACAACCAGATGCAAGAATGACAATGGTTAAATAGGACACTGAAACTATCACTACAGTTGTCTGCCATTATAACAACAACAGTCATGTTGAGCGCGTGTGACCACTATGGCTGACTGACTTACTGACACCAGCCCAGTCCCGTATCACGTTACACAGACCTCCGATGATCAGGTGCCCTGTTTGTGTACCTCTACTGGGCCAATCAGTCGACATACTGTTTTCATTCAGATACTGTTGTTCCCTGTGTAAACAGTAGCTGTTGATTCCCGGAAATTAGCAAAGTATAACGTGGAAATCAGATCTTTAGGGAGAAATGAATATGCCCATTGTTCTTAGCATGTTGGTAATGATCTCTCCTCAATAATCTATTTGAATGTGTTCTTCGATATATAGGAATATACAAAGTCATTCAAAATTTGAGATTATGGTTTAATAGGAAAGAATGGGGTATGATACAACAAACATCTTTGCCATAACCTGTAACCAACAATGCTAAATCATCCATGTTAAGAAGTCCTTTTCTGCAGCAGTTGCGATCACATGTTTATCATGGCAGATACTCAGTTGACTGGCGTGTACTGTTCCAACATACTCAGCCCAATCGTGAGATTGGTGACCTTGATTCCTCTTCTGTGTGAATGTACGAGCTTTTTGAGCCAATACCCCTACGGCCATAAACTTGGACTGACCCATTTGGTGCACCATTTCCTTCTATTTCTTATGAGGACGTTTTTTGTGGGTGGGTGGTGGGTATAGTTGGGACGTTCCTTGGCCTCTTTCATGAATAATGAAGCCTACCCATTTCTACTTCACACTTCCTTATTTTAAAGACTATCTTCCTATCACTCAAAATTTGTGGTGCTGATGGTTTTCTGTCTATTTATATTAAAGGAATCGTTATCATTTCATTTTGAAATTTTCAAACATTGCTAGAAGATAGCGTATCTAACGCCAATCTTCAGCGAATGTACAACACACATCTTCCCAATTACTCCACTGTTGAAAAGTTGCATTTTTTTTGCTGTCAAGGTCAAAAAATCCCTATTCCTCATTACCTCAGAGTCATGAGAACTCTTGGTTGCAGCTGAGAAAAATAGAACTTTATCATCTACTCATTAATCATAAGGCATTCAACCTGTGCTGCTTTACATATACATGTACCTGTACGCTAAATATCTGCTGTAGCAGTCACTTTCTTTGTTTTTATCTCCTCTTTTGATAATCTTTATGATTAACGTTTTCCCTTTAGGCACTGATCCTTTCTTCTGAAAGAACCGCCTTTTTAAAGTTAGTTTTTGGACAGGCTGTGCTGTAATGTACACTTACGATTAAACCGTCTCTGAAAAGAGAAAATACAAAAACAAACCGTTTCTTGGAACTTTATTGAAATGTGCATGAAGAGAAACTTGACATGCTATTTGTCATAATGATTGATACTAACGTCATTTGATAACCCTTGTCGAAAAATACATGCACGTAAAAACTTTGCAGAACACACAATAAGGCAATAAGCAGTATGTGGAACAACGCGTCATGTATTTGTGCATTCCGTCGCATTTATTTGCACTGTTTACAGTTCCTAATATTCCCTTGAAGGATTTTATCACACAACTGCTATAGAAAATAGGAGGAAGCCCACCACAATACTAATAAGAAAATGTGACAGGGAAAACCATTGGCTGGGCCATGGCTTCTTCTGTCTACCTTGATCATATCATATAATACTTTTCTCTCCATGCTACAGACCAAACAAATGAAAATCTATACTTCATTTCTTAGTCTCCTTAGACTTGTGCTCGGAAGATACATGATTTTCGTAATTCAAAGCAGATTCTTGCTTCTTTTTTATGTGTGTATGTTTGGGTGGCATTGTCTTCATAAAATACAATCATGATTAAGCTCAGTTGTAGTTTTAAATGTTAAATTTGCATACAATGTTTATGTAATGATTGTTCATTTGAAATCACACCATTGGCTGGTTACCTAGGCATGAGTGGCATTTGAAAAGTCTGCGTCCTAAAAAAGGCCTTTTTTATGTCAATTTATCCGTAAAATACATTCAAGGTTGGTGTACTTATTTATACTTCTTTCTAGATGTAGACACCCTAACATGGGAGATGTCTGCTTTAGGACATTATGATACTCCCACCATGAAGTTTTTGATATTAGATCATTTGATGATTTTCATATTGTGTTGTCAACAAATTAATGTGTCATGATTTTTAATTGGCAATTTTTCACTTTTGTTGTCATAAGAGAGTATGGTACTTGCATTGTTCACGTTTTTCAATCATCATATGTGGTATATGGTGTGGAATACACAATATAATTGATTTTACGCATTTGATTTGTCATCCCTGACAACTATTTTTAAAGCACAAGATTTTCCCATTATTTTGATATATGACAATAACATACGGACGTATTGTCAAACAATCTAAAGCAGTGTGTCATGTGCCCACTTGAATTCAATTCCCACAACCCCATTGTGCTTGGAGATGTCTATTTGGTTTATTGATCGAAATATTGGTTTTATTATTAAAATAGTTTTTTTTCTCCAAGTATAATGATTGTATTTTAATGGCAAGAACAGCATGAAACTTTCAAACATCCCATTCGTTGTTAGAACTTTTCTGCCTCCAAATACTTCATATTCAAAATTGTTCATTCGCCTATTTAAACAAGTACTGTTTACAACCAACTGTCATGTTTGATTTCAATCTCTGATGCTTCACCTAAATATAGTGGTTACTGAGCTTCCCCACTTTGCAATAGTACCATTGGTGTGGTCCACCATTTCATGGAAAGCCATGAACAATGGTTTTAAACAAAGCATAAATGGGTGCTGTGTTTGACAGCTAATGACTAACATCCTGTGGATGTATAGGATTTCCATGTGGGCATGTTGATATCAGGAGGGGAATAAATCTAATGATGCTTTTATTGCTGTACCCCTGCTGAAGTTAATCAAAGTTCCGCAGTCTAGTTGTTTTTTTCCCAGTGTTGATTGAGAAATTGTGGCCTATAGCATTTTATGATAGTATAGGTGCAAAATGGTCACGTAATGCATCAATGTCAAAGACAATGGAAAATCGCTCGATTCTGAAGGAATGTAGCTAGCAGAGGTGTGAGTGTAATGATTTGGTTGGAGATGCTATTGTCGTAGCAACATAACAATGCAACAAATTCAAATTTGCAACAATGATCTTTTATTGCATCAACAACTGACTGTTAATCAAAGCTTTGGGGGGCTAAGAATAGCCTCTGCAGCAGAGATTCAGAATTCTCTGTAGGGGGCAGCAGCAGCAGCCAGGAAAAAATCCATAACATGCTCATCACAACAATTGAATATTACCCTGTCAAAATATCGCATGGCAAACAAGGTCAGAAATCGTGACCCTGGGGAGCATGAAATGTACTCATGTGTGACCAGTATATGGTACACTGAGTGCAGATTCACCATGAGGAATCTGTTACTCATTTCGAGTATGGATTCACCAGTATAAATCTGTTTCGCATTGTATGGTACATAAAATTCACACCTAAACGTGGACACATAGTAATACTGTGGCATGTAAGTGGCAATGATTATTATTTTGTACAGTGAAACTTCATAGATGGTCTCCCCGTTTTCAACTATAGAGGTTTCCTGCTAGAAAAGCCACTCGAAAGACCGCTGTTAAAATGATCGCATATGTAAAATAGTCCTAATGGAAAAGGTGGTCAAAATTGAAGAAGGAGGTAGTCTTTATATGGCTCATGATTTTGTATGTCATCAGCCAAGAAGTAATTATTATTCCATATTGTCTGTGAGTACCACTAACTTGCTATAATGACTATAGGCTAGTGATGCCCAATTTGGGAATGTGATAATTTCGTACAATTACGTTGGTCCTCTGTGAAGTACTTTCCATTTGCCATTAACCATGTATTGTGTAAAGTCTGTACTATATGTGCACCTCTACAAATAATAACTGAAGTACTTTCCTTTCACGTCCAAGGGAATAGATCATATCACATATTTATATTATGCTATGGCTAAAGTATTTCTATATGCAATTTTGATATGACACATATTTAAATGAATGGGTAATGTCATGCAAGAGTTCCCTGAATGAAAAGCTGTCTGAATTTGATATGGAATGAAGAGCATTTAATTCAATCTTGGCCATACACAGCACTTATAATGAAGACAAATGGAAGCGTTTACAGAAAGAATCCTGGATTTGGATAAAAAGTTTAGAGTGTATATAAATTGCATAATGTAAAGTTTCTGTCAGTATATGATTATTGCATATCGTTATCTTACAATAGAAACTGTTTTGAAAAAGGCGAGAAAAAACGATTTCTGAAGATCCACACTTCAGTACTGTAAAGAATATGATTATTGGCTAAATACAAAACATCTAAAAAAAAATCACATAGAAACAGACACCCATAGAACGATGTCCTTGTCTGCTCTATGTAGTTACAAGGAGACTACTGTTTCTAGTCTACATCTTTACGTCTAATAGTTTTCTCTGCTTACATACAATAAACAGAGAAGGGACCAAGTTTCCCTGGAGCTCCTGATTTTCACATTATATTGTCATGTTGGCCTGGTGAATAAGCCAACCAAATTGGCCAGTTCCCATCTAATGGGTCAGTGATAGGTCTCAACCTGGGCTTCTTGTCATCTCTGCAACTTGTAAGAGACATGAATGCGGATTTGGGAACCAAGACAAGAGGTTGTTTTAGAGAGACAGAGAGAGAACCACAGAGAGAGAAATATTGATGTAAAGGTATGTTAATTTGTAGTTTATCTAGAACCAGAGACAACAAATGAATATTGGATGGTTTTATTAGTTGGACAGTTTATAGATGGTTGTCATTTTACAGGGTTGCAATGTACTCTCTTTTTGACATGACATTGAACATCTGCTAATGTAGCTAATGCAACACATTTAAAATATGTCTGATTTAGCCATGAGATTTTAGTGACACAACCTTGTTAATTAGACTGATTGACATTAAAGATGTGCCCGGTAGACATTGTTCCTTTTTATTACCAGCTAATAGTATAGGAAGCATTTGTAATGGTGCATTTATGACAAGAAAAGCGTTTCTTATTTATGCTGCAACAGTGTGCACAGTTCAACATCTGCAATCACTTTGAATTTATGGAGTAAACAGGAAGAAGGTTATGCATTTTTTATTGACAGGTGTAAATAAATCACTGGATGCCAGTTATGTCGTAAACATGGTTCAGCAGATGGTGAAATGACCATGAGATGAGTAGAAAAACACCTTTATACATTATTAGTATCTATGTTATCACTGATGTTCCTAATATCAGAAATCTGGTAGGAAGTTGTCTACTATGACTACCACTCTATGTGAATATGACTTAACATGCAGAGCTTCCCTTCAGCTGCACTGTACGCCGTCATTAACCCCCTTCTATGACAGATTGCAACATTCCTCAGGATGAAGCAGTCTTTAGTATGCCACAGAGAGTACAACAGTCTGACCTCTCACAGCGACCACCTCTGTAATAGGATCAATTCCCAACACTGGCCGCTCCCCTACATTGATGCTTTACATTAAGAATGATTCTTGTATCAGGAAACTGACCTCAGCACTCAGTGGTCACTGTGCTTAATTAAGGTGGTCACTCTTCTGGGGCAGGGGACTGTAGCGGGTGGTCTTCAGACTCCCATAGTGACCAGACTTTATGCATAATGGTTGCACTTGGTCAACCCCATATCTACTGCTTGGCTGAATTCGTAAACAGTCTGCATTGTGAACTGGGACGTTCTGCATGGTGGAACCTCGTCTATGCACTCAGTCCAGTTGGTGCATATTGAGAAAACGTCCTACGCGGCAGTGGTTGTGTAATCACGTTACATGGAGATGACCAGAGAATCATATCTGTGCAGCAACTTGCATAATGGTTGCACTGGGTCACCCCTGCCCCTGTGTGAGTCCTATCTCCTCTGGTATTTCGATTTGAATGAGAAATCTTTTATCTGCTCGATAACATTCGTGCATGTTGGGGAGACAGATAGACCAAGTTATATGATCATGCATTCGATCTTACATTGGGTGTGGAATTTCACTATTATGTGCACGGTTCATAAAATAATAATTCTGCAACAATGTCATATGATTATGTTTTTCTTAAAGAATGATCATATGATACTAAAAAAACTATGTTCAAGCCAAATTGTTGTATAGCTATTAAATTATGACATTCTGTGAATATATGATACATGCATGGTTGATTCAATGCCCCAAATGGTAGAGACGGCGTGAAAGTAGATATACCATGGACAAAGAACAAAGATGTAAGCTTATACTTGATATATTCATTTGAACCAGTGAACCCTACACACACGTTTTATTCTTCCACTATCTTCTGTGTAATCTATGATGGATGGAGTAATGTTTTGTAAACATTGTAGTTTGGTAAAGAATCCGTTTTATTTTAGCATAGGACTAAAAGTTTAAAGGCACATTTTGCCACATCATAGAGGTTGTTAAAACCATTTAGTATTTTTATCATCATTCGTTCAGCATGGTCAAATCGCACAGCATGAATCCTATACACATGGAAAATTGCTACTTTCATGACACGCATTCAAACATTCTGCGCCATTAATTACCTACCGTAGGGAGATTACTGTAAATGACAAACCTTGGCCTAATCTTTTGAGAGATGAGCCGACAGAAAATAGGCCAAAGAAGCATATCTGACGTGTGCGTGGCATTACTGTCAAGGGAGGAGGGCCATAAACATTGTCCCACAGGATGCTGTAATTTAATGACTTACCCATTATAGCAAAGATTGCTGCAAAGTATTACTAAGTGCAAAGGGTGTGTTACGAAACTACACTGTTTGTTGACAGAGCAGACAAATATATCACCACTCCAACAGCAGGTATTGTCATCTGACCCACTTTTACATTATTGGGTCAGTGTCTTTTTGTTATCAAACTACTGACTGAATATTGTTCTTTTGCAGTGGACATGAAATGCGAAAAAAGTTGGATTTTACATTGTATATTATCATGTGAAAAACTGTAACATTCGATACTATATATATTTGTAACTTAAGATTGCAACTTTAAATTGCAACTCAGATTTATTGACCAAGAGCTGTATTTTGTGGATGCATGTCATTAAAACAGCATTAGATCGCCTGCAAAAAAGTCTTTAAAATATGTTCTAGTCAACATATTTAAAGTATAGTGTATAATATTGATTTTAAAAGCTTGGCAGAGATAGCTTGTATACATAACCTAAAACTTCATAAAATAAGATCGAGTCAATTTGGTGTAGCTTCTGAAGATATACATTGTACATATTAGTTGAAAATACTTACAGGGTGATGTAATTAAAGCATCAATGTAATTTGCAATGGACTAAAAATGAAATCGAAGGCAATCTTGAAAATGCTGATGTACATGTATATACCTTGTAATCATCTGAATTTTACGCATAGGAGATGTCCACGTTTAAATGTTCCATAACTTAGCAGTGAAACATCTCCATTAAGGAGGTTATTAAATGTATCACAGTTAAGGCTGTGCATACAGGGTTTATGAGCAAAGCTTGAATAGCTAAAAGAGCATAATCAAGAAACTGTGCATGTCAATAGAATGCTTCAGTGTTGTATAGAGTGTACACTTGAAAATACTGCGATTTAACTTCAATAGCACATGTGTTTTAGGTTTTGAAATGATACAGTTTTGAGGTGAAAGGTGTATTGATCGTACATGTATTTGTGAACATTGAGAAGTAGTTATTAATCATTATCAGGGTCACAAATTGATCACTGCAATATTTCAGTATCTTGTTGCTACTACGCACTATAAATAGAACTAATTAAAAACGTAGAAAGACTGGTCATCTTGAGGCTTCATGTTCCTTCTTTTGATAAAGAGGCTTATGAAATGCATCTTTATGTTATCACATTACATAACAGTTGCTATCATATTTATCACTGATCAAAGGCACATATTATCACTACAACACTGGTCACTCCTGGTCTGCTGGCCATAAAAAATGAAAGAAACAACTGATAATGGGTATTGGGAAACATGACCAAAGGAACTAAAAAAAATAGCACTGTTGATCATCAGCCTTGACCTCTTGTTTTACAGCCACCAGCACTTGATATAAAGGGCCAGTGGACCTGTACATCTTGCTCCCAGCCCCGCAAATAGGTGCTAGGCATGCAAGGGCGAGAGTGCTGGGGCCCTGACCAGGCATGTGAGAAGTGTCTCTGTTTATGGCCAAAAGTTAAGGTCATCAGTCAATAGGGGGACAATGGGTGTCGATGTGTGAGAGGCAGCACCAATCGAACAGTACATCTACTCACAGTACTCGAATGGTGGAAGAAGTATACAACTGCTGCCTTTGGTATTACCACAGCCACCGCAGCCTGATGGATTATGGATGTGTGTCTTAACCAATCAATCTAAATGCATATATAGAAGGCCTGTCGGTATATAGAGATGTTTGCCCCAACAGTATTCACAGGTTGAATATTGTAGACATTTATCTGGCAGTCTGCGTGACTGTACCTTGTATTCAACTAGGTATGTGTTTTGTTAGCTAAAAAGTCATCATTCTTTGTTATTGAGTTCGTTCATTTGTGCATTTAAGGTCATTTTTAGGAATGATCAAGCATATTTAACTTGCTCAATCAATGAAGTGTGTTATTCTACACCCAGCGCATTCTGCCGATGATGATGATGATACTCGCACGAGTAAGCAGAATTCTGGTCGACCAATTTAGCCCCTAAAAAAGCGGGTTCAATGTCAGCCAACTGAATGAAACCAATGTGTGGTGTCGTGCCGAAATCAAAGAGCTGCGAGTTTGAGCGACAGTGTTGAAAAGCCTCTATCTTTTGTGTACGTCATGCGTACAGTATTGATAAAGACGGGGTATGAAGGGAGCAGGCTTTGATGTTGTCTATGGGGTTGGTACAGTGCTACCCTCATCTGATCACCGCAAAGAGATAATGCTCATCTTGAGTAGGGAAATGTTTTCGCTAACTGCACCTTCTTTCACCCAATTCTCCAGTGCTCCTTGTGTATTAGCGAGTGGTAACAATTGCCCATTCACAAGAATAGTAATAACTTTACAGTACTCCTGCCATTCGACAATTATTGTTGAGTGTGAATAATGATGATGCATGTTAACAACAACTTTCATGTTGAATGAAGAGATGCATCAGGTAAAGTGACCATGATGCACAGTTATGTCCGTGTAATATTGTGTAACCCGCTGTGCTGAGAGAATCGGAATAACCACCATTTGAGGGGTGGAGGTATGCTGTGTACAGCACTTTTATGAGACACTAGCATTAGGATGCTGTTGAAAACTCACACCAACCATTCCCATTGACCTTGGTGCACTTATAACCAGACTGCTGGATATGTAGTGACATGGATGCTTCAGGCCATTAATAGATTTCGTTTAAAACTGCAGTTTAATAACAGGTATGATATGAAGGAAAGAAAAAGGAACATAATTATTATGGCCTACTATTTCAGTTCTCCCAGAGTAGATTTTAACTGTAAGCTGCGTGAAATCTTGTATTTATTTGGAACAAAAAGTTTTCTCTATTCAAACTTACAAATATAATGGTAAGAAAGAATAGAAATGCAAATTTTTAAACCTATGGTTAATGCTATGTGGCTAAAAATAACGTATCTCATCCAATATAGAAAAAAAAAACTTCCAGACAAAACATGATTTGAATGGGATAAAATGAAACTTGAGAAAAAAATATATGGAAAGGCAACCGTTCTTGAAAAGTCATTAACAGGTATTGTGTATCTGAAATGCTATATAAAGAAGTGGAGGCAGAAAGATGTGAATGAGAAAAGGAAGTTGATTGGCTGGGAGCAAACTGGGGGTCAACTGTTGATTAACCTCAGTCTGCTCCGTTTCATCTCTGGGAGGCTCCCGGTGACATAGGACGACGAAGGCTCCCCCACTAATTGAAAACGGGATGGCATTTTGTAATCTTCAGTGCAAACGTTTTAAGCGGTTTATTTTGAGGGAAAGCAATATTGAGTTTTCAATACCCCTATGAATACAATGATGATTCTTATATGATATATAAAGTGCAACTAATGGAATCACCGTGGTCTATGCATTGTAAACAAAAACTCAGTCTGACGAAACTGCATCACCACAAGATGACGCATGTCGAAATAGTCACCAGCCCTTTTTTCAATCTCCCCACAAAAGAAGACACAGCAGTACTGTGGTGATGGTGAGACATGCAGTAAAAGCATTGAATTCCTGAGCCAAAGCCCCAAGTTGAGATGACGATTGAAATGGGTATGTGGAGTAGCGAGTTCAGGGCTGTTTGGTGCACGGGTCAGTGACTGGGGGACATCAGTATTGATCACATGGCTCATTGGTGGAAATCGTGGATAATGACCTGATGATTGGGGCTGATTATTATGTTTTTTCTGATACATATGTATAGTAAGGATCTCTGCATTTTGTAGTCAGTAGGTTTAGTTGATTACATGCTTACAAATGGATCTTTTAATTTCATGCTTTTATACAAACGTATTTATGATAGTTATAAGTCCCCTGGTACGCAGTTATGAAGACGTTTCATACATCGAAGATGTTTCATTTAGTTTCTCTCAAGATTATATTAAAACACGCAGTAAAGTAGTATATTCTTTGAGTTGCTCTTTGAAAGTTTAATTATGTCTACTTTGATCATTTGAGTAATTAATTTGATTTGCAAACGTTATTCATTCGTGGTAAACTATATTGGGTGCAGTCTGTGAAAAGCCTGTATGTAAGAAGTATACATAGAGCAATATTTGTAGGCATTTGAATAGTGTTGTCCAGTTTTCTATAATGATTAAATTTCAATAATGCATATTTGATTGAAAGTTGTGCTCTAACACTGCAATATTTTTGAATTTCTGATCATGATACTGTGTAGAGCGATCGAATTGCTATGTCTTACGTTGTATATAGATATCAATCCAAGTTAGCCTACTATAGAGTAAGGCACCCATGTAATGGGTAAAAAAACACGCCAATGACCACCTTTTCTAATTGTAGCCTGCTGATAACTATCATTGTCAACTTTCATACTATGAATCTTCTAGAGCACAGAAGCTTCAAATTAGTGGGAATGATTGCAGGGTGTGATAAGAGACAGCTATCTCTCTACAGAAGACCACTTTGTTTACATACGCATGCATTGTGCCTGATAATAGCTTCTTGTTTACATAAACACCACCCAGGACAGTCAGGTTGCATTTGAAACTATCCCTCTCTTTTTGTGTATGTTTTCGTTCAACTTCTTGTTTTGAATGGTTGCGTATTGCCTAATGATTTGTTTTCAAAACAGTAGATTATTATTAGATTCGGGCCATTTTAAAATGTGTACCAGTAGATGTTCATCAATCTAGTTTTGTTGCAATTTGAAAATAAGAACATCATCATTATCATCAGTCATTGCAAAGTATTGAGTCGAAATTCAATTTTTAATGATACATCAATTTTATATATGTACATGTAAATGATGTTGATCAAGTTGAAATCACCATTACAAAACAGCTCTCGTATTACCGATATTGAAAGGTTATTCATCACTATAGCTGCTGCCACTGCTATAACATGTATCTACCAACACTATTTGCATTTATATTGAAAATATGTCAGTTTGAAGGTTCGATTGTCATGCATTAGAAAGATAAGGCATGACCAGGCAGTGTTGTATTGTGGAGACCCTTTAAAATAGGACATGCCTTTGTTAGATGATACTTGGTTTCTGTTATTAGTTTTTTTCCATAAAATGTCCCTATTAAATTTTATGGCCTGCTTGTAAGAGAAACAGATATTGGAATCCTTACAACAGTGTGGCATCCATAGTGTGGAAATTGCACTAAATAAAATAGGATGCTGATGTCCTACTACAGTAGAGGAGGTCAAATTTTTCAACTAGTTTTATTATTTTTTTTTAGTTATATTGTTATATCATAAAAGTGATCGTGGCTGCTTTGACTGTACTTAGAAATGGAACATTTGTATCACACAATTGATAAAATTCATTTCGAGTCATTGCTCGAGCTGAAGTAATGCTATAATGCCTATATGTGTCAATGAACCGTCTATAATGGTTTTTATCGATATTGTTTTCGGCAGATTCTATTTCACTCAGCGTAGGATCAATATGACAAACACCGCTTTTAACTAAAAGTAGGAGGCAGATATAGCATGATGACGACGTCGCCGACATAAACAACAACATAGAATAAGACTTGAAAGTGCAGGTGAATTGGCGGTGCTCAAAGCTTTATGCTTGTGCCACCCGCAAAAGGGGTGAAATCAGGTATGAAGCCAGGAAAAAAAGCTTCCGTGGAGCTGGCAAAAAGCTCAATATTGGAGGAGGTGGTGTACAGAGTGCGGCGTACAAGTGGCTGTGAGGTTATCACGCCATAGAAAGTATGGATCTTTTGTTGCTGTACACGTTGCAGCCTCAAGACAAGGTGAACCTGTTTCATTTTGAGGTCCATTCGTGAACCAACAGACTTTTTTAGGCTGGCAAAGTTGTAATTTTAAGCTATTTATGTGTCCTTATACGATTGAACATTCATAGAAAAATAAATTTTTTTTATGAGAAGTCCTCAACATCAGAAACTGAAGGATGATAACTGAGGTTGATTTTGGTCAAGAAGTATTGTGAGGTTCTGTACAGTCAGGTTAATTGTTCTTTTATAGATACACAGTAGTCGTAACTTATGATATGCAGTGACTGATTGCAGTCACAGTAGTTACAGTAAGAGATTATTTTGAGTAATATTGATATTTTGACACATATTTATATGGTACAGCCTTACTGGTGTTAATGTTCTGGACATAGTAACATGAAGTATATGAATACTACCTCATTTAGCTAATGCTGTCAGTAATGTGGGTCTTCTGTTATGATGCAATCTTAAAATATAAAAAACAAGTTTCCTGCTCATATTGAATAAATACGTTGAAGTATTTGGAGAAATGAATGTTTGTGTACATTCTATTTCGGTAATGTAATTTTCTGATCCAACGATATGTATTCGCCATACGGTCTACTGATTCCTAAGAGAAAGCTTAGTGTGAAAATGTCCTATCCTATACACAATATAAATAAGAAGCTTTTCATATGTGAAGAAATCTTTGTGTAAATTTGTCGTTGAAATCTAAATAAACCATCGTAATATAATGGGTTTGTATTATTAGCCTGTTATCCAATATATAGTACACACTGATGATAAAGCTGTTTTGTAAGAACAATTTTATTTCGCACATTATTTGTGCATCTCTGGTTCAATTTACATTTTTATTTTTGAGAAGAACCATTGTCAAGTTTTCTGTCTTTCTCTTATTTCAACAAAATTTCTTTTACTTCTTTCTTTCCTATATTATTGAATCGTTCAAAATATTTATAATCTATGTATTTTAATGAGTAGAATGAACAAAAATTAATTGAAAATTGCATAGGAATTAAATAAACATAATTTGAAAAAAAATAAGATTATTCTAGCTCTGTACTTATCTATGTTCCTAATATAATGATCTTGTAAATGATAAACACTCTAAGGCTAAAAAGTATTACAAATATCTTATGCAGGAAGTATAAAATTGGAAAGAAATGGATCATGAAAATAACTTTACTAAAACCTTGAAAATATCTCAAATACAATGTTTTACAGTTGTGTGTTTTTCGTATTTTGCAGGACCCATCAGAGAGACAGGTAGCTATGTATTACATTATATATTTGTAGTCCAATATTACACACTATATTTTATTAGTACCGAGGTGAATGGTGATTTACTTTACACAGCAATTTTTAACCAATCGACACCTAGCTTTCTAATTTTTGCACTTGTTTTGTTATTATTGATCACTATGATTATTAAATGTTTACCAAAGCTAATCATTGCCAGGCAGTAAACTGCCTGAATGAGAATATGGTTTTATTTGCACTTTATTCTTTGTGAATTCAGTGTGTTAAAACTGATGCAATATCTTGATTTTCATGTAATGGTTTACATGATCATGGATCCCTTTTACACAGAAAAATTGTTTTATTTTTCAAACAATTTTCATGTTCCATGGTGCAGAACATGTATACATTAACTGTTGTGTATGTGTTCAACTATTGGATTATGTAAGTTATGTGTCTTATAAAAGTAGACCATAAATATTTTTACTAGAAATGTGCAATATAATGCAATAATTATGATGGTTGTATGTTATATTATACATGTACAAAGCATAAGGCAATAATTATTGCACATGTTTTGTCATAAATATTTCATGACATATACCTAGATATAGTACCCATTTCTTCTAAAATATTCAATACAAAGACCAAGATATAGACATATACAAGATGTTTCAATATTAAGATACAACACGATTTTCAAAGCACTTTTGCTATATATCAGCACCAGTAGCATATGAAAGCCCATTACAAATACTATCAAATTCACGTTTCTATTCACCCCATAATTAAAGGTACATTTGGCACCTTCTCATATGCGAAAAGGGGACAAGAGCAAAGCCGGTGGAGTATTATCCAACTAAGATATCATATTTACCTAGGCGAAAATGCCTTGGCAGTATTATTTGTCCGCCGTGGTTAGCATGTATTGTTATGTTAACCAGTGTGTCCCTTTTCAAAGCTTAGTGCCAAATCATTTTGAATTGTGGATTTGTCGCAGAGCTTGAATACTGTACTCACTACTGGCTCTCCCCAAAGTATATTTAAACAGGGGCAAAACACACAGCAATCTCGTTATATTAATAAACAGTATATTGGCATAGACTAAGCAGTCTCGTATAATGACAAACATTCGTCATCGCCGCTTATATTTAGTAAAACCGATTGTGTGAGTTTTATCCGGACACCTGTCTTTCTTAGAATAATACTTTCGTGATTGAGCTCAAATAACCTGAAGACTCTTTGATGATCAATTAAATAATAAAAATTATTTTAAAAAAGTCGTATATTTAGATTGAGTTTTACGTTTATTACTGTAAATGCTCTCATCTATTTATATTTCATAAATAAACATTTTGTAGATGGTAGACCTAAAACATTAAGCGGCATTAGAGCCAATGAATTCACCCATGAGTAATAAAAAGCACTCATCTGTTTAATATATATAACTAACAGTGATATGTACCAATTACTTTCACTATGCTAAATGAATTATTTATTCAACATCATACAGTATCATGAGCAAAAAGGAATGTTCACATATTAAATATTAGTACCTATACGGAATTTAGCTACTCCTGTAAAACTTATTGATGTAAAAAAAAAAGAAATGCTAGTGGTGATAACAAACAAAGCGTAGATGACAATGCATATACACAGTACTTGATGTCCCTTTTTTGGCTTTCATTAGCAGATAATCATATAAGATAATGCTCGTATTATGGCCTCCGAGGCTCAAGCTTATAACTTCTTTTCTTGGCAGACTTTTCATTGTTTCTCTATAACTCTTTGTCACCGCTGTTGCTTTGGGGGCATCAACCTGTAAAACAAATGCAACAAATTATAAACATAATACATACAGTACAGCGTATGTCTTACAAATACATGTAATCAAAAAATGTTGCTCGTTGAATTCAATGTTGAAAACTAATGAAAGATATAAACTCTAAGCAAGCGCTTGATTTAGACTACATCAAATGTTTCAAATTGAATTAAACAATGAATCAAATTTTAACTATCTTTCAGAAGTATGGGCCTACTGTATTTCATATTACATCCATATATTACTGTTTCTTTTTCATGCAGACTGACAAATCGCATAATTGAATGGAACAAGTAAAACTTGTCAAGTTTGATTGATTTTTTGCTGGTTAAAATGGCATGTTGAATGGCCAGCATAAGGCATTTATCTTACCCATTTCTGGATGAGTGTTTTTTCATGCAAATGCGTCAGTTCCCTTTGATTTATGCATAGATATTCAAAACATGCATGATTAATTTTACCATAATGATTATTATACTATATATTTTGTACTTGTGAACTGAAATTATTTATATACAAGATACATTATGTGCTGTCAACATGTTGTTCTTGGCTGTAATAACTGATAAATTGCCCCCTGTAAAGTTGAATTGAACAACGTATCATTTATTACAAAAACATAAGCCAACTAACGTACCAATGATTTAGCTACAGATGACGTGATACATGCATTCTCACCAATACATACAATTATTCCATAATGATGCAAAATCAATTAAATTTCCTGCTATCAAATCGCCACCATTTTATGCATGTACCCAGCCTTTATTCCAGTTCACCTATAAAGAAATTATACTGTGTACAGGTCTGACTATTACTATTTACATTGCATAAATTGCTGCTTTAGGCCAACAGTTTCAGTTTAGTCTGGACTGAAATTGGAGGAGCCAGCCATGCTTGAGTTGTGCAATTGCTACAATTATATTTATTCCTGATCGGTCATGGTGAAAGTAAAGGTCCAAAACCATAATTCTTTTTCTGCACTGATTTGGAAATACTGCCGACAAACATTCACTTGTAAAATTGAATCCCATGTTTTTGATTTGGGAAATATACCTACTCGTAGTTCAGTTAAAATATATCCCTTACCATCACAACAAGGGTGATAGCTTACTGTTAGCAAGTCCTCCAATATAATGCTGTTCGAGGCAAAGGCTAAGCCACTAGAATCCTCGCCGGAAAGCCCCAAATATGAGGCAGTGATCCCTGCAATGACAGATGTGACTGTTACATGCCCACTGGGACCCTAAATATACCGGACACCCGATGTAAGCCACAGCTGCCCTTAGATTTACCCCTCAACCAAACGCCCTGTCAATATGCCCCAACCCAGCAGCATTGTTGCAAATGTAGTGCATTGATGGCCATGTTTTCATGCAATGGTTATATGTGTGTGTATGTAAAACGCGATGTAAGCCTTAGTTGGTATGGCAGACGCGCATAAATTGCGTTAAATTGCGAGCTGACGCAGTAGGTGTTATACTGTGATGGGTGCAATTATGGGATTTTATCTTGTCATCTGTTAAATGTGTTTAAAAAATGCAGAAGGTCCATATTGTTCTGTGTCACCTTTTTATTAGATTTATTTCACATTTGTCATTTTGATGTAGACATGATTTTGTTCAGATTACATGTAAAATGTAAGCATAATAGTTTAAATGCACATTTCTTGCTGCTTTTATTGCTATCATTAGTAAACATTTTCATAAAAATACAATAAACTGGTAGAATTATATTGTGTCCATTTCTGTCGTATAACGTCTTTCAGGGAAGTTAAATACTTTCCCACAAATTATAAAAGATAACATAGAGAGTCATTGTGAACCTGTGCTGCCTTTTCTACTATTCTGGAGTAAATTAATTGGAAAGTCTATATATGGACTATTTATTAATCGCCGATAAATCCTCCAAGAGGGATTAATCGTGAGTTTAGTATCTGCGTCTGCCAGTCTATTGTTCATGATTCGTTCACTTGTTGATAAGATTTATTCAGCTCTTTATCACTCCTCAAATATATGATTTCTTAATATGATTGTCAGAATGGAAATCTGCATGCAATTGTACCCATTAACGCAATTATCAGCAGATTTGGATTGCTGCCTTTAGGATCTGAACGATCAAGCCCAAAACACAGTTGTGCGATATCACAGATATTACGCATAGAGGTTCTTAACATCAAAGATTATGAACAGTTCAGATCTAAATACCATTATAGTATTATTGGTTTGTGTATGTTAAGATATACTTACAACATCTTGAGTGGTTCCTTATGCTAGTGCCCTAGTACTTAGACCTATTGGGCTTGGACAGATATGGACAAGATAAGATGATGCATGATGAGCTCCTAAAGAGTGATCCCTCGCATAAGTGATGTACGGTAGACCTCTGTTAAGACAACCTGTAGTACTGATTTAAAAGCGTTCTCTATTAAGGGTGGTACACCATGGAGTGGGCTAGAATCATTTTAGCGATTGGCACCGAGAAAAGTAGTCTTATTATTGGGGTGGTCTCTTTATGGAGGCGGTCTTTATTGGGTTCAGTACCTACTCAGTGTGTTTTTTGTTTGTCTTTGGGCCAAAGCTGACATACATCAGCAGACGAGACAATAGGCCCACAGCATTTTCACCAAAACTCAAACTTGTAAGTAATGATAGGCTCATCAGATTAACTCTAGCTTTAATGGGCGTTTACGGTCATATTATTCATAGTAACTGAAGCAATCAGTGATTGAAAAATGGCGCTGTGGAAAATAATGGCCCTTCGATTTTGCACTTCACTGTTTTCTATGCATTACAAGTCCCCCCCAAATAGTATACTGTACTGTATTTGTTGACATTTCTATATCCATGGCTTAACAAATGCGGCTTATTACGCCAACTGACTGAGAGAGGGCCAAATGCACTCTGAGTGGAAGCGATAAAAAAATTAGCAGCCAGCGACGCATGTGGCGCTGGCAAATGTCGTGATTAGACGGCGCTGTTTCCTGCTCTATGAAACGTACAATTCACTCTCCATGATATTCTTAATATCGATTTTGCATTCTCTTGGTATCGTTGGCATGTATTAACTAGTAACCAATAACTCTCAGCACTGAGTAGCTATCCATATTTTCCTGGCGATCATTGGATCATTCATGCTTATCCATGGAGCGGTGGCAATGTTGTATACAAATTTAGCAACCTATTATGCTTTCAACCCTGAAAGTCTGTATTAATAAATCAACAATCGCAGCTAGGCAGTGAACCATGGATATATATGTACTGTCAAGAATCATTGGCTCAAAATCATTGGCTCGATAATTTCACATTGCCATGTTTCTACATAGTAAGACAAATAGTCGAAAAATAGCACTGAGCACCCCGAAGGTGACCATAAACGCTGCCAGAGAGGCGGTGACACAACACGGCTGCAGTAGTCGTGCCAGTACGTACAGATATAAACTCGTCGTGTGAATCCGCTGGGGTGCTGGGGAAGGCACGGCGCTGCGTCTGGCATCCATTTCATGCCCTTATCTCGTCTTACACACAAACAATTTTTACCCGCCAATGAGGGCGAATGGCCCTGGGAAGAGGGCGCTCCGTTTGTCCTCCACTTTCTCACCACTTTCGCTCATCATTTAGAGCGCGCTATAAAGTCATTTTGGCTGGCGATGTTCTTCAATGCGCACATTTACGCCGCTTCTTGCGCATTGTTGTTTTGTAATGTAGGGCCCCGTTTTGGTGTTCATCGTGGCGGTGCAGCCATTCATTATTTGCTTTTTTCATATTATTAATCAATTCAATTACATCCTGCTGATCTTGTATATATAGTACATTTAGATTGCACCTTCTGATTCCTTCCTATTAGATACAAATTTGTAGCTTAATACCTACCAAGCATTAAAATATACAGATTTAAAGCTTAAACGCATCATAGTGTGTACTTTCGAGGGCATTATATTTTATATAAACTTATAGAAAATGAGCGAAATTTCATGTAACTGGTAAGGAAACACATCTCGATTGATACAAAACCTCTGGATATGAAGCCCAGCAAACAGAATCATACACTATACTTAAAGAGCTCAAAATGTCAAACTGTCATCCTGTGATTCAATTTGCAGTAATATAAGCCGCCACGTACATACCATTGGTAGCTACGTAAAGCTCAAAGTGGGTGAAACAACTTGAATGCTGTAGTGGTAGAATTACAGTTGTGTTTCGCTGCTCTTATTTAAAGTTTTTGCTTTACACAGATCCTACGTCTACTTTAGCGAGAACCAGAAAACCAGCTCCGCATCCCATAATACGAAAACGGTATCAATGACAGGTGTCCGATCTTCTCATTTGAGTTCAGTCATATGTAACTTTCATGTCCGTGTTTAGGGAAGGAGCTTGTAGAAATATCAATGTAGCAATTTTATGGAGTAGGTGTATGCTTGTATTATAATGTCTAAAATGAACAATCCTACAAAAACGCATGCATGGTTTAGTTAATTAGGTGTTGAGTATGACACATTTGCGTGTTTTTAATAGTGATACTAGGCTTATGAGGGATGTTAATAAGGATCATTAATTTCAAGTAGTTTTACTTTTTTCTGCTTGCTACTTTTGTGTAAAAGTTGTGATTGATAAAGATAAATTGCACATTTAAATCATGTAAGTAGTAGTAATATTTTGATTTCTAACCCTGTAACATACTGTTCAATATCCCCCAAAGAATCATCCTTGGAAATGTAAAGACATTCTCCTATCTTGTCGGGAACTCTATATGTCACACCCCCAGTCTCATAAAATGGAATGACACTTGCTATACAACGTCTGTGTATGTTCTTAAATAAATACATCGGCGCTTCTCTTTTTTTTGAAATTAAATTCGGTCATGAGAGAAACTACTCATCCCCCAGATATCATGACATTGCATGATCTTGCCAGCTCTGTTGAAAATCACTGCAATACGGTTGCCAACCCTTTGTGGATTTCCACCTACGTTTTCTGATCTTTGTCAGCTTTATGTATTAAATTCGCTAAGTGGAAAATATAGATATATTGGAATTAGTGATTTGGGCGGAAAAAATCCTCAAATGTCAGTAGTAATATGCAGAAATTCAGACATTTTTATTACATTTAGGGTTAATGCAAGGGAAATATTTCAAAGTTTCAAATTGTTAATAAGCTTATAGGTAAAATATATGCTTTAAAGAGCTAAATGCACAGACATGAACTAAAAAATTTGAATATGTTAATTACGATTTGTATAACTCTTTTAAATTGTATGCACATCTATATTTTTATTTCTAAATACTATTCTACCATTTCAAGACCATTTTTAAAAAGGTTTTATAACTATTTTTGGCTAGCTAAAACGTGATAACTAATTTATTTCGGGTACACAATTTAATTGAAAATTCGCATGAGAAACAATCAGAAGTCTTATAGAGCAAATAGTAAGAGTAACATTGTGAAACTTGGACTAAATAATATGGCCCATTTAGAAATACAATAAAAAACAGACATATTTAGTGATTCTTTGATTCGAAAAGAAAATACGCTACTGGTAATTTTTCTAGTTTTCTATCCTAAGTGTGTCTATTGATTGTTAATAGCTGAGCAACTTTGAGGAAGTCACGTGAAAAGATTGGATACACAGGACGCGGATAGTGATTGAAAATATTGATCGCAAAAAAAATAACATGTTAATCCATTATCTTAAAATGTTCTGTTAAGATTCCATTGAGGCACAATTTTTTACACCATTTTTTGTTTTGTACAAAATAACCATGGAGTACCAGTTACGTTCAACAGTATCTGAAGTACATTGCTTTTTTTATATGATGAATGTAGCAATCTGAACAGGCTGTTTTCTGAAGAAATCTTAAAAATGACAGGGAGCAAGAGAGAGAAAGTACATGTAGAATAGAACTTGAACCTTTGTTTTGACTGCATCATTTGATCATTTTTATTACGTGTCTAAATTGATATGGGTACTAATCATGCTTTTTGCACCGTTATACAAATGAATCAGGTACATATCTTTTTTTGTAACTTTTACTGTCAATTTATTTTATAACTTTGTCAAATGACCATCTAAATGCAAAAAAATACAGTCAAATAACTTTTCATGTGACTTCATGTTATAAATGAAATTTGTCTGATAACTCAAATATGTGTTTACTCCTGCTATTTTTGTATTGCATTATGGTCCTAATAAGTTGGATGTTACATGGTATTCATGTTTGTTTATTCTTAAATACTGGGAGTCACATTAATATATAAATCAAAACTATCCTTCAATTTAAGAATTAACTTTAGGATGAACTTATTAGCATTTATTCAAGTGCTAAAAGGTAAGCTTCTGGCTGGAGTAGGTGTCAATTTATTAGGTTAAAAGCCGTCCAAAAGCAGTAAATAATATCAATTATTTTGTCGACATCTGTTGTCAGTGGCTTGCCTCACTTAATAGCAAGATAAAAAGCTGTGTAACTGAATACGAATAAGTGAAAAAATTCTGTCTCTTACTAGTAACAGAAACATTTGCAAAACCTGTCATATACAGACATAGATATCAAAAATGTTGCCAAACTGACAGTATCCCACCCCCACACTGACCAATCCCATCAATTAAAATAACAATTCATAGCTTTTATCGCCATAAATAACTTGGCGTATATATGCTATAAAAGCACCAACATGTTGATGCGTAAATACCAACCTTAGTTGAGTTTTCGTCGTTCTACAGCTGCTCTGGCCACACTCGAAGAAGAAGCGAAGAAGCGTGTGGGATGGCAAAATATGAATATGAATTTAACGCATTTTATTATTGTGGACACACCCAGCTGTGAATGGGGGACTGACGAATGGACGGGGTTGAGCGGGTCACCCTATATTGGCAACATAGCTCCCTTCTATCCATTGTCAGTGGCTCCAGCCTTCCTCTGTATTTGGGCACAGTCTGTGCTACATATATGACAAGCTTGTGTGCTTTGACCTTGCCCACTTCAATCATTCATTAGAAAGAAATGAGATTTTCTATTCGCTGATGGATACTAGTAGTGGAATTTAAGACGTTAATTATTTCTATGAGTCTCTCACTGTACTTTATTTTTTGTTATTACAATCGTGCACTACTTTCAAGAGCAATTTAATGAATTTCTGAATTTAATCAAATTAATGCTTTTATCTGTCTGGCAAATTTCAAAAATGTAAACTATATATCCAAAAGATAGTAAAATGATATTTAAATCAAATGAATGTTTTACTCCCTATGAAAGGTTGTACTTAGGTGCATTTACTTAGTTTTATATTTGATTTTTTGCTCTATTATGAGGTTAACCACCATTGCAGCTTCCTGGAAATGACTTCCTAACGTGTTTTTAAATTGCTTCACATTACTATGCAAAAAATGTTTTTGTCGGTATGCGATGTTTTTCCATTTAAAAATGCAATTTCGGGTTTTAAAATAACAAGCGAGGAATACTGAACATTTTGAAGGATGATGAATGAACAATCACGTCCTCATTGATCATAGTGTTTCTTTCCAAGAGCGTCTTGTACCACAAAATATAAATTGCAAAACGTCCCTATGACTTGTGTGTGTAGGAGGCAAGTTCTAATGTTTTGGAAGATATATTTTAAAGCATTTTACATGCACCTGTTATGAGTAGAGAAAGTGGAGAAAAGAAATAGGCTTTTTATGTAAGTGATTAACGTGGTTTTCCATGCACATGAGAGCACAATGAAAATTGAGATGTGAAATATTTAGATGTGATTAAAGAAGACGTAGGCAAAAAATGCTGTTATTCTTACGCTGAATTAAGATGAAACATGCAACAATGCATTTCAAGATATATGTGATTAAGATGAAAAAAAGTGTAACACAGATTTCATTTTCCTCAAATAAGTATCCCATAAGTCTAACATGGGCTAGACAGTTTTTTATCTGTATTACAAGCCATATTATGAAAAAAACAACAGTCAGTCTGCACAACCAGACCATTGTATTAGTTTTGTGAAGATGACGTTTGATAATTAGTAACATGATCCTAAAGGTTTAATGTTCAGTATAATTATCGCTAATATAACCTTCCATGAATATTACACCTTTTCCAAATGTGGACTGTTAAAAAATCTGCTGTGCTTCCAGACATTGCTAGCATGGAACTTTGCATATTTAGATAAGTAGGTTATAGAAGTATATAAAACCACAAATAGCCAGACGTTTATGTTTCATCTCTCCTGCAGTGTTGTTGGCAATAATTGCCAAAGTGAAACCTCCCTTGAATTAAAATTAGAAGCCCCCTTTGAACATTCCCTCCCAGAAAATGCTTCCTTTCATCAAATATTTTCTCAGCAAATGCAAGATGAACTGTGTGGAAAACATGTTGTTTGCGGAGTGTAGCCATGTGGAATGCTGTAACCGTAGTGATGACTACACCCCCAGTAAAAATAACTTGTGCCATAAAATTTCTTGTAGCAATTGCAACCTACAGTGCAACGTGATTCACTTTGACGAGAGTAGCTTTTGGTACACCAAGCACTCACATTTTTCATTTTCCTCCCACAGCTTAAAAAGAAATCTCATTGGCTGATACTAATAAAAAATGAAACCAAAGTCATCCCGTACAATTAGAACCTCTTTATGAGGGATCACATTTGGGACATTGTTAGGTTGTCTCATTAGGCCAATTGGTCTCTATACAAAGAGGTTCATCTTGGTAGTAGCTTTTATAGAGATTTTTTGAACCGTGAAATGTAGTCTTATTATAGAGGGGTAGTCTCAATAGAGATAGTCTTGGTGGAGGTTTTTAGTGTATAGCATTTGTATTAAGCATGTAGTCATAACAACATTGCTTAAGCTTGTATTTGTCCCTGCCATAATTTTCTAGTGTCAAACTGACCGGGCATACTGAATATCAACAGTAGCTGAGGCTAGAAAGTGTGGGGCACCTCCTTCAGTTTCTTTACTTGTCTGACAAGTGGTTTTGAGGTGGTGCCAAAAGTGATTTTGGTGCAGCACTCGTGGACATTCACACTTCATATAAGGTCCTGAGCTGGCGTCAGTTTAAATTATCCCTTAGACCTACAACCGCGCTGCGACTGCCACTGGTTCTCTAGAATTTTATATTGCAGGATTTCGTGAAATGTTAAATGCATTTCTTTAAATTGTGCTTAGTTTTTCTGTGATTATATATTTATTGAATATTTTGAGAACTGTAATGATATATTATATTATTAATCTGAAATAGACATCATGAAAAGATTCTGTGTAATTACATGTAAAGTGTTAGCATATTTTCACCAATTTGGGTGTGCTCTCTATCATAATAATACTTATACATACACTAGCATCCTCAAAGTATGAATGGTACAGTCTAAATAACACAAATAAACAGTACAGAAGCAATCAATAATGAAGCGTTTTGAAGTCGAATCAACCCCGCAATACGTAAATGGCCAGCTATAATAACTGAATTAACACTGTTAACAGGCCCATATATTCTCTGGGTAAACAGAAGATCCGTCCCTAAAAAGGGCATACAATTACACGTATTTGTTTAACAATATTCGCCAATATTAGCGAGACAGTCACAATGTATTGTATCCTCGCTATTTCGAGACAAAAGAACTCCCAACCCACAAGTCCGACTTTACTTAAACCATCAAACAAATGTATGTTCGAGGTTTCTGTTGCTCAGGATGGGGCATTTAAAGCTGTAATCCCAATTATAAAGGCACAGCACTTGGTTTATATTTGGCTGTAGTATTGTTATGACCCCAGAAGCAAGTGTGTATAAAAGACGTTGAGTTGACATGGGTGTGCCACCTCA
This sequence comes from Streblospio benedicti, assembly GCA_019095985.1. Taxonomy (NCBI): domain Eukaryota; kingdom Metazoa; phylum Annelida; class Polychaeta; order Spionida; family Spionidae; genus Streblospio; species Streblospio benedicti. Next base: position 29,031,117 of record CM032660.1, read on the forward strand.
CAAACAGGATCCTTTGTTAATGGATGTAGCTGTGTGTTGGGCCTCTAATGTGCTGAAGGTTGGGACAGTTAACTGTATTCAAGAATATAAAACAAACTGTGATTTTGTGTTACATAACACAAAAATCTTGATTGGATTTATTCTTACTGGCACATGGGCTTATAACCAGTCATATTCTTGTATGTAAAATACATAACCCATTTGTCTACTTTGAAAGTAATATGATGCAAAACCTGACTAGGTTAATAACTCCAACTGTGTTAATCACATGTGTTTGTACTTAAAGTTCAAAATCCTGTTAAAATCATTATATGTATTTGTACATTAATATTTTGACCGCTAAATCTGATGTCACTAATGAATTGCGTTTGGTCAGCAGATCACCAGGACCAAGAAGATCTCGTTGGCGGACTCGCCAGCATCCACCACGGTGGAAGATGTCCGCGGATACTTCACGACAATTCGGAAGGTAGGTCTTTTAAACTTAGAATGAGTACAAATCTTTGCCATTGATGGCAAATCATCATGAGCTAGCATGTTTGCTGAAATCCCCACCAGTCACTTTACAAGAGCAGGGTGGTGACTACACCCGCGCAGCAGTACGTCCAGTCGGCCACTTTGGTCCCACTTTTGTAGAGGCCGTCATATGTGGCTGCAAAACAAATCACACGTTAACGCAGTGGAATATTTATAGACAAGTTCTTTAACATATTGCAATACATGGCAAACAAGAACATTGTATATACTAGAATTTTAAGCTACCAACAGAAACCAAATATGGCTCACATTTTGGCGAGACTTTCGCTCTTATCGCAAGAGCTTCTTCAGGCCGAATGAGAGGTCCTTAGTTGGTCATGTGACCGCCATGGCGGCGGCAGTCACATGACAGCAGTGGCAGGAAAACGACTAACTAAGGACCTGTCATTTCGGCCTATTGCGACAAACCCAAATCTTGCGAAATCTAGTATACATGAATGAATGAGAGAGAGTTCATTCTAAGAACATTGTAAATTGCAAGCATGGGGCAATTTTAATTATCAAACCTGTGATGACCTCTACAATTTTGCCATCATCCTACCTATTGATCATTTCAACACATGACCGAAGCTCATGCCACGAGTGCGGTGCGTATACTCACCCCATATGCGCTAAGCGAGTATGCGGTTGTTGGCGGCGTGCTGACTGCGGGGTCGATTGAGAGTCCACCACCCAGCTCACGGATACCGGCTGGAACACGGGAGGTTAATCAGTTATGTGGTGTTGGATTAGTAGTATGTGCCTTTACAGGCGGATTTGTCAGTGATGCCTGCAATTGTAACTCTGAATAAAGACTAATATAAGCTCAAATTTACTGAGGTGTGCGTCTGATTTGATTAAACAAAGGGCCAGTCAGATATCCAACTTTGGTATTTCTTATTATTTCAGGCTTTACTCTCAGGCTAGGCTGTAATGATAGCAAAATTGCATTGTTTACCCACTAAAAGGGATGTGGTGGTAGGTGTCCAAAATGCCCAGATTAGGATATTTCTGCAAGTCTGCATGTAAGTGGCTTCTAGTGTTCAAATTGTTCACTGATTAAATTTACTTGTGTTTGCTTTCATAGTTGACGTGTTATTCAAGTCCAGCAGAGCATTTCAGAGGTACTTGCCCCGACTTGGAATACCATTTTCATTTTCACCTTTGATTACATGGGCGACTATTTTGATCCATTAGTTATTCATGGAGTTTCACTTATTTTAAGCAGTTGGGCCGTTGCATCCATATGGATTGTTTCAATATATATTAAATGGTTCCAAAATCTCCATATCGGCGTGGCAGTTGAACAAATTGATCACTTAGCGCATTGATGGTTAAAACACTTTGAAACTACAATTATCCCCTACACATATGATATCACATATGCCTACTCTTGAAAAGAACTTTCCCTCAATGCAACTCATCAAGGAGACGCCGGCATTCGACCAACAGCCTCTAATTAGATCATACTGTGTGATCCTTTTTCTCTACCAAGTGTTTATCCATTTGACCTCATGCATATACACACAGGTCAATTAATTCCAATATATCAACATAAAAATATAGCCAACATGCGTGTGATACAACATTCAACTGCCACATGTACTACAAGATAGGATCATTAAACGTACATGTATAGCTCTGGAATAACAGGTCTGTTAGGTCCATAAAGAATGGTATAATGTGCCTGCCTTCAGTACTTTCTGACATAAGTTGCCACATTGGCGTTGGCAAGGGTTCGAGTCCCAGCAGAAACTATTTGATATAGCCCCATAGAATTCAATAAAGAATCCCCCTATTTCTAAACTAAGTTTAACTGACCCCTTTCTAAAGGCCATGCAGCAGTAAAGCCATTACAGACAGACCCTCACGTATGGATGGCTAGCATAAAGTTTGAGCTTGGCAATACAAAACAACACCACTAACTTGGAGATTGCTTGACAGAAAGTGAGAATAAAATTGAATTCACAAGCAAGACTGGGAAGAAATATAACTCTGATTATTCATATAAGCACAGACCTAACTTACAGCTGAAACATTGGACCTCCCCCAAAAATTTCCGTCCTCAGGTGGGATTCGAACCCCGGACCTCTGGGTTGAGATGATAATTGACCAAGAAATAGCTGGGGGGGGTACGGAACATTGGTTCGTCCGGGTAACCTTTTAACAGCCGCTGCTTGGGATGATGGTATCATTCTGGTCTCACAACACTTGGGGTCGTGGTTCGAGGGTCCCATCAGGGCCACTTGATATAGTAAAAATGGAAGATGTCTCTTCAGCTATGTCAATACTGTGGCAGGGCTTGCTTGACAGAAAAGTGAGAATAGAATTCAATTCAAGCAAGATTTGGGAAAAATATATACAATTATTCATATAACCACTAACTGTTGAACTAAAATGGTTTTGTACTGCATTGGGATTGTTAGGTTGGTTGATTTATTGTTTGTTTTTGGTGAAGAAATACTATTTGTTAATGCATTGTGTAAGATCTTACTTTACAGTGTATGTGGATTTGATTTATGTCATCAGGAGACACTACAACCTATAACATACATTGAATCATTTATAGTTTTTACTGAAATCATGACACTATAGAGCATTTGTCTGCGGTTTTGAATTATCACTTACTCCATTAACGGGAATCTTGTAGTTTTGAAAATATTAAAATCTGTATAAGTTGCAAGTTGACTTGCAGTGTGTCTGTCCTGTGACACTCACCACCCACACAGCACCCTTCATCTGCGCCTCAGCCAGGCGTTCGTAGCCGACAGCGAACCAGGTGGCGCCATTGTCGCGGCTCATCATCACAGCGCGCTCATCAAACGACAGACCTGGGCATAAAATCATAAAAAGGGTGTAAAATGGGAGATGTACACTGACTTGGCATAGATGAACTATTATTCTTTATTAAGAGTAAATATGACAGATAGCTAGTTATAAGTGTCTATTATATAAAACAAAACATTATGGTTGGGTGAGTTGAAAGAAAACTACCAAATAACGTTCAGGCGTACCAAAAACAACGGAATCCTCAAGATCTACCCCCAAGACATTGATGACTCGCTGATCCATGGCTGTAACACAAAGGGTAAAGTCAAAGACGATTTCAAGAGTGATTCGTCAAACACACAGGTTTGCAATAGTAGGCATTGAATTAAAGTGACTTCAGAGTGTGAGAAAATAACACTTACCCATCCAAGCAATCCCATCAGTAGTCGAGTAGCACTCTAACTTGTGGCTGTAAATAAACAAACGTTTACAATCTTGTGTTTTGTAAAAAAATATGCAAAACTTAATTTTACTCGGAACTAAAAAAATCCAGATTATGGTGTTACATAAAGTTGCATTCAATTACACTTTTACAGAAACGGACAAGAGAAACTTATATAATGTTTCAAATACAGGACTTAGGATCTCCATTAGAGGAACAATTAGAAATGCTATGTTGTAACATAACAGCTAACAAACCTTTTGGGGTTGACATCACAGTACTGCAGCCCTGACAGGGGTGGCCACTGAAACCGCGCTGGTACACCGCTAGAGGAAAGCATGTATAGTATTAGACGCAGTATAAAATTAATACACCATTTTCCACTCAAATAATGCATTCAATTTATGTGGATATCAAAATCTAAGAACTTTTTAGACACCGCCTGACCCAGATGTCCCTCAACTCAGCTGCACTTTGCTTCAATATATCTGGGGCAGACGATGTCCAGGTTCTTAGATTTTAACACCCACCTCAACTTCATACCTTATCTAGTACATACCACTCTTATCCTGTAATGTATACTGTATTCTAATATGTGTTTTTTTTAATGGGCTTTCAAAAATGCCATCTAAGTTATTTTAGTTGCAGAAATTTGGTGCTATTATTGGCAAGAACACAATGTGACAATCAACCATTATATCCCTTTATCAAACTATTGTATTGAGAGAAAACCAGTGCATACCTAGTCCGCCGGGTGGGAGTGCATTGGTCTGCCAAGTGCTGGGGTTAGCACACATCTGAAATAATCGACAGCAATAAAAGAGACAACAAAAAATATAATTATCTCAAATAAAGAGTCCATGTATTGTACCCTTAAAGTATAAGATATAAGGCGGGCCTAGAATTCTCCATTCGTTTTAGGGCCCATCTATAGACCCCAGTCACATATATCAAGACCAAACGTGTACAAAAACTGTAGGAAATTATAGAGTGGTGAAAAAACATATGCAAGCAGTGTCAATTGAATTCTTTATTTATCATATTTTACATTTTCAAATTCAGAAAAGTACACATGGAAGTACACATGCATAATAGGAGATTATAGAGTGATGAAAACACATCTTTAAGCAACTAGATTTGACTAAATAAAGTACTAAGTATTGTATGTATAGATCAGCTATGTGTCTTCATACATTTTGTGATTGCAAACAAATGCAGTATATGTAATGAGAGAGTAAAAAGGTTGACATCTACTAAATCATCCCCATCAAGGACAAACTCTCATGTAGGAATTACATGATGGGATGTTCAGCCTATGCTGAATAACTTTTGCAGCTCAAAATATTAATTCGCAAACAAATAAACAGATGTTATCTGATGTTGTGCTTAGTTACAAAATGAAATGGGAAACTCAATAAATGAAACGAGACATGTATATGGTTTTCACCACTCAAATTTTTTTATTCATGACATGTATTTTTCTTGGGAATTTAAGAAGCCAAAATGTGACATTAAAAGAATAAAATTTGGCATTTATATGTTTTTTCATGACCACCCCCCCAAAAAAAAAAAAAAAAAAAAATCGTTTTGACATATTTTGAGTCATTGAATGGGTTGCTGATGAAATTAATGTCACAGTGAAAAAGTGAACATTAGAAGTGAAATGTGACATGCATATGGTTTTCACCACTCACAATCCAATTTACAGTCCAATGCAGCTTGATACTTGTCGTGAACTGCTCCTGGGACCATTTTGCAGGGTGGGTACATTTCGTGGCAACAATGGCATAGTGGGAACATTTCGTGGCAACTTGAAATGTTCGCAGCACCATTTCGCAACAGTGGGACCATTTCGTGTCAACATAAAATTTTGTGTCAACAGGAAACAAGCCCGTAAAGCAAACATCGTATGGGCCTCGTGTGTTTCCGTAGATTCTATAGATTGTTTCAATATTTATAACATCATGCGCATATGCAATACATAATATGCCCATATAATACATTTGAAACCACCTGTAGTCAACAGTGTCGGCGCCGTATTTTCACGGGATTTTATGTAAACCACTTGAGCGGGAGGCATAAGATGGGGTCTCATTAAAAGAACATTTCGTTTGTACGTTGTAATAAAATCTATATGGCTTAAGGTTGGTATTTCAAAGAAACCCCACACCTAGCCCCAATTGCACGCTTGAGCGGTTCTTTTCAAGCTTCGTGCCTGGCAGGTGTGAAAAGGTCCCAGAACCATTGCGTGACGTTGGGACCATTTCCGGGGACCAATGGCTCAACAAGAGGTTTAATGACTCTCTCAAACCATTCAACCCATATCTGCACTAAGAGCTTGATCATTAGCAACATATCGAAAAGAGTAATTTTTGTTGATTTATTGCTGTATTTATTTTTTATGTAGATTCTGTTCAATATCTATATTTTGCAGGCTGTAATCAGTTAGGTAAGCGCTTTCGCAAATAAGGTTCATCTAGGTGTGCTTCCAGATGAGGTATAGTCTCTTTTGATGAGTTCCCCAGCCCAGTCCGGAAAAAGGTGAGTTTTTCACTTATGATTTTTTCGATCATCAATAATTACATTTTAATACTATTCTCCAAACCTCTAATGCGTATTGGATATTCATTTGATTTGTTCCATTTTCTTAATGTTTTCCAGTATGCTTTTGTATTTCTCAATGATTTATTTGCATTTTGAAAACTCACTTTTGTTTTCTGCTTGATGATATTATCGTTAACCTTTTCAGCAACTTTATGTTTTCTTTCCACATAGCCTTTCCATCGTATGGAAAGAAGTTCTGGTGAGCAATTTGGGACATTAGACCATATATGATAAAGCCTATTGGCATGTTGCCGATCTTTGATGAGCTTATCAACTTCTTTATCCCAGAATGTCTATTTGCTCTTGACTTGTCTATATGCAATATTCTTTTACCTTCAGTAAGGAGTGTTTCTTTAAACATACACCACATTTCATTTATGTCTGTTGAAATTTTGCTGTTCTAATCTCTGAACAGTTTCTTAGGTATGCACTCAAATTGCCTACAATCACTCCTTTCTAAATTATTCCACGCCATCTGTCTTACTAATGAAGTCAATGAAAATTGCACAGTAAGCAGAACAGAATACTAATCCCACCTGTTGGTGCCACATCATCAGTAGTAGAGCATCCGTGCAGTTCGAGCGTGAGTTGGAGCTCTCCGTCGTCTCCGGCAGCGGTCAGTGCATTGGTCTCCAGCACCTCCAGGCGCATGTAGCGAGCCTCCACCGGTGCAGCCATCACGTCAGTGCTCACACTGGTGCCCGACGTGGTGATCTGGGAGCAAACGGGGACATGGACATGGCGCCATTGTGCTCGTCAGAGTGTAGGAAAGGTCACATTTTACTTGATTCAAATAGAATAGATTATTTCAATGATATATCTATATAATTATTTTATCTGATCAGTATATTGGCTAATTCAACCAAAACCAAGACATACAGTTTGAATGTAATTTAATAGAATATACATACCATCAGCCTAGTAACATAATCTGATTTAATCAACATTTTCAACATTAAATCAAGATAGATCTACATTACACACAGGAAACTAGTATTAGACGATGTATGATATTTTTGTAGCTTTGATGTTGTACAGACATTGCGTAGTCTTATGAAGGACCATTTGTATCCAAATCGCACCTCTTCCTCCTTGAGCCAGCTGATGCTGTCCAGACTGTAAAGCAGCTTGTACTTGGTGATGAAGTTACCAGTCACGTGTGTGAGCACCACCTTGGTGACCTTGGTCATGTTGCCAAAGTTCACTTGCAAGTACTTGCTGAATGGACCGCGACGCGTGTGCGGGATCCAGCCTACAACACGCAGAGGTGTGTATGGGGAACTCTAACTCATGCATAAAACTCATACTTTTTGCAATTATTAAAATATGCAGATATATGTTTACATTGTGCAATTTCCTCATTCCTACCATTCACATTTTGGTCTTTTTGTCTCCAAATGAATGCTTGTGTTGGGTGGTGCTTGTGTAATATATAAATATCCATAAACATATGGATAAAAAGTTTAAAAAAGGTTAATCTTTGAGCATTCCATAAAGATATTATTCTACATCATACCTTTGCCTAAAACATGCAACAAGGAGCATTTATAAGCTAAAATAATTGTTAAAAACAACTCTTACGTTATCCCCTACAACCTGCTATTTAGTACTGAAAACTGTACTGTATATGCCAATTGGCAGTGACTAAAGAAGTGCCCGTGTGTCCACCACCGTGTCCCCTCACCTAGGCCGCCAGGCCGAACGTCCTTAGGCTGGTTGCTGGCCACAGGTGAGTAGGAGCCGGAGATCTGACAGTCAGCGATGGTGCCGGAAACCAGACCAAGCTCAGCCTCCGTGCAGCCTACAGGAGTGAGGATGTAAAGTTTAATGTAAACTACCAGTGTTACCTCGTGAGAAGAAACTACAGCAGTGGGCTCTAGATGAAAAAAACACTTAATCCATATCCCCATGTTCGTTTTAGAGTTGTAATGCAATATGTAAAGCACCATCAGAAGTTGAATTTACATTGAAATATATTTAAGCTGCAACAACTATTTTCAAAAATACTGTTTTAAAATATTTTTTGTTATTATTCTTTTGTTTCTGTGAAAGATTAAAAGCAAAATGAATGAGCAAAAGCTTTGAGAAAAACATGAATTTGATATAGGTTGTCTTCATTTAATAGAAATATTAAGGGTTATAAGTGTAGATGTATACATTCTAGCCTAAATGTGGGTCTAAATACCAGCAAATATGGATATTATATAATATAAGTAATGTTCTCGACCTACATGCTGCAACATTACATATATATACTTCTCTACCAACAACATACAGACAAATTACATGAGTGTAAAGAAAAAAACTAATTATGTTACAGACTTGGGTATCAACAATTTGTATAAATCTCAACAGGTCATCCATCTATTTCAAAAATACACTAGTATATGAAAAGCGCCCCCGGTGAGGGCAAACCAGTGTTTTATACCTGAAAAAGCACTGGAATGCCACTGTCTATATATTGTCAAAAAATCAATATTCATATTTCAGCAGCTAACAGCACCAGGCTAGACTAATGTTGCTGCCTTATGATATTGATTTTTCCATGATGGCTAAAGCATATTGAATACTAGTAAAATGGACCTAATAATGGGCCCAAATGGGCCCAAATATGGACCATTTGGGCCCATGTGAAATAGGGTTCTTGTGGTCACCATTTCCAACCGACATGCCCCTAGCTCAAACGATGCGACCTGTAGAGGGGTAACGAACCCCGGGCGGACGGACATGGACGGATGGACGCAATTTTATACCTGGAAAAGCACTGGAATGCCAAAAGCTGTGTCTATATATTGTCAAAAAATCAATATTCATATTTCAGCAGCTAACAGCACCAGGCTAGACTAATGTTGCTGCCTTATGATATTGATTTTTCCATATACTGGCTAAAGCATATTGAATACTAGTAAAATGGACCTAATAATGGGCCCAAATGGGCCCAAATATGGACGATTTGGGCCCATGTGAAATAGGGTTCTTGTGGTCACCATTTCCAACCGACATGCCAAATTTGAGCATCCTAGCTCAAACGATGCGACCTGTAGAGGGTAACGGAACCGGACGGAGGGACGGACGGATGGACGGACGGACGGATGGACGCAAATTAGTGGGTACAAAGCCAGTGTATAAAACACTGGAACAAGTTATTGCATAAAAACTTTTTAAGGAAACATTAAACACCAACAAAAAGCATAATATTCACTGAGGGATGTAGCACATCATTGAAGATAAATCCTTGTTGTACATGATTAAAGTTGGTCATAATGCAAACTTAGATGACCAAACTAGGTGCTCAGTGAAACTCTTTCGTGCCACCTTAATTCGTAGACTGTCAAAAATAATGACTTATTATCACAATAGAAAGTTTCAACTTTCAGTGGCTGATAAATGATTACATACGTGTGATTTTTTAGGTTCACGCGTTGTTTTGTACCAATCTCTTCATTGCCAACATTCAACAGGGTGATTAACCACCAGTTTGATTTTTGATATGCTACACCCATAATTATCAAGTTACAGTTATAATTGTGTGATTATTTTTTGGTATAAAATTACACACACACACACACACACACACACACACACACACACACACACACACACACACACACACACACACACACACACACACACACACACACACACACACACACACACACACACACACACACACACACACACACACACACACACACACACACACACACACACACACACACACACACACACACACACACACACACACACACACACACACACACACACACACACACACACACACACACACACACACACACACACACACACACACACACACACACACACACACACACACACACACACACACACACACACACACACACACACACACACACACACACACACACACACACACACACACACACACACACACACACACACACACACACACACACACACACACACACACACACACACACACACACACACACACACACACACACATATACATATACATATTTTTTATGAAATGAAAAAAAATGCAAAAATGCTAAATTCCCTAAAATAGGTATATTAGGGTGAGCAGCTCCAATATTATGACGTTGAACGAAATTATTAGTGGTTGTGGTGTTACATTGTATTGTGGAGTCACATCTTATTGTGTACTTTTTATTGTTACAATCTAGGTAACATGGCGCGTACCTGTGAGGCTGCCCCCAGCGCCGGACACACGGTACGTGAGACTGTCCACCTTAAGGATGAAGAACTTGTCGGGCGTAGTGTGGTTCTCCCGTGGGATCATGCGGCTTCCCAGCTAAAACACACATAGCTTGTCACATAGGATCTTGCTGAAAGAACCAGAATACATGGTCAGACGAAAGTATCCATGGCGGTTATGATGAGTTATAGCCATAAGAGAAGTAGAATATTATATGTAAAATTAGTAGAACGTGGGAAATTATGTTTGTCATAATAGATTAGTTCTGAAAAAACGTTTGAATGTAGATAAAAAGCTACCAAACAGTGGAAGAACTGGAAAAAGGCCAGTAGCATAAAAAAAGCCCACGCTATTGCGGAATTTAGGAAACAATGGTCACGAGAATTGTGGGATATAGAAAAAAATGCTATTATGGAGTATTGGTACAAGTAAATATTGGACTAAAGGAGAATGGCCAAACTATAATTGTATTGAGGAAAAAGGGCCACTAAGGCCCATTATCCATACTTAAGATGTGTAGCGGCAGCGGCAAGCTAGCGGCTGCCGCTACTGCTTTTCATAATCCATACATTCATTTGATACATGGCCAAAGAATATAATTATGTGGATATTATACAGGAATATTGTAGGACCGCACTGTAATCGATTTTGCCTCATTTAAAACAATGTAAACTGATTCAGGCGGTGCCGCCTCCACCTAGCAGCAGGCTCGCGGCTCACCGCAGAATCCCTTTGCGAAGCAGTTCGCCAAACAAGCCGACCGGCGGGCATGTATAAATAATACCCCTTTAAAATATCACCGATTCGAGTAATGGCCCGGCGGCGGGGATGGCAAGTAAGCGGCTTCCACGCAGCAGTTCATAATCCATACTGTCTTACTGCCGCAAAGCTGTACAAATACAATGTTCCTTGTTCCTCCAATGCTCCTCGAATTTTACGTTGATTTCTATAGTACTATTGCAGAACCGTTCTATATGTTATGCCTCATTTAAAACAATGTAAAGTGGTTCAGGAAGTGCAGCCTCATCCTAGCGGCAGGCTAGTGGGTCAGCTGCAGAATCCCATCCCTAAGCGATTCATCAAACGCGGCATCAAACGAGGTGCCGCCTCCGTACCGCTGCTGCCATGGTGATTTCTTGACGCTGCCCTAGGAGGACCACATTTTTATGGGGTAAGAACACTGGCCACTAAGTCGTGGATGTAAAAGACCATGGCCGCACTAGTTGTTGGTCGGGGCGATGTCCCACCTGGTAGGGCGTGGTGGCATTCACGTCGCTCGTGCTGAGCGGCATCCCACGGCCCACGTCCATCTCAAAACACAACGTGAAGAACACGATGTCTGTGAAGAACAGCCGATCAAACTGCAAGAGGACGTACATGGAGTTTTTGAGTTCATGGAAAATATGTCACAGTTTATTAATGGGTCATTGATGTATTAGATGCCTTGTATGATGTAGTATACTTTGGGTTGTGGCTTCCAGATTACACCATATTGTAAAATTCACCACCGAACGCCGCCCCTCCACTGCCGCCCACTGTAAGTTGGGAAGCAAAAGCATGAGATGTGCCGAAGTTTGTATATGTATTCGGAATAATCGCCAAACTCAGCCTTGCACCCATCTTTATGTCAGTACTTACCAGTACGACGACGCCGGTGCCATGCGTCGTTTGTACACCTCAGGCATGGTGAAGTTGATCTCGCACACGCTCACGAAACGCTGAACTTGGGTACGTAGAACGTGGCGGGGCATTCTCACTCCTCGGACGCTAAACTCGTTGGTGTGGCGCAGCGTGGCGTTGATGGCCAGGGCGTCACTGGGCGGGTACACAGTTTGTTGGTAGGATTAGTTACAATACTTCGTTTAAAAAAAGATTTTTTCTTTTATGATATTCAAAATTACCCCCCCACCCAAACGCCTGCC
>CM032660.1:29043667-29190104 GCA_019095985.1 Streblospio benedicti
TGTCGGCATGAATTTGAACTTTAGAAGAATTCTTTTTATTACGGGAAGCTCCGTAAAAATGCGTAATATAAGCGAACAATCGAAATAAACAGTAACTTCAGGCGAAGCTCTGAAAAAAGCCGTAATTTGCGGAAGCTACAGAACGTTTTTACGTTCGTAATAGACGCAACAATAAGAAGAAATAGGAAAAAATCGTAAGGAATCGAAACGTAATCCTCGAAAATTTTCTTCTGTATCCTTCTGACGCAATCTGTACTGTAAATGAATTATTTATTCAACATCATACAGTATCATGAGCAAAAAGGAATGTTCACATATTAAATATTAGTACCTATACGGAATTTAGCTACTCCTGTAAAACTTATTGATGTAAAAAAAAAAGAAATGCCAGTGGTGATAACAAACAAAGCGTAGATGACAATGCATATACACAGTACTTGATGTCCCTTTTTTGGCTTTCATTAGCAGATAATCATATAAGATAATGCTCGTATTATGGCCTCCGAGGCTCAAGCTTATAACTTCTTTTCTTGGCAGACTTTTCATTGTTTCTCTATAACTCTTTGTCACCGCTGTTGCTTTGGGGGCATCAACCTGTAAAACAAATGCGACAAATTATAAACATAATACATACAGTACAGCGTATGTCTTACAAATACATGTAATCAAAAAATGTTGCTCGTTGAATTCAATGTTGAAAACTAATGAAAGATATAAACTCTAAGCAAGCGCTTGATTTAGACGACATCAAATGTTTCAAATTGAATTAAAAAATGAATAAAAATCAAATTTTAACTATCTTTCAGAAGTATGGGCCTACTGTATTTCATATTACATCGATATATTACTGTTTCTTTTTCATGCAGACTGACAAATCGCATAATTGAATGGAACAAGTAAAACTTGTCAAGTTTGATTGATTTTTTGCTGGTTAAAATGGCATGTTGAATGGCCAGCATAAGGCATTTATCTTACCCATTTCTGGATGAGTGTTTTTTCATGCAAATGCGTCAGTTCCCTTTGATTTATGCATAGATATTCAAAACATGCATGATTAATTTGTGCATAATGATTATTATACTATATGGTGTACTTGTGAACTGAAATTATTTATATACAAGATACATTATGTGCTGTCAACATGTTCTTGGCTGTAATAACTGATAAATTGCCCCCCTGTAAAGTTGAATTGAACAACGTATCATTTATTACAAAAACATAAGCCAACTAACGTACCAATGATTTAGCTACAGATGACGTGATACATGCATTCTCACCAATACATACAATTATTCCATAATGATGCAAAATCAATTAAATTTCCTGCTATCAAATCGCCACCATTTTATGCATGTACCCAGCCTTTATTCCAGTTCACCTATAAAGAAATTATGCTGTGTACAGGTCTGACTATTACTATTTACATTGCATAAATTGCTGCTTTAGGCCAACAGTTTCAGTTTAGTCTGGACTGAAATTGAGGAGCCAGCCATGCTTGAGTTGTGCAATTGCTACAATTATATTATTCCTGATCGGCCATGGTGAAAGTAAAGGTCCAAAACCATAATTCTTTTTCTGCACTGATTTGGAAATACTGCCATTGGAAACATTCACTTGTAAAATTGAATCCCATGTTTTTGATTTGGGAAATATACCTACTCGTAGTTCAGTTAAAATATATCCCTTACCATCACAACAAGGGTGATAGCTTACTGTTGGCAAGTCCTCCAATATAATGCTGTTCGAGGCAAGGCTAAGCCGGGAATCCTCGCCGGGAAAGCCCCAAATATGAGGCAGTGATCCCCGCAATGACAGATGTGACTGTTACACGCCCACTGGGACCCTAAATATACCGGACACCCGATGTAAGCCACAGCTGCCCTTAGATTTACCCCTCAACCAAACGCCCTGTCAATATGCCCCAACCCAGCAGCATTGTTGCAAATGTAGTGCATTGATGGCCATGTTTCATGCAATGGTTATATGTGTGTGTATGGCAAAAACGCGATGTAAGCCTTAGTTGGTATGGCAGACGCGCATAAATTGCGTTAAATTGCGAGCTGACGCAGTAGGTGTTATACTGTGATGGGTGCAATTATGGGATTTTATCTTGTCATCTGTTAAATGTGTTTAAAAAATGCAGAAGGTCCATATTGTTCTGTGTCACCTTTTTATTAGATTTACTTCACATTTTGTCATTTTGATGTAGACATGATTTTTTTCAGATTACATGTAAAATGTAAGCATAATAGTTTAAATGCACATTTCTTGCTGCTTTTATTGCTATCATTAGTAAACATTTTCATAAAAATACAATAAACTGGTAGAATTATATTGTGTCCATTTCTGTCGTATAACGTCTTTCAGGGAAGTTAAATACTTTCCCCACAAATTATAAAAGATAACATAGTCATTGTGAACCTGCGCTGCCTTTTCTACTATTCTGGAAAGTAAATTAATTGGAAAGTCTATATATGGACTATTTATTAATCGTGATAAATCCTCCAAGAGGGATTAATCGTGAGTTTAGTATCTGCGTCTGCCAGTCTATTGTTCATGATCTCGTTCTGGTGATAAGATTTATTCAGCTCTTATCACTCCTCAAATATATGATTTCTTAAATATGATAATCAAAATGGAAATCTGCATGCAATTGTACTTATTAACGCAATTATCAGCAGATTGGATTGCTGCCTTTAGGATCTAGACGATCAAGCCCAAACACAGTTGTGCGATATCACAGATATTACGCATAGAGGTTCTAACATCAAAGATTATGAACAGTTCTAGATCTAATACCATTATAGCAGTATTATTGGTTGTGTATGTTAAGATACATATACAACATCTTGAGTGGTTCCTTATGCTAGTGCTCTAGCACTTAGACCCTATTGGGCTTGGACAGAAATGGACAAGATAAGATCATGATGAGCTCCCTAAAGTGATCCCTCGCATAAGTGATGTACAGTAGACCTCTGTTAAGACAACCTGTAGTACTGACTTCAAGCGTTCTCTATTGAGAGGTGGTCCCTATATGGAGGTACGAACTAGAATCATTTTAAACGATTGGCACCGAGAAAAGTAGTCTTATTATTGAGGTGGTCTCTTTATGGAGGTGGTCTTTATAGGAGGTTTAGTACCTACTCAGTGTGTTTATTTGTCTTTAGGCAAAGCTGACATACATCAGCAGACGAGACAATAATTAACTTGGCATTTTCACTAAACTCAAACTTGTAAGTAATGATAGGCTCATCAAGATTAACTCCATGCTTTAATGGACGTTCACAGTCCATATTATTCATAATAGCTGAAATATCAGTGATTGAAAAATGAGCGCTGTGGAAAATAATGTGCTCGATTTTGCACTTCCACTGTTGTCTATGCATTGCAGTCCCCAAATAGTATACTGTACTGTATTTGTTGACATTTCTATATCCATGGCAACAAATCCTGCTGTACATGACGACTGAGAGGCCAAATCCTCTGAGTGGAAACGATCGTCTAACGCTAACGACATCTCGCGCTGGCAAATGTCCGTGATTAGACGACGCTATTTCCTGCTTTATGAAACGTACAATTCACTCTCCATGATATTCTTAATATCGGTACATTATGTCTCTTGGTATCCGTTGGCATGTAGTAATAGTAGCTTAATATAACTCTCAGCACTGAGTAGCTATCCATGTACCACAGATCATTGGATCATTCATGTATCAATGAACGGTGGCAATGTTGTATGCAAATTTAGCAATACAATCGTGCTTTCAACCCTGAAAGTCTGTATTAATAAATCAACAATCGCAGCTAGGCAGTGAACCATGGATATATATACTGTCAAGAATCATTGGCTCAAAATCATTGGCTCAATAATTTACACATTGCCATGTTTCTACGTAGTAAGACAAATAGTCGAAAAATGACAGCACTGAACGAGCACCCCGAAAGATGACCATAAACGCTGCCAGAGACGGCGACACAACACGGTTGCAGTAGTCGTGCCAGTGCATGCAGATATAGAGCTCGTCGTGTGAATCCGCTGGGGGTGCTGGGAAGGCACAGCGCTCGTCTGTAGCATCCATTACATGCCCTTATCTCGTCTTACACACAAACAATTTACACCCGCCAATGAGACAAATGGCCCTGGGAAGAGGGGCACTCATTTGTCCTCCCACTTTCTCTCACTCCGCTCATCATTAGACGCGCTATAAAGTCATTTGCTGGCGGCGATGTTCTTATTAGCACATTTACCTTCGCTTCTTGCGCATTGTTTGTAATGTAGGGCCACGTTTTTGGTGTTCATCGTGAGCGGTGCAAGCCACATTCATTCATTGTTTGCTTTTTTTCATATTAATCAATTCACTTACATCTCTCAGTCTTGTATATAGTACATTAGATGCACCTTCTCATTCCTTCCTATTAGATACAAATTTGTAGCTTTATACATACTACCAAAAGCATTAAAATATACAGATTTAAAGCTTAAACGCATCATGGTGTGTACTTTCGAGGGCATTATATTTGCAACATAAACATAGAAAATGAGGCGAGATTTTCATGTAGCTGAGTAGAGGCTCCCACATCTCGATTGATACAAAACCTCTGGATGTCGGCCCAGCAGGCAGAATCGCCACACTATGCCAAAGAGCTCAAAATGTCAAACTGTCATCCTGTGATTCAATTTGCAGTAATATAAGCCGCCACGTACATACTACATTGGTGGCTACGTAAAAACCAAAGTGGGTGAAACAACTTGAATGCTGTAGTGGTAGAATTACAGTTGTGTTTCGCTGCTCTTGTTAAAGGTTACATACACAGATCCTACGTCTACTTTGTAGCGAGAACCAGAAAACCAGCTCCGCATCCATAATACGAAAACGGTATCAATGACAGGTGTCAGTCAACTGTCTCATTTGATTCAGTCATATGTAACTTTCATGTCCGCGTGTTTAGGGAAGGGCTTGTGAAACCTCCCAATGTAGTAATTTTTATGCAGTAGGTGTATGTGTATTATAGTGTCTAAAATGAACAAATCTGCAAAAGCATGCATGGTTTAGTTAATTAGGTGTTGAGTATGACATGTTTGCGTGTGTTAATAGTGATACTAGGCTTATGAGGATGTTAATAAGGATCATTAATTTTCAAGTAGTTTTACTTTTTTCTTGCTACTTTTTTGTGTAAAAGTTGTGATTGATAAAGATAAATTTGCACATTTAAATCATGTAAGTAGTAGTAATATATTTTGATTTCCTACAACCCTGTAACATACTGTTCAATATCCCCAAAGAATCATCCTTGAAATGTAAGACATTCTCCTATCTTGTCAGGAACTCTATATGTCACTGCCCCAGTCTCCTTAAAATGGAATGACGCACTATACAACGTCTGTGTATGTTGCGCAAATAAATACATGTCGAGCGCTGCTCTTTTTGGCATTAAATTCGGTCATGAGAGAAACTACTCCATCCCCCAGATATCATGACATTGCATGATCTTGCCAGCTCTATTTGAAAATCACTGCAATACGGTTCTTAACCCTTTGTGGATTTCCACCTACGTTTTCTGATCTTTGTCAGCTTTATGTAGTAAAATTCGCCTGGGTTCTGTTCAGAAGACAAAAATAGTCTGAAGTGTTCGTAGGTCACTTTTGAGGTAGTTCAAGGGTTATAGGTCCTGATAACTTAGATGTAGATATATTGGAATTAATTGATTTGGGCGGAAAAAATCCTCAAATGTCAGTAGTAATACTTGTCAGGAAATACAGACATTTTTTATTACATTTAGGGTTAATGCAATGAAATGTTTCAAGGAAGTTTCAAGAATTGTTAATAAGCTGCTTATAGGTAAAATATATGCCCAAGCTAAATGCACAGACATGAACTAAAATTTGAATATGTTAATTACGATTTGTATAACTCTTTAAATTGTATGCACGTCTATATTTTTATTTCTAAATACTATTCTGCATTTTAAGACCATTTTTAAAAGGGTTTTTATAACTATTTTTGGCTAGCTAAAACATGTGATAACTAATTTATTTTGGGTACACAATTTAATTGAAAATTCGCATGAGAAACATAATCAGAAGTCTTATAGGAGCAAATAGTAAAATGCTTTGTGTGAAACTTGGACTAAATAATATGGCCCATTTAGAAATACAATAAAAGCAGACATATTTAGTGATTCTTTGATTCGAAAAGAAAATACATACTGGTAATTTTTCTAGTTTTTCTATCCCTAAGTGTATGTCTATTGATTGTTAATAGCTGAGCAACTTTGAGGAAGTCACGTGAAAAATTCGGATACACAGGACGCGGATAGTGATTGAAAAATATTGATCACAAAAAAAATAATAACATGTTAATCCCATTATCTTAAAATGTTCTATTGAATTCCATTGAGGCACAATTTTACACCATTTTTGTTTTGTACAAAATAACCATGGAGTACCAGTTACGTTCAACAGTATCTGAAGTACATTGCTTTTTTATATGATGAATGTAGCAATCTGAACAGGCTGTTTTCTGAAAAATCTTAAAAATGACAGGGAGCAAGAGAGAGAAAGTACATGTAGAATAGAATATGAATAACTGTTTTGACTGCATCATTTGATCATTTTATTACGTGTCTAAATTGATATGGGTACTAATCATGCTTTTGCACCGTTATACACATGAATCAGGTACATATCTTTTTTGTAACTTTTTACTGTCAATTTTATTTATAACTTTATCAAATGACCATCTAAAAGCAAAAAATACAGTCTAAATAACTTTTCATGTGACTTCATGTTATAAATGAAATTTGTCTGATAACTCAAATATGTGTTTACTCCTGCTATTTTGTATTGCATTGTATGGTCCTAATAGAGTTGGATGTTACATGGTATTCATGTTTGTTTATTCTTAAATACGGAGTCACATTAATATATAAATCAAAACTATCCTTTCAATTTAGAATTAACTGGGATGAACTTATTAGCATTTGTCAAGTGCTAAAAGGGTAAACTGCTGAATTAGGTGTCAATTTATTAGGTTAAAAAAAGCCGTCCAAAAGCCAGTAAATATCAATTATTTTGTCGACATCTGTTGTCTGTGTACCTCACGCCCAATAGCAAGATAAAAAGCTGTGTAACTGAATACGAATAAGTGAAAAATTCCGTCTCTTACTAGTAACGTTTAATAAAAAAGCATTTGCAAAACCTGTCATATACAGACATAGATATCAAAATGTTGCAAACTGACAGTATCCTACCCCACACTGACCAATCCCATCAATTAAAATAACAATTCATAACATCGCCATAAATAACGGCGTATATATGCGCATAAAAGCACCAACATGTGATGCATCATCACCAACCTTAGTTTGAGTTTTCGTCGTTCACAATGCGCTCACAATACACTCGAAGAAGCGAAGAAGCGTGTGGGATGTAAAATATGAATATGAATTTAACGCATTTATTATTGTGGACCCTGCCCAGCTGTATGAATGGGGGACTGACGAATGGACGGGGGTTGAGCGGGTCACCCTATATTGGCAACACTTGGCCTCCCTTCTATCCATTGTCAGTGGCTCCAGCCTTCCTCTGTATTTGGGCACAGTCTGTGCTACATATATGACAAGCTTGTGTACTTTGACCTTGCCCACTTCAATCATTCATTAGAAAGAAATGAGATTTTTCTTCGCTGATGGATACTAGTAGTGGAATTTAGGAACGTTAATTATTTCTATGCGTCTCTCGCTGTACTTCATTTTGTTATTACAATCGATGCACTACTTTCAAGAGCAATTTAATGAATTTCTGAATTTAATCAAATTAATGCTTTTTATCTGTCTGTAAAATTTCACAAATGTAAACTATATGTCAAAGATGAAGTAAAATGATATTTAAATCAAATGAATGTTTTACTCCCCTGTGAAAGGTTGTACTTAGGTGCATTTATAGTTTTATAGTTGATTTTTGCTTTATTATGAGGTTAACCACCATTACTGCAGCTTCCTGGAAATGACACCAACGTATTTAGAGTACTTCACATTACTATGCAAAAATGTTTTGTCAGTATGCGATGTTTTCCATTTAAAAATGCAATTTCGGGTTTGAAATAACAAGCGAGGGAATACTGAACATTTTGAAGGATGATGAATGAACAATCACGTCCTCATTGATCATAGTGTTTCTCCCAGAGCGTCTTGTACCACAAAATATAAATTGCAAAACGTCCTATGACTTGTGTGTAGGAGGCAAGTTCTAATGTTTTGGAAGATATATTTTAAAAGCATTTTACATGCACCTGTTGTAATTGAAAAGTGGAGAAAAGAAATAGACTTTTATGTAAGTGATTAACGTGGTTTTCCATGCACATGGTACAATGAAAAATTGAGATGTGAAATATTTAGATGTGATTAAGAAGACGTAGGCAAAAAATGCTGTTATTCTTGCTGAGATTAAGATGAAACATACAGCAATGCATTTCAAGATGTATGTGATTAAGATGAAAAAGTGTAACACAGATTTCATTTTCCTCAAATAAATGCTCCCATAAGTCTAACATGTAAGGCTAGACAGTTTTTATCTGTGATACAAGCCATATTATTATGGAAAAAAACATCAGTCAGTCTGCACAACCAGACCATTGTATTAGTTTTGTAAAAGATAAGCGTTTGATAATTAGTAACATGATCTAAAGGTTTAATGTTCAGTATAATTATCATAATATAACCTTTCCATGAATATTTACACCTTTCCAAATGTGGACTGTTAAAAATCTGCTGTGCTTCCAGACATTCCTAGCATGGAACTTTGCACTGTTTAGATAAGTAGGTTATAGAAGTATATAAAACCACAAATAGCCAGACGTTTATGTTTTCATCTCTCCTGCAGTGTTGTTGGCAATAATTGCCAAGTGAAACCTCCCTTGAATTAAAATTAGAAGCCCCCTTTGAACATTCCTCCAGAAAATGCTTCCTTTCATCAAATATTTTCTCAGCAAATGCAAGATGAACTGTGTGGAAAAACATGTATTTGTTTGCAGAGTGTAGCCATGTGGAATGCTGTAACCGTAGTGATATTTTCTTTACACCCCCAGTAAAAATAACTTGTACTTATAAATTTCTTGTAGCAATTGCAACCTACAGTGCAACGTGATTCACTTTGACAGTGGCTGTGGTACGCAAGCACCTCGCATTTTCTTTTTCCTCCACAGCAAAAGAAATCTCATTGGCTGATACTACTAAAAACCAAACCAAAGTCATCCCGTACAGTGGAACCTCTTAATGAGGACCACATTTGGGACATTGTTAGGTTGTCTCATTAGAGGGGTGGTCTCTATACAGAGGTTCATCTTGGTAGCTTTATGAAGATTTTGAACCGTGAAATGTAGTCTTATTATAGAGGTAGTCTCAATAGAGAGATAGTCTTAATTGGAGGTTTTACTGTATAAGCATTTGTATTAAGCATGTAGTCATCTTAACAACATTGCTTAACCTGTATTTGTCCTACTTATAATTTTCTAGTGTCAAACTGACCGGGCATACAGAATATCAACAGTAGCTGAGGCTAGAAAAGTGTGGGGCACCTCCTTCCAGTTTCTTTACTTGTCTGACAAATTAGTTTTGAGTGGTGCCAAAAGTGATTTTGGTGCAGCACTCGTGGACATTTACACTTCATATAAGGTCCCTGAGCTGGCGTCAGTTTAAATTATCACTAGACCTACAACCGCTGCGACTGCCACTGGTTCTCTAGGGCTATATTGCAAGGATTTCGTGAAAATGTTAAATGCACATTTCTTTAAATTGTGCTTGGTTGCACCTGTGATTATATATTTATTGAATATTTTGAGAACTTGTAATGATCTCATTATATTATTAATACGAAATAGACATCGCGAAAGATTCTGTGTAATTACATGTAAAAGTGTTAGCATATTTTCACCAATTTGGCTGTGCTCTCTATCATAATACTTATACATACACTAACATCCTCAAAGTATGAATAGTACGGTCTAAATAACACAAATAAACAGTACAGAAGCAATCGATAATGAGCGTTTTGATCGAGTCAACCCCCGCAATACGTAAATGGCCAGCTATAATAACTAGTTAACTGTTAACAGGCCCATATATTCTCTGGGTAAACAGAAGATTCATTCTAAAGGGGCATACGAATTACACATATTTGTTTAGCAATATTCGCCAATATTGACGAGACAGTCACAATGTATTGTATCCTCGCTATTTCGAGACAAGAACTCCCAACCCACAAGTCCGGCTTTACTTAAACCATCAAACAAATGTATGTCCGAGTTTCTGTTGCTCAGGATGGGGCATTTAAAGCTGTAATCTAATTATAAAACACAGCACTTGGATTTATATTTGGCTGCGTGTGTTATATTTAGAAGCAAGTGTGTATAAAAAGACGTTGAGTTGACATGAGTGTATGCCACCTCACAAACAGGACCCTTTGTTAATGGATGTAGCTGTGTGTTGGGCCTCTAATATATGCTGAAGGTTGGGACAGTTAACTGTATTCAAGAATATAAAACAAACTGTGATTTGTGTTAAATAACACAAAAATCTTGATTGATTTATTCTTACTGGCACATGGGCTTACGACCAGTCATATTCTTGTATGTAAAATACACCAACCCATTTGTCTACTTTGAGTAATATGATGCAAACCTGACTAGGTTAATAACTCCAACTGTATGTGAATCACATGTGTTTGTACTTAAAGTTCAAATCCTGTTAAAATCATTATATGTATTTGTACATTAATATTTTGACCGCTAAATCTGATGTCACTAATGAATTGCGTTTGGTCCAGCAGATCACCAGGACCAAGAAGATCTTCGTTGGCGGACTCTCAGCATCCACCACAGTGGAAGATGTCCGCGGATACTTCGACCAGTTCGGAAAGGTAAGGCTCACAACTTACTTACTTTTGTGTTTTTTCTACTCATGCAAGGTGCAAACTTGACGTTTTCACACTGAAAATCTTCCGAATCCAAAACGATGTGTTCTATGAATAGTTCAGCGAATGAAACTAGGACATGGAAAGTTTTAGAAAAAGTTTTACGTAAGTTGAAAAATTAGGGAATGTTTCGTTAGTGTCTATTAAACCTTCTCCAGTTCTAATCAATGCAAATCAACATATGTAATTGAAATGGCTCCAAGAGAAAAAACGTTTTCCTTCTAAGATAATTCGATCTATTTATCTACTTACTTCCAATAATTGATGTGTTAATTTTGCGCCTTGATCATGTTATTTTGTAAATGTTCATGTTATTTTGTGTAATTTGCTTTACCCCAGTGGAACAAGTCTTCATTATGTTAATTAATTTGCCTTTCTACTTCATTATGAATGGAATGAAAGAACACATAGTAAATTTTATCGAACGACGAACACAGTAAATTTCGGTGTACTGCAGAAAATGATGTTTGTTACTGAGAAAAGACATATTCCACTGTAAGTCCCTAAAGAAGTAAAATGCAACTACAGCAATAACAATGTGAATCCATCTTATGTTCACTATATATGGCCTTTCGGTGCTTATTACGTTTTAAAGGAAGACATTTTCCAGCAATTGTAGTACACGGTGTTCTTGATGGCTAATTGACAAGACTTTGCAGCAACTCACACTAGTGTAATTGGCATAATAAGAGACCAAAAGGCTTTCCATCATCAACACTGAAATTGGGCTGTTTTCGTTGGTTAGTTTACTTTAAACAGGCTAATATTATGCTTTGTTGAAAACGTGTTGCTCGAAAAATCTTCAACAGTGTATGCAAACATTTTTCGTGCTGCCAATAGAGGAACCCAACTGTTTTCAATTCTGTTTTCGTCAAGATTGTATTTCTTGGGTTACGCCATTGTTTTGTGTATGCTTTTGTAAATCATCTGATAGTTTCTGATGGAATTTTTTAAAACCTATTTACGAAGTTTTATTCCTAAACTGCAGAATTGAGTATGAATTTGCGATCAAATTTTCGAGTATGAGCGTGTGATTCAATTTCAATTAAATAAGAAAACAAAAAATCAAGTGGTTATTTCTCTTTAACAAACTCATTGCGGAACGTAATCTATGGTTCAGTATATAGAAGCAGGCCACAAATGAAATCAAAGCTCTGATTAGAGATTCGAATCAAATTTCACATTAGTGTGGTGCATAGGGAAATACGTATGGCAAGTCTCTGTAAACCAGCTCGGACAGGCCTCTCATTTATTATAGCTTATATTTCCCACACGTAAACGGCTAAATATTGACAAGGTGCAAGACAAGAAAGTGACGGGCCTTTGTATTTATCTTAGACGGCCGTGTATTGGTTTGTGCTTCAGATAGCGAAAAGTTGACGTAGTTCGATCTGCCAAACAATGGGTATGTGTGACGTGTGCTATTCAAGCGAGGTTTTATGTGTGTTATCTTGGCGCTGGACTTATTCTTTCATGATCACACGTTTTAATTCGCTGTGTACCTCACGTAAACATGATCATTTTAAATTGGCAAAATGTAAATAGCTGCCTACAAGTGGATAAAGCATGAGAAAAAGTAATAGGCTCTAAAGCTGTCACTGCTATCTCCTCCATGACCAGTGTTTGGCAATTATCTCCCAAATAAAGCGGTGAAATCGTGTAATTTGTAGCACTGTATCTGTTATCTTTGCATTAAGCAGGCGCCTTATATCATGGCACTGGCCATCCATATGCACCAATGGAACGCACTACATGAATGTAATTGCTGCAGTTAAAGATTATCTCCCTCAAATGAATTGGCCAAAGCCATAGAGCAGACGCACATATATTCTTATAAGGCAGGCCTAATGTTTTTGTGTCTCTAGTTCCTCGTTTAACCACTAGGAGGCAGCACTGTTAATGCTCCTCGTGATTGATTTTGCAAGACCCAAAACAGGCATTACAGCCCAAAACAGGGAGACATTTCCAACCATAACAGGGTGTTGGGCAATGTCTCAAGAGTCCCTTGTTTAATAACAGACTTTCCTCCCTTGGGTCTCTTGCTTGTAGCAATGCTAATCTGAAAGATAATTCTTTTCTGCTGACGTCTCATGTGAGGCGTTCCCATACATTGGTGAGAAAGAACGTTTGTTCATGCCGATGGAAATCCTAGTGAAAAAGCATGTCCAGTTTTATACACTGCTGGGACTGCTAAACAATCATTTGGGAATCTGAGAACAGATTTGTCAAAATCTCTTAGAATCCAGCTTTCAGTGGGCATAATTATTTGCCTATGAAGGCAGCAATTAAAAAAATATCTGTGTTTTGATTCGTACAGCATGCAATTCCAAAAGTGCTTGCTCATTGCAAGTGTCATCACCAATACTGATTGTGGAGGGCCAGAATTTCTTTAGTAGATTCTGGTGCTGTATTCTACATGTAGATGGAAACAACTTGTTCTATTTGCACCGACAAATGGGGCCATAAATCGCTGCCGATATCTGACCTATAAACACCCGGGCATTTGGCTGAGTATTCGGCTGATAGCAGCCTTATGGTGCTCCGCTGCCATGGGCCATTCTAGTCCATTGTACATAACCTTCAGAATGCTATTGCAACAACCAAGGCATGTTCACATTACAGAATGATGTTTATCGTTTTTTATGATTCAGTTGAATTTTAACTTGCTCTAAGAAGCACTCCTAGGAGGGTAAAAATCATCAATCTCTGCTTGTTGACCGCATTCCTGTGCATGCAAACCGCTGGCAATGCTACTCATCATCTCTGCTTAGTGACCACAGCCTCTGCACATTGACCACGTTGTTTCCCCCCCCCCTACGCGAGCGTCGGCACGTCTCTGCGTCTCACTCTTTGCCCTCATTAGCCTGGAGCAGCGCCAATCGCTGGTACACATGTCCATCTGCCGCTGATTGCGCAAGCACTCTCAGCCTCGATAACCCTAATGTGAATTATAGACGCTCAATGTCGTAAAAATGGCACAAGAAAATCTGCAAAGCGCTTACTTAGCCGGCATCTTGCTATAATGCTGTCTGTATGATGATTTGTGAATCTATTTGCTGGAGAAACATTTTCGTATCGCTTCTTCTCAAGGTCGCCCAAAATGCTGCAAATTGCCATGCACCGTTATGCTAAGCTTGGCTTGTACAACAAAAAATGTGGTTGGTTTCTTTAAAATGTAGAAGCTTGCTCAATACACATCCTTCAAAGTTTTAGATGCAGGGGTTATAAATTCTGCAGATTATCTAATACCTCCTGCTGATATTGAGGTCATTAATTCTACTGTTTACGGTAACACACAGAGGAAGTCTTTTCTCCGGCGGCCATCTTGGTTTATGAGCCTGACCATAACCTCTTCTACATCCCCCTTTCTTCAAACAAAGTTCCACTATCACATCCTCCCCCTTTAAAGCCTAAACCGCTTTATCACATCCCTATCCCTTTTCTTTAAGTAAACTCCATTATCTGAGCCCAGCACACAACGTGAAAAATGAGCGAGATAAAGTAGGGGATTATCTGCCATTGTTCCTTTTGCAGTTATAACGCCAAACGCAAATCTTACAGCCGCAGACCAATTTTGGGCAGATATCAGTTGGCAGCATGAAATATTTCGCTAATATCGCAGCTCGCATCTTTGCCAATCACGCCAATGTAAAAGATGTAAATATTTTCTAATATCGCCGCCTGGATCGCGGGCAATCACGCCAATGTAAAAGATGTAATAACTTGGCCAAATTAAAAGTAGAAGCTTCGCTAGATTAGATACCTTGGCTATCTGGCGGGCAGCTTTGAGTCAATCTTTTGTGCATTTTGCTGAGTATTTAGAAAGCCTCGCTCTGTCTGTTGCGGCATATGGCATGCGATAGATAATCTGTGTTATTTACGATGCCACGTCACCTGGGTGGCAGCTCCCATATTCAGTACGAGATAGCGGAAAACATGGCCAGCGCACACGATTAGATTTTCAGCTGTGAAATGCAATTGACTTGCGTGTTACTGCCATCTTATGGAACATCAAACAATTTGGGTTTGGTAATCTATAGTGGTAGCAATTGTTCAATGTAAATGCAGCCTTCAGTTGGTTATAGGAAGATTTCCATTCCCTTGGCACTCAATGTGCGATGTTTGAAGGACGGTGTACTGTTCATCTACTGCAAACCTGAACACAGTCTGTTAACCTCTAAAGTATTGACCATGCCACTTATGGCACAAAAAGCTTTCTTTTGATGTTATTTCAAAAGTTAAGGTTTTCACTAAGCAGGAGAATCTATTATTTTTTATATGGATAAGCTTTCTTACCAACTTATCTGTGTGGAGACAGTCAACAATTAGCAAGGTTTCAGACGTTGTTCAAATGCCTGGTTCACAATTCTCTATCTTAGCTGTCAAAGCCAATCAGGCATGGACATTGTTTAGGGAGGGGTTGTTTACCACCACTCGCTCCAAACCCACCATTTCTCTCCATTTAGGCTGCGTTTTTTCTACCCACAACAGCTCCATTTGTGTCTCCTCAAAAGTGGGGATCAATGCACTGCTCAGTAACTTGAATCGCTCTCTATTACCTTTATTAAATCAGCCCAAACGCCTCATTGAGATCGCTATCAGTTTCAGGGACAGCAAATGGTGCCTGTGTTACTGTTTTTTAGGCCCAAGCCCCCAAGAGTGATCACTGCTGGAAGAGTGTCGTTTCACAAGGGTTATGTATCATCTTGTAATGAGCTTGTTCCTTGTACTGAAGTGGTCTATTTACGTATGCTGAGGATTGGAACCAAAGATGTTTTTACACATATGTCTTTTTTACAGCACTGGACAACACAGAGATTTTAGCTACTCATTATCCATATGAATCATTGGCAGTGTTATTAACTGGAGACTTGAGACCAACAGAACCTCACATAAGGCCATTGAAGTGAGTATCATTGGCAAAAAGAGAGAAAAAAACTGATGCCCGCTGCTTTATGGCCATCGCATTTATCTTTGTGTTAATTGGAATGGAGTAAGCTGAGGATTGGTGGAGGTTGTGTGGAGCAGGGGTCTGTGGGCCTGGCCCCCTGGGAGACTGGGGTCTGCTCTGGGAGGAGGAGAAGATGGATAGCCCCATCTCTGGTGGTAATGAACGGCGCCAGGCAGCTGCCTGCAGAATCCAGTCTATGGTGGTGCTGGGGGTGTGCTTCATCTAGGCCACTATTCACCATTGAGTCTGCTGCACATGAATGGTGGTCATTTTTAATATGCTACTTATTGTTGTTGTTGATTCCGGGCTTATTGTCAAGCAGAGCCTTTTAGATTGTTGTTTATTGGCATTTGCAGTATCACCTTCACTGCTACTCCTCAAATGTGTCTCTTTCTCAACACGCTGGTGTATAGGACCATAGGTTATTCAGGTGATCTCTATTACTATATGCTTATCATAAAAGACCAGGAACACATGATAATTCGACATGTGCGTGGTGTTCCCAGCAAGTAAGCCGTAGCTCTAGGTGGTTTATACATAGATGAGGTGTGGATGAGGTGCTATCATGGTGGAGTGGGGCCGCGTGTGCCGTACATTACGAGATGAAGCAGCGAGATTTGGGTGGTATTTCGAGCGACCAGGCCCTTGATCACGGCGTATGTTGTAAAGTGCCCAATGGAGATGTTGATAGATTGACGCCATGTTTTGTTTTATCTCCTCCTAGACTGCTGCAAGCTTTCTATTGCTGTGTACAAACAATTGGAGCTTCACGCTTATCAACTCTATATAAAGTGTCAATGGCTTGCATACAAGGCGTCATCAGGGTTTTTTATGGGAGCATAGTGTTTGAAGCCGAGAGTAGAAACCTTTTTTTCCAGTCAAAAGGGCACATTACTCATCTCTGCTTTTTGGACGGATGAATGCGCTATGATTTTGTGAATTTCCATTGATTGTGGATGCTGCATCATTAGGAGCTGCGCATGATCATGAAAGGGAAAGTAAATAACGAAGCAATTGCAAAGATGAAATCCAGCTGATTTGCTATGTCTGCATATTGCAAAATCCAGCACTTTAACCTTCACAAGCAGCTTAACAATAGTCCCAAATGGCAGGAGAAAAAGGTCTACCACTGGTACAGCACAATCCCACCGAACTCGAATCGTTATAGAAATGGCTTTTGACGTTTGTAAAAAATAGATTTCTTGAAGATCAACTAGATACTCCAAACCAGCCAGAAATAGGTCAACCCAAGTCGCAACATGCAACACCAAAGAGCGTTCTTGTTCATATATTATTCCAGTCTCGAATGTCACACTGTATGCTGTGGGCAAGAAGAAGGTTGTGGGGAATTTCATCTGATGTAAAGCCAATTGAGCGTCAATGTTTACAGACCTCACTCAGCTGGGGAATGGCTGCCCCAGCGCGACAGCCGCCTCGGCCTAAAAGTGGTGGTGGCACGTTAGGAGACCCGGGGAAATAAACGTGCGCGTAATGGTGTTAGGTTCACCCGCAGGTTCATATGACTTTGTTACGTTAATAATACCGACTGAATATTTAATGACCAATGTGGGAAACAAACGGTTGTCGTTTGGCGTTTGGCACAATGCTAAGTCTTAATTTGCTGTGAGTGCTGCGTTTGCCGTGATTTTTATTGCTTCGATGCTTTATTGCTGCGCAGCATGTTCTTTGTGTATTGTGCAGGGGCTGGATTCTGTTGCTGCTGCTGCTGCTGTTACTTGCTATTTTTGCCAGAGAACACTTGATCTGCCACTCTTCATGCTAGTCAACACGGAATTATATGGTTTAGACCTGCAAAATTATCACATCATTCCCATTCTCTGGCTCACCTTCTACGGTGTGTTGAACTTTGCATGTAGCACATATTGACATATGTTTTAGTCCGGTCCATTATTGCAATGGTTTCACCTCTATTAGCAGCACCCATTTCACCGGGTGACACAAATGATTTCTGCCACAAATCTATGTGGTGACGTTTTAGCAGAGTGTGATGTTTGGCGAAAAGCGCTGTTTGATCCTCACCTATTGCACAGATTGTGTGCAGTGCAGCTCTATGTGTTCAAACGGATTAAGTGCAACAGCGAGAATTGCTGCATCTAGTGGAGTGGGAGGTACAGAGTGCTGTCAGAGTCAATGACAGCCACTGGTGTCTTCTACTGATGTACAGAGCAAACTTCGCCGATGGCCTTCGGACTACTTGGCAACTATAAAATGCGATCCTGGTGTAAAATGGTTACTTAAAAAGAACATAATTAACCGTGCTTGGTGAAAAGGCATATTTCACCATCAGAAATGGTTGTTGTTGTCCCCCCACTAGTATGATCAACATCTGCATAGTGTGCACTGCAAATTAAAATCTATGTCAAAATTGAAGACCCCCATTGCATATTTGTGATTCTGCCACATCTGTGATCAAAAACGTTGGTTAGCAAATGCAGATATCACTGTGGTATGATGTCACCAAGCCTCCATCAGAGCTAGGCTCAGCAGCAGCATTGAAGCATTGGTAAATGAGAGCTGTGGCAGTAGAGAGACTGATCAATATGCGTATTAACTGCGGGTGCCACCGTACACTCCATTACCACCACTGCCATTGCGCAGACTTTGAAAAACTAGAGCAAAGAAGACGCTGATGCAATTAAAGCGGTGCCAGTCATGCGTGAGAGGCATTGATTAGGATTTGATTAAGAGCGTCGTATGATATTGCTGGGTCGTTAGATGCTAAGAAGAAGGCAGTAATAGTGATGATAGTTAGTGCTCAAAATATTCCTCTAAGTCTAAAGGTATATACACCCTATGACCAAGTTTATGGGAATGAAGCCACTTTGATTTTCGAGTATTAAATTGAAGTGTTCTTGTTGGTCGGAAGTGCTCATTTAGAAGCAGAATCAAACCACATTTTGTTCACTCATCATGAAGGTTATGCAGACTGCCATGAAAAGAAAAAACTTTGAAAAGGTGATACTGTATAAGAAAAATACTCCTGAAGAGAAGTCCTCTACCTTGGCAGCAGTTTATACCCTGGAGAGTGGCGGTGAGGTGGGCCACCTCCAGCTCATCGTGTGTATTACGGGGGGCAGCCTCCGAGGAGCATTGGTCTCCGTCTCCCACAGTCAGTGGGGAAATCGGCCCCGCAAAAACTCTAATGTGATAAACGCCGCTGCCACCGCATTGACAGCATCAGCCCCACTTTTTTATGCATGAAGAAAAAGTGTAAGAGATAAATGTTCGCGATAAGATTTGTAGAGGGTGAAAGGGTGGAAGTGCCGACTTCATTCTTCGCACAGCAGCAGCCACTCAGATGAGTGTGTAGCAAAATTTTGTTCTTAACAAATGTACGGTTCAGTTTTATGTAGTTTTGTTTGGTCGTCGGACGTTTTGAAAATCTCTTACCAGTGAAATCCATGGTTGTTTGACTTATTCACTTCACACAATCAACGTGTAATGAGTTGAAATATCTCTTACCTCTCTTATCTCTTTATCCATGTTTTCTTTACTTATCCACTTTTTCACGATCAACGAGTGATTGGCAAATGATTTTCATCTTTATGAACGCCCTTTATATAGAAATCTTGGTGCGAGGTTGTAACATAATTTTGTTAAGAAATGTAAAGTTTGAGTGGTTTTATTTGATAGTCGGGACATTTTAGATATCTCTTACCAATAATGCTGGATGTTTTTGTATTTGGTTCACATCTCTTACCAATGACTACATATCTTCTCTAATATTTTCCTGACTTATCTTCTTTGCATGATGAACACAACATGTTATCATGTAATGAGTAAAGTACTATCACATTAAAAAAAAAACATTTAAAAATTAAAGAAACCATTACTGTATGATAGCTATCACACACTCACTTCCATATAAAAAAAAACTTCGTGTACAAATCAAGATGTCAAATGTAGGTGTGTAGTGCGCATGTACTGACAACCAGCGATGCGATGCGTTACACAATGTATTGATCAGGGCGAGCGTGCATGCAGCTTTAGAGAAGGAGGAGGCGTTGAATATGATTATTTCTGCATCAATCTCATTGCGATAATGTTACATTCTGATGGACTTGGCAAGACATACAAGAGGCTACAGCAGCAGCCGTCTTCCGTGCATCGCATGATTTCTCCGCCGCCAGTTATTACCTGCAGGATTTGAGTTCTAATTGAATTCTCTTGCCTCTTCCACGCTCGTCTGGCACACGGTTTGCTGGAGAATGCTTAATTCTGTTACTCAACTTTGAATGACGTTTGTAAATTGTGTTTCTACCAGCCAAGATGGATGTGGAAGAAATAGGGCTGAGGGGGTAGGGGGTTGGACCTCAACAAGCATTACCTTTCTTGTGGGGATGCTGATTTCCTGCATTGGATAGCTATCAATGCAGTCATGCACTTGTACAGGCTGTTATGCCATTTAGACACCGTTTATAAGATGCAGGATGATTATATGCATTTTATGTATCAGTGTTCATAAACAAACTACCGACCAGCAAAGCCAGGTGGTGTTTCCCATGTAACAAATCAGTGCAATAGGCACTCTGTAAAGGAGTGTGTCCTGTATGTACCTGAGATCAGTAAAACTGTCAAATTTACGGTCTAAATTGAGAGCATCGTGTTTTATGCTGTCGATTTGGAGCAGTAAAAAAGCACATTACGCACGGCAGTGACATATAATTACAAACTACACTCGTTCTGTCAACGTTAGCATTTCGCTGGAAACATTCGCGGCAGAAATGAGATGCTTTATCATCCCGATTTGTCAAATGGCAATGTAATAAAACATAACAATATCAATATGTCAACGAATGTAAAGACCATCTCACAAAGTTGTCTGCTGACATGAAAACTTAGTCATGTGCCCCTTGATACCAAGCTGGCTGTTGGAACGAACCGTCCATAGTTTAGTGTCAATGGATTCCCAAGCTCTACAATAGGTAGCATGCAGAGTAAGCTTTGCAGGAACTCAGGTGAAAAATGAAAGCCAAATTTCCATAGTGGGATGCGTAAATGAGAAAGCAAAGCCGCTATTTGAGGCCTGTTCATAAAGGCCTTAATCACAGGTGGCGTTCTACCATGTGATTTCCCGTCATCTTATCACAAGGGATGATTTATGAAAAACGCATGCGTAGATGAATAGCAGCGGCAGATTAGCTTATTTAATTACCATTATGAATGAGTGGCACAGCAATTTCCCACTGACAGACAAGCCTCCGCCGCACAAAAATGTCAGCCCGTCGGGATATCAGTGGAGGGGAAAACGTATGATTTGAGGATTATAATCGCCAAATGATGGATAGCGAATAAGGACCTTGCTGTACTAAACACAAAACAAAAGCAAATTTAGATTTTCTATTTAAGGTTGTATCTATGACGTTAGATCTTTAGAAGATGACTTTCATCCTGGTCTTTGAAGGCTTCCAATATTACAAATTGTCAAGTAAAGAATCGATTTTACAGAATAATATTTTTCAAAAGACTGGTATAAAACAAACTGAAAGATTTAGCATGCCTATAGTCGATGCATTAAATTACTTGATGTATCTATGTAGTACTTTCGCTACTCTTAGACGATGGCAGCTTAGTACTCTAGCAGACCATGAATTTTACCCATTAATAACATTATATTAGGAG
Source organism: Streblospio benedicti (assembly GCA_019095985.1). NCBI lineage: Eukaryota > Metazoa > Annelida > Polychaeta > Spionida > Spionidae > Streblospio > Streblospio benedicti. Next base: position 29,065,231 of record CM032660.1, read on the forward strand.
CAGGAAACCTGGCATGCATTTGAGGACAAATTTGCCAATTGTTCCAATGCACAAGGGTGAAAAATGCCTGGAGGGCAAAAGCTTTTCACATCTACAGAACCAACTGCACAACTTACGAAATCCTCATTGCTGTACAGTGCAACGTCTCTGATATTAACGTCTTAAGCATATATGACCCACTATCTAGAATTCCGTTACCATTATGAAGTCATCCTCCTTGCGTCACCAGTGATGACACTTAATAGAAGTTAGTCTGTAAACCGCTACTGAACAATTTCGCAAGATCAAGGTCTTATAGTCCTGGCCAAATTGATTCAACAAGCAGGCAAAACGTTGTCATTATAAGGGCTCACGTAACACATGATGTGAAAGATGGGAAGGCCTAATGTCTCTAGGGGCTCCGTAGGCAATAGGATGTAATGTGACGCTGTAAATGTTTTATATAAGGGTTTAGCTGCATGCAGTTTTTACCTTATAACGCAAAAGGACCGGGATTATAGACAAAGCTGTTGCGGTCTGTTTGCCAATGACAGAGGTGGTCAAATGTATGAGGTTTGCTCGATCATTGGGAGAAGAACACAAAGAACAAGAGCATTTTACCGGATTGTTATAACTCCTCCGATGATCACTGAGTGCTCTCTCATTCATTAAATGTGAATTGATTGCATGATTACCACAAATTCATTCATCTTTATGAAGCAATCATCATGAAACAAAATGAGCTATCTGTTTTTATGCTGTTCACCTGGGTCTTGGTGGCAAATACTGAATACTTGGATACTTTATGGTGGTGCAACAACTTCAGTAGTCATACTGACTGTCCTGCCTCCAATCTAGTGATGCTTCTTTCCATATACGTTTTTCGGTCTTTACAGACGTTCATTGATATGAAAAATCTGACTGTAGATTCATGCATAGTTTCAGAACTATTGGGACTGAACCTGATTTTCAAAAAAAAATGGTTGTATAATAACGTCGTTTTCATTTTTTATGACCCAATGTCATGAATAAATATTAGCATGTGGTGTTTGTCTTAGGAATTTATGTTTTATTGATCTTGTCATTATTGTTCGTTCACCCATTAACTGTGGAACCAACATAACTCTACACTATATAAAGTCTGCCATGTCCAAACTATTGGCAAATCGAAGGTATTGATTGGTCGATTGTCTCGTACTTAAAACGTGGACGCAGTGACCTTCAATTTCATCACTCACTTGTGTCATTCGAATCTTCCGAAACACTGCAAGTTTTACTCGACAATTTGCATTATTTGCCTTGTGTAAATATTGGTCTCCTCCTGGCAGCTAGTATAAGATGGCGTTGTTTCCCCCAGGAAGTAAGGCACACTCAATCAAACGCGCTCCTCTGCCATTCTCGGTGGCTTGCACTTCAAGTTTTCAATTTGGATTCGCCAGTATCTGGGTCATGGTTGTAGAGTACCTTTTTGTCCTCTTGCGTTATAAGGCAAATTTGATTTACGGTTGCGTTTTCCATGATGGCAGCTATTGTGTGATATGTACATGTCGAATATCGTACACATGATGGAAATGTATTAATGATTACATAAAATGAACCATGAAAATGGTAATAAGTACCAAAAATGAAAAATAAAAATCATGAATGACATAGTACAACTAACTTTCATTTTTTTGTGGAATGTGTTGAAGTTTATTAGTAGGCCAGCAATGCTTCTAACCTATTAATTTCACTGAAATTGATGGTTTATCAACCAGAGGCGTCAACAACCAAATGTGTTGTTAATAGGCCAGGGCTTCTAGCTTTTTAATTTCACTGAAATTGATTGTTAATTAACTAGAGGAGTCAACAACTGAACTCCTCACATGGGAGTTTATGCTTGAGGCCCCAAGCAGCAGGTTCCACACTTGACTGGAGACGAAGTCAATGGTGGACAAACATCATCAGCTGGGCCGCACTGCAGACCATCAATTTGTTGTCTCTCAGTTCAATACTGTCAACTAGCCTTTGTCATCTTGTCCCACCGTGTTTGTATTGCTGTTCAATACTGTGTACTGTAGCCTCGGTCATGGGGTTGACTTTCGATGGATTGTGTGTCTAATCGCTTCCAATGATTCTGATGGACCGTACTTAAAGTGGGACTTAGTACTGGCTATTGCTCATTCTGATTACAAGGGGATGCGGGCTACCTTGTTGGGGTCGACTTTGAATTTTTTAAATCGTTTATTTCAGTGTTGGTGTTCAGGGTGGTGGTTTGAGCTGCCAATGTAAGGCTGATGTGTTGGTCCATGTCACCCAGAACTTCCTGCGTCTTGCAAGGAGCCCTGTGGCTCTTGTTTGCCCATGAATATTGAAGGTGTTTCATTGCAAATATTGTGGCAAGGATACACTTGCTGTCCTCACATGCTTATGGATTGAATTACAAGAGAACCTTCTTCGTCTTGTTTTTGTCAATTAATATACATGTATTAATCAATAATCTTGATGGTGTTAACGTTTCTTGGGCCAGTGCTGCACTGAGCTGTTTGTTGTTCTCGCAAGTCCCTTGGTTTAGGAACATTGTGATGTGAAGCTTTTTTTTATCAAATCTCATACAGCAAACAACAGAAACCACATTAGGCCCATTTTAGCTAAAAAAAATGTACCTCCACATCATTTATGTTCAACATATACAGCAGGCTATCCTTCGGTCAATGTGTAATATAAGTTGGGAAGGAACAGACCTCTTCATTTGGAGAAAATACGAGGCAGTTGAAGAACAAACCTGTCAGATGTGCATCAACAATACACGAGAAATGCTGCTGCAAACTAAGTAAGCTTAAAAAAAGATTTGTCATCACATCAGAAGCTGCCATGCCTTCTGTCATTGCACAGATTACTTGTGCCACTTCTGTCAAAATCTGCCGATCCCAGCTATGTAGCATGACCAGTTTTTCTGCTTTCTGTTTTTCTTACCTGGTCGACATGGGATGGTGTTATTGTTATATAGTGCACCCAGATTACAGTTAAATAATTGGTGTTTTTTGCGTTGAAAGCTATGATAACAACTCTGCAGGATCTCAAAATCCTGATTTTCCACTAGCTTGATTGCATCGGAAATTGGCAACTGAAAATACTCATCTATTGGGCTTTGTCTTTTTCTTCTAAATATTTAGATAGTGGAAGGAAGATGTTTAGGCAACATGTGCTAATTTTGAATAGAACTACTCTCTTCTATTTGCTATTTGTCTAGATGAAAATAGCCTGAACACAATATGTTGTATGTATTGTTTTCATTAAAAGATTGTTAAATTTACTACTTTCCTCTTTGATGGACAACTGTTATTATTAGCGAGCTGCTTTGATTGATTTCTGGTGATTTTTTTTTTAACATTCAGGTGACGCAAATACCAGTGATTTTCTGCATCCAGGGATGCCATTGTTATTTCTGGTTTCTTCGTCATTGGTCTTATGTTGATTGACGCTGACGACCAGCATTTTGTGAAATGTCAATCATTTTTTTTATCATTTGTTACTTATAAATTCCGATTATTTGTCCCTTGTCCACCAAAAGAATGTGTTAAGTGACATATGACCTGAAGCAATCTATGAAAGTTAAACGCATAACATGGACCCTTTGGCATAAGGACACTTAAGACTGGTTGCACTGTACATGTACAGGTATTTCCAGTGTCCAGGTGGAAAACTATTGCTGTCCTGGAGATTGATGTGATCTAGGAATTTGTACCAAAGGCTTAGTATGTTTTTCTTGGATCATTGTCCTACTAGAGCATAGTATTGTGCATGTTTTTCTTGGATTGCATCATTCATATATCACAGAATGTCTATCTCTCTTCGTAGATGATGGAATGTTGTCCTTTGTATATCAGTCAGACTAGTGAGATCTCTGTACAGTGCGACTAGTTCTACTGGAAGTCTCAAAAATCGGCCAAGTCTATTTCGGTTGTTATTCTATGTAAACTATGTTACTGCAACACATAATAAGAGAGGTTCGACTATAGAATCAATTCTTTGTAGCAACACATATCTATCGTTATCGTATAGAAAACGCGGAGATGTTGTCTATCTATACACCAATCCTATCAAATTGAGCCCTGCTTCTTACAATCATTGTTTTGTCTGAAGCCGTTAATCTGTTGTGGGTGAAGACTATCACAAAGCGTAAATTAGCCACATTGTTTACCAGGGAATTCTTGCTTGGACTTCGCTAGGATGCAGAGGCTGTCTGGAATGCTGGATAACGTCTGCTAACAATGATCTAGAGCCTCACATTGATGTATTACGTTGTCTGAGATGGCGAGGCATCTATTTATTGTTTCATGCCGCCATTTACCACCCTGTTCAATCTAAAGCTTCAGTAGTGCAAGAGATTTATACTTCAATTGTAAATATTGTAGTGCACTATTCTTTGGACTAGATTCAAAGTTGCTTTGGTATAGTGCTCATTATAGCAGTTATCTCTATATATAGCTGGTGAATTGTATTGTTAAAACGTTTGACTTTTAGATATAGAATTTTTTTTTCTCCTTCAATATAACCGACCACAGACGAGCCTAGTGGTATGAAGTGCCGCCTACCACCCTGATTGCATGGCATGGGGGCCCAGGGACAGTTCAACCTTCACACAGGAGCATAAATACTGCCTTTTTGACCTTGGGCGGGACAGATTGCAGGACAATAGTTGTGGCATTTTTTTCCACGGCTGACTGCATCATGATGGCGTATTATCCTGGCAGCATCTCGGGTGGGTGTGATCACGGCAGCTGCCTTCTACACTCCTGTGCTTACAGTCCTCTGATTTCCCAAGCTACAGACTCACTTTTACGTAAGGACACATTTTTGTTGTACTTTTACCCCGTTTGCCTCTTAAATTGGAAGTTTGGTTTGATTACCTTAATTCATATAGTACATGTGTATATTGCAGACTTGCTAATATTTTGAGTTCTTTGATGTCTGTAAAAGAATGGTGTTGGACTGTACTTCAGCCTATTCTCTATTGTTAGGATCATAACCACTTGAATTGTTGCACAAGATTAACTGTTGGGGCGTGTTGCTTATTGTTGTCTCCATCTGATGAACATTTGCAGATGAAGATTCAGCACATTTTAGAAATGCTTCAAAGAATACTCAAATAAACTTACTTTTTTTTTGCAGTTGATTGTTTATTGCTTGTCGATCATTGGTCTAATTCTACTACTGGTAAAAGTTATAACAAATGGTTTTGTATTTGTGATTTTGTATTTCTTACATTTGCTTACAAGATTTTTAGTTCCAAGAATGTCATTGTCATCTTGCTAGTTCCATCACACTTCAGTCCCTGTTATCACAAATTTGTAACACCCCCCCCCCCACCCCCCATATTTATGTGGCATGTATTTTGTTAGTTATAAATTATTTTTCTCTTTGTCTCTTACACCAGCCTTTGCCACACTTTTAACAGGGGAAAAATATTCTTGCCATTCTTTAATACAGCAGACACAAATATATATTGGTAATGACTTCACAAACTTCTGCCTATCTCCATCCATCCATCCGTTTGTATCTTGGACATTAATGTATGACTGAACCTCATTGGGGAGTCTACACATGAAACTCACCAAAGGTAAGGAGGGTCTTTCTTGTGTGAGCACAGGTATTTTATGCTGACAATGTCTACTCATGGAGCAAATGCATGACATAGCAAGCTCCATGTCGCCAAGTGCCCGTGACACACATTGGATATGCAAGCGCCTGTGGTTATAGGTACTTGCTTGTGTTGTGCAAACAAATGCCTCCAGCTCCAGCAAAACATCTGCAATATGTAAACAAGTCGCCGTGGCAGCTCTAGCACCTCTTAATAACACGCCTATGACGTGTAAACTTGCTATGCTGATAGTAGCTCGGCGTGACATGCCTGACATGCTTGAATTATTAAGATGGATGCTCCTGTAGGCTTCTGTAGACATAATTCAGTGTTTGTGCACTGACTTGCTCCTAATCCAGTCACAACCCTTCGATGCCACCGCCGGACCATCTACAGTGGTGGACCATCTAAGCCAAGTTATTGTATATCTATGGATCTGGATATATTAGAATTATGCATGCACAAATCTAAAGATGGTCCATTTATGCTGATAAGCACAGCATTCAAGGAAGTGTGCTGGATCCGTGCTCATCAGTGCTCGAGATCTACTGCTGGTATTTTTATGGATGTTGGCCAATAAATTATGTGTACAGTGGGCAAACAAAGCATAAATCATGATGAAACAGATTGAGTTCTTCTCCTTAATCAAAGTCTGTGCTGGGTTTTTCTGTCTCCTTTTGGTTTATTGTGTCAGTATTAGTTATGAGCTTACAGTTTCTCAAGTCTGTATTTCGATAGCACAAAGGCAACAACACTGTTAATTTTGTTATTTGATAGGTTTACCAATTTGCAATTAATAAACTTAATCTATGATGTCGGTTCAATTATGCATTTTATTTACATTCGAAATCAAGCGTGAACTTAACAAAATATTATGACATTGATTGTGATGAAGCATGACATATAAAGTTATATACAACTGTGTCAGCATTGAACATATCCAACCAGTTTAGAACAGAAGTGACATTCTCTCAATTTCATCAATGTAACATAAGCCATATATGTTTTGACACTGTCCAAACTGATACTCTGATGTAGCTGCGTGAAGTTGGGGGGAAACTCTACAAGGCGCTACTCATCCAGCATTCTGTCCATCCAGCTCGCTCTGAAAAATGAGAAAGAATCTTTATTTTGTTGTGACATTGTTACACGTGCTAATTGCATAAGGTTTGCAAACTGCATGTAACCCATTGAGATAGACACTGTAAAACATGGAATGCCATGCATTCTTGCCATTCCACCTGACAGAGACGAGTGGACCATGACGCAGCTGACCAGCCCAGCTCACAGCTGACCACCTCATCACCTTGGAAACGGGACCACACCTTTATAGTGACCATCTTTGCGTTTGAACCACTATTATAAAACCTAGTTCATCTAGTCATGATTTACACCTGACAAAACGATTTGAAAATGGAGATTAAATAGAAGAAGTCTGTGACCATGACTAAAACTTGTCATGATGTAAGAATTCTACTTCATAATATGATGATCATATGCATTGCACATGAAAAAACATCTAGTATAAGAATTCTACCTCGTTTTAGTTGTGCATTGTGCTAGAAACACACATATATTTATTTCTGATGGTACCCATGTTCAGTGCAAGGTTGATATTTTGGTGTTTGTTGATTCGTCGTTTGTTGGCGTGATCCCATGTTGTTGTGTCTGGCCGTACAGCTGACCAACTATCACATTATACAAACAGCCGCACCAGGACCATCTTATTGATGGTGTTTAGTATACTATTAACTCTTTAGGCTAAATATAAAAATTTTGTGAGTGCTAAGAGCTTGTTATTAGACCTTTGGTCCATTGGTGATCGGCTAGTAAGACATATTATAACTACATATATTGAACCTATTGCAAAAATATGATTTTGAATACACAAATTACAATTTCTGGCCTGTCAAAAGGTTCACCTAGCATATAGATGCATGATTTGCAATATATAACTTATTAAGAGTTGAGAAGAGTTGTGTGCACAGGTCTCCTGCTTACACAGCCATAGGTCAATGGTGCCCAGGCCGGCAAGTTTGTCAGTCAAGTGTCCAGGCAGATAAAGCTGCCCTGTGATAGGTGGAGATAAGTGGCGGTCAGTTTCCAGAGTGACCTTCCTAAAGTGACCATCATTCTTATGGATCTAAAGTGGGATTTCCCTGAGAGGCTGAGTTTTTTCCCATTGGATTTTCAATGAGTACTGATGGAATGAACTGAGTATGATTCTTCTCACGGAGGGTGTTTGGTCATTTTATCCAAGTGGTCAGTTAATCCGTATCTGTTGACTGTCCAAATTTGTGGTGTTGACAGTTGATAAGAAGCCAACCTTTGAGAATACATAGCCAATAAGATTTGGTTATTGATGTGGTATAATTGTCTTATAATTTATGGTTTATGACTGTGCATATAAGAGCAATATCCCGTAATATAAAATAATATCTGAAGTTGGAACACGTGCATTGTGTGTGTGTGTGATATACATGTATATCACTCCTTTATGAACATCCCAACCAACCTTGAAACAATCTTGCACAAAGCTCTTCTATAACATATTATTACAGCCGTCTTATTAAGTAAAGTTATGGGACAAGTGAATTGTATTTTTTGTTACAGTCGCATTGTTTGAATAGACTAATTATTGGGTGCTGCTGCACTGCAGGTTATGATGTTTACAAAGTGCTGGTTTGTAGTGTCAAGTCAACAGACAAATTAATAACCTTTCTGTCACCGATTCGTCATGCGTTGTGTAATGGTCGTCATTAATGTCTATGGATGGCCAGTAATTGTTATATGAGGGACGGGTACTGTTTCATGCAGCAAGTCGACACTGTACTGTATTGTTTTTGAAGTAGAAATCTGTATTAAGTGTTGCTTTGTGGCGAGCCTTCTTGTCATAGGATTTGAAACTATCATAATATCCTACATGTACTATATTTAGATTATCAGTGATGTAGTCTATTAACAAGTTTATGTCAGTATCAGTGGACTACAGATCTGTAACAAACCCGATGCATAGTCGAGAACCGCAATTAGACATGCAAGACGAGCAACAATGCATTGGAATGCATGCTGCTGTGGCTGCTGCTTCCACTGCAGAAGAAAGAAAAAAGCTGGTGGCGTTGAACAGGCAATTGCCATTACTATGTATGTCGGAGAGTAAAAAAATGGCTGCGCACATTGATCAATTATCAGCAGGTGCGGTGTCTTGGTGCACATTAGGCAAACAACGCTCGGATTGGAGGCACCTGTCAAAGCTCACCTGCTGGATGCAGTGTGGATGTGCAATTTTCATGGAGGTCTCGAGGGGGGAAAAAACAGCAACATTTCAACTTTTTGTAAGAAACCTGCTGTTCAAAGAGGACTCATGGTTTTGAAATTACAATTGTTGGTCAAATTCTTAGAATGTTGAGTTAAGAATGAATTAAAGGACATCAAGTTCGTTTAGTTGAGTTTCTGGTCCGCTTTACTGAGATGAACCACTGGCTGTTTATTATTCAATCAACGGAGAGAGGTCGACAAATGCGCTGATTGCTGAATTGTGGCCAGCTAATTGCTATGAGAGACCCATGTAGATGTCCTTATCACCTTCAAGGGTTCGCAAGGGTAGCTTGGACCGTTTTTTCCTATGTTTCTATTTGTGTCTTGACTATTTTCTATCAAAGTAGCACCATGAAACTGTGTTGTCATTCTGTAGGCATTATAAAAGGTGTTTAAAGGCATAGATGGGACTCAAATACATTTCTGTTCAATGCCATTCTATTATTCTGTGTGTCATATTTTAAGGTTTTCAGTATTGCTCTATACCATTGTGAAAACAAGCCGTTTCCGTTGCCATTGATTTCGGCTACGTCAGGGTTCGTAATAACAATCTCAACTGAACACAGATGTCGACTTGTCTGAGCGTACTGGATGTGTTTCTATTCTGTCAGCAGAGCCAAATGTTGTTGTCCATGAATGATCACAAAGAGGACGACTGTCCCCTTCCCACACAATAACCCCCCCTCCCTTACAAACCAACTGCAAAATATGGAACATTTTAATCCCTCCATTATCACCCGTGGCTGGGCCTAATGGTTGGGCCGCGCTGAAAAGCGACTATTAGGCAAGTGAGGTGTTATAACACCATTGAGCTTGGCCAGTCCAGCGTGGAGCGGAAACGCTTCACACCCCCATGCCTGCCATGCCAAATGACTGCAGTGCTCTTTAATGCGTAACAACAACAGCTGGATTTTAGCTACATGTCCATTTTCATATCAAACAAACAATGCCTTTATGCAATGTACAAATGCCATCGCATTCCCCCCTCCCCTACAAAAATAACCCTGCTTGGCTCCAATGTTGCACAATTAACCACTCCTTTTCGAGACCCAAGCAAATGCAGCACCTGCCGATGATTCTTCTGCTGTATGTCACACTATTGGTTGGTTTGTGGGTTGGACAAACAGGAAGTGGAAGTGCGTCGAAGGTGTGCGGATCAATAACCCATCTCCCATCGTCTTGGTGGCCGTTGTCGTATGGCCAGGTGTGCTGGTCACACGCGCCATTCTTCTTCATGCCAGACGGAGAGAAGCCCTTATGTTTGGGGCGATACTTGCTTCTTGGAATGTCGCTACAATGTCAATAATTCGATACAGATTGTGCCTTCCAGTGATAACGTCTTCTTGACAATGTTGATAGTTTGATTTGTAAGGCAGGATCTCTATTTTATATATGGCATTGGGGATTTTATGATTAGTTATGTAATTTTTACAAATTTTCCATTTGTGAAACAAAGAAAGTACACTGTAGTGGTTTTGACAAGATTTGATATAGTAGGCTTGGTCAATGGTGAAAGACCATACTGGAAAAGTCTTTTTTGTAAGCAAAAATAACATGCTATGCATTTTAATGGGGTGTCTGATTTCCATTTCCTAATGGGGAGAGATGACATATGATCTAATATTTAAGAAACGATATATAAGACGCAATATAAGGTTAAGACAATATTTTGCTAGCTTTACTTAATAGTTCATCACAATAACAATGAAAGTTAAATTGTCTAATGCATTTTCACATTTGGAATGTTAAGGTTACTGAATGTTTTGTATGATAAACTCTTGAAGTGCCAAATGTTGATATTATTCCACTCACATTCAACATTGCATCTAAATCACTCATATTTTTGCTGTACAATAGCATATTTTTGCAATAAAATATCAGCGAAGCATGGCAAAAGCTGTGTTTTTGTGTCTGGTTCCATGCCATGCAAGGCCACTATAAGGAGTATGGCCAATTTATTCATGACTAGTACTCCTAAGTGGAAGAGTCTGGGGGAATGGTATTAACGATTGCAGTGTTAAGCTTTTTGTAGCACCTGACTTTTTTGTGGCAAATCATTTTTCATATTTTTGTTTGGCTGTGCATAAACCACACTTGAATAATGTTTAACATTTTATGCTTTGGTTGATCTTGTTAAAATTCAAGTTGAAGGTATCATCTGCATTTCGGACACATGGGCTTTTAAAGGGTCAATGTGTCATGTTGATGAACTGAGTTCCATGGCCTTACAATGAAGAGGTCTTCTTCGGTTTCTGATAGGTGACACGACAAACCAATAGATTATTATTGACTGAAAGAATAACAGCGATATGGTCATGATCTCTCGCTGGTGCCCGTGCTTCATTTGTTTGTCGGCCAATTGGATTACTGAAAAAGTGTGAAAACGTTAAACACACTTGAGGCACTTGTGACCACAATGCCGCAGCAAAGAAAGGCCGGTGTCGTCTGTATGGGTTGTGGAACGCTCGCTCAACTTGTCTTCCGCAAAGAATCATGTCTTTTGTGGCCGGCATGCTCACACAATAGGCCATTGTTTAGCAATGGATAGTGGCTGTTTGATTGGCCGGTTCCCTTGTCACACCATTGTTTGCCCAGTGGCACACTGAAGGATTGTCTCCGACCCAAGAAAGTGCACATTCTTGTCGCAACATGCACTTTTACTTACGATGCTAGGCAATAATCTATTGGGCACTGACACAGGGCTCATCCTGTTGAAGGAGTGCAAAAAATCTATTGAATCCTAATGATCAGAACTTTTAAGTTTGCTGTTGGAGTTCATTTTTTCAATGCTGCATTCCTGTAGACAAGATTTTCTTCTCAAACAGTCTATTTGGTCATTTTATCCCAATATTTGAAATTACATGTACAAACCATATTAGCATATGGAAATTCTGAAATTCATTACAAATTGTGTTTTTAGAAATGGCAGACAGAAATAGTAAAAAGAAACCGTTTGTTGAAGTAATCAGCTAAATGCCAATAATTACAGCCTAATTATATTTAACCCATGATACCGATTTACAGATGTCTGCTGTATTTGAAATCTATTTCCCTGCTACCACCGTGTATCATATGTTTCAATGCTGACATAGTGCCATCTTCATCACATTTACAGAGTGTCTGGTGTGCTAAGAATAGCCCAATGTCATCTTTGCTGCTTTTAATGGTGAATAAGAACATAATAGGCTGTTGGGACACTTGATCAAATTGTCTGTATCACTTTGGCGAGGGAAAAAACAGGCTGTAAGAAGCCAGCAGGGACCACGTGATCAAGTAAAATGTCGTCACTGGGGCCATCCAAAGGCTGTGTTGTAGGCAACAGACACAGCTTTGCTAAACTGGCATCCAATACTGGCACTGGTGGGTCCTATGGACAGTCTCAGATGTGGTATTTGTTATTTTTGACCTATCTACCTCTCAATATTTTGCTTGTGATTGAAATAGATATAGATCAATACGGCCCATCAGAATATTTTTACGGTTTACTTGGTTTAGAGATGTTTTTGCTCTGTATTTTCAACTCTCTTTAACAATAGCACAGTGGCTTTTAAATGCACATTCCAAAGGGCAGAAGATTTGTTTTTATGACGTCAGTCTGAAATATTCACACCTTCTGCCCTTTGATGAGCAAACACGGGGGAATCGTAAAATGACCCTGCCAGTGGAGAGATTGTTGACAAACAATTAATCACAACATCAAATGACCACAATGTTAACTGTGTGGCTTTGTGACGTAAGCTGTGACACAAGTTGTGATGTACATATAGCTGGTCAAGTAAGAGGTGGTCATCTTAAAAGGAGGTTGTGGTTTTGCATGATATACTGCAAGCTAATCTCCTGAATGGGGCTTGAACATGCAAACTTCTCTCAGATTGTCAGCGATCAATGGTACACATTTCATCGACTGATTACTTATTGGTACATTTCATGTTCTCGTAGCTTCAGTAATACAATGTACGTGTATATGTTGTAAACATACACTGCACTGACTTCTCAAGTACAAAATGCGGCCTTTTTTGGGCAGCACAAACTTTCTTTCCAGCGAGCACTTATGGAGCAATGCTGTTATTGTGTTACAAATAGCTTTGTAAACTGACCAGGACGAAGAGGGTACAAAAATGCTACGTCTCGTTTAAATGGTGTGATTTTTTACGTCTGAGCGTGGCTTTTGTGTGGCCCGCTCACTGACAGAGACATACGAACTTTGGCTCCGTCCTTCCTTGGCCACACTGCATATTTAAACATACTCATTTGGATTTGGTCAAAATGATCACCGTCTTCCGGACTAAATCTGTATCATCGTCGGTGAAAGTTCAGATGACCTTGTTAAGAAGGCAAAGCGATCAGGCACGATTCACCTCTCAGTGATGACCTCTGTGTCCAGCTGGTAGATCAAAATAGTCTTAATACACCGACTATTTTGCACTTGAGATTGTATAAAGGTAAAGACCTTGCATGCTACTCAAACGACTGCTATTGCACAATATAAAAAACGTCCCGCTAGACGGGCCCAATATATATAGACGTCCAGTTAGAACAGGCATCTCCCGTAAGCCATGTTTCAACGTTTCCTGAATATGGCAATCGAGCCCTCCACCCCTACAGGCGGCTACTGTATAAATAGTTGCACCTGTCTCGCTGGAGTGGTCATCCATCAGCTTCGGCTCGTAACCTATGGAAACGGGTGACATATAAGTAAGGAGCTTGTTGATGCTTGACAAGCCCCGCTCATTTCCCCATGACAATGCTCTTTCTCCCTGAGCTGAGGCAGTCACCGTCATAGGCACGAGCGCTTAACCCTTTGGCTTCCACTGCCGGCAAGCCCTGCTCAATTGACCTTTGTGCAGTGGGTTTGAATCGGGGATTTAATTGACGATTTTTGATGATGGAAGTGTTAAAATCTGGGATGGTTAAACTGGTGGTGGTTTGGAACTATAAATGATTTTATGCTTGTCATGGCATTCTTTTCAAAGGCACAGTGAAATTGTCACTAAAAAGTCAAGTCCCTAAGACAATTGACCACCCCTGTAATGGGACAACTCTGTTGTCTCGAAGACATCTCTAGGACAACTCTGTTGTCTTGGTGACATATGGAAGATTTTTTATTAGCTTTGGCATGTAGGACAGACGCAAAAAACGTGGTCGGAATATCGAGGCAAATGTAAATTACTCGTGGGATGTTTTGAAAACTGCTCAGTAAATTCATTAGCCCTGACACATTCACTGCAAAAATAGTTGCACAACACGCATGTCATTTTGACGTCAACTGGGATCGGGCCATTATTGTGCTACAAAACGCTACAACTGTATTGGGGAGCAATGGAGCATGTAGGGACTGCTATTACGACATTCTATTACAGTATGCATAGTTCAACTGCATTTCAATATAAGCATACATCAGGACATACATTCTCAGGTATAAACAGCGTTTAATCATTGTTCAGATCAGCTGGTTTTTAAATGTCTACCACTAGTTTTGCCACGACCAAACTCTGGTAGCCATGTTAGAATCACCACAAAAATATAACCCATGTTCCGAAATGGCAGCGCTTAATTGAATAGCATCTATTTAAAGTGTGGAAGAAGTGTTTGATGGGTCTTTCTTAAGGGGGGGCGGATGACACTGCACGCAGGAAGCGGCCAATGGAGATTCATGGTGCGGTGTGTGACCGACGTAATGAATACATGGCAGCGTGCCGCTACCTGTCGAGCTCCCGCTTTTTTCTACATCTCTCCACCTAACGAGGATGGATGTTTACATTTATGGGCGACATGCTCCTTTGATATAAACGGATCACGAATTAATCAGGTCGAGGATGAGAAACCGCACGATACGTGAAAGCGTGCTTTTTGTTGTTTCACTTTGGTTTTAAAATTTAAACCTGAAGGTAACGTACACATTAAGAGTAGAATTTATACGTATATTTATATATTAGAATTTATACGTTGGAAATTTACTGAACGTAGTTTATATCTGTCAAAGAATTTTGGGCTTCTTTGTAGGCTGGATCATTTAAATTCAATGAGCACTTCCAAAGACCTCAAGGTGGTGGGATTCCTAGAGAACCTCATTCTAGTCCATAGATTCCAATCACATCTGTGTAATCTATGCTAAATGCACAGAATCTGATGTCATTTGAATGTGCCCTGGTATAGCATAAGATAACCTTTACCATATAAAAAAAACATTCAATGGGCTTTTCCCAAAGATCGCACCAACCGTCAGCTGATTAAGCATGACCAACATGATCCCTGCTCTCTGCAGACCGATCAGCGAACTGAAGGCTTTCGTTTTAGCACAGGCGTTTCGGCGTACGCCATTCTTGGCTACTGTATTCGATTATCAAGTAATTTTTTGTGCATATTGTTATGCTCGTCGAGTCCCAACGGATGACATTGGGGCATTACAGAGTGTTCAATAGGCTGTCTGAGTGCTGTTTAACTTGCTCTATCATGCCTGCAGCCTATAAGGAGTGGTATTATCTCGCCACACCACACTCCTCCCTCTATATTTAACACAATCCCCACCCACAAGATGATTCGCAATCAGCTCGCTGCAGATATAACATCCGTTCAGTGAACAATGCGCATGTAGATCGCTCACATTGTGGAGGTGGTCTACTTCATGTGCTATAGTTTTGCAGAGTTACATCCTGACTGGTATAAGTTGATACTTTTTACCACAGTCGTTGGTTAAGTGCTAGTTTTTAACGTTTTATGGTACATTTGTGCTTAACGCTCAGAACAATTGCTACTGTGGAAGTAGAAACAAAGACTAGACCATGAATACATGGTGTGACGTACAAATGGCTACACCATGCTTTACTGCTGCAGTAATGATTAGCTTTTTGTGTAGCCTCTGATTCAAAGCACATTTGCTGTTATGTACTTGTCAATACATATGCATACTCGACTGAGGAATAGATTAAAGTGAGTCAGGTAATATCTTATGTAATTTATCCACTGTATAAACCGAAACAAGAAAAATGTATAAACAGAGAAGCGTTTATGTGTGTTGTATGGAGATACTTGTTTTTATGTTTTCTGGATCAATGCGATATGCGTTTTGTCAACATTTACCCCATTATCATATGTAATCAGCGTGGCCAGAATTGTAATGGTCGTACATTACTATCAAGTCAATGCTACACATGTCCGCTCAGCACTATGCATTTTTTATCTGCTATCGTATTCGAAGGTGTGAAGTATAAATGTTTCAAGGTCATTGAATACAAACCATTGCCATGATTATCAATCGCACAACCACACTGTCAAATTTGCTTGACTACAATTCCCCCCTGTTACAAAAGACTTAAGCGTTTCTGGCTCATTATCAACATACTATACAGTAGAGAGCGTAGCTGACTAGACTATGATGTTTCACTGTGCTTCCCGTCACCTTCTTCCACCATTTCACAAATGTGTGCTCTGTTCGTTGTCTCCAGGTTTCAAATAAGCTGAGGAAACCTGCTGTCGCTTGCCTTCCCAACCCCTCACAGTACCTCCTACCCGGATGTAAGTACCCATAGCTGCCTGATCTGCCCAGATCCGCTAACTAGGTCGTAGGTTACGGCATAGTAGGTCACAGTCGTCAAGATAACTTAGCTATGTTTTGGTTTTTTTGTAGCCGGCAGTCGTCGTTCAATGTTGCTACCACCCTTGGTGCTAATAATCAACATAGACGATCGTTTTTAATCACGTCGTTTTAGGTTTTTACTATGTAGATTGTTGCCTACAACATAGATGCATAATTGGCTATTGTATGAGTTAATACTTTTGTCTTTGTAGATTGGATTGTGGTGTAGCTCTTTCTAGTGAATGATTTGCAGCTGTGATCGCAATGGTTAACATACATAAATGGGCAGTGAGCTAGATAATAAAATAGACTTAATTTTAACAACAAGCATTCAATTTTGTACGTTATCATTATTTTCATAGTCTTTATATTTTGATAAGATTTGAAGCACTTTGAGCATTACTTATTATTTTCCATATTGTAGCTTCCATGAATGTTAGATGTAGTGTGCTAGTCTGAAATTATCAATGCATGTTCTTTGGGAAAACGAAAAGTTCTCAAACTCTTCTCATTTTCGCTATTATTTTAAGTGCTCATGCATTGTGATAATTTTCATATACAACATGACTATAGTGTTAACTCAACTGTCAAGTGTTAAAGTTCTGATAAACAACTTATTATAATGGAAACATACTAATGAAATACACAGTGCATTCTACTTGATATTAAATGAGCTCTTATATTTGCCCTATTCTATTTGTGCTATGATACATACTGTGTAAGCTTTTAGCCAAGGAGGGTAAAGCCCCTAGAAATGACTCAAACTTCCGTTATTGACAAAGTGTATGAGGATGAGGCGACGTACAAAGCATACAACATGGATGATGGTGTACAGTTATTGACTGTGGCAAAACAAGGTGGAGGTGTACACAGTCGCCTTATCGAACATGACGCTTTGTCAAACACGTAATGATGTCAACACAGAGAGCTTATTCTCTGCGTGGAAAAAAATGAACGCGATCCGTCTTTGAACTTGTTTACTGTTAATTTATTAGAACCGAGGAATCTTGACAAGATTTAATTGCTGCTCAGAAAAGTGCTAAATGCAATAGTTCGTGCGGCTGCTTCTATTCAGCAGTCTATTGTTGGTTGAAGAAGTGAATATCCTAGTTTTTGCCTTTGCTCCAGTTCTTATACATTCAATTTTTATCTGAAAATGTGCTCAATTTAATACATCACTCAATGTAGAAACGTTTTTATTTTCTTCTGAGGAACATAAAATCACGTGTTCAGAAGTATGATTTGAACATTAAAAAGCAGAGCGAGTGATCTAAGGTGCAGCTGTTTGCTAGAGACAGATGATTAATTCGAGTGTCTTTGCGTGCCGCTATGAAAGTGATTGTGAAACGGAAGACGTCACTTAATTACATGGCCTAATTGACGCATTACAAAATTATGTGGGCGGCGGCGGCGGCAGCGACCACTGTTTACCCATGATGGTAAAAGCTGACCGGTTTTATTTCCTTTCTATAGACTGCTAATTGTTCAACCCAGATTGCTCATTGCTATTATACATGGTTACATTAACATGCGGTCCTTGCACCGCCACTACATAACATGTATAACTGGATAGTCTCATAACTGCCCGGGGCCTATGATCCTTGATTGCCTGCTCCAAGAAGTGGCATACCTGGGGACACGAGTACATGGAGTCATTAGCCTCCGCTGCCAGTTGGTGATGACTGTGATTTTGGAGCCATTGCCCTGTCAATGTCAGCCTCTATTGTCAAGCTGCTGATGCTCATTGACAGAGGAAATGCATTGATGGGGCCCTGTTAACCTAGTTAGCCTCAATCATGAGCCGCTGCCTCTTGCCATGGAACGGCAGGAATACTCTACATGTGCTGTTGGCTGCATCATTTATGGTGTAACTGGGGTAGCTTTCCATAGGCAATCACCTTAAGTTTACTGATAATTGGTATTTTGATTGTCATCTAAGCCTTTGTGTCACTAAGTGATCATTGTATTATTTAAAAGTACTGCATTTCTTTTGTGGTTGTTCTTGTAAGTAGCTTTAACTTTGTGATATCGATGGTCAAGATTTGGAAAGCAACTAGATGATATAAATATTGCAGATTTCTAAAGCTTGAAAAGCACCGGCTGACTATGCACATAACAACATGTAATACAAGCCGTGTTTTTGTTATAAGCTACAACAAAAGCTTTGCCTTGTCACGAGTGTTAAATGTGCCTACAGTTTCTGGCGGTTTGTCTCTGTTTGCCATAGTAACCACAGCCCATGCATCATGCAGTGATCACAGAGGAGATATTTTAAGTTTCACTTTTGCCTTGCACAGTTTTAGACACAAATGCTGCTCATTTGAATTCACCAATGGTTCAGGTAAGATTGCTTATACTTGATCATTGAGCTGTTGCAGAAATGGGTAAGACGTCATTGAAAGCTTGGTCAGTTTTGATAGCCCAACAAACGGCTTTCATCAACAACAGAAGACCGTCTTTAATCCTCTTACTATTGATCAATGTATAGTACACGTCACAAACAATACAGTGACATTGGCACTGTCCAGTTGTAATGTTATTAACGTGCTATGCATGTATATAGATTATACCGACAGGTGCTTTCTTAAAATATCACCCTTTGTGTAGATATAGTGTGGTCAAGTTCTAAGCTCTGACCTAGAAATTGGTCAATAATGAAGAGCTTGACTAAAGGCATAGTTCTTTACTAGAAGCATTCATGTCCGACTGAATAGTTTCACTGTACTTGAAAAGAACACGACAATCAGAGAATGATTCATGTTATAAGAGGTGTTTTATGGGCTGTGAGACATAAAATGCTGCTACATACTTTCCACGACCTTGTACTATTCAGGTTTCGGGTGCAGTATTATAGGGAATGTGTCATGTTCGTGAAAGGGAAAAATATATTTTGCACCAATCAATCAAGCTGCAGTTTATATTCTTCGCATCCTTCTTTACTGCAATGAAACAGATTCTTAAAACGTTTCTCTACCTTATAATGGTAGCGAGAAACTGGTCAATCAGAATTCACAATAAGAATGGTGCCCTACTCACTAAGAGGACATCACCTTTATTAATCACTGACAGCCAAATGTAGTCTGTTTACACACTCTTGACAACTCTATTGCATAGCTTCGTGTCAAAAGACCAAGACAATAACACAAGGTTTATGATCCTCTTAGACGTAATTTTGCCATTTTCCGCCTGCAGCCGACGTCATTAAGGGTACTAATTTTACAGGGTTAGGCACGTAAAGGGTTATGTGACCCGCGACGTGTTTTGTCGCCCGCACACGTTTCTATTGCCACCATTACAAAGGATTTGTTAACCCTTTATTGATTTGCATCGCTTTTTCCATTGGGTTTGCGAGTTTTGTCATTATGATTAAGATTGCGTTCGAGACAAAAAGAGTGATGTTCATATTGTAGCTGTTATTGTGGCAATCACAATAAAGTGAAATGGACTTTGCACTTTATGGAAATAATGTGTTTGGGTAAAAGATGTTTTAGCTTCAGATTTTTTTTATTTCTCTTAGTTATAGGAGAACCGGTTTCTGGTATTTTTATGTTGCTCGTATAGTACGTTCGTTCAAAGGACATCATTTAAAGTTAAGACATCTTCAAAGCTTCTTTGCACAATGAAAGTTATGCTGTATGGGGTAATTTATACAGAAGCTGGCAATGTAATAGATGCGTCAAAAGATTTCTATGCCATAGGTATGGAGACTACAAGTCAGATGACAGGTAATACATACCCAAAGTGCTTATTTTCAACAGACTGATAACAACTTTAAAGATAAACACATAATTTAGCTTGCTCCTGAAATTAAGATTGATGCTTTAGTAGTTCTGTGTGCCAAAACTGGATAGTTTTCTGCTTGAAGTTGACTTTCAAGTGCAATTATCAGTCTTTATTTCATTGATTGGTAACGTTAGCCCCACTGTGCTGTATCATAAGCTGAAGCGCTCGTTAATTCTGGCAATGCTTAATTACCTCCATGGTGAGGCATAATATGGGGCTCTGGATGCAGTTAATTAAAAGTGCTAGCCGGCTGCTAAAAAATGGCTTTCCCTATGAGAAAAGGAGATGCAATTTATTTTGTTTGTTAATCAGGCGTATTAAAAATTATGGTCCTGTATCGGTTTCGGTAAATGGCCGTTGAACCAGAGCACCGAAAAATAACAAGCTCAGGCAGAGGAAATAGTGCTTGATAGAGTATTGCATGTAGAACCGATCGATGTAATTAATTGTATAGAAGTATTAGTACACATCAACGGGTGGGACCGAAATATTGGATTAGATGAGTGCTACTATTCAGATGCAACCAAAAGTTACATGAAGCTATCGATGCTGTAGCATGTTATTATTGTACAGCAGTGCCAGTCATGCATGTTTGATGTTGTATATGATACATAAGTACTGAAGCGAGACTTGATACTTGCCATGTCTTAATCTCCCAGGCCAAGCTTCTGCTCAATTATTGAAGATCGCCTCCTCCGCCAGTGAACTCTGGGGCCAAGGGCAAGGTCACTGTGAATGTACAGTAGAAACCCTCTAGGTGACCACCTCTGTAATGAGAAAACCTCTTCAGCTCAATAGAATTTCATCAATAGCGAGCAGCATGTGGTTCTATATGTTTTCGTAAATCCTCCACTGATATGAGTTTACCCTGACAGAATGAAAATAGGTTGAGAGTTTCGTTGATAAAGTTCGTGCAGTGAAGAGGGTTAAATCCTAGCTGCCAATGCAGTACTCATTATCATCATTGCGTCTATTACCTCATGGTGCTAATTCCACTTTGTCTTGAGGGAGCGGGATGATTGTATCGTGAAAGATTAATTCATAATCAAAATGGATCGCTGCTTTGGCAGTCGAGAAATTTACTGCCTCGCACAAAAATGGCACTTTAGCATGAATTAAACATATGATAAGCTGATCATTGGTTGTTGAGTTTAAAGTGAGCGTTTATCTTTATAAAGATACTCTCGGAATCGGCATTGAAATTAATGTGGATTGACTTCCATTAACACTGATTCATTTCATTCCTGCTATGGGCTGTTGACCTTGCTGCAATTTTAACATGTTTACATGTATTTGTACTTTTCAAAGTCTCAAATGTTAATGTGTATGCATATTTATTTGTACCTTTCAAAGTCTCAAATCTTGTTTAGATGACATTGGAGTGTTTAATGTTGGTAACTGAAACTCCGTCTACAATATAATTGTATCTCCCAATGCACTACAATCAAGCCTCGAAAAAATACGTTCACATGTGAAAGCTACAAACTGACATCAAAAAGCGTAGTAATCCGTCATCTAACAGCTCGGGAGTTGTGAACTGTTGAACGTTTTTTACGTAAGTTCGCATGAACGTCTGCTCATTAAGGCGCTTGAGCCCCCATCCCAATGTGGAGGCGGTGGCGGCCATGTTGTTTCCCTGAGAGCGGCTGTCGGCTGCCATGACACGAGCCGCCATCCTAAAGAATAGAACATGATGAATTTGTTCCTCCGACTCGCGTGACATTTACTCTGTGGCTGGTGGCGGATTAGTATTAAATCACGCTAAATGAATTGCTCTTGCAAAACACGCCGCTGCAGTCCTTATACTGAGGCGACTTGATGTAAAAAAAATAAGGGAATTTTCACAACCATATATGTATGGTTCGCTTTGATGTTGGTGGACGTAATTGTAAGTGATGAGAATATTGTGGTACCAGTTAAATAAGTACTGTGGTACCAGTCCTAGGTTAAAAGTCCGCCTGAAGTGTTGCAATGTTATCTCTAAGGCAAATGCTCTTCATTTTGGCAAATGCTCTTCATTTTCGTTCTTTTCATCAAATTATGCACAGTTTGTGGTGCGAAAAGAGGAGTTTTTTGTGGCCCCTGAATCCAATTGTAACCTGATCGTGGTCCGCAAACAAGATGGCATCGGGTGAAAAAGGCTTTAGTTGAAATTCTTCGAGTGAGGAAAGCGCGAAGCTAAAGCTCTATCTGAGATTCAATGTCACTTTGAAAGCTTCTGTAATGAAAATGAAACGCTGCGATGTATGTACACCGCACAGGCTGGAAAATTAAAAGCTTCCCGCAGTGAATAAAGTGGGATGTACAGACCCTGTGTATTAAGGGAGCTGCATTTGTAGGGGTAAACACACCCCTAATTACTTCTTTCTTTACATGATCAAAATTGCAAAAGATAAATTTAACACTTGTTGATCAAACTTGAATACTTTGGAGACCTACATTTCTTTTTTGAATGGGCAAATTAAACTAGCTATATCATTGCTAAAAATATTCAAAACATTTCCCTCAGAGATTGCAGTATACTTATAGACTGCCAGCCCAACAATAAAGCCAACTTTTTTAATCTGACCATTTCTCTACTTTTGGGTCCAGCTCCCCTAGCTACTTTTGCAAGTGCCAAAGCCATCACTATCACAATCTAAGAACAATACCCACACAGCAAATGACCTACAATGAGCATTATAACCCAATACTCCATCATGCTGATCACATCAAGTGACCAATCTATCCCAAGTGGTCATCATACAGAGAATGTGGACACTTTGTAGACTAGGAGGAAGCCATCAATCCCGCGGTCCACTCACATTGTCATGTGATGTATGATGGAGAGAGTGTGTATCAGCCACTGGTCATTGGTGCCTCTGCCATAATGCAAGATTTACAGCTGCCTCATCAAATGCTGCACAAGCTGCCAGTCTGCGAATGATTTCTGGACATGCTACGTTTTTTTAGCTATATTAACAGTAGCTGGAAGCTGTTCTTTGATACTCTAGATTTCGGAAAGCCTTCGTTTTGTATTGTTATACTTTGTGGAAATGTCAAATTTTATTTTCACACTGAATGGTTAACGACAAATGATGGCAAAATTTCCTCAAATTTTCAAATGTCATGTACAAATGTTCAGTTACGTTTGCAGTGGTCACCTTTTTTCAGTTGCAGACATGGAAAGCTAAATTTACTATGTTTCTCCTCCATGTGCATCAACATAGATAAGCAGGCGTGAAATTTGAATGATTTTTTTCCTTTCATTCATTCTATACACAAATAATCAATGCTCTGTCATCTACATTTCAGTGGTGACTCAAATGCACAAATTATGAAGTGATACAAATGGATTTTCTGTCTTCATGTCAGACGAGCAAACTCTTCATTTGGGCATCAGTTAAAGTTTTGCCTTGAAATTTCACATTAATTAGCACCTTGATAGCTCAATCTCAATCTGTATTGTCAATGACATTTGTAAATGTTTTCATAGGAAATTGTTTCACTGAAGTCTATATTAAATGTATGTAATAGAAGACTACAAAATCATGCTACGTCCTATTCATAAACACAAGTAGTAAAGCTATTTTTCGAATTTCTATACATTACATGATATTATATCAAAATGCAATGAATGTGAGCATATAATTATTTCTCCTTAATTTCTGCTGGTTTATAACCTTTGTATGATACATGTATGTTGTATAGAAGTGGACGTTTTTTGCTCCCAGTGTGACCTCGTACAAATCGGTGAGGCTCACTGCTGCCCATACTGCCATATGACATTTATGCGACCAACATTTGTATTATTGCACCTCGGGGACTGACTACTTTTAGTTCGTTTGATCAGGGATTATTTCTCGGGTTAAGTGGGGGCTTTGCTTATTACTGTAACAAATGGACGTGATCATTCTGATTTTATGTTCTCAACATGCTTTACGATTTTCTCTTTTTTTTCTGGGTTGGTATAGCTAGTGCCTTGCAAGTGTAGACATTAATAATATAATATGTTGAAATCCAGATGTACAAAAGTTTTTCTAGCAAGAACTGGTCTTCAAACAACCAAGCATTAGTTTGGATCCTTGTAAATGCTGACAATGGATTCTAATTGTATGGATTATTTGTGGACTGTCAGACAATTGTTCCAATAATCATAACCTTAACACAATATTGCATTTCTTTGCTTTGTGTATAGAAATGTGAACTCGACAAACTTAACGTTCTTTGGTTACATCAACACCTGGTAATTGCTTCTATTTATGCAATTATGTGCAATTTTGCCCAAGACAATCGCTGTTCCAGTAATTCCGACCCAGTCAGATGGAAAAAAAGAACTCGCAATCATGGTATTTACGTGTCATTGGATATTTGGTAATTCCAGTGCCAATTGATTTTGCTTTTTGTTTATTGAAAACAAAGCCTTGCTCGAAGAAAAGCGAACAATGGGCGTCTGCCATTTATTCCTCAACTGTTTATTTGAATTCCTCAGCATGCAGTATGGAAAGTGATCAACACTGCAAAATACAGTTGTTTTATCATTTCCTTCACAAATGAATTTTCAAAACATTCAGTTGCATAGGATACCAGTTTCTGGCAACTAACTTCAATCATTATTTTCTTCAATCAGAAAGCCCGTAGTCCCAATAGATTGGTCTTGACAGGTTGGATTTTGATGTTGTAATCTGATTGGTTCAAAGTGGAGTACATTGACCTAATTTTGCATGAATCCTTGACATTGTTATTGGTAACAAGACGTGGCAATCTTGTTAAAATCTTTCAAATGTTCCACAAATACATCAAACGATGAAAATACAACGACAGTAGCTTCGATAAAATCAAACATGAAGTGAGCGGCCGAAGATAATGACTAAGAGTTGAAAAATGCGGCTGAAGTCTGAGAGGGCCGAATAATGTGCCTATAACAAGATATCGATTCCACCTTAAGAAAAACCTTCCCCGAAATGAAGCATTGGAAAGCCATCATAGTGAGCTAGTGTAAGATGACAGGCTTCGACCCTGCCCGCCGCTGCCTCACGATTTATGGCCCTTATTTGGACGCGTAATGATGCAATTTACTTTGGTAGAAGCAAGGATCAGTGTATTCCGCCGCCTCGTAACAAATAGTCCCGTCGGCAGCCTGGTATTAGGGCTGATCACTGCCACCTACACAGCATATCGATCCACCGTATGAAATAGTGCAAGATCTTTGTTATGATGTATGGTGACGTCCACTCTTGTGTGTCCACTTGAAAATCCTAATTAAAAACCCTTCACCAAAATTACTATGGCTACTCAGAAAGCTGAAGTTGTGGTCATTGTGACATATAGATGTGCAAAAAGCATGTTGTCATTCGAGATCTTTTTATTTGCACCAATGCCATATGAAACTAAATCACTTTTCACCGATTGCGTCATTGGTATTTGATATTAATGGAATGTTAAGCCATCGAATTTTGTGATGCCTGCCATCACAGCTGTGATTGCAACTGGCAAACGAAGGCCATGGCTTGGTTCTTTTTTTACACCAGGCTGACCATTGTTGTGGCTGTCTTGCATCATTCCTCATACAGCAACATATAGATCTCACACCATATGTGTGCCCCACTCCCCAACCACCTGATTATTGATAATTGATTAGGTGATCAATACTTCCCATTAGCTATTGATCTCTGTGCAGGGAGCAATGAAAAGCAGTGATTTGTCAAATGCTATGATTTGTGTCAAAGAATTCACACCTGGGAACCTTTTCTCGCACATATAGTCATATAGTATTGACACACGTGGTGTGCTTTTGTTTTACAGTAGAACCTTTGAAATTGTCCAATGTGTATAACGAGATTGTTTGTAAATGTCACTTGTGTTTATTAGTTGCATATGCGTTTTTTGTTTACTATGGCTTGTATAGTAAGCACGACTAATGAAAATTTTGTATGTAACTTCAAAAGTTACGTTTAAAAAATACCGGTACTGTACCAGTCATTTATCATATTATTGTTGAGGCATTTGTCACATTGATATGATTACGCTACTATATATTAGCTGAAGGTTCATTCATTAAAGGACTGTATAACGTTATGACTGGTTCATTCTGGAATGTATATAGGTTTAAGACATATCTACAATTAAATTCTTCGTTGGTCAATGGTAATGAAAATGACAAACATCTGCAAGATGGTGCATCAGCAGAACTATCAACATCAAAAATTGCAGTGCACCTCCAATTATGGACACAATATGCCTCAGTCTGTGCCTAAACAGCAATATCATCAACTTAACAGCAGATCATTTTCCATTAGTGCTTTTTGCTGAGATAAATGCAGCTTTAATTGAGTGGATTTTACTGTAGGCAACATCTTAATTGAGTCTTCACAATATAAGAATGGTGGCGTAATGAAAAGTGTATGTTGTGCTCACTACTACGTTTTGCCGCACTCGAAGTCTGGGGTTTGTGAATGTGAAACGTTGATTTGCTGCCAGTGTTTAAAATGGTAGTGCCAAGTTCGTAATCCTGTTGTTGTTGCTGTTGCATTTTTCTCTTGTTGGTATGAGGATTAAACTCCCAATGATGATCTATAAAATTGCGAATGCTCCTTTATATAGACCACATTTTATAATGCTTATTTTGTATAAGAAGTTTATGTGTATAAAATTAGTATATATACATGTTTCGCTTCCATTTTAACTAATGAATTATTTTTTTTATATATTTTCACATTTCAGGCCATCATTGCCTGTACCAAAAGTGCAATGTCCTGCTTTTTAAATTATTTATAGTGTATAGTTCTATTTTTCAGCTGTACTCTTGATAAAATATTTTCATTTTATGAAGAGTGCAGCTGACAAATATAACTATACACCATAAATAATGGGACATACATGTAGAGCTGCTTTGATATTTTTTAATGTTATATAGAAACAAATTTTATGTACTCATATTTTAATGTTTCTTTCATTTTGTGTACTTGCAGATTGAGGATGCCATGTTGATGTTTGACAAGGCCACCCAGAGACATAGAGGTAAGAGCTGTTCACATCATGCAAAAGTTCAAATTCACTTGTCTTATTGGAAAAAAAATGTAAATTTGGGAGTTTTAAAAATTTGTGCATTGTACTCTTTATGAAAGAATATATATGTATATATATTATAAAAGAAATGAGTCAATTAGACAAGCAGAATGTATCATTGGTCTGCTAACATTAAAACAATCAAAAATTGTATGTTGGAATAAATGTTAACCTAAATGTTCACCTACTTTGAACCTCCCTATCAATCGAAAGTGTTTTTAATTGCGCAAAGTGAATGTACACTTGGTCTTGTAAAATTACTTCGCAGTGATGTAGTAATGCAGGTGTGAGACCATGATTTGTGCAAGGTGCTATTACATATCCAGTTTCTTCATTAAGTAACATCATAGGGCACTCAATTATTCAAAGCCCACTGCTAAAATTAGCAGTATTATTAGTCAAAAGTACTGAGCTTCTTTTGATGATGTGTAGCCTATGGTACCTAAACAGGAATCTTTTAATCCACCCTCATTTAGGCAATTTCGGCACAAACATGATTAGATCAGAATCACAAGTTAGCAAACAATCAATCTGTCCCATAACGTCAGTTATTGCTACAGATGTATGGAGCAACTCCCAACAACCATAATCTCGCTATGATATACTCTTGTTGATGCCGATAGATCTTGGCGTATCAGTCATAGACAGGTCTATAATAACCCAACGACTTCTTGTCACTGTTCCCTCCCTCTTGAAACCCGCTAGATTCGGCTGTGCGCCGGAGGGGGACAAATGTTTTAGCATAATAGGACCGTGCTCTCAATCTTTCGGGCAGAATTGGAGTGATGTTATCGGGCAGGGATTGGCACTTGTTCTTATAAGCTGCTGTCAAAACCCCATCGATGTGCAGGCTTTTTTGAAAATTCAAGGGACAGTGAAATACGACAGTGGGTTTATATTTGATTGGTTTTTGTATTATGACTTGTAGAAAGTAGCATTTGAATCTATGTCAATCTCTCCCAAACATGTGAGAACTGAAATGTTAAATTTTCTAGCCGAAGCGCAACGCAAAACTTATGCGTCATTTGCAAGTACAAATGACTGAATTATCGTGTGCAGATGATGGGGCCAGGTATTTGTATGATGATAAAGCTTGTCTGTGTGCCACGACAACTTTGTCATTGGTGGCCATGAGCACATTATGTAGTGATATAACGGCATTAGCCTGACCCAACGCTAATCCAGCTCTTCATCGTGCGTGCTCTATATCATAAACACCACTTATTTGCCTGGTACCGCTGTATGAAAACCTAATATGGGTCTCATCTATCTAAGTTACTACCCTCGCAAACTAGCTATACTGCTTTTTATAATACGGCGTATGCAAATTACCTATCTTGTCTGTTAAGGATGATCCTTGCCAGATCGTAGCTACTGGAAGGAAAGTAGCAGACGTTGATAATTGTATGTTTGGGTGGATGTTTATCAGCTATTGTTTATTATATATGTTCAACGTGTGAGATGAATATTTATTGTCAGTAGTCCATTGCGATGATTTGGGGCTAATTATATGAACTTAACGCTTTGGTCCTTTGAGGCAAAAACCATACCTACATTGAAAAATTCTCAATGTTCAGGTTGTTATAATTGTCCTAGGAAAATTTGCCTAGAGCATTGAATATAAAAGCAGAATTCGTAATATGTATTTATAAGAACTAGAGCTTATGTACCACATTATGATATGCTAGATGATATTAAACATTGGTTATCTGTAAGCAACAGCTTACCTTTATGTTCCTGCAACATTGTCTTTAGGTTTGTTTCCTTGTCCATTTTTGGCTACCACAACCTCTGCCCCGGGTCAAAGTTCACGGTCGCTTCATCCTAATGGTCCGATTTCATGTCTGAGTGCCATCGATAATCTGCAAAACGCAAAACAAGGAATACATTTACTGGATTGCAATGATTGCAATGGGGAGCTGGGAAGGACGATAATTGTGTGCTTATTTCACGCAGGCTTGATGCCGCTACAAATAAAATCACGTGCTAGGCACAAAAGAAAGCGCTTCTAAGCGCATTTTATGTTGAAAGCGCGCTGAAGAATCTTGTTTTCGGCGGCAAACGTGTGCTAAAACCGCACCGCAATGAGCACATGAAATGGTGAATGAAAAACGCTGCATCTCTCCCTTTCTACTCGTCACGATTACTCGCTTGCGTGAGGATGCTGGCGAAAGTGGGCAGCCTTTTGAACAATTATAACTTCATCATTAGCACAATTTAGTCAAGTTTTTTGGGGGAGATTATTTTTTTTCCAGTGGCTTTTCCTTACAAGCAGTTTGTATTATTTGTTTGTGCTGCTGGTACACAATGACCTGTTGTAAATGACATGAAAGTGAATGATTATATGTTTTATTCATTACGGAGCATATATTATATGATCGCCTCTCGAGCATAGAGAAGATGGTTATAACGTGGAGTATCTTGCATGGGGAAGTTTGAAATGTTAGCCAAAAAACAATGAGCTGGCGATAAACGTGGAAAACTTGAGCCATCTTCTATTCTTGTTAATGGCTTGGTAGGTTGGCTTGTTGTAAAGTTTTATCGGCATGAGTATTTCTGGAAGCCATAACTTGTCTGTGTGGCTGAGGGATGGCAATAGCTCATGCTGATGGGAAAGATGAATGGTGAACATGGCCGCCGCCGCAGCCACCGCCAGCTTTTATAGGCCACAGTGACAGAACGCTCATCATACAACATGACACACGATTAGATCAAAATGTTTACTGGCTAGATGATGTAGGTGGAGTATTTTTGCTACTTTGTAGGACTGCATTGGGCATTGCCATATAGTCATAAGAATAGTCAGTTTTTGTCTAACAAGAACACTTCTAAATTGGGAATGAAATATGACTATGGATGATATGTTATGGCTACTGCATTAATCATTTCCAATCTTTAGAAGAGCATATAATGCAAAAGCGAGACCATAGAAGCCTGTACATAGTGATGGATCTAATAAGCAGTGTCTGTGAAAACATTGTAGACTGCCACTTTATAAAGTTGTGGTTGCACAAGATACGTTACTGCCAATTTGGTGCTGTCTCACAGTGATTGTGATGTTTTCCATCTTTTATTGGTGCTTTCTTAGCGAGTCCATGTGTGTCAATGACCAGTGGGTTGTATGAGCAGTAAATAGAAATAACAATGAACCTTTTAAGGCTTAACTTGTGCTCTATTACTTCGAGAAGAAAAGTAGGAACATAACTTTCAAGATAACTTATTCATAGTCAAGTGCATAAAGGGCTGTGCACTCCCCAAATGAAAAGAGTACGTAATTGTAATTGATAGTTAAAGCAGCTAATGGGTTGAACCCTCAAGTCGGCCAAACCGTCCAAATCACAATCACTTTGCGGTTGTGGGGTGGTGGCCAGTGGTGGAAGGGCAACGGTGGCTGCTCCATCACTGTCACAGCCTCCCCCCACCGCTCCACCGCCATTACAGCCCACTCATCCATCAATGTCCCAAATACAAACATATTTGGAAATGATACCAGGCCTCGGAAGGTCACTCATGCCGCCTCGCTATGCCTGCAATTTAGCGGAGATTGAAATGGTCAATCCGCCCAATAGTGATCATGTTTACTGTGTGTATGAAATCTGTATGAAATAAAGTGATTCGTATTTATTTTTATATTTATGCTGGTCAGTTGTTGTCAGTCTTGTTAGTCAAAGTGGATGTGATTGAGCTATTGGGGTGTTTTGAAAGTGTCCCAAATAGGAACTGGTATGGGCCATGAAAGGGTTGCAGTTTGGCAGTGAAAGTGTTAGTCTTCGGGGAGGTTGATTGGAAGCCAATGCAGATTCTTGGACAGGATAATCTGACTCAAAATCAGTTGATCGAAATTACGGATTAATAGTTAATTGAATGAATGTCAAGTCTGCTGTGTATTCTAAACACAAATAGAAAGTTCCAGAGTCGGAGAATTGTAATAATAAGACATGAAAAACATACCAGACACCAACCACTTTAAACTTAACCCTGTTTTTCTTCATTTCCTCCCAAACACTATTGAACACTATCGATTTGCCTCACTTGATAAATAAGCTTGTAATTTCATGGCTTCATTATTTCAGAAGATGGATTTTTACCAATGTTTTTAGGCGCACATAGCCCTCCTTTAGAGTGCTTTTAATCAGGAAACATTTACCAAAAGAAAATGCTAACGTCTTTGGAAAGTTTAGGCAGTAAGCTACTGTAGTTTTCTTCGTTTCTAGGGTTTTGTTCTAAGCTCGAAGAACGTGTGAAGCTAATGGGGAGTGTTTTGTCTTATTCAGCGATCTTTCTTCATGACTCGTTTCCCAAGAGAGAGCTTAACAACCAGCGCCACTTTTTCTCCTCTTAAGTAAAATGAGTGGACACCATTTTCCTTGCGAAATTTGCATTCAATTTGTCCAGTGTCCAAGACATTGGCGTTGTGGCAATCGGGGCTCTAAATCTATGGTGGGATTAAGCCCAAGCTGATCATTACAGCATTATAATGCCAGTAAATGGAGTAATTTGGAGTGAGCGGTAGCGAAAACGTTATGGAGACGAGTGTAGGAGATGCTACTCTAAATGGTCACCCAAGGGATTCAGCTAAATTTATGGTTAAGTTTTCGATACAAAGATTGCTATAGCTGTAAGGTGACAACGGAAGCTAGCTCAGTGTGATAATTGAATATGACGTATGTGAGCCTTAAGACAAGCATGTGGCAGTATTTTAATTGAAAGTCCAGAAGAGGACCATTTAACAGCATGCTCATGTTATAGGCACCACCATCAGCCAGTGCTGCAGTTATTGAATAAGGGAGATGGTGCCCCCCAGGACCAATGTCTCTGCTAACCATAACAGTTTGATGATCAGCAAAGCTGGTGTGTCTAAACACAGTGGTGGCTGGAGGCTCGTTTGGCTTGGTTGTCAGTGGTCATGGGAAGCTGGAGCCGATCACATGAAACCACTTTATGGGCCCGTGGACTCCTCTATGTTCAGGCAGGAGAGGCTATGCTTGCGAGATGGAATTTTAGTAATTTTTATATGGTATGAAACGGTTATCTGTATAGTTGATTGGTTTTAACATCATTGCTAAATGGTTTTGCTGCATGTTAATGCACATAACTAAATTTGTGTATTCTCTCTATAGTACAGTTACATCATGATAAATCCTGAGCGTTTTTGGTTGAATTTCAGGATAAAGCGAAATGAATTAATGTGGTTTAATTTTGTGGCCTGATTAGTCACGTTGATTCATCTGACCTTTTAAAGTAAGTGATCATTACCACAGAATACAATTCAGTTGGCCTAAATGTACTGCTAAATTCTTTAAAGAATTTGTTTACTTCGGGTAACAAAAGGTGATTATGTATAGTTTTGCAGTGAAATTGTTGCAATACCAACGTGGAGGTGTAAACTAAAAGCTACAACAGAATCATTAGAATTCCTTTCCAAAAATAGGCTCATCACAGAGTTTATGAATATTTTGGGTGAAATAGATAGCACTTAGGCTGACACCGGATCATGCATTTGATCGTTAATATATATCTCTCTCCCACGCGTCGCCTCCAACTTTTATTCAAATTCGAGCTTGAAATTCTAAAATAGATGTAGCTGTTTTTTTCTCTCAGTGAGACATTGTCTTTCAGTTTGAAGTGACAGTTGATGAACAGTTGATAATTAATATTCGATAGTGAACTATTAAGGATAATGCTCAGTCAAAAATATGTGTGTTCTGTAAATTCAACGATCAATAAACGATGTCTTTTCTTTTAGAAGTGTAAG
This sequence comes from Streblospio benedicti, assembly GCA_019095985.1. NCBI lineage: Eukaryota > Metazoa > Annelida > Polychaeta > Spionida > Spionidae > Streblospio > Streblospio benedicti. Next base: position 29,098,312 of record CM032660.1, read on the forward strand.
GGAAAAAAAGACTAGTATTTTTCACCTTAAGCATTTATTGCACCTATTAAAATACCACAATGTCTTAATAGCTAAAACACTAGGACAGGTGATGTTGCATAATTGTATGATGTACACAATTAACATGGGTGAGATAGGCGTGCACTGTCATTCGTTAACATTCTGCTGCTTTACGTGTTTTGATGGGTTTCTAGTCGACAGTTTATGGCATGGTATTTAAATTGCTCTACATACTTTAATGCATAGTTTACATTAACGAAACTTTCAGAATGCACAAAACACATCATATTGCTTCTCTACAAGCATACTTGTTGGGTCACTGAACATAACCTTTAATTAATGTTTGAGAGTAAAAACATTAACAGGCATTGAACGTATGTAAAACCATGTTAGGCTTAAGTCCTGATGAGTTTTTACACAAAGAAGTCAGTAGTTATTGAACTACTGTTGTTGTCTTTTATCTGCCACGCACAAGGGCACTACTGCAGATGCTACCTATGGTAATAAATGGTTTTCTCACACTCAAGCTGCTCTTCTGGATGTGTGAAGCCACCTCCAAGCCCGGCTTTGATGTCACTAGAGATTAAGCATCTATGACATGCCACCTTAAACCCAAAGCTCTTTTTATGTTGGCCATGGGTGGGGACAAATCATAACTACATCTAGGACAATTGTAACGATTTCAAAGTCATGAAGTGTGCTTTTAGTAACGAAGCACATTTTGGAAGCTAATGTTTCAACTGTGTAAAGCTTCAATAGTCTAAATAGCATTTTATGTGCCAATTACAAACGACAATACTTCTTCTTTGGACCCTATAGATGCCAAAAAAGGGTGATTTGGGTTGTTTTGTCTGCAGGAGAGTTGCTGCTTTGATGGTGTGATGGAGTGAGTGTGTCATGCCAGACCCGTGTCTTAGTCATTTACAACGCTCATTTTCTGGCCCCTTTGTGAAGAAAATGAAATGAAGAGCTCATAGAAACAATTTCTTTCTTGCTTCAATGGCATCAATTGCAAATCTGAACTTGGCATGAGAACGAAACGGCTTTTGTGCGGCTTCGACGAGTTTACGGAAGGATTATTGAGGTGATCAGCTTGGAGTGATTGCCTACACATACATATATGTCTGTAATGGGATGCATTTTAGTGAAGTCTACCATTTACAAATTTCTAATACAAGGTTAATGGACAGGAAATAAGCATTTGACCTGTGATCGAACACATGTTCTGAAAGGTACAGTTATACCAAACACTGCTGCATTGCTGGGTACATTATATGCACCCACTAGCTTTTTACCTCCTTCGCCAATGCCATGGCAATGTCAGTCCAAGATAGGCACCCTGAATGATGCCGTCCCTTGGGAAATAAAAAATGTGCGCTACAATTAACAAACACTATCTCTCTTTATCGATTCACTGCTCAAATAGTCGTCTTCTACCCCCGCATTGGCAGCAGTTGTGGGGCGAAAGAACGAATACCCGCTTCTTCGACTAGTCTCAACATAGACCATCATCTGTGTCTCTGCTACTGCTAATCCTTTTTGGGCAATGAGAGTATATTGTGCAGCTTTGAATCTATTTGGCAGATGTTTTTTGCTGCTCTTCTGTGTAATTTATGGGAGGTGAGCGGTGGCTGTCCCTTTGGGCCCGTTTCTTTCACTTGCAGCTCTCTACAATTGGTCAATGATACATTCCGCCTGGAATATCTCTCCCCTCACAATTATCCAGCCTGCCTTTTGGTGGCCTTATGATTCTATGCACTGTAAACACGAAGCAATTGTTGATTACTATGTCCTAAATAGGGATTACCTTTCTGTGAAATTGTTTGAGGAATTGTCACATTTTTTTGTCGTCATTTCGCAGTTGTGGAACACCGTATATTGACTACTTTTCTGGAAGGACACTCACTTTAAGTGATTTGGTACGACTGTAAATGTTTATTAGGCTACTGCGTGAAAAGTTATTTCATGCACCAATACTCTGTCCACATTTGTTGAGCAATTTCACACATTCCGTAACACCCTATGAAAATTACATGTGCAACACTGTCATCAATCCAAGCATTTTTATGATGTACAATGCAGATAATTACATTGTACATTCATACTTTTGGACGGAGCAAAAGCATCTCATAAGTTTTTTTTACCACTGAATGCTCTGCCCATCAGAGCAAATCATCCACTGAAATCTACCGGAAGATCCATGCTAATCAAAAGTGGTTGCTGCACTAAATGTAACCCACCAACTCCGTTTTCCTTAATTCTTCTGCACATGGTCCTGCGAACTAACTGATACCTAATAGACGTACACATTTCTGTATACTGTGGGACTTTCCCAATGTGTGCATCACTGGAATCATCGTTGCTCAATCCAAATATGTATTAAATGCTGGTTTGTTTGTACATGTCCATTACTTATTACTACGCTTTCAATATCTAACGTGAAAGAGATTTGATTTTGGTAGTTGTTGTTTTTTCAGTATAATGTAAGTCTGAAAACAAAATGTAGTGTATGCAGTCTGAGACCAAATCTAAACGCTGCTGGTAAAAAAAATCAAAACCAGTGTCCAGTTAAAAAGGTGTTAACCACATGGTTTTAGTGCCTATATATCTTTAAAACTCAAAGCAAGTTTTTTCACCTTCTTACACTGACAAAATCGTAGCATTCAGAATACTTCTATCATCAGTTGTGAAACCTTTTAAATTCTCATAAAAATTGTTCCACTTTATTCTCGTACAGTACATGTATTAGTGCGAGCGCATCAGTACTTTGCAATCTCATTAGCGAGTCTCTTCCATCTTGATTATCTCATTGACATAATGCGCTCACTTCTTTGCACCTGCAAAATCATATCAAAAGTTGTGTGACAAAATCAACATGCGTTTTATTCATTAGTTGCATTCCTTTTTGTGTGCGCGCGAGAGTCATGCCATTATGGTGTAACATGTAACATCTCTATGGAAGAGCAATGTGTGAATCATTTTTTGTATACTCTTTTTTTTTATTACATGAAATATTTGAATTGAAGAGAAACTAATGTGTGTACGAGAACTGAATCACAGATTTATTAATAATAAGGAATGGGCAATGTAATGGGATTCAATTTGATAGTGTACTAGCTAGCTGAATATATTGGTACATTATAAGTAATTAATGTGTTAATCCAGCATTTGTGCCTCCCAGATTTGTGCTCTGTGGTGGCAAGGTCATTTTTGGTAAAGTGATATGACCTTGAGTTGAAAAAACACCAGCTTCAATTTAGACTTTTGCTGCAGCAGGAAGCAGCAATTGAGGGTGCAATTTGTACCCCTCATTAGTATGTACAATATATACTTTATACGGTGGAAGAGACTGTATAAAGTGTTTCTTGTTTTAGGGAAGTCTTATGCACACTTTGAATGCTTCAATGTGTTTGTAGTCCATATTAAATGTCTATATATATTCATATAAATCAGAAGATCGATGAAGTTAACCATATTTTTAACACATTTAGTTGTTTGGAAGGTGTTTTCACTATTTGATGAATGAAGTTATTAAGAATTTAATGATGCTGTAGTATTTATTTCTAACATATAAAGCAACTGCTTTTTTGTAATAAAAAGTCTGCTAGCATACAATACAGAATAAGTTGACTGAGGTAGTGTACATGTTATTACTGTCATTGAGTGAGGATTGGCCATGAGTATTGCAATGAGGGACGTTCTTATTGTGCCAGATAATCCATAATCTAGTGGTATCAGCAGCCCATGGTCAATATGTACAGATACGTACCTTATTAATCATTTTTGTAACGGCACCAGAACATGATATAAAAGTGTCCAAAGAACTGTCCTCTTCATCAATTTACATTTATATATCTTATTAGTGATAATTCATTGGCATAATGGAAGTTCATTTTAGCAGTCATCAAACATTGTCTTGGAAGATTTGCTATTAGAATGTGACTACAATAGATATAACCATATGATTTCCTATGTACTATTGCAACCGTTTAGTGATGCTGTCTCGATTGACAAGTTGAAAAGTGACAATCTGTCATTTCCAAGCAAATTCAGCTCCTCGTGTGACATGGAATAATTAAAATCATTACATACCTTTTATAATTGAAGAAATATTAGATGCAATTTATTTAGAATTTCCATGGAAAATACCATTTCATTAAAGATCCTCCTTCAAAGTTGACAGTTTAATTGAGGAAAAACAATTGACAAGTTCAAATTAAGATTGAAGTGTTCTATCTCCTGTTGTCTAAAACATGATATTGTGTAAACAGTTTGCACTTGAATGCACGGATGGCATTTTTACCTGGTGTCATTTTGGTATCTCACATTTTAAGAGCCTCTTAGAATCTATTGGGTGACTGCAGTGTCTCTTAACCTGGCATCTTAGAGGCAGATCATGCAGTAAATCAATGTGATTGCTTCAGTAATTTGACCATCTCTACAGATTAAGACAAGTCTTGCCTACTTCAGAGTTATGATCACTACCGGTTCACTTAGAACTTCCTATAACTGGCAATCTACTTTAAATCATGGAGGTTTGGGGGGTTGCACGCCTCCACCAGTCAATAAATAAAGGTCAAAGAGCTACTGGCCCCTTTTGGCAATGTCAATCTTCCTGGGCCTGACCATTTTGGTAACATGATGACTACATCTCTGGAGCTATTTCCCTTACTGGCTGGACAGTGCCTGCTTCAGTATTGACACATTAGTGGCACCTCATCTCTGGCTGAGTGTTATATGATCTGTGCAGGGAGAACAGACCTGCCAGATTGTTATAGTCCGGGTGAGGGGAGCTGTCCACGGGGTCAGGAGCATCCCGATAGGGTGAGATGACCCTCTGACACTTTTATACAGCTCTGCAGAAACCTCAAACCGTCTCGTTACATGATTATGGATGCACGTCTTGGATGCGTTTCTATGAGGCTGTGTTAAAAAGGCAATGATTGTTAGAAAAAGTGTGGAGCCATTAGAGTTGAGTAAAATAGCCAGGTGAAATATTCCTTACTCAATAGCTGTAGATAATCTTTTATATAAAAAGATTGCTTTTGGAATGTATAATTTATATGAAAGATTTTTCATTCCAAGAGTGAATTTTATATCTATTCATGATTGATGTTTACTGACAAATCAGAAGAAACCAAGATCATGGAACCTTGAAACTGGTTTTGATTTGCATATAACTACATATAACAAAGTAAGCAAATAATTTGTTTACAGGAAAATGAGCACAAACCATTTCATCACACAGCATCAAAAATACCAGCGAAACAACAGGCAAACATCAGCTGCTCCCATTAAAACTTTAAAAAAGTGAAGAAAGAAATGAGTAGATTTTGCAAGGGTATTGAATCCGTCACTGCGTTTGCCACAACAGCATGTAAAATATTAGCATTCAGCACTCACTCAATTCCTTCTCAATTTCAACCAATCAAGCTAAAGACCATGGAGTTCAGGGATCATTGGGATAGGGAGCGATTCTGCGTCATACATCACCCTTCTGTTTTCCTCGAAAATGGATTTCCCTATACCACTTGGCTTTTGCAAAGGGGATGATAAAAGGGCATTGATGGATGAAGTTAGGGGCAGGGTGCCAGCCAATGAACGAGGGTGTCACCCGCCCTTCGTTTTCCACCCCAAAGTCACAAACTGGAACTAAGGGTGGCATTGGAATGATGTACTGTACGTAAAGCTGTGACATGTACAGCTTATGCAATTGAAGATATGACAAACTGGCATTTGTTCCGTCTTGCATTGATCAATGGGTGCGTGGCTTATCATTAGTTCACAGTAAATGCATCTGTAGTGATCATGTTTTGTTCCAGATCAGACGGTATGTGTGAATGACCGTTTGATTCTAGTGCTGTATTTTTTAAATGAAAATTAGCACTTGGCCTTTTAAAATGTACAGTTCTGTTTATAAGTGCTCACATGGTGAAATTTCTATACTAATAGGTCAAGCAGATTTGTACTGACTGCACCTCCACAGGGCTTTGATGATGAACGATGAACGTATATCGACAGGTCACATGTGGAGACCAATCTATCGCCCACCGAGGACATTGTAGCTCAGCATTGGGGACGTTATGGAGTGTTCTTGGAGGAGCCATGTGTCTCGTGTAAGCAGAGTGATTCACAAGCAGATTGACAGCACCAAATCCTGCCTCCATAGTTCCAGATTTGGCCTGTCCTCATCAATTGTAAAACACGAAATCGGAGTCGAAATCGTGCTTATCCAATACATCTCGCTTTGTGTGTTTGGAATTGGAGCATGAATGTTAAGGCATTTGAAAGAGGCAGCACCTTTTAACAATTGGTGCTTCAATGTTCAATGCTTTATCACGTGTAGCTTTCATTTGCATAGTTCACGTGCTATGGTAAACATATGATTGTTCAGCGGCAGTGCGTGATGTCCAAAACAAGCTTGCGCTTTGTCATCATCAGTTATGGATGTCTTGTGGCTCCACATCAGGCAAATGCTTATGAGACCTGCAAGGAATAGAGAGAAAAATGGATGAAGTCTATTGGGACCATCAGTCTCTTTGCCGTGGCGATAAACACCTGCAAAAATAGAGCCACTTATGGATGAGTCAAGATGTGAGCGTCTTTTATGGCTGAAGAACAATAACTGTGCAAGTGAGAGTCAACTGAAGCCAAGGAAAGCATACGTCATGTGGACGAAAAATCGCTCTTGGTTCAAATGGTATTTTGAAAGTAAAGTAATCAGGGCTTCTTTTATAACTTGAAGAACAATAACATTGCAAACACCTTGTCAAGTTTTGTTAAGAAAACCATTCTTCAGTCTGATTCTTCTGGGAAAATGTTTCTTTGAAAAGAATCGTTCAAGGCCGTAGACCTTCAAAAAAGAAGCCATTCATTAATAAGTGGTGGACTTTGGACTGGACCCTTTGTCTTAAAATCATATCATCAAATAATATGTCCACTCAGGCCTTCACACACAAAATTAGACCACAGATATACAGAATCAAGTCAATTTATTTTGATAGATTACCATCATGAAGTCTGACATGTAGAAATATTGAAATGGTGTACAATTTTCATGGAAAATCTAAACATACTAGTTGCACTATTTTGATTTGAAATACGATGATATTGAATATGAACAGTAAGATTAATGAAGTTGTTTTCCGCATAATGGAAAGAAACTGAGCGTATCACCAATCTTACACCTGAGTGGCGTATTGATTGGTATATCATAATGCACCCAATATCAAGATAACACCAACAGTCTGGCCGAGCAAATTGGAACCAATACTTCTTTCAATCAATTGTTCAATGAACACAAATCACTCCATCAAATGAATGCAACAAATCGCCTAGCAAAATGTGTGTTGTTTTTTTTCACAATAACTAATTTGTCACAGTTTATCTTACACATCACAAGTTACAGTCAGACCTGATAAATGGACAGATAATTCTGGTAAAGAAACCTCATTAACTGAACACAAAATCAGTTACCTGTTTTGTTTTGTTTTAATCTGAAAGCTAACTTACATACACGTTCATCTTTTTGTGATGAGTTTTGTTCTAGTGATGGTTATTAGATGCAATACGATAACATTCTTCCATTCACAGCAATCATGGCACAGAATGTCGCCGTTGCATTTTATTCACAAAGCCATATCATTCTGGCATTGAATATATAAGAACCTCCAATTAAGACCACCTCTATTGAGACCCCCTAAATAACGTGTCATAGTCCCAAACCTTCATACCAAAATGAACCTCTGTATAGAGACCACCTCTCGATTGAGACCACCTAACACTGGTCCCAAAGGTGGTCCTAATAGAGAGGTTCTACTGTACACATTTCCCCTCCAATGGTGTCCCCGTGGGCAGGTTGCACTGTCCACGAGCGGGGTTTGGAGCTTGTGGGTTTATCCAGTATCAAGGTGAGGGGCCCCTGATTGCTGTAGCTCGACAGCTTATCATATTCATGGGCATGATCAGGCCGGGCTACACCACTGTTTGCCCTGTGAATACGCTTCCCATGTAAAGCATCAGGTACTTTGCGAGGAAAAACACACCTTTTGATGATGCGCCGTCAATAGACTGTATTATTCTGGAAATGGAATCTTAAAATTTATAGTTAACTTAGGTGTCGGTGGTTAAATGTGCGAAGTAATCGTTACAATGAGTGAATCAATGTTGTGTTTTGTATGCAGAGAATGTTGCAACATCGCGGCGAACAATCTTAGAACAATTACACATGATCTTGCTTCATTGCTGCTGAAAAATAGCTGCAGGTTGAATAGAAAGTAAGCAGAGACACTTAACAGTAGGCCTCATCACGTGCTGAAATCTAGATGCTGTTTATGTTCAACATGAAGTCTTCATCAGGGATGATGACAGGGAAATAAATGCCATGCAGTAGAAACCTGCAAAGTGAGCATTGCATTGCATTGCAATGGCCATGCATGATGCATGCGCTCTGATATGTTATACTGACTGGTGAGTGCATCTGTCAGTCTCTAATCATAGTTCAAGCTGAAAGCAATGGTTTCTTAACACAAAGTGGCTATGTGTATAAAAAAACGTGATGCACAATATCTGACAGCAAATATAGACTCAACTTGTATCGTAAACTCCCCTGTTTGAGAAAGACTGTCGTTTTAATAGAGTCGCACTGGAGAATTATGATACACCGAGTACACAATGCGCCCATACTGTGTAGTAGATCTGAAGCTTGCCTTGTGTTGATCACGTCAATAAACGGGTGAAACCGGAGGCCGACCTGAAGATTAAATGGACAGACAGATAGCAGGATTCCCTGTGTTATTTCTGGGCTCCAGTTTCCCCCAGATCATGGTTGATTGTTGAGAAGGATCGGTCCAGATGCATAGGGATTGATACATTTGCCGTCTTCACTTATTTAATGGAGAGTTTTATTGAAATGTGTGATGGATGAGGGTGCTGATGGTCGGAAAGGTGATTTTAAGGTGTGCAAACTCTTTGTGTTTTGAAAGCTATGTGGTGAAAAGCATTCACAAGTTGAACAAGTATCCAGATTTTTAAGATTTCACCAAAGCTTATAGAATTAAGACTTCACCATCAGTATATTTTGCATATCTTGGAAGCCCTTGGAAGTTTATCACAATTGTTGTTGCACAGTAGCAGTGTTTCTTGGCACCTTGAGAACCAATAGATAGCTGGCTACTGTTCTAGCGTCTAGTCAGCATAAGCAAGCATCATATTAGGCTATCATGATCAGGGGTGGTCTTCTATTAAGTTTGCACCGTATCCTTTGTTGTCATTAAGACCAGATAGCAGCCTACTGTTCTGGCCCAATGCACGGACACATCTTGCTTTGATTCCATTGCAGAAGCTACTGAATGTCAAAGTTTTTCGTAAATATACACAGCAGTTGTGTATACTGGTGCAAGGAGAAGTGCCACGCATTGTGATTGAGGCTACTAAGTGCTGCAATATTTCAGCCTCGGGCCTGATTTATCGTCAGACTGCAGACGTCTTAATGGCGAGGAATTTGTACACGTTTACTACTTCGCACTTCCCAATATGCCCACTGATTTTCCTTATTGCTCTATGTTCTAATTGACATACACAATGTGCATATCTGTGGAAAACAAGTGCAGGTAGACTTTCTGTTTTCTTATAATCATCTAGGTTATTGGTTTGTTTAGACTATGTTTTTTAAAATTATAATGACAAAATCATGCAGAAAAACACAAACTAGCTAATATGTCAACAAATCAGTCTTCTGCAATTGTAATGAAAACATGAAACAAACTACGAAACCATCAACAGCAGCAGTAATAACAGAGCAGTAGAAATTCGAGCATTGGGATTTATACATTCACATCTAGTAGCGTGTGTGTGAGCGATAGGCCTCTCGTTACACAATGAAATTGATGTGATTGAAGTACAAGGTCCGCACTAATGTGGGATGATGATTATGATGATGGTGGGAAGTTCTCATAACAGCCTTGGTCGTCGAATCTCTACATTGTCAGATTTGGGGTGATTCAGGCTATCAGCACTGAGAAATCTACAAAACATCTGAACAGATAAACAGATCAAGGTGAATATGATGAATGCTGTTGATTATGGAGTTTCTTTCAAGTATTTAGTCCAAGGATAGCGCTCAACCATGATCCAATCAAATTGCTCCATAATGGTCCTATCGAATATCATAACCAAAGTGGACCTGTTTCATTCAATTGAATGCACGGGCCTCATGTCCACTAATAGATGGATGGCTCAATCATTCTGCCGTTAACATCTGTGGTGTCCAGTTGCACTGACCACACTGACCACATTCCCAGTGCATTGTGAGCATGGGAAAGCCATTAACACAGACATAATACAGCAATCTTATTCATCTGACCAATGCAATATAATACGCAGATCAGCCAGCCCTTTAAATCAGCCAGTGAGATAATGATGGTTGCTGAAATCTCTGCATCATCCATGGTCTCAATAGACATAGACATTGCAGGATCTTTGAAGTGACCAACTAGTTGGCAGAATCAAACGGTCACTTTACTCATGGTAGAGAGAGAGCATAGTCAGATATACATATAATCCCTGCATGGAAGAATTTTCTGTCCTTAATAGGTAGTATAACTAAAGAGGGTTGTCTTTGTGAGAGGGTCTTACTGTACTATCAGTTGCCATCATCACATTATGCTTGAAATCACTTTCCCCGACCACAGCAACATCATCCCTGGCCTATGCCACTGACCCCATCTAGTCCATGCCATTTCGCCAACTAGTTTATAGTTATGCCCCTTGGCCCTGTGAAACTGAGTATACCCTGCACCCCTGACCTCACATAGGCCCATGAAACTGTGTATATTGTGCTACATGAGGCAGAACATGCTCTATGGACAATTGTATCACATCTGACCTCTGCAGCGCTGGTAGTTAATGCTTTTTGACCTGGTTGCTGGAGCCCACAAAAGCATTTGATCATGTTATGTATTGACATTAGATGTCCAAGCTGGGATGGACTAGGCTGGTTCAAATATACAAAACCGGGATGTTGTGAAATGTGTGAACAACACACAACTGATGGGCTCAACCTTGGGATTGTCTAACAACTATATGTCAATAGAATTGCAAAGGCTCGCTTTAGAATTGATAGGTTTTGATTATTTTGGTGCTTTGTAAAATATATCATGATCACTGAGTTGTTGTCATGTAGTGTTATGTTGTAATACACATTCTGAAGAAACAATGATACATTCTGTGTAAAATCCTTTATTATGATACTTGCACTCATGTGTAGTGCCATGTTCTACTGTTATTATAGAACTAATAATATTTTTCTTTCATTTCAGGTGAGTTTCCTTTTCGTGTACGTTCCAGTCTGGTAAGATCTCTCTGTTCTAAACCTAATTAAATGTAAATGTAAATACACCACATGGAACTGTTGCAAACAGAGTCTAGGTGCTATTTTTATTAATTGAGAACCTAAACACAATTAGAGAGCACACCAGTCGTCCAAACATGATGTGTTACTGGTTAAGCAGAGTTTACAATATGTAACTGACCACCAGAATGGACGTGACTCCCCTGTTTATTATATAGATGTACATGATCTCCATGTAACAGTTGCCCAACCCTTTCACTATTTACAGTGATTTATAATAATTACTGTAACAGAATCATGCAGCAATTTTACAATCCATCTTTAATCTATGCCAATGACTTAGGATGTAGATGATGCAAAAGCGTCTGAACTCATGGATAATGAACTATATAAACTATAAAACTTGTACTTTACATGTACTAATGCCCCGCAAAGAAAACAGATCACCATGCTGTTATGAAAACCAATCAGTGCGAGAGAATCAGTAGAGATGCAGTATTTCACTATTATGCTGTATTCACAGCAGGCCCAGTGATCCCAATGACCATCAGGAGCCCTGCGATCAAGGCCCGATCACCACAATGGGGCCCGTGCAGGTCACACGCTCTCCAATTTGTGGGCCGGGAGGGAGGGGAGGTCAGGGGTCGCTGGGGGTGGAGCAGGTCGCGGCTACTGACAGACTCGGATTAGTGAAGCATTGATTTTCTAACTTGTACACAATCATCTCCAATGATAATGATCTGTAGGAGGGATTGACTGTAGGCGTTGGTCAAGATGATTTACAAAGGTGGCCTGGCCATTGATGTTTTGTTCTACATTTAATGGAATGTATGGCATGATAAGCTTGTAGCAGGAGTTAGGAAAATTGAAAAGTGTAAGTAGATTTAAATGCTGCAGTGTCGATTTTAGCTTTTCCACAAGATGTGTGTCAATTGGGCCAATGGCAGCAGTTGTTTACCAGCTGGTGTTTATTTGTAAACAGATTCCACATCAAAGTTGCAGCTGTTAATTACAAACACCATGCTATTGTTGCCAAGTGTGCTCCGCCCAGGTGGCTCGTGGTCCAGAGCAAACGGATTATGCAACACTTTTGCTTTAGTCTTTCATGCTTACCATTGGCAGTGATTTGCATTATGTAAGTGATGTGGCCAATTATAAACGCTATCATCTTTGTTTACAACAGCTCAGAGTAATTAAGATGACAAGCACTAGATGTAGTTTTATCCTAAATGTAGAAAATTTCACAACTGATTAAGAATTGATCTTACCCTGCCTTAAACTTCACTTCAGATGAGAGCATATAGTAGTGTGTAACCACATCTACCTAAGCACAAATAACATCACAATATTGCACAGATAACATCAGAACAGTCTGCATTAAACTTGAGCTGAGCGTGAGAACAATGCCACCTATCCCCAGGCCATGTAAACTGGGGGCATTTTGCACATGCCTCCCCCTTTCTACTAAGTGCCCATAATGTGGTGCAACATACACAGTTCTTTATCAAATTTCAACCTAATGGCTGTCCTCCCAATGCCACAAGGTCACAATATAAGCCGCGCATGGCATCTCATCTGTATATTTTGGTAGTTCAATTCTTGCATATTTGACAAATTGTTTCTTTACCAAAAAGCTCCTCAAACATTTTGTAATCACAGCCACAGATCTTTGGCTCCCTTTTTGCCGTCTAAAAAAAAGATTGGTAATGAGCTGTTCAGAGAAGCAAAATCTGCTGGATTTATAGGCACGGGTGCTTCAATAACTGGTGCAGGGCGTGTCTGGAGGCCACAAGGCCAGGGCTCTCTGGTCCCAGGCAGGGTCTAGCCTCCCAGCCAACAAACCTGATTGGCCCAGCTCACTGGTATAGGTCCAATTACTGCTACACCGTGATTGATCATAACACAATTAATGGACTTTATTATAATATTTCACCACTGCTCCCAGATCACTCTCAGGTGTTGGATCATAGCAAGGTAAAGTGATACTGCATCATAGGTGAATGTTATGTGGTATTGAAGGATGACCTATGGAACTGGCTTTGAATAACTTCATAATGCAAACATATGTACATTGTTATTCTACGGAATTTTAGTTATGATGAAAGTTCTCTGTGAAGAAATTGCATACGTTATCTATGGACAAAGCTCCTGATTGCAAAATAGGAAACCCAGACACTTTATAGACTACGAATTTCACCATCGTATGTCATCTCCACTACTTAAAAAAATGTTTACAAACTTGCAGCAAATAACATATCATTTGAAGATTGGAATTTGATAATTTGCATGTAATCTGTTTATTATGCAAAACATGGTGATGACATGTGACCTCTCTTTTTAAACAAGATAATCTTCAAATGCAAAACATAAGATTCTGAACATGCTTTGATTGATGAATTACAAAGTGCTGAAAAGCCTGGCAATGATGACGTCCAAAACACTTGTCAAGACGCGTAATGGAAACCTTTGATGTACTAAATCTACTGCAATACAAATCGTTTTTAACATGAATTAGAAGTGAAAGGTAGAAACGGATGAGCATGTAAGGGGTGAAATGTCAAAAATCATATTGCAATGATGTGGGCTATTTAAAGGTAGATTCCCACCATAATAACATCAAATTTAGGAAATGTGGAATTTTCATCAATTGATTGTTTCATGAAACTATCAGACAATACTAAGATGAGACAATACTAAGATGATATAATCACAACATTCCTAAAACATGGCATTCTAATCTGTAGAGCGAAATCACATCTGTGAGATCTAAGTACATGTAGGTGATTTTTGTTGTCAAACGAACAGATTCCAAATGTAATGTGAATGTACCCCTGGTAATGCAGGATGGAAACGTGGTGGCACAATGAAGATATGGGCATTTGTAATTAGATGGCCAGTGACAGCTATTAATGTAATGCGCAGAATGAGGATTCTATCTTTGTTGTGGGCAATCCTGGCATGCCTGTCACCCCACATCACTGTCCTCATCTACTGCAAGCAGAGAAGGCTGAAGCAGTATGTATTCGATGGGAAACATTTACATTGCCACAGCTAGTTTGCCACATTTTATATTAGTTAGGTGTAGAGGTGCTGGTAGATCAACTTGTATCGGAAATGTGAACGTGTCAGCTGCAGATTCATCATACAGCAGTGTTGGGGAAAATTCATCACCTGAATCTGCTTTTCGTTAGTACAGTGTAAAATGGAAAGTGCTAAAAAATGGCTGCAATAAATTAATACACTGTGTCTATTTTCATAAGTGAACGTGAACTATGTTGGTTGTATACAATAGTCACATACTGGGACTATTGATCTTACAACCGCAATGTGATTTCTCTTTGAATAATGGTGACCATGCAGTATAAGAAAACTTGGACCTTGTAGAGTACTTAAATCACACCAGATTTCATGTCCTTTGTCAACCACTTCAGATATTTGACAAATATGTCAAGTGGTTAGAAGACCGCTTATGATCATTGATCAAATCTCAAACATAATGCTTGGTCATTGCTGGCATCAGTACTGGAGTGGTGCCTCTCTATTGACTAGTCGACATGTTTTCGTAATCCTTTAAATCTATGTCATTCCAAAATTTCGTATAAAAACCTACAAGTTTCCATACATAAATTGGGTTAACGTTGAAGCTCTGAGAGTGTACTGATTATATGTGCGTTTTATGACCGGCAATAAATGGTGTATATACTTTGATGTGTGGACCGCTGCAGTGGACATCATAAATACCTCTGCACAGTCATGCACCGGCCATATAGGCTTTCTACATTGGCTGATGTATGGCCGCTAGATATTGTATCAAACCATATATACGTTCTTTATAGATGGAGGAAATCATCGTCTATGGCAAGCTCTCAGACAGGCCTGTGGTAATAGTAGAAACAAATGCATGCAGCTGTATGATAACTATTCCATCAGATGAAAAACAGTTATTGTGATTTTCATGAATTGTGCACCAGAATCCCAAGTTCATGTAGCTATGCTGCTGCTGCTGATAAATGTATACTGCAGACGGACAAGTATGTGCTCTTCCCATGCTATCTGATGGCCTCATAATCCCATTGTGTGTGTCCAACGTTCATTGTAAAGATAAACAGAGGACCGAGTCAGTTTAAAAGGCAGTGAAGTGACGTACAGATCTGACTCTGTCATGTGGCATGACGACAGCTGGGCAAATACACAGGCAGCAAAGGTGACAAATATTGACATAATTGGAGCAAAATCCATTCACTTTGATGTTGAAAGTACGGCCACTTGGGTGTAATCAAACAATATCGACTTTGTAATTATTCGTTAGTTAATTTTTTAATGATATTGGCTTTGTTATCTATAGGGAGCTTGTTAGGTTTAAGATGTATTGAATGAGGAGGTATTGGAGAGTATTAGGATTTCAATTTGTATGATTTGTGACCAAGGTGGGATAATGAATTCACCTTACTTGGAAGTAAATTTTAATTCAGTGCTCTGTCCCTCTAATAGTACAGGATATTCCCTTAAAAGCTAATTAAATGAACGCAGGAAGTTCACAAAATGGCATTCCTAATTACAAGCTGATTATTACATTTCCACGGCGATTGATCAGTGTTATGCAATGTACCCCCTTGGTGAACACCCCCGAGTTGGTTATATATTTTGATTACGCCTTCAATCTTGCATAATGCAATGGCGTATTGATTGACCCATTTAGGCAATGTTGTCGGAGGATGCTCTCCAATTCCTCCATAATGTAACCTAATGGAGTTTGTAATGACAAGAGGCTGTTGTGATTTTGCCTCAAACGACTCGCACTTTCAGGCAATGATAGTTCTTTCATGAATAGTATATAACTGGGTCATATTTGTATAACAGAGCCATGGTTTACGTGTACCATATATGAAATACATGTATTGGTTATAGGAGGAATTTAATAAGAAATGTAGGGGTTGCAGCTCATCAAAATGCTGCATATTTATGAAAAATGTGTTTATGACCTACGGTTAAAACATGCAATTACAATTCTTAAATCATTACAATGTCGAGGAATGAATGGCAATCATGTGTGGTTGTAGTGTGTAAATTTACTGTTCACTTATAGAGCTATGTTGCAATTTATTCCGTTTCGGATTTGCCTTTCATTAGCATTAAGTCTGCTAATTTTGAAAACAATGTTGGATTGTCGGGTGTGGAAATCCACTACTTGTATGTGATCACCAAACGCATACAATTGAGTCGTATCGTATACAATTGAGTTCACCCCAGCAACTGCCTAGGCAACTTCCCATAGTGGCCATCTCAATAACAGACTATTTGCCAAACAGAAACAAATGCTCTTTGATCACATTTATGCTCCAATTTCTATTTCTAATCAATGAACTACTTCTGCGCGTAGACAGCTCGCCGTAAGTCATCCACCTTTTAGAGGCTGTCTCACTGTAGTGAGATCCTAATGCAAGCCCTCGCTATCGCCAATCTGAGTAAAACCCCTGTTATTGCGTTACACCAGGCGAATACATGGGTGATTCCGACGCACGTCTAATGTTCACATCTTGTTAGGCAGAAATTTGTCAGCTTTCAAAGGCTTATGTCTTCTATGGAGGAGGCAAGGTGTATGCGTGCACATCACGAACACATACCAAGTGTGTTGATAATCGAATTCTTTTTACCTACAGCCGTTAGATGTATTCGCTTCTTGCAAATCCCTGAAAATGAATGCATGTCTAGTTCGATGTGTATTAATGCTGTTGCTGTATATTTATACTCATGGATATAATAAACTTGGCGGCGGCATAAATGATGCTTTTTTTTGTTAGCATCATATGCAAAAGCAGTGTCGATTATATAACTGCCGTGTGTTAATTATATGAGGTTATATTTGTTGGTAGGTATACACAACGTGTATTGAGCGTAAGTGTAACGTTACCGTATTTCCTTTTTCCATTTGCTAACAGACATGAGTTTGTATATCAAAATGTCCATTGCTGTATACAAAGACATACATTGCGATCTATATCTGCGTACGTGCAGCAGCAATTTCATCCTTCGTATCATGCCATAAGGACATGGGCCCACTCGCGTGATTGTTGTGCATTTTTGCGAACCCATCGGCCCATTTGGAGTTGAAGAATTGCCCTTAGCACTCATATCAAGCATGTTATACCCAGAGTACTGTACAACTCCAGCCTCGGTGAACGCCCGCACTGGATCACACTTGCAAAATCACCAAATTCGATGTTTGTATTCATATTGAACATAATGAATGCAAGTCTAACGTGGGAGAAGCACCTCCACATGAGGAGCAAGTGCTCAAGGTTTGCAGTTGGCCTGTTTACTGAGGTGGAGAACTTGCCGTTAGCACTCTATCAGCCTGATTATGCCCTCCATACCCTTGTACCAATGACCATACATCATAATATGAATCGTGGCATTTTTTTCTTCTTTTGAAGCTGTGCCTACCCAACACAATAGGGGACTTTTGGTGAATTCTTACACAGAGATTTTAATCAAAAGTACGTTGATCAAGTTACGATGATGTGCCACCATATCACGTTACTCTAAGAGTGAGTAACCTTACGCTATGTTTAGCACACATGGCTGAAAGCCAGTAGGGCCTAAGTCCCTTTTGAGTTGTAACATCAGTTGTGCCTGTGTAATTGTTGGCAGGACTTGCACTGACCATTAAGTGCCCTAATCCCAGTGCATTGAGGCAGGGCCGTGCGTGTGACCACTGAATCAAAGCTGTTGTGGCGCTGGCATCACGAGCCCACTCTTTGAGCCCCCAACACAACAGGAAATTAAGGCACGAGGTCATTGTGACTGGCACAAGACCATTATCAACAAGGATATTAAAAGAGAAATTGAGGTCTACAAGGTGTGATTAGGAGCTGTCAATATGTGCATGACCGAGATGGGGGCAAGAGTGTACATGTATGTAGTTCAAAGGCGTCCATTTCACGGGGATGACCCTCTTAGTTTCATGCAAACTTGTGCAAATGTTTTGCTTGATTTTTGTTATGTAAAATATTGTGGTGGAAGTTTATTGAAGTTATTGTACATGTGATATGAAAAGCTTTGTATAGAAGTAATGACATTCGCGAATCTGTAAGAAATGATGTATGGATAGAATATAGATGATCATCTTTTGATCATCGTGCATCAAGGTTTTTTGGTTCAGCAGAGTAGGGTTGTGTGAACGGCGTCTATACCTGCTGATTGTGTCATGATGCTAGGTTAATCACGTGCATCAGAGAGGAGGTTTTGTAGCTGTTATTTATCATATGTTTGATATACTGTAAATATCTGGAGACATTGTAGACAGGCTTTTAATAGTTCACATCATGTTGTCTAGTAGATTGGGTTTCACCTTTTGAGCAAATAACAAAGCACTAGGGTGTAAAGTTTGTACTAATTAAAGTCAGCCATGATGATCTTGATTGTAAACATGTCTTTTTAAGATTTCAGTTTGATAGTAGAAATTCACCAAATGTCATTAGCTGGGGGGCTTTAACAGATCGGTTTTAGGTTTGCGGAGTGGTTACATGGGTAGTCATAGTTTGATTCTTACCCAATATACATATTTTTCATCAGTTTTATTTCCAGCCATTGGTAAATCACACCAGTTACAAGGTCTGTTGTATTACCTTCCATCCCTAAAGGCCGTCTGCCATATGGCAACCACTCTCAATGCACCAAAACAACAACTGAACATTGCCTCTTTTCCTGGGGACCATATACATAAATCATACCTTTTATCAGGTACCAGACTGTAGTTTTCATGTGTGTGTGTATTTTTTTGCTGTGGCTGAGTGGGTTAGAGCCAGTCCCCTGGAGGCAGCAGCCTGTGTAAGTCCCAGTTCATGCGTCATCATTAGTCCCAATTCTCAGGTGCTAGGAGCACTTATTACCTATGCTATTAACGGTGAAATTGAAACAAGCAGAAAGTGCTGTGAAAGTCATGCACGAGGGTGATAAATCAGAGGCCTGTCATTGTAGTGTATCAGCAGAAATGTTGTGAACAGCAGCAACTCGCAATGCTGGATTATTGCAGAGCACTTCCTTATTTCTTGTCAAGGCCTATGTCATTGTCTTTGTCTCTGTATGCATTGCTGCTGTATTTGACAGGGACGATGTTAGGAAGTGAAGTTTTCAGGCTGCAATTTCCTACTTTTTTACGAGAAACTTTAACATAAATTATACACGTAATACTTATACCTGAAGTGACTGAACATATTAACAGTTACTTTTAAATGTTGCAATCAATGCCATTTTTTCTTCACCATTCTGTCTAAAAGGTGGTGCTTTTTGCAATGTCTATTGCTAGCTTCTACCTATGTATTGTCACCGTGCAGGTTGATCTGTGACATGCTAACTTTATCATTAGATGCTGAATGTCATAGTGCACTGGAGGTATCACAGCATTTGTAAAGTGATAGCCTTTTATTGCTGTGATTTATAGCCTGTTGACACAGCAGTTAAAGTGACTAAGCAGGTTCCTTGTTGAGACCCTTGATCTTTCACCCTTCCGGCAATGTGCATGCGTTTATGTCTTTGTTTTCCTCTTACTGTAATAGAGCAATTGTTCCAGTGGAGCCCACAGTTAAGTGGCTACTACATGTACCACTGTGTGCAAAAGTTACAACTACACACCACCACCACTACTACAGTAGAACCTCTCTATTAAGACAACTGACCTCCAGTGGTCTCAATAGGGAGGTGGTCTTCTACAGAGGTTCATTTTGGTAGCTTTATGAAGGTTTGGGACCGAGAATAATGGTCTTCTTATAGAGGTGGTCTCAACAGAGAGATGGTCTTAATTGGAAGTTCTACTGTATAATAAGCAGCATACAATCAGAGCAGCCTATACAGAAGGGGCAATAATGCCATGTACACACATGTACCAGTGACATATCTGTGTCATAGCCACAGCCGCAGCAGATGATGGCACAAAAAGTGGCGCTATGAATAACTAATGCCCCGGCCACAATGCCCGACCAGTTTGATTGACACAATGCCTTGGTTTTTTTCTGTGTCTGATGTTCTAATTGTTATTCTTCATAAATCACACCTCCGGGTGTTTGCTATTTATCATTTTTAGTACATATGTAGCAAAGTGATGTGATGACCTTGTCCTAGCTTTGGGTTGGGTGTATTATTATGTGATGTGAAGACCTAACGTTTGGTTCGTTGTTTTCGCATTATTGCAAAATATTTTTATGTGATCGTCCATATGATGGTTAGATATGTAGTATTAAAGTCTGTGATGTACCAGATTGCAAAATTTTGTTTACTACCAATATCATGATACGATGCTGGAATGAGAGTTCAGATTCTGCAAAATTTAATAACGTCGGAGAAATATGGTTGCATCGAATTTAATGCTTCTTGTTTAATGGCTTCGGCAGAACAATCGACGTCCGATTTTAGGTGATAAAGTTAAGTTAGTGCCAATTGTGTGTCCTAAAACTGTGTAAATGTCCTTTTGTGAAATACTCCAGGACAGGCAAAAACAAACTGGTTGTACGATTTAAAGTCCCTTGGCCTTGAAGGCGGCTCATTCTACCTTATGGGGTCATATGCAGGGAAACCTCTCAAACTTGTTGACACCTCTGTAATGCTACTTTTCATCCCGACGACAAATGAGTAGTTGATGTCTATGAAATGAGACTGAAATAAGAAGTCCTGATGTTCTGTAAGATGTTTTACACTTGAAAAGTGATCCTATTACAAAGGTGGTCCTCTTACGGAGGTGGTCCTTGCATGGGTGATCCTCCTGGGGGTCTTACTGTCTGCTGTTGTACAGATAAAAGCCAGATTTATTGCGTGTTTCTGGTCTCTGTGAAGTAAAGGCTGATATATGGCAAGATTTTACACAAACCGTGGACAGATAAAGTATTAGCGCACAAGGCGCTTGATCTTATTTATATGGATAAATCTCGGCGCAAACAGAACACAGTGATGGAAGGAATATGCAGGTAAAGGTTACTGGCGTGGGAAGATACAGTGTAACCTGCATTACTAACCCCTCTACTAGATTGACCACTTCCGTAAATTGATATCTGGATTCTATTTGGAGATAAAAAACAACATTTAAGTTTTAACTTAATAGCTTAATAGCTTTTTTGTCATATTACTTTTGAAATGTGGTTATAAGATGTCATCATAGACCATTCCTCTATATTGGATAATTGGATACAATAGATCATACATTGTCAAGTTCACAAACATGCTCCATATTGATTTTGAACGCTTTTGGATATTGTGAAAGTCCTTATTATATGCAGGCAGTAATTCACTTGTTTTAGTGACATGTCCGTTCAAAAGCCCTTGTCCGAATAACAGTCCCTGTCCCTCATCTATGTACAACCTGCATGAAATAAACACCCCTAAAACATGACCACAGTGTTTAAAGTGTTTAGGTACTTGTCCTAAAGTCCTATTGTGCCCTAAATGAACTTGCCAGAATGAATTGTTTTTCACACTTCGCCCACGTTTCTTATCAACACCTGCATTAAAAGCTACTAATATTGATGTGCTTGTCCCATTAAATCATACCAGTTCTACTTGAAATTGTACTTGTAATGTTTGTGCTATTTACACATTGTGAACTGTACACATTTATGTATCGTATTTGATATTGTACTGTTATTTATCAATTTATTCAATAACTGAACATATTTTTCTTTCATTTCAGGTGAGTTTGCATTGTGTGTACGTTCAAGTCTGGTAAGATTTCTCCATTCTAGACCGAAATTAAATGTAAATACAGTGAAAAGGTGTAAATGGGTGCTGAATTGAATTTTTGTTACATACATTTCAACTGGAGTCTTCATAGGTTTCTTTTAGATATTGCTTTACTTACTTTATCATCCAGAGTCCTTTTAAGATGGCAATGGCCCGACTATAATCTTATACCAAAGGTGTAGCTTTAATTTCAATGTGATTCTACTCCTTCAGTTTTAACCCTAACTTGAAACACAGTCTCAATCTTGCAGACCACATTGGCTTTGTGGTCGCAGCAATACAAAGGGTAGAACTGGCAACTTATTGGTGTATATCATCATGTTGTGTGGGAGACACTGACGGTGATGAATTGGCGCTCACTTATTATGTTGTCAGAGGCACAGGACACCAGCATGATGTATTGCAATGTTGACAGCATATATAGTGAAACCCTCATTTGCCAATCATTTTCCCCGCTGCATCATCGTGGATGATGGGGGGTTGAAGCTCGGCCAGATTGAGGGTTCATTACACTGGGGGAATGTCCTTCCATTGCCTGTATTGACAAGACAACCTTTTCTATTTAAAATGGTGTTGTAGCAATGTTTCTTAGAATGATGATCAAATTCAAGAGAAATTCATTGTATAGACCAGTGTATATAATAGATATTGCAGTTTTGAGACTGAGCAAAATTAGAGCAATTTTTCAAATCCTCAATTCTTGGAGAGGTGAACGGCCATTTGATTTTTTTCAAAAGCCCTTGCATGTGAAGCAGTATGCCCCAGATGTTTTAATCATGCAAGAAGATGCACGTAATGCTGTTTTTAGGTGGTAATGCATGTGTTAAGTTGTCTACCTTCTTACAATTGACATTATATTATGGTAGTTCATTCCATACGATTTAAATATTCAGCACCAATTTGCTGGTGAATTGTGAAGTCTGCGATTCAGTCGAGATTCACGCGTCTTGCCATACAAAGAGGAATAGAGAACACGGTGCGTCGTGTACTCATCAGCTCCCTATCCCGCAGATGACGCTGCCGTCATGTTCAAATATTGGTCCAATTACGCGCTGTCATCCTGCCTAACAGAGCCTTAATTAGGGATGATGTCTGAGAGATGATGATGAAGCCATACGCTCCATAATATGATGATGAGGCTAACGGACGGACCGCATTTCTATGGTGTAAACCTGTAGTAGATGTGGTCTAGTCTTTAAAGTTGCCAATGTCATATTTATCACTGGCTATCAAAAGAGGCAAATGGAGGAGATACTATGATTAGTACACTGCAACAATCAACCTCATCTAAAAGCTCATGGCACCAAATAAAGTCCGTTCCTCGTAAATCGTAGAGTTGGTTGCACGTTTGTGAAGTGGGTGTTTTTTTTGTAGCCCAGCGTTGTAGAGTGGGCAAGTGCCTCA
Source organism: Streblospio benedicti (assembly GCA_019095985.1). Classification (NCBI taxonomy): domain Eukaryota; kingdom Metazoa; phylum Annelida; class Polychaeta; order Spionida; family Spionidae; genus Streblospio; species Streblospio benedicti. The sequence goes on from CM032660.1 coordinate 29,121,794, forward strand.
TTTCCGTGCTTAAAAGTACTACCTGCTTTATTTGTCTGCCCTCCACATGAGAGCCTTCGTTAGCAGCACCAGTAAAAAGACTGGTCGCTGGCTATTAGGATCAAAGACCATCTTTTAACAAAGTAGTTTTGCGGGGGAATTTAGTATACAGAAGTAAGAAGGCTGGGAATAGTTTTGCTTAGTTTAAAAGTAGCAATGTCAATGTGTATGGATTTCGGGGCGTATAAATCACTCAACGGCTGGAAATAAATCTGAGGGTTATGATAGTCAGTGTAAGATTGTTTTACATTGATATCCGACGCTGTAGTAATACAAGCAAAATCTAGGAGAGAACTACCAATAGCAGTCAAATGCAACTGCACTAAACAAAACGCCGGCCCATAAGAAGTAGCAGAGAGTGGATTAACCTGAGGAGTTAGAAGTTTAAGCGCTGGAGGAGCAGCTCGTTATTTCTCGGCAGCCAACGCTATTGAACTGCGAGATCTCACGAGACGTGGCCATTGACGATAATGTTAAAAACGTTGGGCGGTATCGAGCGGCGCGCCACTGCTCTTCATTACGACCATCTTGCCATGCTACACGGCCACTTACAGCCCGAAACAGTGCCATTATTTAAACTCCACCGCCGTTTAAGCTTAATTGCATTTTTTCATGATATACAGCTCTGTGCAATGGGAGAAGTGGAGTTTATTTCTTCCCCAGTTTAAAATGCCTCTCTTGGGCCCGGTCAAAACTACAGGGATATTGAGCGGAAAAAGGCAATCGGCCGACTTAAAATAGAAGAGCCAGGTGAATGATTACGCACAGAACTGGGCTCCCTGAGGATGAGGCTTCTCCCCAACAAACAATGTTTTAGGAGATCACCTCTTCATACTGGTCAGCTCCGACAGGAATTGAACTGCCCCATTCTAGTTCTTGTAAGCCTTAATCAAATCAAGTTTTATGGTCCTTCTGAAATCTGACCAAGTATATGTTATTCTTGACAAAAAAGCGAATATAAGCATATGGTACTAATAATTGATGGTAAATCTTCATGAGAATAAAAAGATGCACAAATCTTTCTTCTCCATTTTCAAAGAGCTCAGGATTGAGAGGCTTCAGTTGGATACGGGTGGGTAAACGCGCTCAAGACGTTTGCCCTCTTTACTCTGTAGAATCAGCCCTCTTGCTTAATTGCTGGTGTGTGTACTTTGGATTTGCACCGGAGCGAGTGCACTTGTGCCGCCCTAGTTTGGGCCATGATAAACTAATTCTTTGCAGTGTATTTTCATTACCAATTTTTTAACATCCAAACTTTGGTGTGTAGGTTTTACTATATGCATCTGATCAAGGTAAATGAATGTTATTTGATCGAATTCAGATTTAGGAGATATAGTTAAAGTCCCTTTTAAAAAATGAAGCCTCATATTCTTTTGAACTCTGTTCAGTAGCTTGTTTCACAGGACTATGCTATTTTCTGGAGTATGTGTACGATAATGAGTGACATTTATTCGTCGTGTGCAATTGAATGCTTATCAATGCGAAATGAACTACAATGACACTATTTGGCATGACTTATAATGGTCGCTGGAGGCAACTTCTGATTTTTACCCAATTTAAGGGCATGTGGCAGATAAAAAGGGGACTGTGAGCCATCATTAACAACAGAAGAACTACTCTATGTAGCAAGTATACAAAGTTTAGTGTTCTTGTTGGACAAGCCTTTCTTTCTTTAGTTTTTGAGTATGTTGTTATTCTTGATTGATCAAAGCTGATATTCTAAACACTCCATTGATGGCGAAGACTATAGGCTGCACTGTGCATTCTATTAAGATTTTCACAATATTAGAACTAGAATTGAGCCAATAGTGAAAGAAAAACCTCCCTATTCTCTTGTTGTTTACTGCGGTTGGGGTCTTTTCTCATTAATTGTAAGACTGATGGGATTGCAAGTTAAAGCCACTGCCAAGAAATTTTCTTACAAATCGGAAAGTAATCATGAAAGCATCTGCGGAATATGCTTAATGTCGAACCGCAGAGGCCCGTAATGCGTGATGACGATGATGATGCATATGCGGCGAACAAAGTAGTTGCTCAAATTAGAAAAAGCTACATTACTCGGCGGTAAGACCTTACAACCCCTATATGTCATTATAGCTCAAAGCCAGCCCGGTATTAGGTCGCATGTGGGACGACAACGGCGACGGCGGTGGAAAAATCCCACCCCGTTCCCGCCGGTACCTAATGCGGATAAGGATTTGAGAAACATGTCTTGTAATGATGGGAATTTCATTAGGCTTAATCAGATTGGGGGTTTGTAAGACGCAGCCTCGCTTTGATGTGTACAATTGCGTTATACATTGGCGATTGACTTGGACCACGAAGTGAGTATTAGCGGGTCATCGTGGCGTGGACCCAGCTGTTGTCTCCAAGGCAAACATTACAATCCTGCCTCAGTGAGGAGATTCCACTCTGTTTACGTGGCCTTTAGACGTTCTTATAGAAGTACACAATTTATAATGTTAAATGCAACATGTACAAGTAGTATGATATCTGCCCTGTAGTGATTTTCTGCCTTAAATGGTTCAGTAGTTAAAGTATCATTCACTATTGTGAGCAATGAATGACCTAGTATACGTATACATGCATAATCTATTGAATAAACTCTAATGCCCACTTGAGAGAAACAAGCCAGTGCTTGAAAAGTGTTGACAACGTATCACATTACGTGTCGAAAATCCTGATTAAAGACGCGTCAAACTCCACACAAATAACACGCGTTGTACAAACCCGCATTCAATGGCGAGCACACAACCTGCTTTTACCTCAGGACAGTGGAAGTTTCTATGTCCTTCCTCAGATCAATGAAGAGTCTTTTAACTAACACTTTTAATGATTTTCCAATTTATTTTTCACCATTGTTGTCACCGTCCACTGAGTTTTCTGATGTTGTCTTGCCTGGTGTTTGCCTGGAAGGAGTGCACATGTAGACTGCACCCGCCTCTATTGTGCTCTGTGTTGACGCTGGGCAAACTGATCATGGTGCAGTGTGAAGAAATGCGCAGCCCCTGTCGCTTTTTGCCAATATTGAAACTGTGCGAGTTCAGTGAGCCGCGACTTTGTCTTAGCAGCCAATAATCCGCTGGATTATCAGCTGATTCTGTGCAGTGTTTATTCCCTCGTGGTTCACAATAAAGGAATTAGACCTGGAACGGTGCTCAGGCAAACAAACGTATTGAGCTATTCGCTCCCAAAATGATCATTATCCTATTAGCATGGACAAAGCTTATCAATGCAAACACCCACAACTTAGATAACATGTTTGAAACGTGATTTTATATCAGCCTCTTGCTTCTGTTCATACAAATAATGTAAATATGTTTTTAAAATGAAACATAATGTAACCCTTTTTTGCACATGCAAACCTGTAAGCACTTTCCCCCCTGATAAATATTTGCTAGCTAATACCAACATGTTTCTCTCAATGTGATATAAAAGGTGTAAATTTATTTAGGTTCTATGTGACATGAGTAGAAAACAAATATAATTTTTTTCCTTGTGACGTAAGTGGGACAGAGCATTGGCTCTCTCTGAGACCATAAAGATAGAGGAAAAAGGCTAAACTGAACAAACGTTCCTTGCACGAGAGCACGGTAAATTTCGCTGCCTTGGCAATGCTCAGCGTCTTTCAATTACCCCCTTTGTGATTCCCGTCCCAATAAGACATGCCTCTTTTTAAACTCTCTCTCCCTAAAAAGCCACTCCTGTGGAGGCACTAAATAAATAAGCGGCTTCCTTGACTAGCACAATGTAATCACATGAGGGGGATGCGATGGATTAAAATGCAATTTGCTAGGTCGAGTCTTAGTCCAGAGAAAAGGAAGTCTTTCCACAGTATAAACTCTTGCCCAGATGGACTCGTAAATTGGATCTTGGAGCGCCAAAAGTTAAAGCACATTAATGCCACATCGTAGCTCAGACCAAGTATATTTGATTGGTTTTTAATAGAACATGAGCATTCCCAAGTAACGTTTCTGCTCAATTTTAATATTGTACAAGGGAGAATCGTCACTGATATTCTTTCGTCCTCTCCAAATGTGATTGTTTTTATTAATTACATAACTATATAAACTCTACTAATAGAGGATGTCCGAGATCATTTCAAATTTGTCTTGCCTATGACGGCAATCATTCGTCCATTGGGGAAGCAAATCTCAAGTAAAGCAATCATGTTTAAGTAAGACCAGCAAAAAACCTCCCCCACACATCAATAGCATCGAAGTTTGGAGATCAAAGACATGCTTGCAGAAGCCTGGCGATAAAGGAAAGATATCGAGATGATGGTGAAGCATCATGACTGGAATCATGTGGTCCCAAACAATCCGCGGCTGTTGTGTGCAGATAACGAGTGGTTGTCTTGTCCAGTGGCAGCGGAAGGCTGATCTGATGCTGGCAGCCTCCATCAGGGTAACACAAGACGCCCATAACCCTAATGAGATTATGAGAACATGCAGATTTACGGCCCTGTCGAGCGGTGAGATTTGGCCCCGTCAATGGCTGTGTGGCATGCAACCCTCCACCTATCACTGTCTGCACACTGCCTGGGGCCAGCGGTGGAGCCGGTGGTTTTGAGTTGGTGGTCGGGAGGATCGTTATTTCCCCACTGTGAGCCTGTTTAGGGCAAAATGCTTTGGCACCCCTCAATATCTGACAACTATGTAACTGCATGCACTAGACATAATACCAGTATTGAGAATTTACTCCGTATTTCCAATTCCTATTGTACAATCTCGAATGTCCGCTTGTATAATAGTCAGCAGACTATCCTAACACACTACAGTAACGCCACTTGGTGATGGCTGCGGGCCCTGACTGGTGGTTTCCCCCACCCCCATAACCACTCGACCCCAGCAGCAGCCATCAGCTGATTATGAACACTGCCTGTAATTGATAACAAACGAATCGTTGCCTGCACGTCAGATTCCTCAAGCTACCGACATTCGCCTTGAGGAGGGATAATTATTTGTGGGCTGGAGGCTGGGTCATGACTCTGTATTGATCACCCCAACGCTGTACATGGGAAGGAGGGGGGCCTAATGTGATTACTGCCACTGTAATTCATCGCAATTAATACCCGCGCTTATTTTTAGATGCATCTGCATTATTATGTGCTGAGCTGATGAGTTGTTTACAGGAATGAATGAAACTTTTGCCTCTAAGAATTTGTGTGATCTACCAGCCATGATAATTCTGACCACCGGCCTCCCATCCCTCACCCCAACATTGCACTAGTATATAGCTACCTACTTTCCACACCATTCACACATATAACCTCTTTATAAGGTCCATATATTCCAGTGGATGGGAGTGGGCTTGTGAAAAAGGCATAAGAGTACACATATTTTATGGGACATGCAAAAAGAACAGAACATTTCCATTTAAGTGCAAAGAGATGCTTATAAATGAGAATGGCGACTTTGCTTTTGCCGGGCTTTAAGCACTGGTAGACATGTATGGGAATGATAGATGGTCTGAGAGCCGTGCTCACGATTGTGTACGCCCGTGACAGCCTCGAAAGCATATAGTCTGCAAAACTCCCATTTGGATAAGATTATATTGTTGCCGTGGCATTAGTAGGATCCTGTACAAATTTAAAGTGTATAGGGGGAGACATTGATGATTGGCATTTTGAAATTGCATTTCTTGGTCTCGCTTTTTCCGACTGCTTATAATTCGAGTTGGTTAAAAAGATACTTCTGTAATGTAAGAATTCGGAAAATGAGCTAAAAGTGGAAATCTCATGGGAAGATAAGCACATTGTATTGAATCAATTTGTTTCATGTAAATTTTGACTCATCGTCGTTTTTGAAGCTGCCAATCTGAAAAAAGAGTTAAGTGTCTTCCCAATTAATGGGTGATCATATAACCGTGGAAATATTTGCGACATTAAACAAGAGCTCTCGCATCTTCGAACACTTTATCAGTCTTGTCATTTACACAGTAAATTGAGTAAACGCAGTGGTTAAAAAGGGGTTTTAAATTTGTTGCATCATTCCATTAAGGCTTAGATGGGATTAATGTTAAGCTGGGAACTGAGAGGACGTATTGAAAAGCGTTACACCTGTGGAGTCTGAGTTGTCAATTAAGAGCGATGGGAACACTTCATGTGTGGAGCGTAAAACGCTTAAATTTACACATCCTGTAATTGATTTTAATTATGTGTAACCTTCAAAATAGTAGGGTCAATAAACTCACACAAGTTGGAAAATTGAGCGATGCTGACACTGTGGAGGCTGCCATTATGTAGACACTTAACAACAAAAAGTCAGACGACGCAAATCTAGCATTGATTTAGGCTGAAGTAATGTTGTTGTTGTCCTGTGAATTGTGTCTGTTTGAAAGTATGCATTGGTGCTAGTTTAATGCCAACTTACTGTGACAATCTGCGAATCAAAACTATCATAAAACCATGGAAACCTACATTTGTCAGTCTTCGAGATACATGTACTCTCATAATGTTCATTCTGGTTCTACCAAGTTAAAGATAGGTCTCTAAATGTTTATAGAAATTGTATTTTTAGTTCATTAGTTCTCAAGAAAGTACAGCTTTTCTTCGATCACCCCAGATCCCTGTCGTCACACTCACTTTAAGCCGTCTTATAATCTACACAAGCATAATGCGAACCCAAGCTCTTGTTTATACGGACTCTTCCTAACCTATGTCGACCTGGCTTTGTAAGAGAAATGAGGAAAGTGGCCTTTTCACCCGCAGATGTCCCTTAAGGAACCGGATTGACGGAGGATGGACGCAAACAAATCTACCTCTGGCCTTGTGCTGCTTGAGCAGTAATATAAATGCAATCATAAGATAATCTAGATACAATCATGAGATTCTACAACAATGCACAGTCCGATGTCGAGATGACTGAATGTGTTTTAGAAAGCACTTTGCTGAGCCACGTTTGGCAAAGACTGACGTTCTGTAGTGATGTAGGTCTACTGTGAAAGTTGATGGTATTGCGTAATGCATTTTGTTACCGTTCAAACTACGTTACGACAGTTCTTAGCGCAAGTTCATTTTCAAGATTCCATTATACGCAAGAAGTTTGCAAACAAAACAAAAAGAAAAAAGATATACTTCAAAAGTCCTATATAATAAGCAATTGTGATGCTATTTCAATGCACAATCTAATGGAGTCCAAACACACAGTGGACGAGGAGACGTATTTAGAATGCAGGAAGATCTAGGAGGGTTGTGGGTGTACCTTATAAATAGGGCTGCGGTGACCCCGTGGAGATCCATCATGTAGGGCGTGGGGCCGGGTAATCCTCGCCCTTTACAGCGCGTGTATTGGGGACCAGCACGATAATCCCTCTCCGGCTCCACGCTGGATTTGCTTAATAATGAGGTTTGGATCTCACCGCAGCTGCCGTGTCTCCACTTAACTTACTACGCTCCTCGTGTAATGTTGAACCGTCTCGGATGCAATGTGTGCAAAACTTTCATTTTCACTACCCAGTGAAATTTCAAAACGTTTTTTTTTCGTGATACAGAGTTCGCACGCATTACAGAGGTATTTGCTAATCAAACTATTGAATTTTGCCTTGTGCATTTTTTTTTGCCTACAAAGACTTGGTTTCCTTTGTATCTCTCGTCTCTGGTCGGTGTGAACCGTTAGGTGATTTCATTATTCTGTGTGAAGTGGCCATTCTGTGCCTGTGCACGGTGCATTGCACTCTGTATACCCATGGACTGTTCATCATGTTAATGCAATAGAGATAATGCTAAATTGCATGAACATGGACTATAAGCTCATTTGGGTACATTGGGTACACAGTCCAACCCATCACTGCATTGTGAACGTAGCTTAGGGTAGTTCGTTGGCAGTTTTTACTTGATTTCTACCATGTATTTCGTCCAGTTACTGTAGACGAAATGCTCTTTTATGGTGATCAATCTTATAAAGCAAGATCTTTTAAGGCAAATACATGTATAACCTCTATAGTTGGGGGCATAATGTGTTGCTTTTTTATACATGTGAAGAAAAGTACTTTTTATATGGCGGAAGATAAGAACGATGTTTATGAACGAAACGTGTCGATTATGACATTATTTGTTCAAGAGAAGCATACAACATGCAAGTTGTTATCAATGGCAGTAAATATAACGGTAAATGATTCCAGCTTTGTTCTTCCTGTCTAATTCATCAACTTCCCAACTGTTATTTGCACATAAAAAATTGACTATGATTTTTATGACCGAATTCAAATTGTAACTTAAGCCGAAACTTGATAATGTCCTCCCTACAAGTTGCATATATCGACTTGCAATGCCTCTGAATTTTAGCTGATCATTTTTCAAGCAAAGATAACTTGTTATTCTTCCTGTAAACTTATCAACTCTATAGATTTGTGCAAAAACTTACACCTTGAGAACCGACAATGAACACAATTGCACCATGTATCTAAGACATGGTTTGTCAATTTGAAGAGAGGCGACACATAAAAAAAAAGAGGAAGCGCGCTTAAGGCAAACTTCCCAGAGAGCATTGACATGCTGTGAACGTGGCTTTGTTGTGTGTGTGAAACGTCAACAGTGAGGATGTATGCAGAACAATGGCTTCCAATAACTAGAACGTTGTCAATACATTTATCAATTCTCATCATAACGAAACCATCAACAGATTCTACTACAATTTTAGTTGTGTTACGACAGCTGACTTTGTTAATCTTTGACTAACTTTTATCTGGCATTTTGAGATCTCAAACATCTTGCGCATGAAAGTACTGATTGCCAGCATATTCAAAATGGAAGTTTAAACATTTAAGAAGCTTTCTCTGGGAGCTTTAAAATTGAGAGCTTTCAACTGTGTAATGGTCTGAAGTGGTAATCCCCAGCTAAAGTATTGATCTGAAGAAGATGGATGAGTAACCAATTTGTAAAGTAAACGATAATGCCATTAGGATTAAGGTTGATAATCAGGCAAACATCCTCAAATGGGCGTCCTAATGGCTGCCGTGTGACGACAGCGGCCATCTTGATTACTGGCGGCTTAGTTACTAGAGCTCTGTGCCGTATTGCTGTATATTGTAAGGGTTACTACTAGGAAGTTTAATGAATGTCTTTCAACAGCCATGGTTTCAATTCCCCCTTCTGGAGCAATATGTTCGAAATCTTTGATTTATTAGCCAAAAATATTGTTGCTTCTTTCAAGGTTTCAGTTCAACATTGTCTTGCATGACGATTTACAAATTCACTGGGTCTACATCAGAATAATGATGTCAAAAAGAAAAAGACAAGCCTGATACCGCCGCCAATAAACGCGGCCAATTACATAGGCAACAACAGCAGCACAGCCCCCATCATAATCGCTCGTGATTACACCCAAACTCCCATACCGCAAAAAATCATAATCAACAGAATCACTCTTAATTACTGTGGCAAAAAATCGGTGCCAAGTGCTCTCTTGATTTGCGCATTGTTGTGCCAATCAATTAAATCTATGTAGGACGAGCCATATATCTGGTGTTGGGAGCCCTTGACTGAGCGGCTTGTGACTGCGAGCCCTCGAGGCGGCTGGGGGAAGGGCTCTTGTCGCAGCCCAGCCAGGCTGTTCACTGGCCTGTAATGGTGTGTGCACACACTCACTGGGCCTCCCCACCCATAGTTATGCCTCCAGCTTGCGGACTATCAAGTAGTGCTGGCATACACAGTCGATTCCTGATTTCTGGACTCGCCGCCCCAAGGCTCTATTTGTATTGCATTGGTAGTGTATTTGTTATAGGCAGGGGTAAATTGGAATTTTTTGCGACGTAGTTAGTACATAAATTCCAATGATATTTTCATATTTCTGTGCATTTCAGCCAGCAATATCAGTGTATATGTAGTTTTTTATAGTGTTGACAATGGCAACTTGACATAGCCAGGCGTGGGTTCTACATGCAACTGGCCAAAATTATATCACTGCTCCAGTGACCTTGATGTGCAACTTGCATCACACGTTTTTACAGCTTTTTGCTGCCACTTCATCGTTCATAAAATAATATGGGGTGGGAAAATGACCATGTTTGGCTGAATAATTAATGAGGGGAAAATTGCCAGTACATGCTTGTTGTGGTGTTTGAGAAATTGGTGTGTACCTTTTGGCTGCCAAATACAATGTTCCCGTGTGAAGAGATGACGGAACACCTGCAGCTGGTGCTCCTGGTCTCAAGCAGTAAAATGCTTCATTTTTAGCACCTTTTATAAACTTTAGTTTCTTTCACAGGAGTTTATTATGAGGGACTGTGAGCTGTAACCAAACTGTGCAAGGATATCGTTAGTTAAACTCCATAAACTGAATGATTTGGTTGTGTGACGATGACAAGGCACAAAACTTTCTTGACCAACTTTTTCTACATGACACGAAACCCCAATTCTTGACCCAAAATCAATTATACTGCCAGTAATGCGTCCGGCTCACGATGTGAAGGTTAAAAATGCGCATAGGGGGCACCACTGATTATAATTACTCGTGTGCGCCTGTGTTGGAAGCCCCTATTGGTCCCCCTGGGCTCGTTTCCCCAGCAACTCTTGACACTTTCACGTACGATGTAGCGTTTTCGCCTTGGCCCCGTGTGATGAATAGAAACGTATATCTTTGAAGATTGAGTGATTGTCGATTTCGGGCGGAGAGGTAGGATTAGTACCTTGTATGATCGTTTTTGTCGCAGATTAGTGTTTATTCGCACTTGAAAGGCAAGATGGATTTCTATCTACTGCGTTTGGAATCGTACTTGAAGTAGTATGTTGCTCAGTGTGGAATTATAAGTGTGGCCTCTGTAACTTTAAAAACACCGTCTAAGAATTTGACACCAACTACAAAGTCATTCTCAATGAGAAGCAAATGCTATTAGAATCTTTTAAAATTGACTGCATATCTTCAGTAGAAATTCCCCATTCATTAGTAGGAAATATTATGGCAGCAACTTTGATTCTGTGGTTAAGTGAAAGTTACAATTGAAATTGTCAGTGTAAGAGAGGAGATACTGTGCAAGCCGAAGCTTACTGGGTCTGGTGGCGTGAAGTATGTGTGGGGAGCAGGTGTGATGGGGCCATGTTGTGAGGCGCCACCCTCAATCTTACTGTCTCTGCTGTGAGGAGCTGAGATCTCCACCTCGCCTGAGATGTGGTGATTACCACACGCCCAGTGTCTTTTTTTGAAGAGAGATGCAAGCTATACAGGTTAATCTCCAAACAATTAAAGCCTATATCAGACTGCATCGCAGCTAAATACTGTTTCAGATTGCATCATAGTTAAAGACTGTTTCAAACTGCATCCTTGAACATAGAATTATTGTTAGTCTTTGAAGATCTAATTTAGTCTTATAGTCTAAACCATAACCATAGGCGATTAAAAGGCAACTCTTGTGCTTCTTTGTATGTAATGACTGAAGTCTTGCAATGTGACTGCAAGTTGCCTCCCTCCACTAGCTCAGTAGGCAGACCATCATTAAGCCCTTACATCTTCACAATCCAATTTGGCCTAAACCTTATGGTTATTACACTGGAGCCGGCTGCCACCCTGTATTGTTCATACTATTATGCTCCATTTTTCATGAACAAATCCACACATAGATGTGCGTTTTAGTGTCCAGTGTAAATGACCACTGAAGTAGAAGTGTAAAAATGCGCACTTTTTTTTTGTAAAATTTATGCCATAGAAATAGTGGTGACAATTCGAGGGAATAATATACCTTTTTATAGCAATCTTTTTCTAATATTTGAGCAGAGCAATAACTGGATATATGTCGTACATTTTAAATACAGTTAGAAATGTGATTGGTTTTCAAACTTGAAGTTTTAAAGTTGTTTCTATAGCCATGTTCATCGCCCTATATTGAGTACGTTCTTGGTATTACTATACCGCATCAATCAATGCAATAATCTTTGATCAATTTTAACTGATCTTTATCACGTTTAGATTTTTCATGCACAGATGTCACATTGACCTTTTGAGGCTTACACCAGGTACACACTTGTAAACAATGGAAGTGTAATATTTCGATGAATGTGAACATACTATAAGCAAATGTAAAAGTTATTTAGGAAGTTCGTTTCTGTTTTGGCCTAACAAAAATACTCTGTTTTAGTTTAACACACTGCTAGACTGACAATTCTATGTCCAGCACATGGCTTTGTTTATGCATACGTCCATAGCCCCAAACAGCACCCGTAGAGTGAAATGGTCCACACCTTTTTACAGTGCAACCCTGATATCAGGCACAAGTGAAAGTGAACATACCAATAGGAATGTTTTTCCCTTTGCTGAGCAAAGCCAAGCAAGAAAATAAAAGTTTGTAACTTTTTACCTGCTGCATTTCTATGCCTAATTAGTTTGTCTGTTTCTGTTAGGTGGTGTGAGAAAACGTTGCTATGGTAACATAGTGCTGAACCTAAGGCAGTCGTCCTATTCAAACTTCTGTATGTTCATCGGCAGTCTGAAAAAAAAAGTTAAAATCAGCAATTTTCTATCATGTAGTCAATTGCAAATGAGGAAATTTGTCATTCATTAGATGAGAGCTGGTTAAGACACACAGTGTGTCTGTAAAAGCTCAGGTCATTATATGCCATCCATGAATGTGCAAATTAGATTTATGATATGATAGATTGAATAAGATTAATGTGAACTAAAATACAGAGAAAGGCCTAATTGTCATGGTCATTTACATAAGTGAAATAAGCTGTCACTTCAGAAAGTAGCGCTGTATTTGATGAAAGCTTTGCAAGAAAGGATGGAAACAAGAGTAAGGTTTTTATGAAAGACATATCTCTGACTTGTAATGTTTCTTGGAACTATATTTTTGAAGGCACAGTTGGTTTAAATATTTGCGTGTTTATTGAGGCGGAACTCCTCATGGTCTGGGCTGAACCAGCTGCTATCTCATGTTTAATTACAGATTAAATATTTTGGTTGATCTGAAGAGACCAGAATATTGTTGTAGCTTGTGATACAAAAAATGGCTCCAAATTATTGCCTATGCTATTTATAGCAGTTATATCATTTAGCGAAATAACAATTCAAGAGCTTTTAGGGATTGAATAAATCTGTATGCATACAATGTTCATTATATGAATTGTTTAATTAATTTTGTTTTTTCTGTTTTTTAGGTAAGCGTTATTGTTCAATACCTCCCTACAAGTTGGTAAGTGTCTTGAGTTTCTATGAGAAGATGCGTTACGAATTATGGTCCAAATTCTAAGGTCTGGATATAGAATATAGTAGGGCTCAGTTTGTAGCTTATCAATATCCATATTTCTCCTAGTTGTAAGCCTTTTGTCATGTTGAAATAAATCATCCCATGTCCATGTGATAAATTGTGATGGACGCCTTGGCTGTGGCTTGGTTCTAGTTACATGGTGTGTACCATCCAGTGTTCTCATGAATAAACAGTAACCTGTACCATACTCTGCCACATGGCCTATGTTGCCCACTGTGTAACAGGTGCTCATTAGAAAGAACTCATGCACACTTAATCAAATGTTCGATTTCATTTCGTTTCAAGATTTCCTTTCACAGTTCAAGAAAATTCACGCATAATGATGATGACCTGTTTAATTCTAAATATGCTGGAGATTTCAGTTTCATTTTATACATTTGATACATTTTATACATTTGTCTCAATTAGTTTATAATTTGTTTCATACAGTATGTCCATTTCTATAAAGTACAAGTTTTAAGTGATTTGAAGTGGTTGACTTGATTTTTAATATGGCGTTCGAGCAAATAAAATAGCATTGATAACTGAAACAACTTGGTTGCACTGATTATTGGATGATAGAAAAGGGACGTGGCTCAACTAGTAGCACTAAATAAATTATGACATATACCAACTTTTCCTTGCCTTTAAAACATTGAAACAGCTCCTACGCTGTGTAAACATTATGCCATAATGTCCCCATTCCATGGGCCTCCACTTCAGCCAGCCTCATTCTGATCAAAGGTTGCCTCGTTTTCACCTGCGGCAGTCTAAATAATTATCTAAACTTAAGCGAGATTTGCACCATCATAAACAAGGTTTTTTGCTCACATTACGCGTAGTTTTTTGCTTACATTCCTGGGAGCATCTTTTCCCACGCTAATCTCTGCACCCATCATTCAAGATACGAGCTCACATCTTGGCGTTCTGCCCACAAAGCCTCTTGCACAGTCGCCTTTCATCTTGAACTTTTTCCTACAATTCCGATGATAGTGCAACTGTCTAAGAGCGAAATCGTTTTTGAATCTTTAGCACAAAAACATCGTATTGAAGTCATATTATCAAAGCACAGTTTTCAGTTGTTCCGTCTGCAAATTAAGACAATTCGCGTCATGCAAATTAATGGAAACAGTTGTACATGAGATAGTGTATTAAACCTGAAGCTTTCTCATATCTATCATAACATGACAACAAACTTCATTTTACTGCTTTGCTTGCAACATACAGTACGTTTTGGGGGAGCTGATAAAATAAACAAACGAGCCGGTTATGACTTTCAATACAAAAGTCTGATGCAAACAATAAAATGTTTGTGGCTGCCTGTAAGATTTTATGATCCGTTTCATATTATCTGTTCATCATTTGCCTCTAGACTGTATTATTTCTGTGCATTCCCATAGAAATGTGCACACTAAAACTGATCATAAATAGCTACAAATTCATAATAGGTTGCTGAAATGATATTGATGGGTGGGACTTGCATGATGCGGAGGTTAGGCATGATGAAAGTCCAGAGGAACAATTCTTACTGTAGGGGCTGTTAGCCTAGAATGCAGTATCTATGCCATTGGTGTCTCCCTTTTGCAAATTATATGGTTCAGTACCCAGTGATCCAGTAGTAGGACAATCTCCGGTCAGTGGGCTGCTAATGTAATCGTGCTGATGGATTAGGTGATCTGCTCTAGTCTGCCATCACCTATATACTACTGTCATCTCAGTTGACACAGTGACCTGATTGTGTAGATCCCTACAGCTCGCCCATGGATCCGTTACATGCCATATAGAAAATAAATCCACAAGATATTATTCTTCTGCTATTTTGCGATCAAAAAAGAGCTGAATACCAGTATGATCACCATGAAAGAGAGCAAATCCCGAGTACTTTGGCAAATGAAAGAACCCTCTTGTAAAGTGCGGCGACTAAGCTGCCCATTCGGTGTGTTGATATTACATGGGTGCGTAATGAGGAGTGAAGTGCTACACAGCGGGCCGCCATTACGTCTCCATACGCCGGCGCAATAACAGCGCTTTATGAGACCTATTTTTAGATGCCCCCGTGTACATATAGTGTTATGATCATCAACTTGCTATTTATGGGATGTTGACAAGGTGACATCCATTCCACTCTAAAGTGGGGCAAATCTTCAGTATAGCTGTTGATTCCGGCAGTACAAGAATTTGCAAGCTTTATTACATCGGTGTGGTCATGGATCATAGGCAAGTGTAATGTGATTCCACCCACACTTGGTATGCTTGAATCCCAACTGTACCATAATACTCCATATGAGGAGCCTATTTTAATATGAATGTAAGCTAAAATCGTCAGTTACAAATGGGCATTGCTTTCCTTACAGCAGAGAGCATGCTCTCATTGCTGGCAGCCACAATGTATAATGATGAATCGCAATGTATTCAGTTAAAGGTCAGAGTTTTACAAGTGCAAATGTTGTATTATCAGATGCCCATTCATAACAATGGTTGTAAAAATAGAGTAAAAGGTGAGCTGAATGGCCGAGATCGCGGAAACGTGATCTTTACCTGAGCTATAATAAGCAGGGGCTTAAATGTTTTCAGGGACAATATTGCGCAATAACTCTAGGCAATTTCAGTGTTTACTACCATATTACTAGTACAGGTTTCAAAGTGTAGTAGATCTATAAGATAAAAGGAAGGGCTTGAATGTTGTGTGGGAGATAAGATTCCACAAGAAAAAATGAAAGCAAAGAACGAAAGAAGACTACAAGAGCATAAAGTAGCCCTAATAGCCCATAACATAGGCGGACTGTGCCTGGGTAAAAGTGTTCTTGATTGTTCCTAGCCGGGTGTGTTCTTAACTTCTTATGCCTACACACTGCTGAATGCTTGTTAAATGAAACTAAATGAATGAATGGCTTTGTTATCATTACTATTCAATTCGAAGAGTGTATCTTGCCTCATAGTAGTAAATGACTTGTGTCCATGTTAACATCGTACAACTTAAGGACAATAATCTCAAACTTCATCTAGTTCCACTATAGCGGTTCCACCAATGTGCCAGTGAACAAACAAAAAACATCACAGAACGCTTTAAAAAACACAAAGTAAAAGCAATTGTACAAAGAGAAGTTTGGCTGAGCGTGTTTGAGGTTCGCGTCACGGCATCGGGCCTCATGCAATCCTAGCCCCAACTTCCACCACTCAGTCGCTCAGTGCCACGGATAATAAATGTGCTGGAAATCATAGTGCCGTTATTAACCCAATCAGTGCAGTTTATAGAAGGAAAGGGACGATGGTTCACTTCCTTCATTGACACCAATTATCTCCAGTCCCTTTTCGGCAGCTTGCTCCATTACAGTGGAACCCACAGTCATTAGAACATTGGAGAGAGCGTAGACAAGGTAAAATGTACGTTTAACTGCTGTTGAGCATCCGCAAGGCAGTTGCCTTTGACGATTACGCGTAGTTTCACTGTATAGACTGTATGGTTAGAACGCTTCATCAGAGGCCTGAGGCTAGTTATTTGAGTAACAATAGTGCTTGGTTCGGAGCCCTCTAAATACATGCTCGTTAAAAAGTTCATAAAGTTACTTTCCACAAGTTTTTTTTCCTCACTCGTTTTTGTATTCGACTTGCTATTGTTAAAGCGTTGCTCGAAATGATTCTTGCGTAAAAGCATTAAGCGCATTCACAATGGAGTCGCAAATTGGAAGTTCATCAACCCGAACGTGATTCACTGCTGCCTTTGCTGCCGTGGAAGTTTCTAATTGATTTAATGATTGTATGTGTCACATAACAAATCCCATATAACATCAATCACTAAATTACAACCCTTGTCAAAGTTCTCTCCTTGTAATAATTCCACCATCAAAAACCGAAAGAAAGCAAAAGTGTGAACCAGAAACAATGCCTCATTGTCAATTTTCATCACCTCCCACACCAGCATATGATTTGGCCACTAGAGAAATGCTACTATGTATAGGTCTCACTTTGCGGTACTATAAATCCCTCACAGCTACATTGAGTGTGAAGTTGCTGCCAAGATAGTGAGATGTCCTCAATGTTTTTACATGGTTTTTATGTGATGGCTGATGACAGTTTGGGCAGCTCCATTGACAAAACTATGTAAACAAATGGTCGCGTTGTGGCCGAGGTATTATTTTGTGTGATACCTCAGGTGGCTGGGTGTAACATGTGTAAAACACGATTTATGAGCAAAAAAGCTATTCGGTACATGGTGATGGCACTGCGCAGCTGTTCCTGTGATGGCATGGAGGGAAGTTTATGATGATTCTTATATGGACGTAATTGTACTTCGACTATAAGTAAAGATTGTCAGATTGTTAGATTTACTTTTACTCTTTCAATTTGTAGTCTTTAAACATTCATAATTACATGTAGCAACTTTCTAATGAGTTCACTAATTAAAGTAATTTACTACCAAAAATCTTGACCATATGTGAAATCACCCACCCTTACTCAGTCAAATGAAATCTTGGGCATGTTTTTCCTTTTCCTCTATTCTGTCAGTGCCTTACTTTCTTCCAAGCCAAGTGAAGCATGCTCTGTTGAAGACAATGGAGGTTTATTTTAGAGTTCACACCTGAAGCTGTGCACACACTGCATTTCCGGCCGCGCCGTCAGCTCAGAGCCTGTTTTTATTTCCCCGCCACATGGCCATTCCCACATTGAACATATATATCCATCAATATCACAACCTTCCCTGTCACTTGCACGCTGTAGGAACCAGATTCGGGGTTCACACTGATTTCTTGTGGCCCACAATGTGATGTCTTTATGGTAGGCATTCAAGACGGTGTATTAATCATACAGAGATCACTTGAATAATGCTAAGTGCTCACAACATGGTTCTGTTTGGTGTAGTCAAACTACTAGTAGTGCAGAGTAAAATAAGGCTTGCTACAATAACAGACTACAGATTCTAATTACTTGTAATAATACATTGTTACCACTTTGGTTTGTGTACCGTTGGTTTATCTTCAATTTCATAAGAGAAATAGCTTCAAAATTATAAATAAACTGGGCCAATAAAAAGTCCTTGCTTCAGAATATCCTTTGCGCTGCTCCAGCAACTGTGATAATAACTCTGGAGAGGATTGCCTCCAGTTTGATTGTACAATTGAAATTGCTGAACAATACTATTAGGGCTGGGATGTTCTGGCCCAGTAGTAATGGTAACAAGAGGGTGGGTTTGGATGCGAGATGGAGGGAAACCATCTGTCCTGGCCAGTTGGGAGGTCTTCTGGGCCAAAGCAAGTACAGCAAATACAGGCTCTGGCAATTTGAATTCAAGGCATATAAGCTATGCACTGTTCAATGTGAACTTTACTAATGTATTTATATAAAAACATGTACATGTAAGTTACTTGTAATTTGGTTTAATATCTCTTTTAATCAAGTGTGTTAACATTGAGATTGGCTGAACTTTTCTGTAATAAGGTGGGTTTGGAATATCAATTTTAAAACATTGCTGAAAATTAGATTTAACTATACTTTTAGAACTATTTTGTTATCTGTATATTATAGTTGCTCACAAGAATGAAAATCAGATCGACATTTTTCAATCCATGGGAATATTCCAAACCGTGCTGCCTCCTAGTGGCGGAAATTGGCACTAGAAAGCAGGTGACATGGAGAGGACCTGTCATAAAGTGGCAGGGCTGTTACTGTGCTAATTATTACCATAATGAAATGATGGTGGCATTATGATTGAGGTATCCACCTCAGCTTCTTATGCATGGGGATCTAACGCCTGGAATTCTTTTGGTGATATTTTTTAATCTAGTAAATGTCAATGTTGGTGATTGATTCTGTCTGGTTGGTTATTGTATGGATTGGTTTTTAGAATACTTTGAGTTAAAAAAGTGAAGAAGCGCAATATCATTTAAGAAAAAGTTGAAAATTCAAATAGACTCTAAAAGTATATAAAAGATTGCATTATCTAATTGCCAGCTCAATTTCCAGCGAGCTTCTTAGGAAGCAACTTTGGTAGTGAAATTAACATGGGTCAACTGATCCTTTCCATAAATTTAACACTCGGAAGAGCATCTGAAAGCGTCCATTGGTAAACTGGGGAGCGTTTTAAGTTTAAAAGATTGTTTTCAGCTAATTTTGAGATTGCGCCACAAGGCCTGTGTATGGTGGCTGTGGGTTCTGACATTCCGTGTCCGACCCTCTCTACATAATGAGGCTGTGTTTGCGGCTGTCGCTATCGGCAACCGTTGTTTGCGGAGACGGCGGGAGAATGCGAGGGGTTAAGATGTCGGGGTCGTGTTTGTGATGCAGCCACGGACTCTTTACAAAATACACACAGCAGCGACCGTGGCAGAGACATGACCCGACCCCATTTTAGGAGATTGCCTCCTCGCAAATAGATGCGCGTCTGTTGACTCTTCGCAGTATCAATTTCTGTTTACATTCCAAGGTGCCGTTTGATGCTTACGAAATGAAGTTGTCTGGTGGCATTTTTAGGAAGTACATTTAGTAGTTTTGTGTACCTAACAAAGACAGAATTTACCAAATTTTTCAATCTATTTTTTTAGGACGTTGTTCTTTGCCCATAAATGGCCTTTGTTAGCTTTCCTTATGTAATGAAGTGTAGAAAACAAATAGATTGCAATAAATATATTTCAACTCCAAATTGCGCGAGGAAAAAGAATGAGCCCATATATTCTTTCCCCATAGAGCTTCTTTTGTGATTTAATTTACACTATAAATGCATAAGGACAGGATGCATCTTCTAGGGTTTTTTCTAACAAGATTGGTATAATGCCAATAAGGAAGAATAGGCCAAGCATCCGCAGTGTGCAACTACATTACAGAAGTAGCCATTATGCTGCAGAATACAAGAGCTGGGCTGAGATTGAGGAATGTCGTGTCCAAACACTATGTGTAATGGGAGGGGATATTGCGCCGCTAGATTGAAATCTTGTACGTCGTTTGGTAAATTGGGCGTTGTTTGAAGCGCACTCATTCGTTACAAACATACATTCAATTTTTTAACCATCCAACATGCAGCCACTTGGTCCTGAATATTAAAAAAAGAATCCGAGATCTCTTTTGGTACGCTTTTCAAAGACCTCGGCTGCGGAGCTCTCCCTTATTAGAATATAAGACGGATCCAATCAATATCAATGTAGCCAGTGTATATCTCCGATCTATTACATGTTCATAATCATATTAAGTAGCTCATGACTCGACTACTGTGTATAATAACGACCGTCCACCCTCAACAGCATCTTCAGTCACAAGTAGTCTTTATTAAGGTATACAACCTGCACAAAGCAACCACCTCGGTTACAATGCCCTTAAGAAGCTAATCACTTGCACAGGTTCGTCCCACTCCCACGTTCCTACCCTACGATGATGAATGCCCAGCTGCCACTCAGCCGTGCTATCTCGTACACCCTCTTCTTGCTGGTAGAGATTTGCAAAGCTTTTGCCCGGCTGTTTTTTGAGCCCCACTTCCTTATGTTTTCCGCTCGGTCGCACGGCAATGCATGCTGAAAGCCTCCACTGAAACCACTCGTGGAGATTTATTTGTGGCCTTCACCCGGAGAATTTGTGATAAATTACGTCATTTGTCATTGCGCAAGGCGTAGAACCTGTGTTTTTGGTGGTGACTAAGGGAGGGACGGACAAGGGACAAGGAGAATCAACGATATGAGCTGTGATGGTTAATACTCAGGTCCATTGGGTGGAGTATTATTAAAAATATACATGATGATTCAAAAAGAAATGGCACAATATTATTTTCTCTAGTTGCCATGACCACGAAACTGGTTCTCATGTCAAGATGATATTTCTTGTACTTTTCATTAAAAAAAACTCGCAAACTTTGAAAGGTTGACATTTTCCATTAGGAAGTCACACTTGGATTATGAAATCAAATGCTCATTGGAATTTAATGCCTGGTAATCCAGTGTAAATTGCCATGGATTGAGAAAACACGGAATGTGGACCAGTGACGGGAAGAATTGATGATGGATGACATGATTTGTCATTGCTGGCAGTCGTGATAATAGTGAGTGGGCTACAAGGGCAGATTTTCAATGATGATTGTATGATCATCCCTTTAGACCCATTTTTCCCACTTTCTTATATTAATTTGTTAGGCCATGGATAGTTTGCATCTCAAAAGAACTAATGTCTCGTGGTCTTAGAATCATCCTATAGCTCACCCACACAGCATACAAATCAAAAGGTCTGAGAAACTTGACAACTTTCTTCTATTCAAGCCATAAGATTCCACTAAGAGTGAGTAAAATGCTACTTCTTCAATTTCAAACACCTAACTAAATGCAGCGGTAGTCATACTTCTGAAGATTTTGAAAAACCCTGCCATATCTCCCGCCTACTAACTCGTTTATGCAATGTAATACTGCTCTCTATAAAACAGAAACTGCAGAGAAACGTCTCAAAATCATATATCATGCAGCCGCAGTTGCTCCTCATACATAAAATTTGAAAAGCGTCCTTTGCATTTATTTAAATGTTGTGCGTGGTCGGGCGATATTCTGCCCCCATCATCGCCGGAGACGGACCGACTAGCATACAAATTGGCGGCACCAGGGCTTAAGAGGATCATGGTTCCTCTTCCCACTTCCTGTTGGCTTCTTTCAAGGGCCGAGCCGGCGCTATTACGGCTGCTTGTGCCGCCATACAAACGTACTAATGTCGTGTGTTATACACATATAAACGCGCAGACATCAATGCTACTCCTCGCATACACGATAACGCTTCCAAATAGCGCGGTGCCCATCGCGTGGAATTGCGAGTTTGAAAGTGAAGTGGCGTTGTCAATGTGGTCTTTTGGGGGTGGGTTGATGTAAAGCTTATCGAGGTGGCTGAAAAGTGTTTTATTGAAAAAGAAAATGGAAATGAATAATTTGGGATTCTAAAAAAATGCTGTTGCCGTTAAAGTTAATTATTTCAACTCCGTATAACAAATTTGTAAATTCTAAGACGGTCAAAAATTATTTTATACCACAAATTACGAATTTCATTAGTTCTTGCTAAATCTAATCCATTTTTACACTGCGACTTACAAACGACGAAAGAAATGCGAAAAACCTCTCCAGGGACAATCCAAGCAGCGTTATTCAAACTGCAAAATGGTGCTAAATCTCTCCCAATTACAGCTGGCCGTTTTATAGCCGCTCTATGTGTCTGTTGTTATGCTATTAAACCCTATATATTGACTGCTCGTTTGTGGGGGAATGCTGCAGGGATACAAATGCCCGGTGGCTGCTACTGCGGCTGCCTCCTCCGAGGGGACCCAAGTCCCTAGAGGGGGCGGAGGAGGTAAATCTTGTAGCTGGCCTGTGTCGCGGCCCCACCTAGTATGTCTTCATCAGTGGGGACTAATGAACCAGCACAATTCCACATCCGCTGTCGCCTATAAATGTGCTACGCCGACCATCCTTTTATGGGGCTTGCGTTTTATGGGCCCGAGAAATAACGGGAATGGGTGGAGGAGGAGAGAAGGACTGGAGCAGGCGACTAAATTGGGACATGCTGTAAAGCAATCGTTTAAGTGTTGCGCTGATTAGCGACAGTTTTGTGCTGCATTGGTAAGGTCATAAGGAATCGTTCAATTTTGTTTTATACTCATCCTGAAATGAAATGTATACAGTGATTTTTTTTAAATGCATTGATGGAAATCTTATTGTTTGCTTGCGTTATACAGTCTACACTGAGAAATGATGATCATGAAATTCATTTTAAGCTGAACAGCTGCAGGAATCTTTCTACAAATGTACACAAGGAGTATGAGGACTCTAGCCACAGCAGCAACCCCAACAATGTAGCAACTGACCAACACTGCAGCCGCCACCCAGATTTATCATGCTGTTTGACAGATATTTCACTATAACGCGACTGCTGCCTGCACCAATGTCATAACGGTGGCCAGATATGGGCTGGCCAATTCATCTACGGCTGTGTGGTGGCCGTTGTTATTGGTGCACATAGATCACGGTAGCGGGGAGGGTGCTGTATGTCATGCTCTTGGACAGAGGACTAAAGAGCGGCCTGTCACTGTGGGTAGACCCTCGGGAGGGGACCAGATGGTCAGATCAGCAGCCTGGTGCCTAATCCAGGAAACGCAATGATTTTGCTATGGTCTGTCGTCCTCTCTTGTAGGATTCTTTCCTTGTGATAGCCTAGTATTCTACGTTTTTATTTAAAGATGTATAAATTCTTTATGTATGAGGATGATAGAAGCTTTTCATAATGTTCTGTATGGACTGCATTTTTACCAGCAGTAGCTGTACTTGTCCGCTGGGTTCACACATACATTTGATCTTGCAGACAGGCAAGATTTAATTTGCTCTAAAATGATTTAATTCTCCGCAAATCATGCTACATAGCTGTGTGAATCCCAGACAAAGTTTTTAATATATTGCACACTCTTATTTTTCATGGATATTTGCCATCCTCATAGAAAGTGACAACTGGTTTAATGTAACCACGTTTTTACTTATCTACTAGGGAGACTTGTCTTACATCCTGAATCCCCCATGTCATCCTGACAGCTAATACAGATGCCAGCACATAAATCCTGCTGTTTATATCACGTCTGATCATCAACAAACTGTATATCATGGCATTTATGCGTATTATAATGCACTCGCTACTTCTGCAGCCATTTCTCAATATCGTAAGCTAATAACTGAGCAGCAAACGTCCTAAAAATGAAGTTAACTTTCACTGCTGATGAATTCTCATAATCCATGGCTGGCTAGCATTTTCTGTCCAGCCATAAGACGTCCATATAAGCCACGCTGGGTGTGTTTCTCCGCGGTCTTTTCTGCTGCCCCTTGAATCGATCCAGCCCGGCATCGATCAGCCACTTCCCTTAGTTGCCTTGTTGACAGCATTGAAATGGTCGCAAAAACGACGGGCAACCATTATTGGATAACCATTTTACGGCGCCCTTGCTCTTTACAAATATATTACAAAATCAATTTCTGTGCAATTCGTTTCCGGTTTAGTTATTATAGATTTTATCGTCGTCATGACTTTGTACATGAAGTTGGACTTTGAAATTATGCGCATTTTTTTTTAGTTTCATCTTTGTATTGGAAGTTTTCACAAGACCTGAAGTATGCATTCGTGAAATAGTCTATGACAAACTGTCCTTGCAACAGACTACAATTGCATTATTGGAATGGTTGATAATAACGTTATAACATCCCAAGATGAAGTCATAAACTATCCCATGCAACTCGGTCGAGTGTCCCATAAAGTAAATTGAAAAATCATTGATTTATTTCAGGGTGAAAGCCTTTTCGAACGGCATTTTCAGTTTTACTTTTTGAAATTGCATCATCACTCTGGGTGGGTTATGTTCTGGCCTATATATGCGTAAATTGTTTCGAAATTCTGTTTTTTTTTTCTTTAATAGTCAGCAGTTTTTTTATATAAAAGCCATCCACTTACATATATACTTGCATACTGTACTTTTGCTAAAGGCTGGACATTACATAATCACGATGGGCTAGAATTCTTTTATCTTAAGACCAGCTGGACTACTTTTCTCTCCAAAACCTGCACCCACATTATTACCAAGCTGAACAATGTAAAGAATAGGGGTTTAGCGTGAAAGAAGCGTGTGCATTGATTTTGCTTGGCTTGGAGGAGAACCATCCATTTTGTAAGTACACAGGACAAGAATGATGGTGAAATTTCCACGTGATTAAAGTATCATGGAAGAGCGAGCCAAGATTAACGGGCCCGTCAGGCTTGGCCATAATGCACACACTTTCCTGGTATTAACAGCGAAACCACGTACGTCACATTGCGGGGCTCGTGTTTTATGAAATATCATTGTTTAATGACAACTTGGATATTGGGAACTGTTTTCTATAGACGCCATTTTTCATAACAAGCTTGTTTTGTTAGATTTAAGTGAACCCGCCGGCAAGCTTTGAAAGTTCGCGTATATGGTTATTTCAATACTTTCTACAATAAGTCATTGAAAGCATTTGATGAAAACCAGTTCCTATTCTCAAATTAAGATCCAACTCATGTCAGTCATGTTATATTTGACCAGTTATCAAACCGTCCATTTCAGCATGGTTTTTCCGTAACCAGTTGAAACTTTTCACGGTATTAAGCATTACGATGTGATTAATGCCTATTGACAGCCTTGACATTTTACACACATTAATAAGATTTTATCGGCTCTCTTTTTGCCATGGGTTTGCCGCTGGATGCTAACAAATCATTTATATGTCGGGACCACGTTGATACTCCTGTTGATGGCATGTACAAAGTGAAACTTGCCATTTATAATGCATTACATCATCAACGTCTTGCAGGAGATGGATGAAAAACAGTACAACTTCGTGAATAGGACACCTGCTGAACTTTGACCACCTCTGTAATGCAACTTACTGGATATTTTTAACTGCCCGTGTCTAATGAAACATTAAATGTAATGTGGCTACCTCTGTAATGAAATGACCACTTCTGTGATTTGACCATATCCATTGAACATGCATTGCTGCGGACTTGTTCAGTGTCAAATTATCAAGCATACATGATATTTAAGGCGCAGCTATCTCTATATATTAAGGTATCACTGTGTGCCCTTGTTTATGTTGATTTATAGTCATTGATGTGATTGGTGAAGGCAGGCAGACCCTTGACAGCAGCGCTACTTTGATCAAGGCTTGTATGTCTGACAGCCTTTGTCAGGCAGGCCTTGACTACCGCCACCACCAAATTTCCACCCTGCTGATACATGCGCGCAGGTGAAATTGGATCATGAACTAATTTCCCATTTTTCAACATTTTGCTTTTGCTAGGAAATGTGGTCAATTGCGTGTATTTTTTCTGGGGGTGGGGAGGTTCCGTGGAATGTTTAGATAACATGCTTCATGTACTGAATCCTCCTTTGATATTGTGCGAATCAAGAAAACTGGGAAACTTTTTACTGTTAACATTTTGAACAATGCAATCACACTGAAGGAAGTGTATACACATTTTATTTTTGGACTACGTCGGCACGCGATTGCGACAACAATCTCTCGAAATAGTGCATAATACATCTGTTTGAGCTTATACCCTGCTTCCCTTTTATGACACGGAGAATCCGTTAGCTCTGTTTAAATCCTTGGAGATGACGAGAAAATCCCTTAATTAGCTCACTCATGAAGTGACATGGGCTGACAGATACGATAGTTACCCTGTCCCACGCACACACCAAGGCTCTAGCATACAGACTGCTACAACATGAGAGGCATACCGTCATGGCTGAGGCATGGGATAAATGTGCTTAATTCATCAATTTTCAAAATGTTTGCAGTCTATCTCAACAATTTGATGATACAACCAAAGTGTCAACTGTAGAAGTAGGTGCAGTTGTTGTGTTTCTTTGTGATTCAAATATCTTAATGATCTTTGGCTAAAGAGCTCTTCAACTTTTAGCCACCACCCCCACACCAATCCAAAAGTAGATAGCAAACCTGCTTGTTTTCAAAGCTACTTTCGACTCGAATTTCACCAATAGGGGCACGACGATAAAACATGATTAACCCTGTCAATTGGTGCACCGTAATGAAGTTTAAAAGCAGCATTTTGAAAGTGCAGAATAATCGCTCGACAACAATGTTGAGATTACTGCCGCCTGTATAAGCATATGTTTCAGCCTTGGCGCTTCATCCCAAACCTGATTAACCTCGGCCCCACGTTAGGGGCCCAAATATGACCACAAGGATGCGACCACTTTCAGGGACAATTCAATTTTCGTGCTACGGCAGAAAAAAACCCGCTGCTCATTCTATTAGTGTTCTCTGACGTCCACATGACGACGAAGTCGCAGTCGCTAAGACTGCCTCCTCCGGGCCTTGCGTGTAGCAAGGCATTAGAACATGGTGGTATAGTTGTAGGAGTTGTAAAGGATGTAAACAACTACCGATGGACTTCATTTTGCTTCCGTTTTACTACTAATGACGATACTAATGTACACTGGGGTGAGCACTCTTGGGGACTGTTATGGTGGGATTTTTTCTAGCATGGTACGCAGGCATGTGCTGTATTTCTTCATACCTCCATACTTATGCATAATCAAGCTCTTTTGTTACCTTTCCTAAATTTACTACATGCCATCAAGGGATTCATGTATAGTCATTGCTGTTGACTAATGTTTGCCGAGACGACCCATGGAAATGATGCAAAAAAAATGAGTACACATACTCTTTTGTGAGATGGAAAATCTATTTTGTGGAAAACAACCCTATATAACGCATCATAAAAATGCATTAAATCAACATGCTGTACTCCAACCAAACTTCTCCATGAACAATAATCAATTGTGGGAATATAGCTCTCAGCATTACTCTCTATACAGTGAGTGAATCTAGTCTTGCCATGAGGCAATCTAGGAATAAGATTTTTATAAGGAATCTAAAAAAACAAACTTCGCATGTGTTATTCTCGCAATAATCGTCAATGCATATGAACAGATCACAACTATAGATCTAGCTGGCCCTTCCTAATTAAACTGGATTCTATGATCCATAATGAATAACAAGCTTATTAAGAACGAACAGAGTCAAAAGTGGGTGTCATTGCACCAAACTATGTGTTGTTTCTTGACCATTTCACAGTGAGGCTCATATTACATCTGCTGACAGTGAGACACGTGCCTTGTGTTAAGGCTACTGAGTGCCAGGTTGTTTGTCAACTTTGTGATGCGTGGCACCTTCACCCACAGGCCATTGTTACCCTTTCTCGTCCCAACCACTCTATGCATTATACTGCCTCCACAAAACACACTTCTTGTCGGTTATGCGTGGGACTTTTGTTTGTGTTTTTTAAAGTAAAACTTGCAACGGTCATTTGTACGTATGAGCCTCGTGGGTTACTTTCCATAAATGAGGAACGAAAAATGTTGAGCAAAGTTTACATTATGTTGACATAAAAATGAACACTGATACAAAATAATAAATGTGTTGTTCTGCATTTTGCATTGTTTAAATCTCTGTTTATGGTGTTTATGTTTGCCATCTTTTCTTTTCTCAAAGTTCAAAAGTACCATGACAAATCCAGTGATATTTTTCCAATTCTTTTTTATCATGATGCTGACGACGTTTTGCAACCATTAAGTTTATATCACTGCAGTAGTTGTAAATGTCAAAATTTCATTTCAAAGTTTTATGTCTGAATTTCACGTTATGCCTTTTTGTATTATGGAAATTGTATAATCGGTTCTTTACTGTGAAATCGATGATTGAGTATCGTGCCAGTTGGCGAAATAGATTGCCCATGTGTACCCTGGTTTTGAGAGATGATTTCAATCCCGTACATTTCGAATGTATCTCCATAGTATTGCTTGTATTTAATTGACATTTTCCCCATATTTCCAACACAAAAGATGCACCTACACAAGGAGTACGGTAAATGCATTTTCGTGTATTCTATGCACATATAAATTCAGCTGATATTGAAATATTCATGTAAACAGTGTTAATGATGTTGACATGTCTGGAGGTCTCACAGTACTAAATGGTTTATGCCATGATCCATTGTCTAATAGCCAAAAGCACGTCTTTGAAATCCAAATACACCCACAACTTCGTATAGAATTATGTCATATGGTGACTTCATGCTTGATTTATGCATAATCTTCTGGAGTAGTGCAAAAGAATAAAGCAGCTGTAAGGCAGAGTATATAGAAGATATGAAATGAACTTCTCTTGATAATGGATGACTATAGTATCTCTACAGCAAAAGTCGTGAAAGATTTGTGTCAATGTCAGGATGGTTGGTCCCTTTTAGTGCTGACCAGAAATCTCAATGTAAAAATGTAGTGCTACAGCAGCTTGCAACAGGCGGGGTAAAACTCTAGCAGTGATGGAATTGGTCATATTGACAGCAGCATGGACACAACAATAATGCTATTCATTAGCACCATCCATCCCATGCTTATTGAGTTGTGATTGATTTTGAAATCGTAGACACGATCAGAGCATATGCTGCAGATTGATTGCTCTGTTTATGACTCTGATTGCACGAGACATTGATCAGCACAGACCTCCCTACTACTTCACAGCCAGCCTATGATAATTGAACTCTATAAATCAAACGGCTTTTTACAGACTGTCAAGGTTTATGCCTCCGCCGTTTACTACTATGATGATTGTGTAGTTGCTTCTCATTCACTTTCAATCTATTTGATTGTTGCCATTATTCATTTTTTAGTGTCAATCATTATTGATTTTTTCGCCCTTGCTCATTGCCAATGAAGTTCATTTTGTTGACTGTTTCTTTTGAGTGGTTTGTACATGTGTACTTTTTTAGCATTTTTGATATACAAATAGGATTTGATCCCACATCAAAAGAGATGTTTTTTTTCCCAATGAAATATATAGAATATCTCCTTTACATTTAAATACAATCCAAGAATGAAACCCAATAGCCTACATAAAAAAAGTCTTCAAAGTACAGTATCTATAGAAAAGTGTTACATTGAAATAATAAAAAGACTTCAAAACTTTGTTGTTCAAGGGAAGCGTGAATCAGGTTAAACACATTAGTATGAGAAAACAGACAGTGACGCACATGAAATAAAAATAGGACCTACACTATACTGGACAAGTCTACACAGATGGGAAGTAAATAAAACTTCGCTCTCTCAATGATGTCTCTCTTCATCCATTAACTCATTGGGATTTGCAGTTATATCAGCGTGTACCACTTAACCAAGTTTTACAATCTTGCAAACCACAATACTAGATGTTTACTTACGTAATCCAACTGCAGCCACTCAGGTACACAATGACAACAATATGCTCACAGTGCAGTGACTGGACACTTTGAAAAGTAGCCTTAAAATCCCAACCCCCTGGGGGGGCACCATATAAGCCACGTAACGCACCAACCAGACTGATGGTAATCAATACATCTCCGCCCACTCCACAGCCGCCATGCATGTATCACGTGAAGCAACCCTAACTATTGACATAATTGATGGTCTCCTCGAGCCCAGGAGACGCAGCCCGCAGTCCCTCGGGCCCAGGAGATAAGGCGGGAACAGGCCCGTATCAGGCGGACGGGCTCCCGGGCCGAGTCGGTGACATGCGAGGGATGGACGGCAGAGGCCTTATCTGGCCGCAGCAAGCCGAGCTGTCACCTTATCTACCCCACTCACATGTCCACACTTAACGCCTCGCTAAATGACGCGGCAGCCATTCTAACTGCAAGCGCAATTGTCCATCGTCGTCGTCGTCGTTGCTTCATGTTCATGGGGGCTCGTTGTACGCGACCTTTTGTGCCTTGTTTGATAGTTTTTGATTATTATGTGTCTGTGTGTGGCGATCTTGGATGACTGTATTTCTAGTGAGGTACTCAATGAACGATACTGCAACTATAGACCATTTATTTGACTTTAACTGATTCATGATGGTAAACGACTTTGTTTAAAACTATGAATGATATGCTTCTTTCTAAATATAAAGAGTAAATAGGAATTATTCTATTGGTCACATCTCAGCTGATCACTGAACCAGATATTCAGAAGCAACAGAACCCCCTGACTTCCGCCTTCTAAGTCCCCTCGTGTTTGCTCATCTAGACCCAACAATGTAATGATTATGAGCGCATCACTCCATATATGAGGCTGACCTCAATCACATTGGCCCCTCTCTGCCATCCACAATGTGGTGGAGGTTGGGGGGATTGTGTGACATTGGGTGGAATAGACCCACGGAACTGACAATAAAACATGCGCTAGCGTAATGTAGCTTGAACACAATGGGTGAATGTTACAGAAGAGGAAGCAGTGTCTCGGGTGGCAGGACAGAGGGCAGCAGCAGCCTGCTGGGGAATGGGGATTGTTCGAGGGGTAGGAGACAGTAGGGGGGTGTATA
The DNA here is from genome assembly GCA_019095985.1 of Streblospio benedicti. Classification (NCBI taxonomy): domain Eukaryota; kingdom Metazoa; phylum Annelida; class Polychaeta; order Spionida; family Spionidae; genus Streblospio; species Streblospio benedicti. The sequence goes on from CM032660.1 coordinate 29,152,885, forward strand.
AAAGATGGTGGATTTGAGGACGGACGACTTAAATCATTGTCATAGTATACTGAGTGCTCCCTGCCAACAAAACTTTGGGAAAGCCTTGAGTGCTGTTGGTGTCTTTTATATCTGATTTTCAAGTCAAACAACAGCACACAAATCTTAAAACTACACAGTTTCAAATTTCACCAAGAACATGGTCTGCGCTCATCCATTCCCCTGTGCAGTGTTCAGGCCACCCCAGTCTCCAGCAAGGTGAAGGGGTAATGGTGGCATATAAATCTGACTGCCTGCCCAGACCCCCTCTACATCCCACAGTTCGCTAATTTCATTACGAGGCCAGGGAGTGAGTTGTAGAGGACTGGTATTGAACCCTTGCCCCGGCCATCGATGGCCGCTTGTCTTCGCTGGCTTGTATACGACGGGCTCTTCCCTTCCCACTGTAATTGCGTCAGGCTCGCGGCCACAGAAGAATGATGTCAACCCGACCCCGCATTCACATTTTGCGATTAACGCAATTATTGCATGGAGTAAGTGCCGTTTCGTGCTTGTTAGACAGGTATGCGGTGCCGGAAATGAGACTACGGCAGACTCAGAGAGCAGCACATTTCCTTCGCGTTATACGCCACTTTGATGATAATGACAGCAATATTTGACCCGCTGCTTGAAAGCTCTTGATGAACGAATTATTACGCTGATTTGGCGACGGTTATTAGTTATCTCGTTAAGAACTACAAAGCAGCCGCCGATATATGCCTATATGCCATTATGGAAACTAAGCTAATTTTCCTTAGAGGTCAATACAGGAAGGCCTACATACTGTGAACAGGAGGGTTAAATGAGCACAGCCCATCGCATTCATTCTTTTCTATGGTCACGCGGCATTTTTACGTCCTACATCATAACCTCTTTACAATGAGCACTTCTCCCAACATGCCAAATACCAACCCCCAGCCTTGTGCCACTGTATTACGTGAGTATTGTATGATCCAATCAGTGTCCTCTCAGTGCTGCTGCCTCCATTGCCGCCATCTCCTCTTAATAACAACTAATCAGACCTCGAAAGCCATCCCAATTTTCAGCATTAGATTTGGAGTGGACATTAGCTCATTGCTGCCTGACTGCGCCAATCATCTCTACTACAATTCTCAACATCTACGTACAGTGGACACCATCCTCAAGGACACCCAAATGTCAATCACGTATCATTATTTGGACACTACATGCTCTATTGGGTTCTTAAGCCATGAGTCTATTCTTGATATGCCAAACACCATTTGTGTATTATGGATAGTTTTTACCTTAAGCATTGGTCCACATTGATGGGCTGCACTGTACTTCGTTAGGTCAATTATGGCTAAAATACGGCTGGTTACGTAAATGCACAATGATGTATGACGTAATGTCTGGTAGTAATGAAGCTCATTTGGAGCTTTCCTATCAATTTCGTAAGCATCTTCTCATCGTAGGAAATTAAAGACACTTACCAGTTTCTGGTGCCGAGTCATCTTGGTCAGTCTAAAATGAAAAAAAAAATGATTATGACTGAATGAATTATTTGTATTTTATGAATCTTTGAATAATGGTTGTTTTTCTTCTATTTTCAGGGTTTGCATTCGTCACATTTGAGGACGAAAACATTGTAGACAAAGTTGTAGAAATTCACTTCCACGAAATAAATAGTAAAATGGTATGTATATTTTGCCTTCTATTTTGCTTACATAGTGCAACAATTAATAAATACTGATTAAAGTTTTCTGTGTAAATCATATTTGTAGCTATATTGTTGAATCATGGTAATATATGGAAAAAATTTAAATTAAGTTTTCAGTTAAGATATCTTAAAACAGTAAATTATAAAACATTTTGTTGGAGTCATAATGTGTTAATATTTATAATATTTCACATTATACCTCATTAAAATAAACTGTCAAAATGCATTTTCTGCCATAGATATTGTTTATGGTACACCTTCTTGCACCTCTTCTCTTACACCACATAATTTTTGCCAGCTTCTTAAAGCCAAATAAATCATGGTAATGGTAGTAAAATAGAACACAGTGACATAATTTGCATCTTGCGTACACTTTGCACATGTGTCCCATGAGTTGCCCGTCTTTTGAGTTTTTAAATAGATTTGCGTTTTAGTAAAATATGATTGATTCGTGCCCTTTGAATTGCGTATGCGGAATTGAGCTTGGTGTAAAAACACAGAATAAAGAACAATTTATACTACAACCCCTTTAACTTTTGAAATACGATCGTTTGATAACGGTTTGGTCCATTTTGAAGCAAACACAGCACATTATATTGTATGTATTATGGTAAGCTGCTCTTGAATTTTGCGCCAACGAAGTAGCACTTAAACCCACATTGTCAATAAGCCTCATCAGAGCTCCGAGAAAGACAGAATGCTGTCAAATCACAAGACGAATCACTTCCATTTTCGTTAATAAAGTCTGCGTAATCAGGTCTGCCATGTAATTCCGCAGCCGAGCCATCAGTGATGCTTATCGCACTTGTAATTAAAATATGCAGTTCGGCGGCGACTGAATTTGATGGCTCAGAAAAAGCTATTGGAGATGCAGGAAAATTCGGTAGAGCAATCGCTTCTCTAATTTAACTGTCTTTACAGCAAACCTCTCACGAACACCTCAATAAGAAATTCATATTTTGTAAAGAATTTAAAGGTACCTAACATTTTGCAATCTTTTCACTTGTGATTATAGAGTAGGTTTTCAAAACAATCTTGATTATAGCATAGAAGTTTAGAAATTTCGCAGTCCCTATTGGAGTTGATTGAACGCTGTTTCAAGATTATACTTAGAGTTGTTTGCCAAATACATTAAGAAAAAAAAGATAGATTTCGAGCACATTATTTGCTCAGATGACGCCAATGCACCAAAAATATGCTGATATTTAGCAGATGATAAAGTATCCTTTTATTCAATATCGACCTAAGAGCGAGAGAGATTGAAAAAGTCAGCGTGGAATACATCTCTGCCAATGATATGTGTGCCCTTGTGATTACAATTGCAACTTTTAACCTTACCATTGAGCTTGAAAGATGATCTCATAAACAGTAGGCCATTTGGCATTGTTGTATCTGCTTGCGATAATTTGTGAAATCTATAACACCGCTCCTGTGCAATGTTACTCAGAGATATGCTCCCGTATCTTTATTTTAAAACTGACAGAGATTTGTATTCGCCTTTTCGGTTTAACTTCAAATTCGGTCCCAAAACGGTAGTGCCATTAGCAGTTTGTGTTAGGATATTAGGCGTACATGTATACAGGCATGAGAGAGCGGGGCTGAGATATTGAGGGGATGAATTGTTTTCGACTGGTTATTACTTAGCTGTGCATTAGCAGTAGGCAGTCTCGTGTGTGATTTGATAGGCCAAATTGCGTGGAACAAAGTCAATGTGCACCAAAAGTTGGACATTTACAAAATGACCATCTACCTCACGGAAAAAGCAGTTGATGACTGCGTTCTTACCATACCGTAACATAGAGACCTTTCGATCTTCAAGTGATGTTAAGTTGTGACGTTTGATCGTGCTGCACAAAGGCCCATTTTCATTACTTATGCTTCAATACCCGCCTAGTACCATTGGGCGATCGCCAACTTCGCAGTATTAGCAATATGTGGGCGTACAAGATCATTTTTCACCTGTAAATTGTTTTCATTACGCGGCAAACATTCAATACGTCCGCCAGCGTTGATATAGATGTCCTACGAACGTTGCAATTTAGCCGTAATGATAACGTGTGCCGGTTAATTGTGGTGCCTCGCTGCAAGGAATGATATGCTGCGCTACACATGGATATGAACATGGCCAAATATGCAATAAAATCGCCCGTTTCAATATCGAGAGCATTGTCCGTGGAAGGAAATTGGTATGCTGTGTTCTGTTTTACACTCACAAATAATCACTTCCAATGATTTATACACCCTCAATCATTAGACATGAAAGCGCGCCAAATTTATCCCGTCTCAATTTTGGGCAGTTGATATTTTTGGCGCGCTCTGACAGTCTTTAATCATAAACGACAGTTGTTAACACATTTAATCAACTGCATATTTGCATACGCACAACCAATGTGATAATATCTCACCCATTTGTTAATACTACTCTGTACATAACCAGCAGCGTATACTATAACATGGCTTTGTGGGTAGCAGTTCATCCAAACTTGCACCGTTTGTTTTTGCTTTTGCCCACCAGGTGGAATGTAAAAAAGCTCAGCCCAAGGAGGTGATGATGTTGAGTAACCTACAGAGTTTACAGGCTGTGGCTGCAGCAGGCAGAGGTGGGTATCCTAGGGGGTGCTATATGGAGGGTGGGGTGGGGGAAGAGAGGGTGGGTGAGTTATAGTATGATGAGGAAGCCAGGTCAACTGGCCCACAGAAAAGGTAGGTAAAGCATATTCATTGGCTCATCACGAGAGAATGTAATTGTAAATTTTTGGAGACTGTGCCATTGTGGAGGTGGGTACATTGTAGCTCAGGCTGGGTGCATTATGACCACAGTACAGTTTAGAACTTCTCATTTGTAATGATGAAATGCAAAAGTTGATAAATTCCAGAGAACTTAAAAGATAAGTGAAGCAGTTGATAGAATGCTGGGGCAGTTTTTATTACTGTATATGATTAGTATGTGAAGATGTTCATGGTTTCAACTTTGTTGATGAAAGAAAATAATGAATATCATCAATCATGCTCTGAACACGGTTTAGTTCATATTGTGTACATATTTCGCTCCCTCTCATTTAAGTTTTCATTTGACAAATACTGTTTTTGAGTTTATTCATCCTTTAAAAGGCTACCATTATGATCCCCAACTCAAAGGGAGAGAGGGAAAAAGCAGAGTTGATTGCAGTGAACAATTTGAGCCAAAAAGCACATTAGTGGAACTTGGAAGTAAATTGAAGACTGTCTCTAGTTTCTGCAATTATTTTGCTTTCTTACACACTGAAATTGGCAGAAACCAATTTTGGTCGATCATTTCTGGATGACGACACACAAATGAAAGGCTGTTTGAGTTTGTTTTTCTCGAGCTTTGGACAATTGCCCCACAGAAAGTATCATAATTCCAATACGATTACGGTAAACCGGCAGCGGTTCGGAAGAATGCACCTCTGCTTCTCTATTATTTTGCCAGCAGTGTTATCATGGGCCTAATGGAGCACAACCCGACCAACTGTTCCCTCGTACACATTTTTTTTTTTACCCACTTCCGTGTTGCCCTGGTTTTGAGAAGGTGTCCGCCAAGTGAAGTTACATTTGTAACTGTTTGCAATTGACGATGAACATGTCCGCTGACTCCAAGGTAGGTTTCCATTTCAATAGGACTCCCCTAGATATCCATAAGCTGTTAGCTAACAACTGAAAAAGGTAAGTTCATTGCACCTCCGTCTGCACAATCAATGGTGGTGGTCACAGTTTAGTATGGTGTGGTGCTTGCTTGGTAACCTCCTCACTCTGCGCTAGCAATGGACACCCCAACCAATGGGAACCCACTATAACAAGTGAGGTTGTTGTTTTTAAGGTGGAGTGCAAAAAGGCACAGCCAAAGGAACAAATGGTTCCTACTCAGATCGCCGGTGCCGTTAGAGGTATATAAGACAAAGCGACCCTGTCACTTGCAAATTACCCGAGGTGGTTTCGCAGCTTTACCTTCAGAATTGGACACGTTTGTTCAAAATTTCAAGTATTATTCATGCCACCAAAGCGTGAGAGCATATAGGCTGCTGTCTGTATGTGGTTTGTTACATGAGCTTTTACAACGTTTTATCCATCGCTCAGAATCAATATGCCTAGTAAAAAATTGTGAAAAGTTTGGGATGTAGAACAAAAATATTACTTTGGCAATTGCTCATAGACTGTCGAGTTTGGAAAACTTGGAGGTGACAGGGTCGTTATCAGTTCTATTGGTACATGTAGTGTTATTTTACTATTACATTTTTATTTTACCATAATGATTGCAATATTGTATAGTCTTAGATTTCTCTTGTGTCTATGTGAAAGTACATTTGCATAGACTTACTATAAATTCAAGTAGCTATTTTTCGTACAAAGAACTTCATGTAAAATTATGACAAAATATCTGTTCATCCAGACTAGATGCTACTTAAAAAAATAAGTTAACTCATAGAATTCATTTCATAAACGATGCACAAAACAATTTTTCGAAAACTGCCATTCATGTAGTCACATGCCATGTAGCTAGTTTTGATCGCGCTAACATTTACGTTTTAGAACCTATTCCAGGGTTCTTCCCTGCCGGTTACCAAGCAGCAGCAGCGTACGCCTCCGCATTCGGTCGAGGCTACCAGCTCCCCACACAGTACTTTTACCCAGGTACGTCTCATTCTCTAGCCTCGATCATCATACACATGAACACGAGTGCAGTGAAACTAGCGCTTATGGACTGCTATTACGGTGTGTATTTTGGCAGCACTTTGCTTGCAGTCCATCAGCCTAGTTCCGCTACAGTGTTCTCTTCATCACTGTGAAAAGTTTAACAAACTCCGCAAGAGAAATAAGTGCGAGTTTAATGAAACCCCGTGTAATCGTACTGAGCTAGTCTCTGTGATTTCTGCTTGCTACTTATTAGTAGAGACGGATGAACAGGCTCGTTTATTTGGTGCTTTATTTCATATTTTGGTGTTGAGATGGATAGTGCCTGCCACTTGCTTAGTGAATGACCGTATATATTAGGGTAGTATCCATATGGGTCTTGATTATTTGTGTCTAGATCGTAGCAAACAGCACAGAACTCCTGTTTACCCAGCAACTAAACAAGGGTTTTGACATTGAGAGTCATGTTCTATATTATGATTTGTTTAGTTGTTTGCCCGGTAACTCGCAAGAAAATCAGTCACCTGCCCATGTTCACGAGTAGACCGATTCGTTTTACTTCCACAGCGAAAACAAAACATCGAGTGTATCTTTTCCTGGAAATTGGCGCTTGTCCATTTACGAATTTTTCAATTTATTACGAGACTGAGCAGGTGGCTGTGTTCTTGTGATAAACACAACCTTTTGTTTTACCCCAATCTAGGCCTTTGATATATCAGTGTTGAAAGATTCAAAACTTGGCGGCTGTAAATTTCGAGCATTGTGTAGAAGGTGTGCACATAAATCACAGAATGCTTGATTTAAGGTCGGAATTTTGTTAATGAATATTGCACCGTGAAGCTTTTGAAGCTACGTCAACGCTGATGTATTATCGTTCACCCCTTATTGCCCAAATTACAAATGCACTGTGGCACACACAATATCTGTTTGAGAAACTACAATATGTTCTATCCAGCATAGCAGTACAGAGGTTATAACCAGTCAATGCCAGTACCATGGGTTGGTTGTTAAGAGGAAACGTATTCGAAATCATTCCACATGGAGTTACATAGAGAACCCCATCTTTTACACATCATGAAATGATTTCACTTGGCTCTAGTTTGAGGTGAATTAGCATGACTTGTATGAGTTAGCTTTGGCAGTGGTGGTGTCAATTTTCTTTGTTTCGTCGTAACTTGGCAGACTTTTTTTCTTACTACCCAGTGACAGTGTTAGAAAATCTAATTCAGATTTTGTGCATGATTGCAGGGCTGTAGAAACGTTTTTTTCAACTCTCAACTCTGTTTACGTACTCTTTTGTAATCCTGTTGTGGCCATTTTTTCCACAATGCACACATCTACATGTGCATCATTGTGTTGTAGCATTGAAATGACTTGACCACTTTGTATCATTGTCTGTTTATTATTTATTGTGTTTATAAAGCCTTAATGCACATTATGTGTATTACAAAACAATTGGTATCGTACTGTCTTTTTCAATTCCTTTTGACTGTGCATATTGAACCTATTTTACAAATAATTATTATGTTCTGAGCTTAGATTTTGATAAATATATATTGGATATGAGTATGAAATACATGAATGTCATTCCTATAGGAGTCCTAACTAATATTATAAGCTGACAAAATTTAAGTGAGGTGAAATCCTGTCAGATTTCTATCCATACCATTATTTAATTCGAACGTAACCAAAACCATCAGCTCTTCAAAGTCCCGATGAAGTAAGCATTTTCCATGCAAAGGAAAATTGTGAGATTCAAATACTCCTAAGAAACAAAGCAGCGCACTCCATACCCTCAAAAGTGTCAGGAATATCACCATTACGCCCCGATTCATTCGGTTCTCAAACCAATAACCATAATTTCCACAACTTAAAACCTCCACGAAATGCAACCCATACTCATTAATAGTTCGCAAACCATGCACACCCTTATCGATTCCCCGTTGGCCACCACCACCACCACCACCAAGAAGCATGCTGTGTCTAGGTCTGTCTTAGGCTTGCCTGCCCCCTACTCTTCCTCCTATTGCACTACTACTACTACACCTGACTGCCCGAGTCTAAGCGCGTTGTGCCGTTGTCGGTGTTCTAGGCTTGTCTAGCCCCGCAGCCGCTGCCGCTGCCGCCTACTCGGCCCAGGCGGCGGCCGTGGCTGCTGCCAGTCGCGCCGGCGCAGGCGCCGCCTCCGCAGGAAGAGCCACAGTTCCGGCGGCCGCCACACGGCCCTCGGCTGTTAACCCTGGCGCCGCAGCCGCCCACGGCAACCCCAGAAGCACGGCACTTTATGCCTTGGGGCCTCAGGGTAAGAGGATGATGATGATGATGAAGATGAAGAAGATGGTGGCTAAAGTCGAGGGAACTGCATCATCACCCGCTCAATCCTCTCGTTCTTCTTCTTCTTCCTCCTCTCTCTTGTTGACTACCACTGCCTCTCTTACTGTGTAGATCTGCCACCACTCACCGCAGTGTTGTTGTGTAGATATGTGTGTGTTTTTTTACATAACATTTTGCTATGTGTGGCTGGTTGTTTGGTTGGTTGTTAGGTGGTTTGGTTGTTTGGTTGGTTGACAGTGTGGAGCTCACAATGGGACAAGCAGTGTGTCGGTTCCTATTCCGTACGGGAAGAAGCAGACGTGAATAGGACTCGAACCTGACTGTCATGCTCGGACTCTTCACTGTGGTTTCCTCTGTAGAGTTGTCTTGGTCTGCTGTGTTTTTATACTCATATTTTTGCACCTGTTTTGCTCCTGCCATTATTTTAGGTAGTGCATTCAAGTGGTGGCATTGCGTCCTCAATTCTGCCACTTGAACTCTCTAGTTTTTGGGACTTGTTGGTTTGCAAACATTTCTTCTCTCACCCAACCACTGCCAGTGTAGATTGTATATTATAGTCACTGTTGTCTTTTTTTCACACGTGTCACTCGTGCCTCCTCATCAGTGATAGACTAAATAAACCGAATATTTACTTTTGAGACCAAACTGGGCACAGTATGTGGATTTCTAACAGTATAACAGGCATATGAAATTCACATGTATATACTATTCACTGGTGTTTTTTGACAACTTGTTAATCCATGTGTTGCAGAATGTTGACTAGGCTAGACCTCGGTATTGTCATATATATATATATACATATTCTGTGGTTTGATGGTATTGGCGTGTGTACTTTTTACTGCTATGCTGAATAATAATATAATAGCTCACTAGTTCCATCATTATGATATACATGTACAATGTTGTAGTGCTTTGGGTATTAACATAATCTTGCTCTGTCACTGGCAAGGCAAGATTATTATTACACAACACTTCTCAAATAAATTCAGGTGTATTAAAGTTTTTTTTTCTTTTTGTTTACTTAAATGTCTCAAAAATCAAAATGATTTTTGTTGAATCTTTTTCCTTTCGAATTTAATAGTATAAAAAGATCACATTCTAAAGTGCTTTAAGATTTAACTATTTAGAATGTGAAGCATGCTTTTTAGATCGTTGAAAGTTTAAGATAGTTATATTTACAATTTCTTTACGATTTCTTGTGACGAATGACCGACACCTGAATTTACACTATATAAGACCACATGCTAAAGATGTGATGGGGAATCATATTAATTAAACCGTGCATCCTAGTTACCATTGGTATGTCTTCTCATTTGGTGTGTTATCATTAACCTTACTACTTTGGCATGTTACTTACTGTGTATTTTGGGCAGTAACCCAAGTCTGACCACAATCATCGTTCACCGTTAGACCATCACCCAAATGCTGTACTGTTTGTACCCTTATTACCAACCATGACTACATTAGTATCGTTGTCGTTTTATAATCACAATGCTTGTTGCCTGATTTATTATTAGTACATTGCTTTGGTTTCATGGTCCGTGTATAACTTTTGCTGCACTCATTTTGTGTGTGTGTTGACTACTACTCATAAACCATAACATGATATGCACATTTATCATACTACTGACAAGGTAAAACAAACACAATGCACTCGGCTGAGCAGCAGAGGAATCCCAATGCTGCTCACCCTTAAACATATCAGTTTACATTATGAACAATTTGCCAAGTATCACTACAATTATTATGAGCTTGTTCATAGTAAGCACTGATCAAAACCCAACATATTTGATTACAATTATCAGCAAAAAATATCAAATTGAATGGGAATGATGCTAACAAAATTTTCGAGAGGTAGAATTTACACGTTTTTACAAGTGGAGCAATTTTCAGAATTATGTTATGCATCCAGAGCATTGAATGTTTATAAGGACATATTCAGAATGCTCATATTTATTTAGCTGGACCTAAAACTAACCACAATGGAATGACATTTTGTTTGGGAAAAATTATTACAGCATATTTCAAAGTTGATTTTCCAGCATACACAATAATTAAAATGAAACCAGAGCTGCAAAAAGTCAGCCTGCTCAAAAGTAAATTCTCCAAATATTCTTAAAGCAAACCAAGAAAAATATAAGATACTTAAGCATCACTCGTACATTACAGGATTTATAGGACCAAAATCGTTTTACGGAAACAGCGAAAATCCATAACCAAAGCTTTCATATCTTCTAAAAACAAACGTAAAAAACAACGCAACAACGTTGTAAGCGAACAGCATCATCAAAAAAAATCCCGACGACAACGGCAACAACAGCAGGGTTACGGTGGTTACAGCGGTTATACAGGACGGTGGTTGTGTGCACAGGCCCGGGTTTCTCGCCCCCACTACGGTGGTGTGTGGCTGCTTCCACTGACTGACCGGGCGTTGTGTCTGTATGTTGTGTGTAGAGCTGAACAGGCTGACGGCAGCGGCAGCGGTGGGCGGCGGCCTGACCTCACCCGGAACCCGTGGCCCCGCGGGGGCGGCCCCCGCGGGCAGCGATGCTCTCACGCTCGCAGATAACATGTGGCTCGCCAACATGACAGCCGCAGGCTACGGCGCAGCCGCGCAGAACAGTACGTATCTAAATGCTACAGTACTGCAGACTACTACTACTACTTAGTACTGAAGCAGCAACGGTACTACTACTACTACTACTGCTGCAATGAGAGAGCTCCAGCAGCTACCAAGTGTATACCAGCGTATACAATGTTATTGAAATGTTCTAAAAAATTGAAGAAATGACTGACCATGTCTTTGAAATATCGTAAAGTAGGGTAACACGAATCAGATGTTCGATATGTATGGTTTGAAACATGAAAAATAGAAAGGAAGACATTGATAGAACACACATCGTAATTCAGACTTCGATAAGAGGCTAATATTGCAATATGTTGTACTCAAACCATGCAGATTTTATCAAGACATAGTGAGAGAATTCATTATGCATGTGATGAAGCTTCACAAATGAAAGTAAAATCTGAATGACGCAATGGAAAAAACTCTATAGAGCACAATGAAGTCATTGCTGTCATTATTTATTATCCAGTGGTCATTTTTACTAATCATGCAGCTTGGCATGTGGCATGGCTACTAATCAGCATAAAAAGCTTAAAATGTTCAATAATTCTAATGTAATCACAAACGTTAGAAAACAATTACGCAGTAATGAATCAAGCGTCAATTACATGTAACTAGTACAACACATACTTTCACTTTAATTGACACGTCTGGACCATACCAAAATATCAAATAGAAGAAATATATCCGCAATTTACACACCGATTAACTTGACACAGGGCATGGTTTATTCATCTGTTTTTTGGTCTGAGTGAGTGGAATGAAAGAATCCGCACTTTAATACTAGTTTTATTCAGTGTTTATGTGTTTCCAAATCATTTTATGTTTCTATGTTAAATAGTAGGCTTACCAATGTGTTACCATATTCGTATAGTCTTTAAACATATTTATTTCTCTTTAAAGTTTGCAAAATTCCTTTATACATTCTTGTGTACTATTTAAATGTCATACATTCTTATTTATCATGTTTTGATAAAGATAATTGAAGGTGATTTTAAATGAAAGTCCTTGTGAATTATGTATATTTTGACCTAATTGTGCTAACTGCATTTGCATATATTTGTGATCTTGGCTTTGACTTTAACATAACAAAAACCACATTCTAACATCAGTAATATTGTCACTTGTGACATCAGTTGGGTTCAATCAGTATGAAAAGTATAAATAAATGCAATAAGGAACTGCATGCAATCAGTTTCGATCCATATTTTACCAGAAATCCGTATCCGAATAAGCAAAATCAGCATTTTGTCTTGTCTATTTTATATCTCCATGTATAGTACAGATAACAAACTTTATAATTTAAAATTTAAAGCGCAAGCCTTATTGTGTTATTTATTTGAGAATATTTTAGTGTTGAGTCTTTCCTCTGATCAAAAGAGGCAATCATTAATATTCTTAGAGCGTGCATTACATTATGTTCTGACCAAATCAAACATGTATTGGGACATCCTGCCACTGGGCATGCACTGGGCCTTTTACTACTGCACTCGCTGTGTGTACTGTTTTCCTATTGTGGCAGCTTTGTGATAGTACGTTACACCTAGTCTTCAGTAAACCATCGGATGTCGACGTACTACTGTCGTTTATTAGGCAAAATCCTTAGCCATTATATCTTGTATAATTGATCAAATTTATGGACAACAATATGTTCAATATCTAATGTAATTTCAGAGTAAAGCGTAAGTCGAAATTACATGTACAAAATAATGGATTGGTATCTTGGAATCCAATGGCTTACTGGGGACTAGTCCTGTAAATCTTTGTCCAGAGTACTCTATAATGTTTTAGCATGGTTCAACAGAAACTTGACCCCGCACAGTGATGGTCCAAACCGTTTTTGCTTAGATAAATTTTTTCCATTTTCTCTTCTGTCTTTGAACAAACAATGGAAAAAGTTCATCACTAGCTTAGTCCAATAGTGCATTTTGTGAGTAGATTAATTTTGTAGTGTATTGCCTGTGTTAATTTCAGTTAGCTTTTATTTCGTTTGCATTAAATTTCTTTCAAAATGGCTTCTAAATTGTCTCGCAGCAGACTTGTGTACATACGTATATATTTTGTTTTCCAGTTACATTCTGTTTCTTAGGTATGAGAAAATTCAATCGATAGAAATCAGGCAGGTAGCTACGTTTTGCATCCGTTTTTGGACTAGCGTCAATAGACTATTGGACAAAAGCAAGCGTTGTCAGTGTTCGTGATCACTGTATGTCATCAACACATGTTTGGCATCGGTCACTGTCTCATCGAGTTGTAAGCAACATGCATCAGAGCCCAGCAGAAACCATACTTTCCACCTAAATGCAAGTGTTCCAAACAGTTCATTCAATCAAAAATTCACCGTTCTGAAATGCAATGACAATGCAAACTTGTAGCCCACAGAGTTGTTTGAAAATATGAATTTCCCATATAGATAGATAGAATTGCAAAGCATTGCAAATGTAATTTAAACACCTATGCCAATCGGCAATGAATGTTGCATTTTGTACAAACAAAATACAGCGATTAATTAAAACCTTACTTTAGATCTTCTTGACGTATACCGAATAGCTATGCATTTATCAAAATTGCTCTTTTAAAGAGAATTGCAACCTTCCGCTGCCCAAAGCAGATGATTAAAGTTTCTAGTGCACAAATACATTCCCTTTTCGACCTGCCGTCTCCAACATAAGCACATCATCTCATTGCCTGGGTTCTGCCACCATGTTGCCTACACCTCCGCCGCTTCCCCCTTGGCTCCCCGACTCCCTTGGTCACCACGGTGTGGGTGTTTGTTGCTAGGCGCCCAAGCTGCCGCCGCCGCCACTCTGCCGGCCTTCAATTACATGACTGCGAATAACGGAGGAGGCGGCGGTGGGGTCAATGGCGGGGGTCAAGAGGCCGCCGCGCGCGCCGCGGCCGCCGCCATGGCAACGGCGGGCTTCTATGGTGGGCAGGGCGAGTACCTGACGGTGACCCCCCCGCGGAGTGACGCCTCCCCGGGAGTGCCCCTGGGGCAGTCCGCGTCCCCCATGCCTAGCCACAACGGGGCAGGCAGCGCCCAGCAGCAGCAGATGTCGGCAGCCATCGCCGCCGCTCAGATGAGAGCCGTTGCTGGCCACAACCACGCAGCAGCAGGTACCTGCTCCCACGCTTATTCCACTTCTTCCTACTACTGGGAGTAGACGAGATAGAAAGTGAGAAGGAGGAGAGCGGCAGGCGGTGGCATCAAAGGAGACTCTTTCTTTTGTATTGCCTCCTCGGCGTCGTTCTCCACCAAGCAGCAGCAGCAGCAAGAGACCACCGTTTTCTTGTCTGCCTCTCGATCGATCGAACAAACAGCAGATTGTTTCTAGTGCAGCTGCTGCCCCAGTTTAGACTACTACTGTTTGCGGGCGTCTGGTTCTGTTGTCCTTGTCCTCCTCCTCGTTATTGAGAGTGGCACTGCTCTGTACTTTAGTACTGCGGCGAGTCGGAGCTGGCACTTCTTGCCACCGCAATATCGTAGCAGCTGCTGCCAGTAACCACAAACAAGCATGCCGAGACACTTTAAAACCACGCTAACAAACTCCTAGAAAACTACGTAGTAGACTCTTTAGTAGTAGTGCTTTTCATGTATGTACTAGATATATAGTTTGCTAACTTAAGCAGTTATTGTGTAGAGATCTTACTAAAGTTGTTGCCAAGCTATATAGAATAGAAAACCCGAGATAGAAAGCTTGCACAACTCGTAGAGTTAGATATCATATTGCATGTGGTGTAGCTTTCTTCTGCTGCTTCTGTAGATCCCGTAAAAACTACTATTAGTTTCATGTGATTGACTCCTTTAGAGCTGCTTCTGTATATGTTTGGGTTGGGCCCAGAAATAATGCTGAATGCAAAACTGTATTAACGTGTTAAAATGTGATGCCATTTACAAGCTACATAATCATGCCATGAGTTAAACTTCAATGATGCGATATCATTGAAAATTGACAATTGAATATGTAAGAAATGCTGAATTGTTAATAAACATGAACTTCAAAGGCAGATAACCATCCCCTCCTACCAAGACAACCAGATTCAAAAAGCACTGCAAACATCTTGTTTGCTTTTCTAAAATTTCCTGAACGACAGTGAACGTCAATGAAGGCCTCTTTCCATCGACCAAATAAAACATCGTGCTGTCTTCCTTTGAATGTTCACCATGCTTTGCTGTATGCGCAGCTGTGATTGCCTCCTCTGCGAGTCCCCATCCTGGAGTTGCTCATAAGGGCTGCGAGCCCCCATGAGCACCTCCCCGATGTTGGACGCTCACCAGCGTGAGGAGGCAGCCACACCGGCAGCTTGTGGCACGGGACTACTCTAGAGTGTCTTGTCGTCGTCATCGTTGTTGTATCAAACTAACTGAACTAACGGGGCGCCCCCTACTTCCTTCTCCCTTCTCCAGTGGTGTCGTCCGCCCACGGTGCTGGCGTTCTTTCAGTGATGAACAGTTACGCGGGTCAGACGTACGTGCCGCCCACCTCCCCGGCCAACTCGCGCGGCTTCCCCCAGGCTAACTCGCCCGGCGCCCTCGACATGTACGGCGGTTCCCACGCCACGGCGGACTCGGTCGCTGCCGCAGGATACGTGCAGGCCACCAGCCCGCAGCCGTCAGGGCTTCCCAGCATCGTAAGTATGCGGACCAAGGCGTCGAGCTCCGCCATCGAGGCTGCCACTTCTTCTGTTGTTGTGGTCTGACGATGGCGAATTTTTCATTTCGTTTTTCCGTACTTCTAGGCGGGTAATGGTTAATTTTTCAGTTTACTTCGGGGGTTATGGTTGTTTTTTTGTTTTGGGGGTGATAGTTATGGATGTTACCGCTTCTACCATTTGCCGCTATTGTCAGTGACACGATGATGTTTGTGTTACCTAAGTTTCAGTAGTTCCCGTATGATCATTCTAGAATGGTAGGGAGTTAAAACATGCTTTCGTTTGACGAATTCAATGAAATTCTAGAATGGTTTGTTATTTAAGAAAAAAAAACAGTTGAAAAGACATGCTTTTGTCCAATGATTATTTGTTGAGAAATGAAACAATTTGAAGCCATGTAGGAAAAAGATGATTTTGTAATGAAATTGCAAAATTTCAAGGCATGGGTTTTTGTTCATTCTAGAATAGACTTTTGTTTTGTGCATGAAACTTAGCGTGAAAAACATGAAATTTATGTATTGTATCACTGTAACTAATAACAGTTAAGAACGAATATCATAATGTTAGTGTAACAAAGTAAAGCAAGTACTTGATTTTGCATTGTTCATAATATTTATGAATTATAATTTATTCAAAGCTTGCTTTGCTTTTTCTTCATCTCTGTTCTTAACTCCAATCCATGCTAATCCTTATGTTGAATCAAACAATATTCTTATTGTAATTTTTCTAAACGTAAATATATTTTTATTGCACTTCATATTTTGTGCTATCTTCTGAAGCATCGCATTGATAATGATAATGTTGATGGTTCAAAAAATGTTTTCCATTATTGTGGCTTAAATCCTTGGCAATATTGACACTTGGTTTAATCGTATGAATTTAACCTGATGTTTGCTTTTGATATTTAATCTTATATATATTAACATTTTATTTTTTAACTCCACTATTTTTAAAACAATCTTTCAACATTACCACATCTGAAGCTGTTCAGAGAAAGGGGCTGTTGCCTTTGAAACAAGTGGTCAGTGTTGGCGTTACTTTCACTGTCATGAATGTTCTTTTGGTCAGCACCATGTGACTGCTTGATCTATTGTTCTCAAATATTCATTCTTAAAGCTTAATATTCAGGTGACCTGCACCATGTAGTAAGTCACTTGATCATGAATATTCCATGCAAAAAATCATGCTTAAAAATGGTCTTTTAAGAGTGATGCTTAAAAGCAAATCTTTCACTTGAGAATATTTATAAAAAAAAGCATTCGATTATATTCCTGACATATTTTAGTTTGAGAACTGGGATCAGTATATCCCATAAAAGCAGTTTACAACGTGGTTGCTGGAAGGACACTCATCAAGTGGTTGTCACGGGTGGGCGTACACTTTTCAACGGCGGATATTGCACCGGCTTACTCCTACTTCCACTGTTATTTCCCACCAGGGCACCCTCATCCCCACTGCCTTCCAAAATGGCTTCCACTGAGCTACTGATGGCCGGGAGCCTGCCACAACGTCACTCAGTCAAGGTAGTACTCACCAGAATCTCACCAGTACCACAACGATAAGGACTTGCGTATAGAAGCCCTCAATGCAGTACTTTTCTTACTGGCAATACATTGTTGTTCCATAGTTCACAAGACAGAGGCTTTGTCCACATTTAGTCAGGATATTTTTAGCACCGACATATTTTAAACTTAGGAGTTTTCTAACCTGAGACACAATCCCCACCTACCTAGTTCCATCATACAGCTCTCAAATGAAAGAACAATATGGAAGGCCAATGTTCATAGCTTATAAATCTAAAAACATGGAAGAATACCAAGTAATATAAACTTACCTCTGTTTCTAAGCCATGTTTGACAAATATATAAACAAAACTTTCAATATTGGAAGCAGCTATGACATCTCACCATACCATTTCACTTGTATTTCAAACATCTAATGAACACATTACAATTACACTCCATCAATATAGTCATATAGAATTCACCTACCTGGATGTGACCTCCTCAGTTGTGCTGATGGTCCTAGTTTAGATCCAATCTGAAAAATATTGAAATGCAATAGTTTTAGCATATGTAGACATCATAGATTGCTGCCCTAATGTGTAGATTAAGTATGATCATGGGACCAGTGGCTAGTATAAGCAACTCAAGAGCTTGGCTTCATCGTTAGACAGAACATCTCAGATCTCCACTTTATGCAATGTTTCGACATCTCCACCATGCCTTCATCGGGTTTGGTATTCGAAAAGAACCCCAGTGAGTCTGGTATATACAGCCCAATGATGGTCCTGTGAAGGTTCGCAAACATTGTGGGCATTTAGTGGGATTCTGAGAGCTTTTGTCAAATGATGTCAAATGGCTCGTTTTGTTGTAATGGCGTAGATGTAGTAAATGTACAATAACAATCGCCGCTTGGACTAATCAGGGGTTGTTCATTTCAAATTTTTGCACTTTTACAGCAGCTTTTTCAATCGTTACAATCTTTATCTTTTTACTGTGTGATTCTGTACATATCAAGATCTTGAGCACTTTTAACATTTATTTAAGAACGATATTTCACTTTTTAATTATGCAACATTGTACTCAAGCACCGTTTCTAATGTTCAAATCTCTATTTCATTCATCAGTAGATGTAAAATCACCACCTATAACCATAATCACATTGCAGTGTTGGATATTTATATGCAAAAAAATTTGTTTTCATTAACCACAGTAAAAATGCCTTCCGAAAAATAATCATAAGCATCATTCTGAACAAATATAGATATCCAATGTTTTCATATTGTCACTGTTTTCAACTAAAATGTTGCGAAACACCTCGCTAACATCTCTTCGTCTCTGTGTTTTGCAGGGCTTCATGAGTAGGTAGACTGAGATTTGGAGCAACGAAGAATTCTCTGGCTTTTGCCACGTCGCTGTCTACGTTGTCGTCTTCTTCGCGATGTTGTTGTCATCTTCTGGTGACAACTGGGTACAAATTATGCATTATTATGGACTTGTTGTTGATGTGTGGGGCTTCTATTAAAGTGGCCCAAAAACCAGCAGACACAGACTGTTTTTTTCCTCGGGCGCCAGCGGCAGTTGCCAGGAGCAACGGCTGCAGCAAGCGGCGGCCATTTTTTCCCACTCACTGTCAATGTGTGACTGCATCCTATTGTATATGATGGTCATTGTTATTATTATTATTATTATTGTGAAGCAGAAGACAAACAATACAGGGAGTAAATAGTAAATGATAAAGACACTAATAATAGTTTAATCTGTAGTTGTGCACAAAAAAGCAAAACAATATCGGAATTTTTTACGGCAGCCATGCTGTGACTCTGCATTAGTTATTGTCATGATGTAATTTGACGTGTATTTTACTTGTGTGTGTCTGGGTCTATATATATCTATATACGCATATATACGAATACAGTGGGACGATTCCTCTGTAGGTTTTAACTCTTTTTATGTATCAATGATAATAACATATACATGTTGCGTACACTTTTTTCAGTCTTTGTAACAATGTTTTAATTTTTTGGGCATATTATTTTATAGGCTTTTTATTACCTCTGTCGTAGTGTGGTTAGTGTTAGATTGTAGCTCACATATCTCTCTGTACAGTATTCTCTTATATACACATGTCAACCGATAATGATGATGATTATGATGATGATGAATATATATATATTATATATATATGATGTAAATGTGATTTGACAAACGAAAAACTACCCTATATCTAATCAAATGTAATACTACCCTTGAACACTGTAGTTCTGTAGCAACCTCTGTGTAAAAATGTTGTATGATAAGGGATGACTTTGGAAAAACCCGTCGTCTGTTGGTCGACTTTTGTCGTCGTCTTCATAGTCCTCCCATCGCCCCCGGCAACGCCGCCACCGTCGCCACCGTCGTCGTGTATTGTTTATATTTGAAGCGTGCAGGGGATGATGGGAAGGAATGGATTCAGTGGCTCCCTCTAGTTGAGGCGACAGTGACTAGCACTGCCAGCCCACGAATAAGTGCATTATGAAGATATCACAGCCAAGATGTACTACTACTCATTAGGAGCGTTGTCTTCTTCGTCTTTGTCGTCGGGAGCGCCATGTCTAAGTGGATGATTTGTATGGATATTTAACAGACATATGACATATTTAAAAAAAGCAATATATTGTATTTATATTGGGCAGTGTTTGGCCCTCGTGTGTGGTTATGTACAATGTGATTCTATTATATTCTATGTGACTACTTAAGTATTTTGGTGGAGCTGCCTGCTAGTATGCATGGTGTATTACAATGCCTTACACATTTAGCGTGAACATTGGTTTCCTCACAATCACAACAGACTTAGTTACTTGAATTGGCTTGCAGATGAAATCATACTTATCGTACTAACTGTAGCGGCGCAAATCTAATGAAGCAAAAAAAAGGGTAAGCATTAAGCAGTTCACCTATTTCTGGCAGATCGTTTCACGAGTTACACCAAATGTAGTAGTAATAATCTTTGTTCAAGTACTTTGTTTTTAGCCCGTATTTTTTCTTATTGAGGTACAGTGTCTCGGTTTATTATTTTATCGACAGCCCAATGCATTTACATTAATTTTATTAACAATGTATTGTTTATTGTATATTTGCAAATGAAAGTTAGTCTATTATTGTTGAAATGCGGCAGTTTTAGCAGCCCAGTGTTTTTGTCATGTTTTAAAATTTGTAAGTTTGTCTCCAGCAGCATGAGTTGATTCTTGTTTTTGCTGCTTGGTGGCAGCACCAGGCGTCGGGTCTCAAATGTAAACAGAAGCACATGGTAGTAATAGGCTTGTGTAGTCCAAAAAATGTTCACTTGAAAAAAAATCCCAAAAGGGCGACCCAGTCATATTTCTGTATAAGTAGCCATGTTAATTTCCTGAGTATTGCAATGGGCCAAACAATATATATATCTACTTTTGTTCTTTTTTATTATTTTGTATACTTGTAGCGGTGAAATCTAATGATAAAATTGTGTTTGTATTTCTACATACATTGTTAGCCATATCTGAAAGTGTCCTACACCGCTTCTTTCTCATTAAACGACACACTGAGCGCAGCACAAACAAATGAGATTCTCGGTCAACGTTCCTTTGCATTTGGTTTAGTAGTTAGTACACCATTGCATGGTGCAGATGGCGTCTTGATTTCCTTCCACTTATAATGCCTCTGTATTGAAGTTGCCGTGTACGCATTTTCAGAAATGGCTAATCTATGTTATATATTTGAATGGTAACCGTTCATTGTACGAAAACGGCAATGTACTACTTTTTCCTGTTGGTGTTTTTTTTGAAAGAACGTTGTTTGTTACTGTCGTAATGCGCTCTGGGCCTAGCCCACTAATACAACATTGATAAATCGCAACTGACCATTCTCAACATTAGAAGTAGAGTTTATTCAGACAACAAAACTGACCACAACCAAGAGTCATAGTAGTTATAAGTTGGCTTTTTGTTTCGAACATATCTCATTGCTCATGAGAATATCGTGCTACGTAGAAGCCATATCAGTTGTAGTAGGCGCCGCAGTGGTGTAGTGATGACCGGGTTCCGTGATGACTATCTCCCTGGGTTTGTTATTGAAGTGTGAAAAACAGGGGTTTGGGACAGGCAGTCTCAACAGGGTCCTTATGTAGCGTTATTTACTAATTTTGTGCGTCCCGAGCCCCGGATAGAGTGCGATGAATGATGGCGAGACTTTAGGTGTAGACCTCCCATCACCGTCAAGTTGTGTTGTAACGTAGTAGACAGAAGTATTCTAGAACCACCCCCCTCTAGTAACAGTGCCGCCGCCTCCTCTGAGTAACATTATTTCTAGCAGTAGTACTCCAAGAAGCAGTCATGCAGATCAAAAACAATGTACGAAAAGTCGTTGCTTTGTACAGTCGCCAAAAGTGATATTTCTTCTTCCCATGTTTATAGTTCTTGTATTATAGTGTAACTACGCTCCGCCAACCATAACCACTTTTGTATATACCTTCTTGCAGTAGAAATAGCTGCTGGTGCCGCAGCGGCCTAGATTTTGATACGATTGTGTTTTATTGGCCCGTTCTGGAGGCCGTTGCCCCGGGAGATCTCGCAGGAACTCGGCCCGCTATATCACTGCGGCTTTTCCTTCTTCCCGTAGCATCGAACCAAAGTTAGGTTAGGGTAAAATGTGCCGCCGACGCAACCAGGTCCCAGTCATCACACTATGAGTATATATCAAATACATTCCTTGTACAAAGGTATGTCATAGATCTAACGTTCCGTGGATGATGTTTTTTCAAACCGATGAAAAAAATCGTGTAGTATGCCTTTTGTCGTGTCTCATGATCATCTTCCTCTACTTTTTAGTCTACTTCGATTCTTCCAGAGAAACAAAAAAATGAGGAGTGAAATCTCCCCTCGTGCAAAGTAATGTTCTTTCTTCGACTATTATAAACGAATCGGATTTTTAGTCTCCACCACTGCATCAGGCATTCACATACCATCCAATGTTCGAATGTGCCAAAATGTTGAGTTTTTGATTGTAGCATGTTAGTCGTCTTCGTCGTGTGTGACCAGCATTACTCCTGGGAACAATGGCTGCAAACAAGTTTTAGGCAAAAATCTAGGTGTGGGAGGGGATGGGTTTGGGAGGGAGATGTTTTTATTGATCTGTTGTTGCCACGACAACGGTTGTTAGGGCCGAGACATGCACTTGCCAGCAGCAAGCCGGGCGCGTTGTGACTCTTGCGATCTGCTCACGAATATTCCTGAGGTAGCTTAGATGGGGGCTTTGTGATGCAGAGCACACTTGAATAGCTGCGGGAGACCACAGCGCTCCCAGCTTGCTGAATGCGGTGCTTGTCCAAGCTTTGCGATGTTCTTTCTTAACGGTCTTGGTCTCTGGATGTCGTTTGAGTCCTCGTCTTCATTGTTGCTGCTCCCCTGAACCCGAAAAACATTTTTTAACGTAGGAACAGGATCGCTGCATATGTATACTGTAGTCTAGTGCTGCGGCTCCTCACAAGGGGGCCACAGCAGAAACCGACCACCACCGTAGTAGTCGTAGCACCAGGTGGTGGTGTCTCCGAATGTGATGATGTTTATGATCTCTGGCTGTATTAGTAGTGTCAAACAACGAGTCCAGGGGGCAGCACGGGATGGAGGTTCTCGTCGGCCGTTCCAGCTAGGCCAGGCTGAGTAGGCAGCCTTGGTGGCAACAACATGGTGTCTGTACAGCATGAGGAGGTTGCTATATGTCCTTATATATAAATATACATACTTTCTTGTACAAAGCTGTAGTGTGTAGTCTTAGTAGGTGTAGTAAATCAAAACATTGAAATATGTCCATCCAGCAACAAAAAAAATATGAAAGCATGTAAACTTGCATTGTATATGTACTGAAATAAACATAAAAAAACGCTGTGAACTACGAATTTGTCATGTATCATGTATTACTACCAAGTATCAAAAGTATCTTTCAACCTTGTAGTTGTTCTAAATGGTCTTCAATAAACCATTGTAGTAGAGCCATGAAAAAGACTTTGTGATCTGATTTAGCACTGCCTAACGGTGCGTTACGGAGCAGGGGTTATGTAGGTTTCGCTACTGTAGAGTGTAGATTATAACAGTTCTCCTACCCACAGAACGCGCTGGCACCAGTGGGGGGGGCGGGGGTGAAGGTGGCGCTCAGCGGAGGCGCCTCGCTAGGGGGCGCTGACAGCAGCAGTGGCGCCGCCGCCCCCACCACAGGGCTGGCGTTATTTAGGTGTAGTAGCCAAGCTGAACAATGTGTGAACCATGGTCTATGCAATACGGCCACTTGAGGAGCATGGCAGTCAGCCGCCGAAATACTGCCTCGTGCAGGCCACACCACTTGCAGTTGGTACTGTTTTCTGGACCTTTGTTTGGTCTCCGGTCTTGTTTTTTGTGGGCTAGGGAGAGACATTGAAATTTAGACGACTCGCAGATACCCCTGTGCTGTAGATAGTGTGAAGCTCGAGGGTTTTCGCGGCGGGCGCTAACGATTAGATGTCGTCTTCGTCTTGAGAGTGATTGTATATTTTAGTGAAATGTTGAGCTGTGAATTTTTAACAAACTGCAAGTGTTGGTGTTTGCAGGAGGCGTTGACTAGTTTTTAACTTGATTTCAGTAGGCATTAAAGCAGTATGGTCCACAATATTCTGATTATTCTAAACAAGTTTGTAATGTGAATAAATGTACAACATCAATGGAACAATGGCAAATAAAACAATGTTTGAAATATATAAAAACCTGTAGTTTGTGTTTCATTTCCCACAATTTATAATTAAATCGTAAATAATTGAAATACATGTCCATGTCGATAGTTCTAAGCATCCTGTGGTACAATTTTTCATCCAATAAGTTATTTTCTGCGATCCTTACATTCACCTTTCCTGTAAGGGCAATATTTAGAATGACCGTTCTACTTCTAATTTTCTATTAATCAAATGGCTACCACTTTAAACTTTATTTTGAATTAGATGCATATTAAATATAAGGTGTTCCATATTCATAGAATGGTACAAGTATCCAAATAACTTAAGACAAAAACTGATATTTGTTTTCCATACAACCTATTTGTATTTTATCAAAATAAGATTGACAGCATTGAACTAGATGTATATATGATTCCACTCACTAATATTAACTGTGAAATTACCAGCAAAGTACATTATAGACCAATAGATAATCATGCAATAAAACCAATCTACACGCATTATGTATGTCTTCAAATCTATTGCAAATATAATTTAATAAGCCTATTCCAAACCATTTTATCACTGATCAATGTCTGTTTTTAAAAATATGTTTGTGCTTACATCTGAGGAAGGTACTTCTACACCGAAAACGTTAATAAAAACACAATTTTTCATTTTTGCTTACTATTCATACAGCAGTGACCAGAAGACTATTTAATGAATTGGGAAATGTTTACAAGCATCATGAAATAATAGGATTTGTACATCGCTAGGCTTTTAATGGACTATGGACTAAATATTTGATTTAGCTCCCATTATTACATTTACAAAACATTTTTCAATGAAACATAATTAGAAAAATAACAAACTTTGTAAGGACCCTAACTAAAATGGTCCTTGGCCAATGTTTAGAGAAAATGGCATTGTGTAAATTCTTATATTGTTTATACTGCTTATACAATATACTCGGGTGGGGGTGGGGGGGGGGGTCATACTATATGTCGGGTAGTACGGGTGTGCCATTTCTATGGGTCACCTTTTTAGACATCTCAGGTATAGTGATGGGTCTAGATTTTGTGATTTTAGTATAGCTATGGGTCTAAATTTTGTGATTTTTGGTATAGTTAGGGGTCTAAATTTTGTGATATTTGGTATAGCTATGGGTTTGAAATTAAATGTACAGATATTGCAAGTGTAAATTTAATTTTGTTTGATACTGATACATTATTTTAATATTTTGTTGATAAAATGTTAGAGTATGTAATTTTATTATTTAATAGGTATATAGACATGGGTCACTTATTCATCGTCAAGGTATAGAAATGGGTCGCTTTTTATGCCAAATTAGTATATCGATGGGTGCCATTTCGACGTTGGAATGGCACACCCGTACCCATTTTTTGAGGACAATAAATACACTCCATAAATTCAAGGTTTGACTTTTGCAATAATTAAAACCAATTCATTCGTGATCATAGGTTTTAAAAAGTGAATGGAGAAGCTGGATAGGTTTTATGTCACCAATATTTCAGGTTTTCAGCGTTTAAAACAGACATGAAGCCTAGAGCACAGCCGGCAGTACTCCTTCACTACTGCATCTCTACTGACAAAAACTCCGTGGTCATCATTGGGTGTCCAGTGGTGCAAAAAAATGCTATAAAAGCATGTTTTTAAATGACTATTCAGTACTTATGACAGGGTGGGATGGGAAAAATGCTGTGAAAAAATTGATGCCCCCCCCCCCCTCAAATCTCTGTGAAAAATGGTAACCCGCCTCAATTTCCTGTGATAGAAATTGATGACCCCCTCCCCCCATGATAGTTAATGCATTCATTGTTAGAGTTAACCCAAATCCGATTTGATGGATATCCAAGACATAATGTAAAAAAACAGGAAATTTTAGTACAGAATCTCTAAAAATAGGGATAACTTTTCTGTGAACAAATTGATAGCGCCCCCCCTCAAAAGTGTGTGAAAAAATTGATAGCACCCCCCCCCCTCCAAACATTGTGACAAAAGTTCATGGCCCGCCCTAAAATCCTCCTACCCCACCCAGTGATAGATTCTGAATGGTCCCTTAGTTAGTGTGGGGACAGTGGAGGTAGTTTGGTGTGCCAAACTTTCTCCACGGTCAGAGACGTGACCACACCCCTACATGGATCTTCTACTTCTCAACTCGCTGTGGCACAAACTATCATCGTAAATCATAAGTTTTACATTACTCTAAACAGGGCATTATATATGTGGCTGCAGTCATAGTAATTGTTATGATGCAAGATAAGCCAAGCAAACACAACTTCCTTTTATTATAACCCTAACACCATATGATACGCTCTGCTGCTTGTCAATTGTCAATTCTTTACCATTTACATTGTATATGGATGCATAGTGCGGATAGGGTTTAGTCTTTGTGAAAATTAGAAATAGGAATAGTCATCCAGAATAAAAGTACACCAGTAAAATAGAACTGTATTTTAACCAGTCTTTTTGGCTTCAAAGGGAACCAGAAATGTCTGTAACCAAATATCTATTGCTGCTGGTGCTGTGTATCTCTTGTGTAGTGTCGCAACCTACGGCATGTGGTGACCAAGATGAGAAGGACGGAGAGGAGTGTCGGGAGAACATTCTCGAGGGTAGACTGGTCACCATGCTGGAGAGGCTCCATGACAATCTGGAGAGGCTCGAGCAGAAGGTGGATGACGGGATGAAGAATAGCATAGAACAGCTGATGACGTTACAATAAAAGGTGGAGAAGCGATTTGAGGCGACTAATAAACTCCTTGGATCATATATTAATTTGGCGTTGGGAAAACATGTTTTCCAGTCCAGTTCTTTCAACGGTAATGATGTCAGCTTTGGTCCTCAAAATGCCGTTGATGGGTACGTCTCAGTTCTGGGAGCTGCGCACATACAAATGAAGATCCCAATCCCTGGTGGGCTGTGGATTTGGGAGAAGAATATTATATCACACGAGTGGACATTACAAACAGATATGAATCACCTTCTTACAATCGTCTGCATGACATCATAATCGGAGTGACCAACACAAGCCCACTGGACGAGACTCCCGCCCTCACCAACTACCGCCGATGCACCAGACACGACCCTGTTGTTCCTGAAGCTGCGACTATCAGTCTGACCTGCGATTCTGGACCAGTACGTGGGAGATACGTTATTGTCCAGCTGGATCAGAATTCCCAGTTACTTACCCTGTGTGAGGTCCAAGTGTTTGCCGATTTCGGTGGAGATTTGTAATTGGGACTGGAGTGTTATTACCAAGCATCGAGTTTGGATTACAAATTATATAGTCATGTTTAGTGTTTAGCGTATATCATCAATTGTGAATAATTTAAAAGCATGTTATGGTAGGTGATGTGCATCACTGGACGTTCTATGGACTGCAGACTTTTTAAAAACTAATTTAGCACCTTTTATATTAGATACATAATGTCCAATGTATATGTAAATAGTCACATGAGGAAAATAATAAACTTTGTATCGCCAGAGTTTGACATTCCACAAACTACAAGTTGAAAATTACAACACATTTAAATTCATTCGTGATGACAGATTGCTGGGAGTCAGTGTTTGCTCTGATTGGTGCTTTCGCCACAAGCACCATTATCAGTGTTCGTGGACGTAACATTATAATAATACAATATTTAAAAACGTTAAAGAAATATTTCAAAATAAAATAACACAAATTGAATAATTAGATTAGTGAATTAAATTCAATTAAATATCTTCATTTCTATTTAAATTATATATTGAAAAATTTACAAAGAATTATGCTGTTGCCTTTGTTATTTGCCACGTCAGCCACTAAAACATGTATAAACGTTGAGCTCTTATATTGAAAGAAATAAGTATCTATATTTAGTAATCTAAGCATAATTTAACACCAGAAGTTCATTAACTCGTAACCATGGTAACCAAGTGATAGTGGAAGTCTACATCACCATAATAGTTTGGTTTCAATAACTTCATATAATATATCTATGTTCCTAAAATATCGGTTTCCTCATTCATTGACTTCACATCCAGAAATATGTCTATAGTGGCACTTATTTTTTACTTTTTATAGACTTTTTATGTACCTTATAATTTACCTTGCATTCTGATGCACAGAAAGAAGTTAAACTTTATGAAAACTAGATGTTGCAATAGCCATCGGGGTCATATTGTGTTGATGATCACAATTTCATAAATTATTTCATCAAGAACATTTACACGTATAGCATAACATGTCAAGCATGAACATTGTGGATGTAAAATGTGAAAATGAAAGCAATATAATGTTGGCTATAACTTTGACCGCATTAAACATAAACACCAGAGATAAGCTGGGTTTCATTTAGCCAGTTTGTGGTCTCCATGATTACAGATCACACCTGATATGTTCTGGCACGAGGACCCACGTCAACTGTATATCTGATCTGAGATCAATCAGGCAAAAAGCTGTTTTATATACATGTTTATCATCTAACACCATAAGTTTTACATTCTACTGCTTGTCATATGTGTTTTACCGAGCATTCTGACGCATAGCACAGACAGCATTTAAGCTTTGTGAAAATTAGTAAGTGGAATAGTTGTCCAGACCACTAAACACAGCAGTCAAAAGGAACATTACTTCACGTGGTTTCCTAGAGATATTTCATTACAAAAGTAGCCTGAAATGTCTGCGCAGCTGTTACTGCTGTTTCTGTGGGTCTCGTGCCGCGTGGTGTCTCAGCCCACCCTATGTAGCCAGGAGGAAGACGGAGATGGGAATGAGTGTGAGCGGCTCGTGGAGAAGGACCGGCTGACCGCGAGGCTGGAGCAGCTACATGACAATCTGGAGCGGCTTGTGGATAAAGTGACGAAGAATCGCAGAGAACAGCTGACGGCATTGCAACAAAAGGTGGACAAGCGGTTTGAGGTGATTAATAAACTCCTTCGACCATATATTAATTTAGCGTTAGGAAAACGTGCTTTCCAGTCCAGTTCTTTCTTAGATAATGATGAATTCCATGATCCTCAAAATGCCGTTGATGGGCACATAAACCCATGTTCTGGTGCAGGGATGTGCACTCACACACACAATGATCCCAATCCTTGGTGGGCTGTGGATTTGGGAGAAGAATATTATATCACCCGAGTGGACATTACAAACAGATATGAATCACCTTCTTACAATCGTCTGCATGACATCATAATCGGAGTGACCAACACAAGCCCACTAGACGAGACTCCCGCCCTCACCAACTACCGCCGATGCACCAGACACGACCCTGTTATTCCTGCAGCTGCGACCATCAGGCTGTCTTGTGATTCTGGACCAGTACGTGGGAGATACGTTATTGTCCAACTGGATCAAAATCCCCAGTACCTTACTCTTTGTGAGGTCCAAGTGTTTGCCGATTTCGGTGGAGATTTGTAATTGGGAGTTTTATTACCAAGTATCGAGTTTGGATTACAAATTATATAGTCATGTTTAGTTTCATCAATTGTGAATAATTCAAAGGCATGTTGTTGTGGGATATGTGCATCACTGGACTTTCTATGAACTGCAGACTTTTTATCTAATTTAGCGCCTTTTATATAGATACATAATCATGTATTCATCAAATAAATATACTTAAAAAAATCTGAAACTTTATAATGTACACGATTTAGTGGATTATTATTGGTAAAGGCCAAAGCAAATTATATGTAGACATTTTCATGTGTAATGTTCTCACGTTGTATATATACTGTATGTTACAATGTATATGTTAATAGTCACATGGGGGAAAATAATAAACTTTGTACAGCCAGGGTTTGATATTCCCACAAATTGCAAGCTGTAAATTACAATAAATTTAAATTCATTCGCGATCACAGATTTGCTAGGAGTCCGTGTTTGGTGGGATTCCGTATAATTTGCCACAACCACCATTGTCAGTGTTTGTGGACATAATACCATAATAATAAAGTATTTAAAAAACGTTAAAGATATATATCGTAGTAAAATAACATGAATTTGATAATTAGAATAATGAATTAAATTCAATTAAGTATCTTCATTTCTATTCAAATTCTATGCTTTGAAGTTTACAAAGAATTATACTGTTACATTCAGTTGCTGAAACATGTATAGATGTTGAGCTCGGGAACAAAAGTAACAGTAAAGATTTTTACCCCTGCGGCCAGGAAGGACAACCAGTGATATGGGTATTACACACCCTGACTTCTCATTGTATTGGGATTTGTCTTCCACTCCGTAAGCTAGTGCATGCCCAAGACATGAGTACGTGTATACAATCCACATATACGTAGATGGCTCCCACCTTGCCCAAAGGGTCACGAGGAGACTCGAGACTGAAGACTCAATACCTGGCCCTGTGGGTAGCATGCACAATCATGTGGCACACAATTTGAACCACCAGCACGGGGGTGTCAGAACTTTGTACTAGTACTTATGCGTGCATCAGTTAATTGTCAGACCTCACCACAGAAACCTGAGGCCCCTATGGCCTGGCCAGTCGTTAACGTATCCCTGTTCAGAAGGAGGGCACTGGCGCGTATAGAAGAATAGGGGCTGAATTGCTCATGAATTGGGTTGACCGCCTTTGGTCCGCTCGGCATGGAATCTAAGCTCAAAGTCCCGCTCGTCGTCTTACTATGCTCGGTACTTAAGTGCACCACGCATGAATAATACTGACATGAGAGAGAACACAGTCCCTACTCGAGTACGTCAAGGTGGCAGGTTCTAATCTTTGCTGACATGGTTCACTTACAGGGGAACCAACTCTTGCAGATCCTTTAAGAGGGCTGCTCGTCAGCGACCTACATAAACAGGGATTGTTTTTGCAATTAAATGTAGGTGTACACGTAACTATAGTCTTCAGTGTACCTTATATTATATCTTGCTTTCGGATGCATAGCACAGATAGATGTTAAACTTGGTGAAAATTAGATGTTGGAATAGTCATCGGGGTCACATTGTGTTGATAATCACAATTTCATAAATAGTTCCATCAAAAACATTGACAGTATAAAATGTCTAGCATGAATATTATGAATATAAAATATGAAAATGAAAGCAAAATAATTTTGGCTATAACTTTGACCACATAAAACATGATAAGCTGGGCTCTAATTGAAGATCATTTAACCAGTTTATGGTCTGCATGGTTACAGATCACACCAGTATATGTTTTGGCACCGACGACCCACGTCAACGGTATATCTGATCCAAGATCAACCAGGGAAAAAAGCTGTGTTTTACATACATGTATACCATCTAACACCATATGATTTACATTTTACTGCTTGTCATATGTGAATACCTTACTTTTATCTTGCATTCTGACACATAGCTCAGATAGCATTTAAGCTTTGTGAAAATTAGTAATTGGAATAGTTTTTCAGACCACAAAACACAGCAGTCAAAAGGAACATTACTGCAAAAATATCCTGAAATGTCTGCACAGCTGCTTGCGTTTTGGTTGCTGTTGTTTCTGTGGGTCTCGTGCCGCGTGGTGTCTCAGCCCACCATATGCAGCCAGGAGGAGGACAGAGGTGGGAATGAGTGTAAGCGGCTCCCGGAGAAGGACCTGCTGACCGTGAGGCTGGAGCGGCTGCATGACAATCTGGAGAGGCTCATGGATGAAGTGACGAAAAATAGCAGAGAACAGCTGACGGCATTGCAACAAAAGGTGGACAAGCAATTTGAGGCGACTAATAAACTCCTTGGATCACATGTTAATTTAGCGTTGGGAAAACGTGCTTTCCAGTCCAGCTCTGACTTAGGGGATGCTGAATTCCATGGTCCTAAGAATGCCGTTGATGGGTACATAAGCCCATGTTCTGATGAAAGGATGTGCACCCACACAAACCGTGATCCCCATCCCTGGTGGGCTGTGGATTTGGGAGAAGAATATTATATCACCAGAGTGGATATTACGACAAACAGATATGATCCACCTTCTTCCAATCGTCTGCATGACATTGTGATCGGAGTGACCAGCACAAGCCCACTAGACGAGACTCCTGCCCTCACCAACTACCGCCGATGCACCAGACACGACACTGTTGTTCTAGCATCTGCGACTATCAGTCTGAACTGTGATTCTGAACCAGTACGTGGCAGATACGTTATTGTCCAGCTGGATCAAAATCCCCAGGTTCTTACCCTGTGCGAGGTCCAAGTGTTTGCCGATTTCGGTGAAGATTTGTAATCGGGAGTGTTATTACCAGGTATCGAGTTTGGATTACAAATTATATTGTTAGGTTTAGTCTATTATCATCAATTGTGAATAAATTAAAAGTATGTTAATTGTTATTGTGGGATACGTGCATCACTGGACTTTCTATGGACTGCGGATTTTATATCTTTTTTGGTGTACTTTATATAGATATATACTCATATATTCTTCAAATAGATATACTTAGAATCAAAAACAGAAACATTGTAATGTCTACACATTTTGTTCTTACATTTTATGCTGTATATTACAATGTACAAATTAATGGAAAGTCATTTAGCCAGTTTATGGTCTCCATAGTTATAGATCACACCTGATATGTTCTGGCACTGAGGAATCCCGTCAACCGTATATCTGATCCAAGACCAATGAAGCAAAAAAAGCTGTGTTTTACATACATGCATATCATCTAACACCATATGATTTGCATTCTACTGCTTGTCATATGTGAATACCTTACTTTTTTCTCGCATTCTTACACATAGCAAAGATAGCAATTAAGCTTGGTAAAAATTAGTAATTGGGATAGTCGTCTAGACCAAAATACACAGCAGTCAAAAGTAACATTACTTTACGTGGAGATATTACAAAAATAGCCTGCAATGTCTCTGCAGCTGTTTGTGTTTTCGTTGCTGTTGTTTCTGTGGGTCTCGTGCCGCGTGGTGTCTCAGCCCACCATATGCAGCCAGGAGGAGGACAGAGATGGGAATGTGTGTGAGCGGCTCATAGAGAAGGACCGGCTGACCGCCAGGCTGGAGCGACTGCATGACAATCTGGAGCGGCTCGTGGATGAAGTGATGAAGAATAGCAGAGAACAGCTGACGGCATTGCAACAAAACGTGGACACGCGATTTGGGGCGACTAATAAACTCCTTGGATCACATGTTAATTTAGCGTTGGGAAAACGTGCTTTCCAGTCCAGTTCTTACTTAGGTAAAGCTGAATACCATGATCCTCAAAATGCCGTTGATGGGAATATAAGCCCACATTCCAGTGCAGGGAAGTGCACCCACACAAACAATGATCCCAATCCCTGGTGGGCTGTGGATTTGGGAGAAGAATATAACATCACCAGAATGGACATTACTAACAGAGATGACCTATCTGATTACATTCGCACACCTTCTTACAATCATCTTCGTGACATCTTAATAGGAGTAACCAGCACAAGTCCACTAGACGAGACTCCCGCCCTCACCAACTACCGCCGATGCACCAGACACGACCCTGTTGTTCCTGCAGCTGCGACCATCAGACTGTCTTGTGATTCTGGTCCAATGCGTGGGAGATACGTCATTGTCCAGCTGGATCAAAATCCACAGTACCTTACCCTGTGTGAGGTCCAGGTGTTTGCTGATTTTAGTGATGATTTGTAATTGGGATTGAAAGTTACTCATTGTGATACTTCTGGATCACTTTATGATCATTTATGATATAAACTACAGTAGATATCTTCTAGGATCATAGAGCAGTTTGTAACTGTCAGATGGAGGCATAAAGATATGCATATTCTGCATGAACCACACTCACTAGCACAATTGTTTTGTTGATGATGTGCACCACACCGGCACCAGCATTAGTGGTTGTGGACACAATTCACTACTGTATTTGTATCGGTACACTATTGAAGACATTAAAAAGAGGGATTATGAATTAAACAACCCATCTATCCCAAGACAAGTGGACAAAGAATAATACAGGTGCCTTTGATATGCACATTGGGTGGTCGTTATGCTCACGAGTATTCGCCAATCAAGTACACAAAACCGTTAACGTCTCCATCAAAGGTATTATTTTGATTCTAAACAAATAAAACTTTAAGTATGGACTTATCCTAAGTGTCAATTGTATATGTAATGAAGCACACAATGATTTACAGATTATTTTAATCTTAATATTTTAACATGTTTAATGTGGGGGTTATATGTATGGCAATTCTTCTGGCAGCATTTCTTCCACACGTAAATAAAATTGAAACGAAAATATTTGTACGTTATGTTTTTATGTCCCCGTAGCATTAATTGTCAGGATAAATGTCTTCAAAAATCTCATGGAACATGGGGGAATTCTATGGACAAGCCAGTCATCATACATACTATTTACCTAGTCAATGCCCATGTAATGGTGTTAAATTGTACACGTAGCTACAGAGTACATGACACATTTTTTCCTTCTCTAATACAATGTGTATAGTTGTTAAATGGCATGATTAACCATAGCACTATACATGTAATACATGTACTCTGCTGGTAATTTTATGTGAATATTAGTGAATGGAATCATGTGTATACGTACATTCAAAATATATGAAAAAGATTATAATATAATATAATATCACATATAATCACATATCATAATTGTAACATAATGTTCCTTGGATATCACATGAAAGGTACATATGGTATTGCATATTTACAATGTGGTCTTTAAAAACATCACTTCACTCCTGGCATACATGTACATGTATGCCTCATTAAAAAACTATTAACAGAATAAGTTAAAAACAAACAGATTAATCATTATATATCAGATAAATTAAACACTATTAATACAAAAATTCATTTTCTTCCATTTGCCTCAATTTGTTTACA
Source organism: Streblospio benedicti (assembly GCA_019095985.1). Taxonomy (NCBI): domain Eukaryota; kingdom Metazoa; phylum Annelida; class Polychaeta; order Spionida; family Spionidae; genus Streblospio; species Streblospio benedicti. Next base: position 29,187,868 of record CM032660.1, read on the forward strand.
AACATTTTTTTATTTGAATTTTAAAATTGGAATGTTCACTAATTGATTTAATTTCGACTGGAGTATTGTTCCAAAGATTAGTCACTGTATATCATCTATAAGACAGTTTACCGAAGCTGACGACCCTAGGAACTGAAATACCTTGAACACTCAATCTGGTATTATGATTCTGATTATTGGCAATGAATGAAAATTGATCTTTGAGATAAAAAGGTTCCTGATTAGTTACAACTTTATGAAATATGTTTAACTTAATTTGGTTAATTCTCATATCAACTGGAAGCCATCCTACCTCTCTGAATTCAGCATAGCCAATGTGGGCTCTATTGTCTAAATTTTATATGAATCTTATACTTTTGTTTTGAAGGATTTGAAGTTTTTCTTTGTTGAATTGGTTAATGAAGAGGACCACATTGAACACGCATAGTCAAAGTGGCATTGAATACGGACAGAGGCCATAAAATATGTATAAACTATATAAAAAATCTAATCTACTATTTCCTTTTTGTATGACATCATTTCCCATTACCTCCCCTGACAAAATGTTATCCATTTCAGATCCCAAATACTTTACTGAACTCCTAGAGGCAACATCACAACCATTGCATGTTATTTCTAAACCATTATTATGATCTAATCTCATTTTAGAGCCAAACAATATTGATTCCGTTTTACCAAGATGTAATGACAGTTTATTATCAATTAGCCAATTACTTAGGGATTCAAGTTCTGAACTCAATTTTTCCTGAATGACAATAATTTTCTTATCAGACAGAAGAGCAGAATCGTCAGCATATAATAATAACACCATCATCATTAATCATTAATATACCTAGAAACAACAATGGTCCTAAAATGGAACCTTGTGAAACACCACAAGTAATAGTGCCAGCCGATGATAAAGTTCCATTTGTTACAACATATTGAGTTCCATGAGTTAAGTATGACCAAAACTAATTAATTGATAATTTGTTGAAGCCTGTACAAGACAATTTGTTTAAGAGAATATCATGGCCAACTGTGTCAAAAGCTTTTTGCAGGTCTATTAACACCATACCAGTAAATTCACCTTTATCCATATGTTCCCCTATATAATCAGTAAAATACACCTGACAAGTTTCCATAGAAAAACCAGGTAGAAAGCCAGATTGAAGATTATTAAATAGTATCACAAGATTAATTGTATCTGGGAAAATCCTAGCTGTGACAAGAATGTGATATAGGTAGCAATAAAATGTGTAGAGAAATATTATTAACAAAATTGAAAATTTCAGTAATGTAAATGTAAATGTGGTGGTTTATAGTCCTCATCCCAGCCTGGCTCTCATGACTTTACTTAGTAATACTTAGTAATAGCAAAAATATAAAAAGTCAAGTCCCCACACGATGCTGGGGCCCTTGTATTGCACAGTCCAACGTTGACATGCTTTTAATTGCTGATATTATAATAAAATGTCTAATTTTGTTATGACGTGTCAAATAAAAAAGGCAACATCACAATTCTTTGTAACATTCCAAACCTGCCGTTTGAACAGATGTGAAATAAAATACAATTTTGACGTTTTATCAACGTACTGCTATACTAGTACAGGGTAGTTATACCCACAAACATTGGTGTCCGTGGACGTGCAGCACGTCTGGGATCGCGACTGAATTAAAATTTGTTGTAATTTTCAACTCATAATTTGTGGGAATGTCAAACACTAGCTACTGTAGGTTTATTATTTCACACATGACATTAACATATACATTGTACTTTGTAATGTATAGTATAAGAATTTAAGCACAATATACATGAAAAATTAATTTACATAATTTGTCCTCGCCCTAAAAACGTGTACGATACAGTGTTTCTGCTTTTGTTTCTAAGTATATTTATTGTATGTATTATATCTATATAAAGGGCGCTAAATTAGATATTACGTCCGTAGTCCATAGAAAATACAGTGATGCACATATCCCACAATAATATGCTTTTAGATTATTTACAATCAATGTTATACGCTAACGTTAACAATATAATTTTTGTAATCCAAACTCGATAAATGATAATAACACTCTCAATTACAAATCTCCACTGAAATCGGCAAACACTTGGACTTCACACAGAGTAAGAACCTGTGGATTTTGATCCAGCTGGACAATAACGTATCTCCCACGCATTGGTCCAGAATCACAGGTCAGACTGATAGTCGCAGCTTCAGGAACAACAGTGTCATGTCTGGTGCATCGGCGGT
>CM032660.1:29198289-29209888 GCA_019095985.1 Streblospio benedicti
GTCAGCAAACACCTGGACTTCACACAGGGTAAGGTACTGGGGATTTTGATCCAGCTGCACAATGACGTATCTGCCACGTATTGGTCCAGTATCACAGGTCAGACTGATAGTCGCAGCTGCAGGAACAACAGTGTCGTGTCTGGTGCATCGGCGGTAGTTGGTGAGGGCAGGAGTCTCGTCGAGTGGGCTTGTGCTGGTCACTCCAATTACGATGGCATGCAGACGACTGTAAGCAATGTTTCTGTTTGTGATGGCCACTCTAGAGACGTTATACGATCCTCCCAAATCCACAGCCCACCATGGGTTGGGTTCATCGTTTGTAATGGGTGCAGCTGCCCAAAACCGCGATCTGGATTCATGTTACCATCAACAGCATTGCTAGGACCACTGAAGTCATCATCATTTTTATAAACACTGGACTGAAAGGTATTTTTTCCTAGAGCCAAATTGATTTGCTCTCCTAATTTATCAAATGTCTCAAATCTCCTGTCCAATCTTCATGTTGTTAGTCTTCTCCATCTTGTCCTGGAGTCTGTTCCAGCCTCCAGCTTGTCATGGAGTCGTTCCAGCATGGCGGTGACCGGTGTCTCCACTGATCTCCTCCCCACCCTCCTCCTGGCTACACGCTGTGGGTTGGGACAGCACACAGGAGATACACAGCACCAGCAACAACAACACGGACGTAGACATTTCTGGCTAGTTGTGACTTCTATGTTTTTTTATATCTCTTTGACTTCGTCCTTCGTTGACTTGCTGCTTATTTTTGTGTGGAACTTTTACTAAATCACAGTTATGATTTGGATTATTCCAAGATATTCACTGAATTCCAATCTTATATCAAGCTAAATGTCAAATAACTGCGCTCAAATATCATGAATCAATGTTACATAAGTTGGTTGATGAAAAAGGAAGTATTTCACATCGGCTGATTCCTTTGAGGCAGATAAAATCTAATTATTTATGGCTCTACGATATGCATTGATTGAACTATGGGTAGACAAGAGTCCTTTAAAAGGCCATGTTATGTTGTTTAACAATTATGAAAATAGAAATATGGAACGTGCCTTCGATACATTGGAAGCCTCGGAAGATTCTATATTATCACAATAATAATTGTTTGATGTGTCACATGTAAACTATCAACCTATGTGGGAAGGAATCATTGATCTGATGGAATAGGTGATACTATTTTCCAAGTTAATATTATAAGCATAAAGGTAAAGTTAGACTTTATAACATTCACCCACTTTAACATTGATACACGTACAATTGCTTTATTAAAACCAATTTATTATTTTATTTTAAGCCTAGATTTGAAACGTATTTGCATTATAGGGGTGACCATCAAAGAATATAAAAACCCCCCGGTCATTTGGTGATGATCAAAGATAAAAAAATTGAATGCCTGTCCCTATGTGAACTTTCTGTTTTAATGACCAAACACAGTGAAGGTTGAATGAAATCGGTGCAACTAAATGTTTAAAGGTTATAGCTTGTCCAATAAAAGAGACACAGCATAGTTAGTAACATAGTCCGCCGTTGAACAGAAATGAAATAAAAACAATATTTGCTTCAGCAGCTGAGCTTGTGCCAATGTCAGAACAATACACATAAAATGTCTATATAAAAGGTTTGTAATTGTTACATGACCCGTTAAACATATAAATGATATAATCATAAAGTTTGTTGTTATTCAATACATTTAGTTGAAAATTATTTCATATGTAACGGTTCTATCAAGACATATAATGGGAGCCATGATTTAATCATCAAGTCCATTGATTAGTCGAAGCGTGGCGTTGAACATTATTTGATACCCTAAAATATCATACATATAAACTGTTCTGGTCCAATTGATGATAGAGCACGAATATAAACATAACAATATAATGCAATCCAAATTGTAATGCTTGATAACTACAATCCCCTTACAAATCTCCACTGAAATCAGCAAAAAACCTGGACCTCGCACAGGGTAGAGGCCTGTGGATTTTGATCCAACTGCACAATGACGTATCTCACACATTGGTCCAGAATCACAGGTCAGACTGATAGTTGCAGATTCAGGAACAACAGGGGTCGTGTCTGGTGCATCGGGGTAGTTAGTGAGGGCGGGAGTCTCGTCCAGCTGCAGTGGGCTTGTGTTGGTCACTCCGATTAAGATGTCATGCAGACGATTGTAATAAGGTGATGTTTCTGTTTGAAATGACAACTCTGAGATATTGTATGAGTCTCCCAAATCCACAGCCCACCAGGGATTGGGTTCTCTGTTTGTAGCGGTGCAGCTGCGAACATTGCGATTGGGATTCAAAGTACCATCAACAGCATTGTCAGGACCACTGAAGTCATCATCATTCTGATAAACACTGGACTGAAAAGTGTCTTTTCCTAGAGCCAAATTAATTTGCTCTCCTACTTTGCCAAATATCTCAAATCTCCTGTCCATTTTCTGGTCAAATGTCTTCATCCCAGCATCCACCTTCTGTTCTAGTCTCTCCAGCTTGTCATGGAGTCGTTCCAGCATGGCCATCAGGCGGTCCTCTCCAGTGATCCGCCGACACTCCTCCCCGTCTTCTTCCTCCTGACTACACGCTGTGGGCTGCGACACCACACAGGAGATACACAGCACCAGCAACAACATAAACATTGACATTTCTTGGCAATTTGCGAATTATATGATTTTTTTTATATCTCCTTGATACCGCAATCCTTCCTTCATGGACTTGGCATCTATTTTTTGTTTACAACTTTAAGTAAATCACAGCTATGATCTGGGATTATTTCAAGATATTCACTACATTCCAATTTTGCATCAAGCTAAACGTCAAATAACTGCATTCAAATATCATGAATTAATGTTACATAAGTTGGTTGACGAGAAAGAAAGTATTTCACATTGGCTGATTCCGTTGAGGCACATAAGATCTAATTATTTAAGGCTCTACGATATGCACTATTTAAACTATAGGTAAACAAGAGTCCTTTAAAAGGCCATGTTATGTGGTCTAACAATAACGAACAATAGAAATATGAAATGCGTGTCCAATGGAAGCCTCGGCAGATTCTATATTATCACAATAATATTGCATGATGTGTCACATATAAACTATTAACCTATGTGGGAAGGAATCATTGATCTGATGGAATAGGTAATACTATTTTCTAAGTTAATATTATAAGCATAAATGCAAAGTGAGACTTAATAACATTCACCCACTTTAACATTAATACACGTACAGTTGCTTTTTTAAAACAAAATTTATTATTCTATTCTAAGTCCAGATTTGAAACGTATTTTTACTATAAGGGAGCGACCATCATCAATTGTACAGGAGGGGGGTATTGATGAGGTTAAAAAAAGTGAACACCTTCCCTAACTCTCTAATGAGCCCCCCCCCTCCCCTACCGCACCTTGATAAATTGAACAATGACATATTTTCGTATTATAAAGTTTAATATCGGACAGATTCCCTGAAAACTGTTTAAAGTGTATTGCAATAAAGCATTCACAGTCAATGGTCAATGACTACATATTTAGCAGTCTATTTGACTTGTGTTGACATTTCAATACAGTTAACTGCAAACCAATGCATATTGCAGGAATGCATCAATTCGCAACAAAAGTGCGTAAAATATTACCTTTTTAGTTTGAGAACTGTATGCCCTCCATCTCTCTTTCAATTAAAATTGAGCGCCCTCCCTTATGTGAAGAAAGAAAATTGAGCGCCTAAACCACCACCACCAGTCCAAATGACGTGGCCTCATTTAAATAATGTACACATGATGATGGTTTGCTCAGTTAAGTAAACCATATGACAAAAAAGATAAATGTAAAATTACATTGATGGAACATTGATGAGCATCATTTATTTTTTAATAAGTCACATGAGTTCTGAGTATGCGGTTGGGTTTTGATAAAGAAATGCATTCCATAGGACGCATGAAACTTATACTATACACAGAATACTATAAAAATGACTTATCATGATGTTGAAATGTGAAGCAGTATTTTGTTATGTCGCTACAAGATTTAAGAAATGTGTGGAACCACTTGGCGCAAACTTATACTATGTGCTGTTTGCATTGTGATTAAAAAAACAGCTACGTCATAGTCCATGTTGAAATGTACAGCATAATTATCATTTTGATAGTAAATATATATAGTCAAGACAAAGTGTGAACAACTGCTGTTTCAATTCTTTGTGCTGTTTGCAACCTGTCTTTTGAACAGGCATGAGACAAAATACAAATTTGACTTTTTATCAATGTTGTACTATAAATTAGTGGTTATGTCTACACACAATGATGTTTGTGCTTGTGGTGAATAATATCTGATCCCAGCAAAGCTCAGTTGACTACTGAGTTTGTTTTAATTATTTGGGAATGTCAGACTCTAGCTATATATAAGTTTATTCAATGCTACATGTAACTATTAACATTTACGTATTCATATACAATGACAGAAAAATACACATAAAAATGTCTATATAAAAACGTTTGTAACGTTATCAAGACCCGTTAAAAGTCAAAATAATATAATCACAAAGTTTGTTGTTATTCCGATTATATTCAGTTGAAGATTATTTGATATGTAACGGCTCCACATATACATATAATGGGAGCCAAATTCAATATCTAGTCAATAGATCTAGAGAAGCATGGCAGTTTACATACATGTATACTAAAATATCATCCTTGTAAACTGTTCATAATTGATGATTTGCACGAATATAAACATAGCAATATAATGCAAACCAAATCCAATACTTGATAACTACAATCCCAATTACAAATCTCCACTGAAGTCAGCAAAAACCTGAACCTCACAAAGATTAAGGTACTGTCGGTTCTGATCCAGCTGCACAATGACATATCGTCCACTTATTGGTCCAGAATCACAGTTCATACTGATAGTCACAGCTTCAGGAACAACAGGGTCGTATCTGGTGCATCGGCGGTAGTTTGTCAGGGCAGGAGTCTCGTCCAGTGGGCTCGTGTTTGTCACTCCAATCACAATGTCATGCAGACGATCATACCAAATGTTGTTTTTCTGTTTGAGATGACCACTCTTGCGATGTTATATGAATCTCCCAAATCCACAGCCCACCAGGGCTTGGGATCATTGTTTGTGTGGGTGCAGCTGTCAAATGTGTGATCGGGGTTCATGTCACCATCAACAGCATTGCTAGGACCACTGAAGTCATCATCATTTTTATAAACACTGGACTGAAAGGTATTTTTTCCTAGAGCCAAATTGATTTGCTCTCCTAATTTATCAAATGTCTCAAATCTCCTGTCCATCTTCTGTTCTAGTCTCTCCAGCTTGTCATGGAGCCGTTCTAGCATGGCAGTCAGCCGGCCCTCTCCAGTGATCCGCCGACACTCCTCCCCACCCTCCTCCTGGCTACACGCTGTGGGTTGGGACAGCACACAGGAGATACACAGCACCAGCAACAACAACACGGACGTAGACATTTCTGGCTATTTGCGACTTCTATGTTTTTTATATCTCTTTGACTTCGTCCTTCATTGACTGGCTGCCTATTTTTGTTTGCAACTTTTTACTAAATCACAGCTATGATTTGGATTATTCCAAGATATTCACTAAATTCCAATTTTACATCAAGCTAAACGTCAAATAACTGCGTTCAAATATCATGAATCAATGTTACATAAGTTGGTTGACGAAAAAGGAAGTATTTCACATTGGCTGATTCCGTTGAGGCAGATAAAATCTACTCATTTAAGGCTCTATTATATGCACTATTTGAACTATAGGTAAACAAGAGTCCTTTAAAAGGCCATGTTATGTGGTCTAACAATAACGAACAATAGAAATATGAAATTGGTGTCCAATGGAAGCCTCAGCAGATTCTATATTATCACAATAATAATTGTTTGATGTGTCACATGTAAACTATTAACCTATGTGGGAAGGAATCATTGATCTGATGGAATAGGTGATACTATTTTCCAAGTTAATATTATAAGCATAAATGTAAAGTTAGACTTTATAACATTCACCCACTTTAACATTAATACACGTACAATTGCTTTATTAAAACCAACTTATTATTTTATTCTAAGCCCAGATTTGAAACGTATTTCTACTATAAGGGAGCGACCATCATTAATTGTATAGGGGGGGGTCATTTGGATTGAGATAAAAAAATGAACGACCTCCCTAACTCTCTCTGAAATTGAATGCCCTCCCCATGTGAACTTTAACAAATTGAGCCCCCCCGCCCACCACACGCGGATAAATATGCAAAACAATGACATATTTTCGTATTATAAAGTTTAATATCGGACAGATTCCCTGAAAACTGTTTAAAGTGTTTAAAGTGTAATGCAATGAATCAGTCACAGTCAATGGTCAATGACTACATATTTAGCTGTCTATTTGACTTGTGTTGACACTACAATACAGTTAAATGCAAACTAATACATATTGCAGGGATAGATCAATTCACGACAAAAGTGCGCAAAATATTACCTTTTTAGTTTGAGAACTGAATGCCCTCAATCTCTCTTTGAATTAAAATTGAGTGCCCTCCCTTCTGTGACCAAAGAAAATTGAGCGCCCCCCCACCAACCACCACCAAATGACGCCCCCCTCCGCCTGTACAAGTGATGATGGTCGCTCCCTAAGTAAAAGATATCCACGTAAAAAGATAAATGTAAAATTACATTCATTTACAATGTAGGTAATAACTCACATGAGTTCTGATTTTTCGGGTGTTTTGAACCCATTGAGATATCATTAGGCTACTCTCCAATATCTTGATATTGATTATGCATTGATGAGATGTGGGTTATTTTTCATAAGTCGCTAAGATTTAAGAAGTATGCATCCCATGTGACGCATGAAACTTATACTATACACAGAGTACTATAAAATGCCTTATCATGATGTTGAAATGTGAAGCAGTATTGTTTTTTTTTTATTTTTTTTTAATAATTATGTCACAAGTATTGTGGAACAAACAGCTGTTGTCACTTGCACCCAGTGTGCTGTTTGCATTATGTTTAAAGACGTGACAGTGACAACGTCATTCTCCAATAAAATGCAAATGTTGGGGTCCGACAAAATTGAAATCAATAGTGGTTATCTCCAACAAAATAGACTTGTGGCTTGTGGTGAATATTATCTGATCCCAGCAAATCTCAGTTACTGTGTTTGTTTTAAAACCACATTAGTTATATATATAAGTTTATTCAATGTTACATGTAACTATCAACATTTACGTATTCATATACAATATAAACAATGTCAGGACAATACACATAGGAAAAAATGTCTATATAAAAAAACGTTTGTAACATTTTTCAAGACCCGTTAAAAAAGTCTAAATAATATAATCACAAAGTTTGTTGTTATTCTGATTATATTTAGTTGAAGATTATTTGATATGTAACGGGTCTACATATACATATAATGGGAGCCAAATTTAAATATCTAGTCCATAGATGGAAAGCCTGGCGAGTTTACATGACTGTATACTAAAATATCATTCTTGTAAACTGTTCATAATTGATGATTTAGACTAAACATATTTTTATAATGCAATCAAAATGTCATACTTGATAACTACAATCCCAATTACAAATCTCAACTGAAGTCAGCAAAAATCTGGACCTCACAAAGTGTAAGAGCCTGTGGATTCTGATCCAATTGAACAATAACATATTTGCCACGTACTGGTCCAGAATCGCAGGTCAGACTGATAGTCGCAGCTTCAGGTACAACAGGGTCGTGTCTGGTGCATCGGCGGTAGTTGGTGAGGGCGGGAGTCTCGTCCAGTGGGCTTGTGTTGGTCACTCCGATCACAATGTCATGCAGACGATCGTACCAAATGTCATTTCTGTTTGAGATGACCACTCTGGAGATGTCGTATGAATCTCCCAAATCCACAGCCCACCAGGGATTGGGGTCATATCGTTTTGGTGGTGCAGCTGTTCAAAACTGCGACTGGGATTCAAATCACCATCGACAGCATTGCCAGGACCACTGTGGACATCATCATTTTGAACAACACTGGACTGAAAAGTGTCTTTTCCTAGAGCCAAATTGATACGCTTGCCAAAGGTCTCAAATCTCTTGTCCACCTTCTGTTCCAGCCGCTCCAGCTTCTCATGGAGCCGCTCCAGCATGGCGGTCAGGCGGTCTTCTCCACTGATCCGCCAACACTGCTCCCCACCCTCCTCCTGGCTACACGCTGTGGGCTGGGATACCACACAGGAGATACACAGCACCAGCAACAACAATAATACGGACGTAGACATTTCTTAATCGCGTTGTGACTTCTATGATTTTTATATCTCTTTAACTCCGTCCTTTATTGACTTGCTATCTATTTTTGTTTACAACTAGAACTAAATCCCATAATTGAAGACTATTCCAAAATATTCTATTAATTCCCTTTGTGAATAAATGTCAAACAATCACGCTAAAATATGAACCAATATGTTACATAACCTATGGGTTGTGTAAAGTTGAACAACGAAAAAGGAAGTATTTTCGATTGGCTGATTTCCTTTGAGCATATAAGGTGTACGTATTCAATTTGCTACCGAAAGCATTTTTTGACAGTGGTAAAGGTTTGTTGCTGGATATGATTTACGCTTGGATTACTATACATGTACGTTGTCACCCAAACACTACGGTTCCGTTATGTCTGCAGTACAGTTGAATTGCTCAATACCTGCTTGCCGGATGCATTATGTCCAGTTTTACATAGACGGCGCAAATGTGTGTTGTGCGCACTGCAACGTGTCGGATTTGAGTCAAAGTGGTAGTGGACCAATTAACTTAACAATTATGCGATTTGTGAGCTATATAACCATATAAAAGAATTAGTGTATTCAAAACACCTGTAGGCTCATCGCATATTATTTCTCTAACCTTATATTTCAATCCTTTTTATTGAGGCAGTTAATTTATTCACCACTTGGTTATTCTTGAAATTACATGCAACTGCAGCTAATGTAAACAAAATATATAAAAGTTTGAAGTAGAATTTACCTGTAGTCCACACTCCATCAGAGGCTATTTCCTAATGCTGAAAAATAAATAAACACAGCACTCAAAATCAAATCTATACAAATTCTAGCTTGCTAATTGTAACTTAAATTACATATTTCGAAGCTATCCCATATGTAAAGTTATTGATACAAAGTAGCCACGTTATTAATCCCTCACAGTCTCTTCTCTTATATTTATCCAATATTTAAACTAGTGTAGTGTTTTACGACATAGGAAAAAAACGTTAAAATGAAGAGGCAAAAATATATTAATGCATACATGCACATTGATACACCATGGTGAAATTGTAAAGCTATATATTTGTATAAAAGGTGCAAGTCTTCGTGTAAAATACTGCATAACTCTCACCTCCACAGCAAGTAGATGTCACCCTCGGAGCACAACCGCCTCCTCGGCACCCCCGGGTATGAAAATAAAAGGTTCTCACAAAGCATACATGTCAAGCAGACCTCTTCACCAATGACACATACTTATTTTATTTGATTATAACCCATAGAGGATTCTAACCGTCTGTATTCAGGAAGCATATGAAATTGCACGTGGACCGACGTTGTAATAAACTCTGGTACACAATGAAAATAAGATGAAAATGGTTTATAACTAAGAATACTATTCTTCATTTGTATATAATGGGCATTTGCAATAAGGTATATTGACAAGCAAGGCATTTAATTGCATGTATTCAAGAACTGCAAATACTTATTTCTTATATAAAAATGAAAATAATTAATATATAAAGTTGACATTGTAAATGTGTAGCCGATAGCAAATAGGTCATCGTTATGATAATTAACATTCTCCCAAATACATAGTTTAAATGTTTTATGCTGATATGTATGTCCATTTAAAAAGCTGTTCTTCCAAACTAGTCTACATGCATATTATTACCAAAACAGTAATGTTCAACCACAAATCAATTGCACATAAGGCATATATTTATGTTTTTGTATATCCGGTTTCTTTTTTTATTGGTACAAAATATTTACAATAATCAACAATACTTGCATCGAAAAATATAAGAATGTAAGCACGCTTTATGAAAAATATGATCCAGTAATTTCTTTGTATGAGGAATGCATGAGTATGATTTTCATGCTGGAAATCACTACATCAACACTTCCAATAGAAGAGAGTCAGAGCCTCTCACGCCACAAAGCAGAATTAAAGAGTAGGGTGTAAGGAAATAGCAGGGATTCTGAAGCAATATGTCTTTGTTTCAGCCAAATACAAATGCACCCTTTAATGATACCCAAATGTCGTATTAAAGCATGGCGTTTGAAATAATTCCAAATCATAGATTGTACTGCTGGTCGATGGTGGGAGCACCATTCTGGTCGAGAAAATGCTTTATGCAACGCACCCCTCCTGTTGCTGCTACAGCTGTTGCTGTTGCTCGTGGTTTACTTGTTCAACATTTTCCCCTTCATCTTCTAATAGCACACTAAGGTCATCCGTTCCATGCCCACAAACTAGTATCCATGATACATGGCACACCAGGAACATCTAACATGACCATATTATTAATCTAATATATAGGACATTGCATATAAACTACATATGTTTAATCATTTAACATAAAAATTCTTTTCAACAAATACCAAGATATCCAAATAAGATATTTTGCTCATGTATTATTGCAAATGCATTACAAACCATAAAACTTTTTATAATCTTCTAACCAGGTACAAAGATAAACCTAACACAAGCAAGAACATAATATTCATGTAATAATAATCTAATTCTCAAGATATTAAGCATTTTCTGCAGTTCAAGATCAATTTATACATTTACAGCAAAAGGTCCAGTGGTTTTGTGTGTTTTCTCTTTCTAATTTGAATTGTCCACAGGTTCGCTGTAAATGTATAAATTGATTTTGAACTGTCAAACTCCAACACGTTGTACACACTAGAATGTTTTTGTTCTACAATTTAGTTTCTAGATTATGCTTCAAACATGTATTATATCATCTACACTGTACACACTAGAATCTAAAACAACATTATACAAACTACATTGTAAGAAGTAGATTCTAGAAAACTGTTTTGAAAAAAGTATTTGTTCTACCATATACTATCTGAAATCTACTGCATACAAAGTAAAGTCTATTAGCTGTATTCTTCAAGCAGTGTTCTAGAACCTTAAAACTTTGCTCTTCAAATTCCATACAAACCACATTCTGCAAACCAATATCTGTATGCTACATTATAATACCATTTTCTACAAAAGTACATTCTACAAACTACTTTCTAACATTTTATCCTACAAAATTAGTCTACACATTACTGACTACAAATTACCTCCTAAAAACTAATTCATGCAGGCTACTTTTTCTACAGAACTTCTTTCAACAACCTATTATCTACAGCTATTAGTTATGAAATAATTTCATCATCGACCTTCTACAACTCTACATTCTACAAAGCTACAATTTACAAACCATATTAAGCATACTAGATTCTATAGGTGACTATCTACAACTACCATTTTAATGGTACATTTTATCAACTAATATGGATAAGCTACATTCTACCAGCAATATTCAAGAAACAACCT
>CM032660.1:29209988-29260202 GCA_019095985.1 Streblospio benedicti
TCAGGAAGCTCATGAAATTGCACGTGGACCGACGTTGTAATAAACTCTGGTACACAATGAAAATAAGACGAAAATGGTTTATAACTAAGAATACTATTCTTCATTTGTATATAATGGGCATTTGCAATAAGGTATATTGACAAGCAAGGCATTTAATTGCATGTATTCAAGAACTGCAAATACTTGTTTCTTATATTTATAAAAACAATGAAAATAATTAATGTATACAATTGTCATTGTAAATGGGTAGCGGTGGCAAATACGTCATTGTCATCATAATAAACATTCTCCCAAATATATCGTTTTAAATGTTTTATGCTGATATGTATGTCCATTTAAAAAGCTGTTCTTCCAAACTAGTCTACATGCATATTATTACCAAAACAGTAATGTTCAACCACAAATCAATTGCACATAAGGCATATATTTATCTTTTAGTCTATCCGGTTTCTTTTTTTATTGGTACAAAATATTTACAATAATCAACAATACTTGCATCGAAAAATATAAGAATGTAAGCACGCTTTATGAAAAATATGATCCAGTAATTTCTTTGCATGAGGAATGCATGAGTATGATTTTCATGCTGGAAATCACTACATCAACACTTCCAATAGAAGAGAGTCAGAGCCTCTCACGCCACAAAGCAGAATTAAAGAGTAGGATGTAAGGAATTAAAGCATGGCGTTTGAAATAATTCCAAATCATAGTTTGTACTGCTGGTCGATGGCGGGAGCACGATTCTGGTAGAGAAAATGCTTTATGCAACGCACCCCTGCTGGTGCTGCTACTGCTGGTGCTAGTGCTAGTGGTTAACTTGTTCAATATTTTAACCTTCATCATCTAATAGCACACTAAGGGCATCCGATCCATGCCCACAAACTAGTATCCATGATACATGGCACACCAGGAACATCTAACATGACCATATTATTAATCTAATATATAGGACATTGCATATAAACTACATATGTTTAATCTTAACTTCTTTCAACAAATACCTTCCAAGATATTTTGCTCATGTATTATTGCATGCATTACAAACCATAAAAAAATAATCTTCTAACCAGGTACAAAGATAAACCTCACACACGCAAGAACATAATATTCGTGTAATAATAATCTAATTCTCAGGATATTAAGTATTTTCTGCAGTTCAAGATCAATTCATACATTTACAGCAAACTTGTAGACAAATCAAATTAGAAAGAGAAAACACACAAAACCACTGGACTTATAACAGCCAATAATTTGATAATTTACTAAGTTATACTTTAATATCCAACTTCTTTATCACATCTAACTGGCAAGAATATATTCATCTGTTATAAAGGTAGAAGAGGATATGATAATGAGAATTGGTATTCATGTATATACTTTAATCATGAGGAACATTAGAAAACGAATGGGGCAATAACTTTAAGTGACAAGAGTGGTAAATAGTAGATAATATAAAAACACTCAGTCTCAATGAAATATTTCCTTTGCCGCTCAATATTACTTGGATCAAAAATCTGTGTACACATTACACTCTACAAGGGACACTACAGCCAAGTGCTATGTAATATGTTCTACAAACCATAATCTACAATCTGTGTTATAAGAATTATCAACTCTACAAATTACATACAGCACTATGCTTCCTACAAACTATGTTGTACACATATATTTACAAAGTTCATCTTGACACTGACACTTGTATCAAGATGAACTTTGTAAATATATATGGATTCCAACACGATGAGCACATTCAAGGATATGTTGTACACACTTTGGTCTACAATTTAGTTTCTAGATTATGCTTCAAATATGTATTATATCATCTACATTGTACACACTAGAATCTAAAACAACATCATACAAACTACATTACAAGAAGTAGATTCTACAAAACTGTTTTCGAAAAGTATTTGTTCTATCATATACTATGTGACATCTACTGTATACAAAGTAAAATCTATTAGTTGTATTCTTCAAGCGGTATTCTAGAACCTTAAAACTTTGCTCTACAAATTCCATACAATCCACATTCTGCAAACCAAGTTCTGTATGTTACATTATAATACCGTTTTCTACAAAAGTACATTCTACAAAGTACTTTCTAAAATTTTATCCTGCAAAATTAGTCTACACACTACTGTCTACAAATTACCTCCTACAAAACTAATTCATGCAGGCTACTTTTCTACAGAACTACTTTCAACAACCTATTATCTACAGCTATTAGTTATGAAATAATTTCATCACCTACCTTCTACAACTCTACATTCTACAAAGGTACAATTTACAAACGACATTATGCATACTAGAGTCTATAGCTGACTATCTACAACTACCATTTAATGGTACATTTTATCGACTAATACCGATAAGCTACATTCTACCAACAATATTCTACAAACAACAGACAACATTATCAACTACTTGCTACAAACTATGTTATACAAACAACATTATACAAGAATATAGAAGTTACTATTTACAAGAACTATTTGTCAAGTGTGTTATACAAACTACCGTAGTACGCCATTCAAACATTGAACTACGAGCTGCCTCAAACAACTACATTCTACGAGCTATACTTTACAAACTACATCCTACATACATTTCTCTTCAAACCTACATTCTAGACATTTCTTTTTACAAAACAAGAGTTATGCTATGCAAACGAAATCCTACCACCAATGTTCTACAAACTACTTTCTACATGCTAAACTACATTCTACGGACTGTGCTATGCATACTAGATTCTACAAGCTACTAGCTGCCCAAATTATCTACAATTTACATGTTATATGTTATATGTCAAGTGTTTTTCGTATATATATCCTATAGAAATACATCCTACAAGATGTGTAAAACTACCTTCTTCTAATAACTAAGTTCTGTGTTCTACAAGACTAGATTCTAGAAACTATACACTACAAACTACTATCTACAAATATTGTTTGTCAGATATACTCTACAAACTACGTTATGTAAAATACATTCTACAAACTACTTTCGAAGTTATTTTCTACATTAAAGCTACTTTCTACAAAATACTATTATATCATCTACAAACTGTCTGCGAACTACTTACTACAAGATACATGCTAATTGCTTCATTATGAAAACTACTTTCTGCATACTAACAATGCTTTTTATATCCATGTTCTAAAGCCTATATTCTACAAACTACAATATACCAACTACATACTACACACTACTCTCTAAAACCACTTTCTACATAGAGCACAGTGCAACTTGTATTCTAGATAAGTGCATTCTATAAAGTGTGTTCTGCAAACTACTCTCTATGAGCTGCTGTATAGAAAGCGTGTGCAAACTATTTCTACTAGACACTGATTGTCGTACAATATAAATGGTGAAACAAGTATGATGACCGTATAATAATGAGGGTGCAAACGATACCATAACAACCTTGTTACACATGTACTACAAACTACATTCTACAAACTAAATTCTACAAACCCTGTTCTACAAGCTACATTCAGCAAACAATGCTCTACAAACTACATTCTACACACTACATTCTACAAACTATTTTCTACACACTATGATCTACAAACTATGTTCTACAAACTATGTTTTGCAAACTATTTTCTACAAACTATGATCTCCAAACTATATTCTACAAACTAGGGTCTACAAATGAAATTCTAAAAACTAGGTTCTACCAACTAGGCTCTACTAAGTAAATTCTACAAATCATGTTCTACATACTACATGTTATATTCTACAAACCGTGATCTACAAACTATGTTCTACTGACAATGTTGTGCAAACTACATTCTACACACCATGTTCTTCAAACTAATTTCTACAAACTAAATTCTATAAACTAAGTTCTACAAACTATGTTTTACAATGAAAGTTCTACAAATTACGTTCTGCAAACTACATTCGACAAACTACATTCTAAAAGGTAAGTTCTACAAACTAAATTCTACAAACTATACTCTACAAACTACATTCTACATTATGCCTGTAGAAGATAGTTTTTCTTTGAACTATGTTCTACAAGAATAAACCACTTTTTACAAACACAAAAAACTACTTTCCAAGAAATAGCATATGCAACAACATTCTAATAGCTACATTTTATGCTCACACTATGCAGTTACATTGAATACTAATGATTAATTTAGATACAATGTTATTGCAAATTCATTGAAGTTATAATTTTAAAAGAGGCATTACTATTGGTATGTAACTGCACAAATGTAAAAAAACGAAAGCCATAGCAAGCATAAAAAAATAAGGTGAAACACAATTATCTAAAATTTCATAGGTGAAAACGATTAAGAAGTTTGTGATCTTTATTTCAAATTTTCAATGGTAAAATAATGAAATACTGTAATGTACATCTCAAATTCAATAGTGACAAGAAGCTTGTGGAAGGTAGCTAGTATAATGAAGGAAATAGCATGCAGTTTGTAACATGTAGTTTTTAGACAATGGGAGATTGTGGATGTTAGAATAAATTTTGTAGAATATCTATTGTTTAATTTGGACTTCCAAATTTCCATGTCCCATCACGCTTTGTTTGAATGGGCTGGAGACATTGGATGTTGCATACCAAACTTTCCAAATATGGAATAGTTTTAGTACAAAGAATACATTCAAACTACTTTCTACAGAGAATTTGTGAATTTATATTCTAAAATAACAATCTACAAACTATGTTTGAAATACTACATTCTAAGTTTGTTTCTAATTATTACTTTTTTCATCCAAGTTTCTTCAAACTAAATGCTACAAACTATGGTATACACGTTGTATTTTACCATCGACTTTCTAGAAAATACATTCTAAACTAATTTTTTATTCTACAATCTTGAAGCTACTTTCTACAAACTATGTTCTACTAACTTCTTTCTACAAACTACATTCTAAAAACTAAGATCTACATACTATGTTATACAAACTATGTACTACAGACTACTTTAAAAAATATCATCTACAAGCCACTATCTACGCACTACTTTCTATGCACTTCAAGCTACATTTAAAAAAAAGCTCTACAAACTACATTCTACAAACTACATTCTACAAATTATGTTCTACAAACTATATTTTGCAAGCTATATTCTACAAAATACGTTCGACAAACTACATTCTACAAACTACATTCTACAAACTAATTTCTACAAACTATGTTCTACAAACTAAATTCTACAAACTACTTTCTACAAACAACATTCTACAAACTACTATCTACAAACTACTTTCTACAAACTACGTTGTACAAACTACTTTCTACAAACTACATTCTACAAACAACATTTCAAACAAACACCCTACTTTCTACAAACTATGTTCTTTAAGCTACCTACTTTAAAAACTAAATTCTACAAACTACGTTGTACAAACTACTTTCTACAAACTACATTCTACAAACTATGGTTTAAAAACTAACATCTATGAACTACGTTCTACAAACTACGTTCTATAAACTACATTCAACAAAATATGTTCTGGAAACTTCTTTCTACAAACTACATTCTATAAACTACAGTCTGCAAACTACATTCTACAAACTATGTACTATAAACTAAATTCTAAAAACTACTTTCTACAAACTATGCTCTACAAAGCATTTTCTACAAAAATGTTTTGAAAACTACTTTTTGCAAACTACTTTCTACAAACTAGGTTCTACAAATTATTTTTTACAAACTACATTCTACAAACTACATTCTACAAACTATTTTCTACAAACTATGTTCTACAAACTACATTCTACAAACTACTTTCTACAAACTATTTTTCTATAAACTACATTCTACAAACTACATTCTACAATCTATGCTCTACAAACTATATTTAACAAACTAAGTTCTACAAACTATTCTAGACAAACTACAAACAACATTCAACAAACGGCATTTCAAACAAACCCCATTCTACAAACTATGCTTTAAATACTAAATTCTACAAACTACATTCTACCAAATTAGATTCTACAAACTTCATTCTACAAACTATTTTTCTACAAGCTATGTTCTACAAACTAAAATATACAAACTACATTATACAAATTTCTACAAACAACATTCTGCAAACTATTTTCTACAAACTATGTTATACAAACTTCATTCCACAAACTATTTTCTACAAACTATGTTCTACAAACTACGTTCTACAAACTATGCTTTGAAAACTAAAATCTACAAGCTATATTCTACAAACTACATTCTACAAACTATGTTCTACAAACTACATTCTACAAACTACATTCCACAATCTACGCTGTACAAAAAGATCCTACAAACTACATTCTACAAATTACATTCTACAAACTTCATTCTACAAACTATTCTTTTCTACAAGCTATGTTCTACAAACTAAAATCTACAAACTACTTTCTACAAACAACATTCTGCAAACTATTTTCTACAAACTATGTTATACAAACTTCATTGCACAAACTATTTCCTACAAACTACGTTCTACACAAACTATGCTTTAAAAACTAAAGTCTACATACTACGTTCTACAAACTTAATTCTAAAAACTACATTCTACAAACTACTTTCTACAAACTATTGTTATAAACTATATTCTACAAACTACTTACTACAAACTATGTTCTACAAACTACATTCTACAAACTACATTCTTACAACCAACCTGTACAAACTATATTAACAAACTAAGTTCTACAAACTATTTTTGACAAACTACAAACAACATTCAACAAACAGCATTTCAAACAAACCCCGTTCTACAAACTATGCTTTAAATACTAAATTCTACAAACTACATTCTACAAACTACATGCTGCAAACTTCATTCTACAAACTATTTTTTTCTACAAGCTATGTTCTACAAGCTAACATCTACAAAATACTTTCAACTACAACATTATGTAAACTATTTTCTACAAACTATGTCATGCAAACTTTATTCCACAAACTATTTTCTACAAACTACGTTCTACAAACTACATTCTACAAACTATTTTCTACAAACTACCTTCTGCAAAACTACATTCTACAAATTACATTCAACAAACTAGGTTCTACAAACTATTTTCTACAAACTACATTCTACAAAATACTTTCCACAAACATTTTTTTACAAACTACATTCCACAAACTACATTCTACAAACTATTTTATACAAACTACATTTTACAGACTACTCTGCATAAACTAATTTCTACAAACTACTTTCTACAAACTACGTTCTACCAACTACATTACTGACACCGTCAGAAGGATACTGAAGAAAAATCTTAAGAATTACAGTATGATTCCTTGCGTTTTTCCCATTTCTACATTCTACAAACTATATTCTACAAACTACATCATACAAACTACTTTTTTCAAACTACTTTCTACAAACTAATCTCTAAAAACTATGTTCTACAAACTACTTTCTACAATCTACTTTCTACAAACTATGTTTTTCCAACTACGTTTTACCAACTACAGTACTGACACTGTCAGAAAGATACAGAAGAAAAAGCTTATGAATTAGGCTATGATTCCTTGAGTTTCTTCACCATTTCTTCTCATTGTTATGACTGTTAAGAACGTAAAAAGGTTCTGTAGCCTCAGCAATTTCCAGCTTTCTTCATAACTGCCTGAAGTTATGTTTATTCTGATTGTTCTCCTTGTATTACGTATTTTACAGAGGTTCCCGTAATAAAAGAAATATTTCTAAACATTCAAAACCATG
Source organism: Streblospio benedicti (assembly GCA_019095985.1). Taxonomy (NCBI): domain Eukaryota; kingdom Metazoa; phylum Annelida; class Polychaeta; order Spionida; family Spionidae; genus Streblospio; species Streblospio benedicti. The sequence goes on from CM032660.1 coordinate 29,217,678, forward strand.
CATTTTGACGGATTTTCATTTCAACTGTCATTGTGATGGGAATAAACAAGAACACCCAAACAAATCCGAATATTTATGAACAATTAAGTATCAAAGATGGACACCATTGTGCGGAAATTTAAGAAATTATTCTGATTATTACATTTTTTCTGTTTAATTGATAATCATAAGTATCTTAGTTTCTGTGATTGAGCACTTCCAAGAAAACCGTGATAGAGGTAACTTTGTTTCAAATTGTTATAAATTATTACGTAATCTAATGCTGATTCCTCTAATTTCTTTTTGATTCTGTATCCTTTATCTGATGACAGTACTGTACTTTACAGAAACTATGTTCTACAAACTGAATTCTACAAACTACATTCTACAAACTATGTTCTACAAACTACTTTCCACAAAATATGTTCTACAAACTACTTTCCACGAACTATTTTCTACAAACTACATTCTACAAACTATGTTCTACAAATTACTTTATACAAACTAAGTTCTACACACTATTTTCTACAAATTGCTTTCTATAAACTATGTTATACACACTACATTAAACCAACTACGTTCTACCAGCTACTTTCTACAAACTACTTTCTAAAAACTACTTTCTACAAACTACTTTCTACAAGCTACATTCTACAAACTACATTTTACAAACTACTTTTTACCAACAACTCTATAAAAACTTCTTTCTACAAACTACTTTCTACAAACTACTTTCTACAAACTACTTTCTACAAACTACATTTTACAAACTACATTCAGCAAACTACATTCTACAAACTACTTTTTACAAACTACTTTCTAACACTATGTTCTACAAACTACTTTCTGCAAACTACTTTCTACAAACTACATTCTACAAACTACATTCTACAAACTACAATCAACAAACTACATTCTACAAACTACTCTTTGCAAACTACTTTCTACAAACTACTTTCTACAAACTACTTTCTACAAACTACTTTCTACAAACTACTCTCTACAAACTACATTCTATAAACTAAATTCTACAAACTACGTTCAAAATTACATTCTATAAACTACTTTCTACAAACTACTTTCTACAAACTACTTTCTACAAACTACATTCTACAAACTACATTCTACAAACTACATTCTACAAACTACTTTCTACAAACTACTTTCTACAAACTACATTCAACAAACTGCATTCTACAAACTACTTTTTGCAAACTACTTTCTACACACTACTCTCTACAAACTACTTTCTACAAACTACTTTCTACAAACTACTTTCTACAAACTACTCTCTACAAACTACATTCTACAAACTAAATTCTACAAACTACGTTCAAAATTACATTCTACAAACTACTTTCTACAAACTACTTTCTACAAACTACATTCTACAAACTACATTCTACAAACTACATTCTACAAACTACTTTCTACAAACTACTTTCTACAAACTACTTTCTACAAACTACTTTCTACAAACTACTTTCTACAAACTAAGTTCTTAAAAGTATGTTCTACAATCTATGTTCTACAAAAATGATATACAATCTACATTCGACGGATTACTTTCTACGAACTACTTTCTACAAATTACTTTCTACAAACTATGTTCTACAAACTATGTTCTATAATGTATGGTTTACAAGAATGCTGTACAAACTACATTCTACCAACTACATTCTAGCAAGTGTTTTTCTACAAACTATGTTTTACAAAACATGTTCTACAAGCTATATCTACAAAGTATGCTTGACAAATTACTTTCTACAAACTCTGGTTTACAATTTAACAAATTCTACAAACTAGATACAAACTACTGACTGTAAAATATCAAAACCTACTTTCTACTAAATACATTCAGAACTATGTGAAACTAGATTCAATAAACTACATTTTAGAAAACCCATTATTCTACAAACTACTTTCTACAAACTACATTATCCAAACTACACTCTACAAACTACACTCTACAAGCTACATTCTATGTACTACATAATCGATACTACAAAATATGGTATACATAGTATGCTCAACAAACTACATTCAACAAACTTAATTCTAAAATCTATGTTCTACAATCTACTAAGTGTAAAAAATTACTTTCTACAAACTACATTCAAAACTATGTGAAACTAGATTCTACAAACTACTAAGTACGTTCTAGACAACGCATTATTTCTACAAATTTTGTTATGAAAACTATTTCCTGCTAACTATATTACAAACAACCATCTACAGACCAGCTGCTACAGACACTGCTCTATCAATATCATGACACAAACCATGTTCTATCAACCACGTTCTACAAACTAGCCTACTTTCTACTGACTACATTCTAACGTCTACAATCTAAACCATGTTAAACCTGCAAAGTACTACATTCTACAAGCTACATTTAGAAAATTTCATTCAAACTAATTTATCCAAGCAAAATCCACCAACTGTATTTTAAATGGATTTTGACAAACTAAATTATGTTCTACATTCTACTTCATATAATATAAATCATGCAAAATGCTTTATTTAAAGAATATTCAGCAATCTACATTCTACAAAAACTACACTATACAAACTACTTCTAGAACTACTTTACAAAATTTACATTATAAAACTACATAATACATGTACAAACCATATCCAACAAAATCATATATTCAACAAATATTCAATTTTACCATTGTGGCGATTGTAAACACATGTACAAAAGTATTTGTATTTATTCTACAATTACATTTTTCAAATTAATTATACAAACAAGCTCTACAAACTATGCTCTATATAAATAAAGTTCTATTAGTTAAACTATCTCTGGTTATGTCATGCAACTGTAACTACTTTCCACAAACCAAGCTGCACAACTATGCTCAGCAAAGAACGTTCTGCATATTCTACAGCCTTGCCACTAATTTCTACCAATTATGTTCTACAAACAATGTGTTACAAACTAAAATACCACTATCTACATTCTACACACTGTTTCAAATTTTGAAATTTTCATTTTATGAAATACAATAGCTCACTTCATAAATGACATGCATTCGCTTTGCAATAATATCATCAAAAATAATTAGCAGAACCAAGTTTCACTACTGTCAAAACAGTTTGAAGTTAATACTTAGCACATTACTTGTAAAAATCTAGAAATAGGTAAACACATGCAACTTTTTCACAATGACCTGCTTCTGAGACCCATGTCACATCTCTATTGGAGCTATAACATTCATCTGGACAGTTCGTTGTACATCCGGCCAGTGGTGTTTACATATGGACAGTCTTGTTTTCCTACGCCCGGACAGTGTCTTCAAGTCGAGACTACTCTGACATTGCAAGTTTGTAAATTTGATCTCTACACAATAGACATCATGATACGCACTATGGCAAGTCGGACACAAATAAAACAACAACAAATGCACTCCTGTCAGAGAGGGCCTAATATAAACTAGTAGCAAATGTTTAAACTACAACCTAACATAAAAGTTGCATTCAAGTGTTGAGTACGTTGATAGGAATGCAACATCAATGATGTATTCTTGTGTTTCTGTGCCTTTGCTGTAAATCAACATTACGTAACTAATTCTATACTCTACAGCCAAACTTCTATCATACATATTTACATATGTTCATGCTCTATATGAGCACAAACTAGGCTTTCTACATATTACATTCAACTTCTAACTATAATATACACACCCAGCATTCTACAAATCAACTGTTACAAATGCTTTTACCACAAAACCACACCTATCTGAATGTTCATTATGATTGTAAAATCCATTTTCAATTTTCAAATTGTCTACATGAAATCGTGACCTCACATTATGTAACATGTGAAGGGTGTCAGATTTCTGAGAAACTGACTTAAATTAATAGGTTTTAGATTTTGCCTTCATTGACGTTTGTCACATTTGTAAAAGGTGTTAGTTAAACTGAAAAAAAAAGAGTTCTAAATTCTTATGATTTATGATTTTTATGGATAACATTGGTTAACCCATGAAATCCTGTGGGTGCGCACCCCTTTTCCGAAAACCTGGATCTACTATTTAAATGAGATGGTCCAGACGAATCATATATTGGTTGAGAGAGATTTACTCTCCTTTCGAACAATGCATGATGCTTTCAAAAAATTTCTTTAATAATAGTGTTTTGTTTTGTGTATATTTCTGCAGTGATTGGTGGTTGAACCTTTTTACATGTTTGAGTAAAGGAAGAACAATAGAAACTAAAATATGAGAAAAACCAGCTACTACATATCTTCTACTTTCTACTGGCTACTATCAAGGATACTATATTCGGTAATCCTCTATGAAATATAGTACCCTTGCTACTAAGAGCAATACTTGGGAAGAGCGATCTACTCGATAAATTCACCATCAACATGTAGCGCATGAGCTTTGTTTAAATTGTTATATTATGTCATGACTGCATGGAATAAGCAAATTGGAAACCAACATTTGCAGTGGTGTGCATTATACAAATATTTTCAATTTGGCCAACCCCACAATAGCAGTGGTAGTCACTTTTAAGAGGTGGCCAGATTGAACATATGGTTAATTGGTTATATGTTCACTTATATTACAAACAGTTTCACAACCACCTCTATAATGCCAACAGCATATCAAGATTACATCACGCACTCAACCCAAAAATACAAGATTGATGGTGAATTAAAGAGATGGATGTTCTTCCCATATTGTCTTACTCCATACTATATAGGCTGATGAGGATGATAATGATACTGATGATGCGGAATGAAGACAGCGACTACTGGATTCTACCACTACATGGTCAATGCTAGCACCTCAAGGTGGATAGTCGGTATCGGGGGCTAATACACAACTGACAGAACAAAATTCCCCAAATATCATCTCAACAAAGAAGATAATTTTTTTCTCTCTGCCTGGTATTCACGTATTTAAATTTTTGCATTGCAGATGGCAAACTGAATGGGAAAGTTTTCTACATTCAATTCACACATAGAACAATGTATTATGGCCCTGTGTGGATCCCGACTAACCACCTCGAGTAACACCAAGTAGTCCCTACTATTCTATGCCGTGAAAAAAGTGCATGCAGTTTCAAAGATACACATCGCACCAAAAAGTTCTAAACTACTAATATGCATCTACTTTCTACTAGGGGAATATATATAATATGAGCTGTATAAGAGGCACTTCCGTAAAACTTCTAATAAGCGCCTGGTCTAAAACGGCTCGAATGTTGATTGGCTAGTTTGAATCATTAATAACACCAGCGCTGATTAGAAGTTATACGGTATATGGAGTTCAAAGTCATACTTACCGTTCTACTGAACAGGCATAATTATTAAAGTCTGACTCACATGTATTGGATTAGTAATGTAAATGGATTCACCAGTATACAATTAGACAGATTATAGTATTCTTGGGCACTCAAGGACTTTCCTATCCTTTTGATCAAGACCCGGGACCCATGGCATAAACACATAGACACTAGTAGAATGGGTACTTGGACAAAATAACTTTACATTAATATTTTAAACTAAGTGTCCTCTTTATGGCAATCTATATAGGTTTTAGATCCCGTTTTAGAGGCACTTTCTACGTGAATGGTTGTGTCTATTCACTTTATTAGTTATAGTGCCCATCGGTGTGCAATACAGCTTTCATTACAACTCTCTTGGGAGTATCCAGTGTGCAATGCCAATCAATATCTGCATTGTCTACATTGGCACACTCTAGGGCCGTAGCTTCTCAATTTCAATTGAAATTGGTCGCATATTCAATGTTTTTCTATTGGGGCACAAGATGTTGTTGCGAATGAATTTGCTCAACACCCAACATAACTTCATGCATTTAACTGGAAATATAATCCACAGTTCTTAATCAAACATCTTGTAATCGTAGTAAAGGCAATATGGCTTTACGCATGTCTTACAACATGACTGTTACTGCTTGAGGGGGAAAGAGCCCATCAACACCACAAGAATGTTATTTTTTGCCATCAGATGTTATACGATTTAGTAATTACATTGTGTCAGTCAAATGTTTATTGTTTTTCAATATTTTCAATGACTCACCTAGGTCTCATTTCTGAATGCACATCATTTCAAGTGCACGTCTGCTCCTCTCACGTGCGTCGAGAAATATCTCTTTCAGGAATTTTTACCAAGAACTTGTAGATCTACAAAGAAAAGAATTGGACAATTTAGATTAAGGAAACTATTTAATCGTCATACACTTCCAATATATAATTGTAAGGCCTTGACCGCCCCTGCTGGCAGAACCAGACTTTTGGGAAAAAGGGGCGGGTGGTGGTGGGGTGACGGGGAGGCGCATTTAAGATATATCTTATGGTTTTTGTATGCACGATCATGGCTAACATGCCAAAAACACAAATATGACAATGGAATATTTTGGTAGGATCTGAATCTGCCTATTAGTACATTCTTTTTATGATGCAGTAAAATTCCATGTTACTTTGAATAATCTACATTACAATATAAAGACATAATTATCAACATAGCAGATAATGCTCACTGTGAATAAAAAGCCGAATTAGCACCACAATCTTAATAAATACGTTACACCCACTACAGCAGACGCTGACATAATGCTTCCTCCAACTTCAGACAAAACATCCAATGGCGTATTTAAAAAAAGAAACAAAACATAACGTCATCGTGTGCGAAGTGAGACATCGGAGGAAATTAAAATATACAGTAGTATGCATTGCGGGTACTACTTTCTCAATCCGACAAACTCTCAATATTGCTCATATTAACCAATCATAGTAGACACTAAAATCGTTATCTGTACTCTCTGTAATCCCCGAGCACCTTAAACTTAATCCATTTCAAAAAGTACAAAACAAAGTTAGTGTGGCAAGGTTGCCCCGTAATTGTGGCAATTGTTACAAGTGGTTGCCATGGAACCAATAGAGGTGCAAGAGAAAATTATTGCTTTTACTTCCCATGCATGTTATATGATGCAGATTGCATAAGGAGGGAAATGACTACACCATGTAACTAACAGGCTTGTATTCTGAACACATAATTATCAAACAGTCGGCAGAAGAGAAGAAATAATTGCCTTTGTTTTCTTGCATATTTCATAGAAGGGACAATTAAGCCTTCTCTCTGCCAATTATGGTGTGTGTAAAACATTATTATTAGTTATTGAACGGGTATTGGTTTTTGAAGCATACTGATGGCTTGAGAAGAGACTTGGTAGTAGCTACAGTTTTATTGTGTGTTGTCGGCAATCATGTGTATGCAACAATGAGCCTCATATTAGCATATTGTTAACGCTGGATAATGGGAATTAGAATATGTGCATTGTCTAATAGCAGTGCCTGATAAAAACAACAACTTTGAGTTTACACCTCAATTCACCTCAGCCCTCTATAATAAGACCACTTCTCTCGGGTCCAGGTCTTCATAAAGAGGACCTACATAACCTCCATAAAGAAAGCGACCACCTTTATATTGAGAGCAGCAAGGCAAGTAACCCAGGTGCCTTTAATAGAGAGGCTGAAACGTACGCAATAGATAGGGATGCGTTTGCTCAGCAGTAAAAGAACGGTAATCAAACACAAAATTACACATAAACTTGCGAGTCCGCGACCTAAACAATTAGACAACAGCTACAAATAATCAAAAACAACAAAAGCTAGCCTCCCCGTGCACTGATCCCGCATGAGAGTGCGTCTTTAATTCCTAAACCACGTAAACGGCGGCGGCGGCGTGACAGCCGAGACTGACGAGGCTTTTACCTGCCGCCGCCGGCAGACGACATAGGTGCGCCCCGGGGACCCAGGAGCGGGTACACGGGGTGCGGAGTACGTGTGTTGTTGTTGTTGTTGTGCTGCTGCTGCTGCTGCTGTTGCTGTTGTTGTTGTTGTTGTTGTTGTTGTTGTTGTTCTTGTTGTTCTTGTTGTTGTTGTTCTTTGTTGTTGTTGTTGTTGTTCTTGTTGTTCTTGTTGTTCTTATTCTTGTTCTTATTGCTTCTGCTGCTGCTGCTGCTGCTGCTGCTGCTGCTTCCGCTGCTGCTGCTTGCTGCTGCTGCTGCTTGCTACTGCTGCTTCTGCTTCTGCTGCTGCTATATAAACCGATGTGTTTATTCAACGATATTTCCACAGGCTCATAGATACGGATTTCCAACATGTAACATCACCGTGTTCAAAACGCTTGAACATCCTGCTGCTTTTAGCCCATATAGAGGCCTGAATATTTAGACAGTAATATGACCCTGGATATATGAAGTCCCTGGTCATTTGTACAACTTGCCATCAGTTCATATGTAGTGTCCAACTTTCCTTCTCTCCTGTTGCGCACACGAGTCTACAAATGACCACTCACACCTGTCTCATATAGACACTTTTCACATCTCAAGAAGACAGATTCCACTGTATTTTAAAACCTGTTCACATAACAGCATGACACGCATTCATGTGCCGAATGCAAGAAAAAAAGTCCCTCGTACCCAGGTGGACAGAAAGTCAAGTCTCACAATCCCCGAGGGCCGTAGTGACCAAGTTTGGCCACATTCACTAAACCCTCACGTGCGCCACAAATGTGCGGTGCCATTACCCAGGTCTCGCTGGGTCTCGCGGGCTCACAAGAGAGTGGACGAGAATTTCACACGTGCTTCTGTGTTAACTCTAGGGGTGGGTGTTATACGGGGTAAAGAAACCCTTTTTTTTTGTCTTACGTCTTTTTTTGTCTTATTTCTTGTTTCAGATAGCTCTCTTTTTGATTTTGTTTTTTCATTAACAGCCGATTCAGCCATTTTCATCATATTCCACTTCCTTGAAATTATACGTCAATGTGTGTGTGGTTTTTTTTTTGTGTGTTTTTTTTCCTTCTCCATATCACTCCTCCGTATTTGCTAAAAAAAAAACTGATAGCAACGTGACCAAACCGTGACGTGACCATATTTTAAAAAGCTGCAGTGTTTGGTAGACTGTGGTGTAGTTCCGGATTGGTCACGGATCCAGTCCCGGAGTTGATATAGGATCATATAGTGTGGTGGTCATTATAGTTCAGTTTTCTATGAAAAAGTTATAGACTTTGAGCTCCATTTCAACCTCTTTCCTCACACCATAGTTCTTTGTAAACCCCCAATCTATATATGGGACACTCCTTATGTTCTTATCTCTGTTCTAATTACCAAAAACTGTTTTACTACGTGCACAATCCTTGTCACCAAACTTCTATATGCATTCACACTACCCAGGAAACAACAAAAAATGTGTCAAAACACTTTGTGGACCATTAACTTAGAGTCAGCAGTATTATTTTGCAATGCACAGTGACATAAAGAAAAGTGCACTCGCAAATATAGACTGCTCTGATTATAGTCACTAGATAAAACACAAAATTGGACCAATAAACCGCCATTTTGGGAAGGTCTGACAAATGGCCGAAACCACAACCCGGAAGTGGGCATTGGAAGTGTCGCCAGAGCAAATAATGACGCCAATACGTCCGCTTGGGACAACCAGGGAAAGTTGTGTGTGTTATTTCTAGGCCATATGTTTGGTTACAAGAAAAAAAGAGAAATGTACAAATGTACTCTCTCTATATAGATGTGCGAGACTTGCCTGCGGTTGAGGACTGGAAAATCTCTTACCCTATGTGGAGGGCTGTTACTGGGGTCGTATGCGTGAGTGTGCATTTGTGTGTGTTGGGGTTGGAGTAGGGGGGGGGGGGCGAGGCGGGAGTTATAAGAGGTTGAAAAAAATCCTCCACATTCCTTTTTTTTTGCTCTTTTTATCCATATTGACCGATCCAGCTTTTAACGTCTGACAAAAAGACGAAAAAAAGTTTTAAAAAACCCGTCCAAGTGCACAGAGCCACAATACCACATATATGCTTTTGCCCCATTTTGTGACAAGTTGATTTTGTTTTAAGGATAAATGAACATTGTCGATATGTTAATTAGATGTTCTTGCTATTGTGTAGACGTAACAATTAGGATATATCATGCAGTTCTAATGTTATAATTCTCACTACAAAAGATGAGCACAAATTATGTCATGAGCAAAATAAAGAGCAACGCTTGTGGCTAATGCATCGGTTAGTAATTCATACAATATTAATATTATTTTTCAAAATGTACAAAGCCTAACAAGTACTCTATTCCTGGTGGAGAATATGCTGTTGTGAAGGTTAAATACATTGGCCTAAAATAAATTCCTTTAAAAGAATGTCATAATTACACAATTTTTAAGGATAGAAAATAATAGAAATATGTATACATACAGCAAATAAGCATGTTATATACCTACATAATTATAGAGCTCTTTTCAACACTAGTCCCAATCTTGTACTTTAATATCATTTGAAATGTCAGTCTAAGACAGTTTCCAAATATGTTTATAATTATGACAAACGAGTTTGAGATTTTTTTAAAACTATTTCAACTTTATTTTACTCAATCAACATTCGAATACAACAGTTTGCAAAGAATTCTAACTACTTCTTTTTTCTTAACTAATACATAATTCAAAATTTACCTATGAAAATCTTAGTGCAAAATCAAATAGTCATATATAGTGACTCATAATCTACAAGCATTCATTGACTAAGTGAGCACTTTAATTACTTACAATTGGTCCACCATATAATTGCCATACAAATTATTTACACATGAATGTTAAAAAAAAAGTATCCCAACCTATTTACCGGTACAATACAGCAAATTTTGTTAAGTAAGTATTATGAAGTTTGGTTAAGCTAAAAAAATCAGTGAACAATGGCATATCGAATCTCATAAATGTCATATTGTAAATTTGAACACTATCATCAAGCACAGAATTGATAAAGTTTTGTCACTGGGAGAACATGATCAAAAACTTTTAACATTCTACATAACCAGAATGGTGCAGATTTCAGTCTCCATAATCATATCCTCATCACATTGTCCTTACAATCTAACATAATGCCATGTGTCCACATCACTGTCAAAGCCAGAACCTTCAGAATATTTTGCTGTTGCACTGAGAGCTGCTCTGGCATCCTGGGCTGAGATGAGGTATGGACTACTGATGATAGCTGTGTTCTCGCATGAAAGCTCATTTGCTTGAGCCCGCCTTCCAACCAATCGTCGCCACTGTTGGTGCATTTGTTCAATGATGTTCAGACAGAATTCCTTGCCCTTAGCTTCTCCCCTAAATGCCAACTTATTTTCTCCTTTTCCATCAGGGATTTCGTAAATACGGAACCATTCATGTGTTGCCCTCAGGAAACCAGGCATTGCATTATCGATATCATTAACATCATTAAGTTCCTTTGCCAACGGATCTGTGACATCAATAGCTAAGACTTTCCAGTCGGTTTCACCGCCAACTATCAAGGCCATAATACCCAAAACTTTAACTTCTATGACAGCTCCTCTCTTGTGTACTTTCTGGCCAATTTCACACACATCAAGAAGACCATTATCACCAAATTGTTGTGTGTGCTCATCTGCTTGAGTTGGATCTTCCCAAGTCTGAGGTAGAGCTCCATAGTTCCAGATGTAACCGTGATGGGGGAAGCAGTTTTTCACAAAACGTAGCTTGCCCTTTTCCACATCTTGTTTGATTGGGTTCATTAAACTTTTTGTATCAATTTCCATCTTTGCATTACTCCACCGAGGGGCTTCTACTATCATATTGAAGGTCTCGTTTTTCTGATCAGCATACAATGGAATGTCATGGAAAGGGGACACAACACCCTCCCAAGGCTTAGGACCAGTGAAGAAAATCCTGTAATCTTTTGAGTTTGAAGCACCTCGTTCAATTATGGAGTACGCCATGTTGATGAAATAACAACGAGCAAATATTTGAGATGTGAATGGACAACTTACTCTCTGTTTAATACCACGAATCGGCAAGCAACTCAACACTACCCCAGTGCTCTCCTATACAATATTACAGTCAACCTAGTTTGAGGTACTTTTTAATAATTTCTTCCACGTGGCCGCTAATCTATACTAGTAAGTACTCAATATAATTTCAACTTAAAGACTCTACAGTACTCTACAGTACTGACTCTGTGGGAACGTCAGACAAACGCTTTTCGTGAAACCATTCTGAAGTACAGCCTGTTTTAAAATCATTTTTAATCAAAGTTGCACAAAGTGCTTCATCATGCCACCCCCACCCTCGGGAGGGGGGGGGGGTGTCTTGGTCAGAAAATGGGTATGGACGCATAGGCAGATCCAGGTTTTCGTAAAAGGGGGGCGCACTTACGGAAAAGAGGGGGCGCACTTACGGGATTTCATGAAAAAACCTATGAAAATGAAGTATTTTAGTCGGAAAGGGGGGCGCAGGGGGAGGGGGCGCCTATGCTGGATCTGCCTATGCGGACGTGCCTCAGACTGATTAAAAAGGCATCCGCCAATATACCTATTTTTGAGAAAAAATGACCCACAATATACCAATATCTGAGAAAAAGGTGACACACCAATATATCAAACTCAGATTCTAGTATATGTAGATATCAAGAATGAATATAATTAATATCAATATCTTTTTTATCCTAATGAATATACTAAGAATGTGAAAAAGACACCCTAAAATATACCCAAAATGTGAAAAAAGACACAGAATAACCAATTATAATAGAAAAGACACCTTGAATATACCAAAAATGTGAAAAAAGACACCCAGTTTCGAGGCACGTCCGTACTAATCATGATAGTGCAACCCCCCCCTCCTCGTAACACGTGCATTTTGTTTGTGAGACGCACGTGCTGCGTTTTCATTGGCCAATACGGATTTGAGGGTAGAGTTGAGATCACACATTTTCACCATTTGCCCCCACATCCCACTTCTTTTTATAACCCCATGGCTTTATTAGTTGTGTTAGACTAACTTTAACAATTGGGAAAATGAATTGAAATAACACCAAACACAAGGAAAGTGACACAAAATAATTTATTATTATTATCTGAATTCTGTAAAAAAATATTCATTTCAGAAAATGTCAAAAAATGGATGAATGAATCATCCATATATTGTCAGTCCATGAAAACTTAACATAGACATAAAAACTAAATAAAATTCAGATAAAATAACTAGCATGACCGTGATACTATGAATCCCCAATACGTTAAAGCTTTGAATGAAAATAAATTTCAATTATTAGTCCTAGGTTAAATGCAAACACACAATGTTATCATTTACATAACACAATCGTGCAAGAATTGCTGCACCATATGTAATTTTAAAGCTGCATTGTTACATTATTGTCAATCCTTCTAAATAAAGTAACAGTCTTGCGTAAGCACTGATGACTATGAGCAGTTTTAAATGATCAAATTATCCAACATTGACCAACAGTTGTGGGCTACTGTACACACATGCATTTTGGACGGTAAAACCATTCGGGTTATAAACTCCTTTACAGGCAAAGAAATCGTGGTAGGAGATGAGTGCCGGGCACTGGCCCCTATACTGAGCAAACTCCGGGCAGTCCAAATACTCCAGCGTCAAATATCTCTCCACCTCCACCGGGAGTCCCAACTGGTGGAAATAGCGCATATCCAAGCTCACCATATGTGACCGTACAGTATTCCTGGCCAGAGATGCCAACGATGAACAGTTTGTCTCAACCTTGTGGCAATAGTTGCCCATTCTCTTTGCTATAAAATTTAAGTATCTTATCTGATTTAAGGATCTTATCTCTAGGGGTTCGTCGGTGGAGGGTATGTACTCTACTCGTTCCGTTTTGAAGCCTGACTCTGTTAAAAGAGTGTACGTGCAACAGTGATGACATTGATAAAATACATTGCCCACATCTAACATGATGGCCTCGTTTCGCCTTGGGTCACATATAGAGACTTCCAGCGAAAATCTAAAGTTATCGGTCAGTGTGTTGTGGTAGAGCTTGGGTTTAAACTTCAGACCGTTCGGCCGAGTATGCCGGAGCAATGCGTGCAGTATGCGTACTCGATGGTCCCCGTATTTGACAAGCAGATCTCTGATGAGGAACCAATGCAATACGTTCTTCTCGGAAACAATCCAGTCCAGAACTAGGTCGAGTGGCGGCCTGTTCGGCACATACACAGCACTTAGCACCGTACCGGAGAGACTACTGAAGACTTGCTGGGTTGCGTGGTCTTCGCGCAGTATCCGGCAAACCATCGTCCAGTCCTTCTGCTCCATGAAGCGCACGAGTTTGCGTTGTACTGGCTGCCTGAGAGCCTTTCTGATCGCCTTTGCATCTTCCGCGTTGTAACGCTCTTCGTATTTGGTCTTGTCTGCCTGGAGTCTATTATACTTGATCCAGTGGGCCAGCTTTTCCATCAGTGAACACATGATATTGACATGTGATAGTTCATTTATACTCGCGATTACAGTAGTTCACTTGTACTCCTCGCAAAGCGCTCAGTTTTAGCAGAAGTTGGCCTCTGTTGCACTTATGATTATCACAGCTTGGTAAAAGAACTTTTTGCAAACCTACTCCAGTATCAAAAACAGCCTAAATGACAGGTAACAATTCAATATCCACACATGCTTATACAGGCCTATCAGTACCACATAGCCGTTTAAATTTGCAGAGGTAACTGACCACCTATTGGTGTAAAGTTTATGCCAGGTCACCACAGTCCTTCAGTATCACTTGACCAGGCAGCAGCGAGCGTTAGGGTTGACCCCAGCGTGGGGTCACCATGGTCACTATCATCGCCGTGTGGTCAGCAAAATATAGTAGAACCTCAAATTAAGACCACCTCTCTATTGAGACCACCTCTATAATTAGACCACATTTCTAGGTCCCAATCCTTTAAAATGATTCCAGTTGGAACCTCCATATAAAGACCACCTCTTTATTGAGACCACTCAAGTCGGTCATATGACTGGTCTTAATAGAGAGGTTCTACTATATAGTGCTCCAGTCGCGCCTCAGAAACTCCCCCTTTTAATGAGCCCTACCTCCCCCCACCCCCACCACCCCCCACCACCCACCCCCAAAAACAAAGACAACAACAACAAAAAAACTGGGCCTGCCAATGAGTGTTGTTATGTTTCATTATCTTATCCATAGTACTCAAATCCCGTCATCCACATCCCGATTTTTCATTAGATTTGCAAAGGAATTTACACTGCCCAACAATGTCAAATGGAAGCTGTGCTCATTGATAAGACCACTTTATGAAGAGATAATGTTGCCTATAGATACTGGATATAGGCAAGGCCAAGGGTCTCCCTTATAAGCTGCTTACTGACGCGATTAGCAGAGAGGAAAAACAAAGAAAAAAGAAAAAAAAAGACTTTCAAGAAATCCAATATCAACTACGCATCTGTTACGTCACTTCGCCGCCTACGGAATCACAAACTCGCAAAATCACGCCACACCTGCCGGCGCACCTGCCGGCCTGGCCCACTTGCCGTCTGCCACCCCGCCAGATCGTGCTATTGACAGGTCAGAGGCGTGCACCGCGGGCACGCTTTGTGCACGCCTGGTGTGTGGGCGCATTCGCAACAAAGTCGTCTGGCCCACAAACGAAGTTCAGAATCGAACCAATTGTTATCAAAGCCTGCAATTCGCATGGGGCCTAGATGTCAATGTGTTATCGAACTTTTAGGCATTCGTACTGGTGAAGACAGTTTCTATTAGTAGAAGCCAATTTGAAATATGAGACAATGACAGTCTAATACATTGCATGCTGCTTTTGAAGATGACTACCTGTATTTCAAGTCTTACAAGAGCCTGCAAAGAACAATAAGTTTGTTTTAAATGGGTGCATAGCTTTAGGATCAATCATTTAAAGGAGGGGAATTTGGTAAAGTAACTAATTTGTTTTGTTGTAGGGTTTTTCGTGTGTTCAGTAATGGTAGAAAAAGTATTCATTTTCAATGAAACTGGATAAAAAGTATCTATTATAGACAGTGGAAAGGCCCGGATGAAGATGGTCACATGACATCATGTGAGAGACAGGTGCTTGTAAGTGTCGTCTACCAATTATAGTCTGCTTAAAAGGCAATAATCAAAGTATTGATTACTCATTTCTTTTACTGCAAGCTCATTAAAATCCTAATAGAAAACGACAGACGAAAGATTGAATGAAGGAGTGTCTGAAGAGGTATCAACAGTATGTAATTGATTTTTGTAAATTGAAAAGTTTTGCTGAAATCATCTTGTAATTGCTATTAAGGTTGAAACGCGTAAGCTTAGATCTGTACCGGTGTACCTAACACTGTCTTTCAGCTGTATTCAAGTATCTTTTATTTAATTCAATGATGCAATGTTAAACCATTCAAAAGATCCTGCCATATGGAGTGAGAAATACAATTAAACGTAGTAGATCTATATAAAGTAGGCATCCCGTGCATCAGAAACTCACGCAGAATTGAGAATATAGATATAACATACACACCCCAATTCCCATGTAACATCCCCCAGAGAAGTACTGCCTAGACCTCCACCATATGTGACAGATATATGTGATGAACGTCCACTCAGCCCACCCTCCCCGCCCCCGCCTCTCACCAAACACTGCAGCGCTCGCCTCCCGGACAAATGGGCGATAATTGAGGTGATCGCCCCTTAGTGCTCATCGTGCGTCCTCAAAGTGGAGCCAATTTATGGCCTGCGGCAGTTTGACCTATTGCCTCGGTGCTAGAGCACCTGTTCTGTCATTTGTCGTCTGGGTGGGGTTTGGGGTTGACATCTTTTTGTGTGGCCATTGTTATATATTTGCCCATAGTGTGTGACTTGCCCGTGTACAATGCATATTTTACAACAAGTGAGAGTACAATGACATAGGCTTTTACCAGTGAGTTGTTTTCCATTGTAACAAAAAACAAACACACTTCCTGTGATTAGAGCATCAATCATTACTATGGTAATACTGTAAACCACAAATATCAGATGTTCTTAACGAAAGCAAACTAAAGGGGTGGCCAGAAATAATTATTTACATAGAAAACAATCCAACATGGGGTATCAAATCTATATTCATTAAAACATACCAAATTTGGAATTGTATTGCTCACGATCTATAGTCCCCGGAACTACACAATTGAGCTAAATCTACATTGAAATCCAAGTAATGTATATAATAGTCAAATACTGTTCATTTTCTATCTCATTTCCCTATTTTTCTTGTGTTAGTCCTTACACTTTACCCTACTAAGGTCACACTGGTTCGGCATGTTCTATATATTATTGTCTTAACAGATTTTTTGCTGAAACGGCTAACCTTCAAGCGTCAAAGGGACAAAGACACCTGCCTGAAAACTTCCGTGCCCTTATTAAGAGGACACACGACAGTCCCCCTACCGACCGGTGCACGAACTACGTGACATTTGGCGTGTCCTTTGCTGTGACCTTTGCTTCACAAGGTCAGTCCGTGTGGAAATCTCGCACACCGCGTGACATTTTGAGAGTGCGCGGTATAACACGTGTAGTGAAAGATAGAAACCAGAGATAAAAACTGAAGGTAAAAACTACAATCATCTCAAGAGGCTGTTAGAGTTTCCAGGGCAAATGAATTATGTTCACCATGCAGTGTCATATATTTTGGTTTCATGGGCAGATCCAGGCAGAAAGGTGGCACAGACGGCGCCCCTCCCCCTTTTCACCCCCAAAATTGCATTTTCGGCAGCTCTTCATGTTTTCGCCCGTACAAAACCCATAAAATCCTGAGTGTATGCCCCCCCCTTACCCCCGTTTAAAAGAAGACCTGAACTTGCCAGTGGATTTTGCTTGCAAAATCATAAATGAAATATGTTTTAAATCCATCAATTTCTCATTTCACAAACAGTGTTTTATTTTGCTTTTTTTTAAGACGCTTTGCTGTCGTCTCAACAGTGAGGATCGAAGCGTCTGTAAGGTAAAAAAAAAAGCATCGTTCTGTGAAAGGAAATTAATGGACATGTCAATACCAGAACTCACCAGTAGCCTCCATTCAAGGCTAAATATCATTACTTCGTATTGTAGACCTACATGTGGTCAATCTTGTGTGTGAAGGCTCGAGTAATATATAATATATTTTGTTTGATCTTGTTTGGTTTAAAGGGAGTCTAGACACATGTTTTCATCATAGTGAACAGTGGAAATACCGAAGCGATCATGCAAATGTATTGTAAAACAATAACGGATGGTTTATGAACTTTTATAGCTTTGCCATATGTATTTCATGAGAAAATCAATACATGTAGCTTACAATGTAGTGCAAAATTAATGTTATAATATTTAACTTCAGTAAAAAAAAGTGTTTATCATACCATCAGCAAAGTCCATTTACTAAACGGTAGAATTGCATATATGAAATTATGCGCATTTGTATAGTTTCTACAGGCACAAGATGATTGAGCATATATGCCTGGTGCTTTAGAACACCTTTTTATTTCTAACCCAAATCAAACTAAACCTATTCAAATTCCTTTATTAGATGAAACATAAAAAGACATGAAATAGGTGCTGTACACTTTTGAGAAAATATGTGTGAATCATTGGGACATGAAATTTGGTTGGAAAATTAAGATGGCCGCCAAGATGGCCGCCGCATTATCATAAAAATAAACATATTGCTGCAATAAGTAGCATTTAATTCATAAATATAGAATAGCAAAAAAGCAAACAATATGTTTAATAATCATAACCCATGTAAAATGGTGAATATACATTTACATGCATATAAACGTCGTCAAAGTGTTTAGAATATGAGCTCACAATCAAGACAAATAACATATTACAGCACACATCATGGAAATATGAGTTTAAAAGCTTCCAATAACTCTTTACAGCATCGCATTTCATTACGGTTGTCATGACAACAAACCAATTTCAAACGTCATTAAATTAAAAACATTCATCAGATACCTGCTCTGGCAACACAAAACCCAATGGGAAAATAACTGTCCTCAAATGAAGAACGCTTCATAATGAGTTTTATTGAAAAAAAACGTGTTTCAATATCCCATTATCGTTTTGTTGGCATGGCAACAGACAATTCTAATGCTCGACTTTATAAACAATGCAGACATGCACGTAGTCGCTGTTTTAGACATTGTACGATTGTTTTTTGAGGGTTTAAGAGTAGGCGAGACCAGCCTCAACATCATACCCTGTATGAGTCTTTATGGACGATGTAACCTAATACAGTAGAACTTATCTATTAAGACCAATGAGTGGTCTGAGCAAGGAGGTGGTCATTTTATGTATCATTATGCTGGTCTGTTATTGGAGATTGGAATGGTCTTATAATAGAGGAGGTCTCAATTTCAGACAGGTGTTCTTAATAGGAGGTTCTACTGTACCGTAGTCCATGGACATTGTTTTATTGCTACTTATCATCCACTGTACAGTTTTACAACTACTGTAGTGGCCCGGGCCCCTATTGACCCTAGCATACCATCCTCACACAGGACTGTCCGAATGGCCGCCTCCCTCAGAGGCACAGTGACTCTGGACTGATACCTAAATGAGCCAAAAGTGATAAAAGAGACCAACCAGAATATCTATTAGTAGACCACTCCTCTATATTGAGACCACTCTAATAATGCAGTTCTCTGGATGTGAATATAACATAGGCAGATCCGGAGGTGAGGCGCAAGGGGCGTTCTTCCCCCTTTCCCATCCAAATACTTTACTTTTATTGACTTTGTAGCACGTGCACCTTCAATCGCACGTACAAAACCCAAAATACCCTTAATTGCGTCCCTGCCCCGCTTACTGAAAACCTAGATCTGCCAGTGACTATAGTGATACAGCGGTTTTACTGTATGCTGGTTCAACATGTATCTGTGTAATGATGATGAGTTCGGCTGTAACAGCTGCCACTTCACACGCCTTTGTACGCCAAATAATGGGCGCAATAAACGTGCCGGTGACACCAATGGCTGACGACACCTCTTTATACTGATACAAACTGTTTCCACTTTATTCTGCTTCTGGGGCTGGTATTGCCTCGCTTCAGCTGCTAAAGCAATACATGGTGTTTCGTGCGTTTGTAACTTACTAACTGTGTATGTATGTATGTTTGTCTCCGGACAAGCTAGAGCATTTACCGATTAACCGATTTTATTCAAACTTTACACAACTATGAGGTATGAGGCAACACCGAAGTGATTCGATTTAGGTACTTTCAAATTTATGAAAGATTTTCATTAAGTTCCTATTACAAGTACACTATTGATCTGGCGAATAAAACACCTGGTGTATGATCTAGTTAAAGTATAAGCTTTTGCACATAGTTGGTTGGTAACGGTTTGTCAATACTAAATATTTGATTTCAATATAAAAGAAATGATTGACTTCTATATAAAGCTGTGTAAACGGCATGAATTTTTTGCACACAGTTTGATGACACTTTGCTAATGCTCTCATCACTTTACTTGATGTTGATCAATAGGTTTAAGGGAAGACTTAAAACAACACAAGTTTCCGTGTTGTTTTCGGGGGAAAGTTTCAGTTTAACAAAGATGTGAGTAAAAAAAACTTGCCCATTAAAAGTGCTATTGCTCATTTCCCTACAGGCGGCCAACTTATTGAGTGTTTACTTTCTACTCAACTCACAGAGTGTTTACCTTTTACTTTTTATACATCTCCACTTTAAAGAGTATTCACTTCCAGCAAATGGCCACCTCACAGAGTGGCAACTTCGTACAAATGACTACCTTATTGAGTGATCACGTCCCGCAAGGGGCCACCTTTAACAGAGTTTACCCCGTACCGAGCAGCGGCTGTGATGAGCAGGACACTCATGATTCACGTACTCAACTCAACTCACTCCAATTATATCAAGTGATAATATCCACCTCTCGGCTGCTCACGAGCAACAAGTGGTCAGTCCCGGCGGCGGCCCTGGTCAGTGGCCACTCAAGTGGGATTGTGAAGACCTGTCCTGAGTACAGTAGAACCTCCAAATAAGATCACCTCTCTACTGAGACCACCTCTGTAATAGGACCAGTTTTCATGCTCTCAATTGTTCGTAAAGCGACCAAAATGAGCCTCCATATATTGACCACCTCTTTATTGAGACCACTTAAGGTTAGTCCCACAGGTGGTCTTAATAGAGAGATTCTAAAGTACGCGGTGGGAGGGGAGTGATAGGGTAGGGTTTAATACAGTTGAACCTTAGTATATGAAGTCTATTCCTTTTTTAGGATGAGGGGGTTACGTGATTGTAGTAGAGAGGTGTTCGCTTTATGCAGGGTTAACGTAGTAATGACGGTAGAGATCTTACTAATAGTAACACAATTTTTCAATCAACAATGCAAAAACCTTTGTCCAGATTTGGTTACTTATAATAGCCAATATGTTCACATAGCTGTCATTTGTGGTGAAAAGGCACTTGGAAGAATAGCCTCACTTCGAGCTGTAACTTGCATTATTTGTATGAACTTGCCAACAGAAATCAGCATTACCGTCACATTATCTCAAATTGTATCCATTATTTGGGATGGTTGTTAACTTTGAAATCAAAATGCCTAAGCTTAAATAGCAGACTTTTCGCATTTTAAACGGACTATTAGGACGAGTGTTGATTCCAACCCACCACAAGCACAACATTATTCGCTTTTCAAACTACAGTAGAACCGCCAATTAAGATCACCTCTATGTTGAGATCCCCTCTAAAGTGAGACCATTTTTCGAGGACTCAACCCTACCTTCATAAAGTTACCACCTCAGTGTTTGAGACCATGTTTAGGCCATTTCCATTAAAGTGGTCTTAATAGACAGGTTCTCATATTTCCAACAAATCCACCTTCAAGCTTGCCACTCAGAACTTTCCACCAGACACCCCCACCCCCGGGGTTCACCAGGTCCCCAGCCTCTGAGTCACGTTTTATGCGTTCATGAATAACGTATTGCTGGTGCAATTGATTTAGCGGTTTTAGCACTTTTTGATTTTCTTCTCCCCCTTTTAGTCGCGCACGCGCAAAGCAGTTATTACGTCTGGTGCAGCAGACATTTTCGGTACGTATTTTATTGCCCAGTTGTTTTGACTGGAGAATCTTGACCACGTGGTGGTGGAAAAACACACGGATATGGAATCAATTGGCAATATAATCCATGACCATTATTTCGTCTGGAAAGATTTCCAGTTTGGTGAATTTTTCAGCTGTTTAAATAGACCAGCATGAAAATATATCACAGTTTTTACTTCATTTGTGTTGCATTTGACTAAACTCGTCCATCCTTTTCCTTCTCTACATGTATCAATCATACAAATGCATGTTCTCTGCTATCCCAGCACTCATAATATGCCATATATAATGCCAATACACAAGGATACCACCTTGCAAGCTCACTTTTATGCCATTACATTCTAATTTAGTCCTATGAGAACAATGGCATTTTTCTTAAATTAATCATTATATTCATCATAATCACCGTGCAGTCAAGGTAATCTAATTCATTAACCAAGGTGGATGTTTTCATTAACAAGCGCTACCTGTAATTTACCTGTACTTTTTTTTGCAAAGAATGATCTAGCTAGGGATTTAGTTTCTTGTTCTATTATGCTGTGAAGGTTATGAATAATGTGCATTTGTTTCATGAATGCTCTTTCTTTCACATGACGTTTACAGAAATGATATTAACAAGATTTAGTAGTATATTAGATGTGCAAAGAAGATACACAACTTTTTAGCTCTTGGAAATAAAATCATATTTTGTGGTGTGATTCTATGGATTGCTCAATAGCTGTATATTGCCACTGCCAAATAATATAAATCCGCTATGAAAGTGCTATAATTACTATAAACAATGCAATGACGCATGCACATAATCTAAGTACTGTGGCTTGTTTAAACACGATTGTGTTCACTAATCAACTCACAATATCCAAAGTAAATCATGCGGAACAAGGTCAGTATGCTGCCTAGTGTAGTCTGCACGTGCAGAGGAACCATAATATTTCAACAAGATGTCAAATATTCATAGCAATAGCTTTGGCATTTTCCTAACAACACACATGCTCAAATATTAAGCGGTATGAGCTCCGGAGGTCGTGTTATTGTGGGTGGGGCCTGTTGTTGTTGTTGTTCCACTTGCCTGTTGCGACCACCTCTCTAACAGGGAGTGTACAGTGTGGGTTTTACTACACATTTTTTTTTTATTAACAATGAGAGCTGGTGTGAGTTTTGGAGGGAGTGTGGGGCAACAGGGTGTTTTGTCTCAAAATATGTTCACGTGGGTGTGTTTTACAGCATAGACGAAGTAAGTAACATGTTCCAAATTACTAGGCAACAATATAGTCTTCAGTGATAATGAATTTCATATGCGACATGGGGTATCTCTACTAACACCACCCGAGGAACTGACCCCAATTATAGTCAACAGACCAGAGGCCATTTGACGTCTTGAAAAAATGGTCTTTGTGGTATTAATTACTAGGTGGTCTCTATATTGATATCATCTTATAAAAAAAAGCCATTTCTCACGTCTACCGAGCCTTCATAAAGAGAGCAAAAACAACCCCTGTAAACGGACCACCTCTCTATTGACACCACATTGAGTACAGCTCCTTAATAGAGAGGTTACAGTATAATAAGATTAATATGGAGCTCAGCTCTATGCATATACGATAATGCATACATAATCCTATCCCCTAGTAGTAGAATCCTCACTGTAGCCCACTACTATGTAAAGGCTAACAGCTCACAGTAGGCAGCAGGCATGAAATTTGCAGCTACCAAACAATACCCGGCCAATAGTTATAATTAGTTTGGTGTAATTTTTCCTATTGACTCCCAGGTCTCAGCCCATTAACTATTGATGCGGCTCCGCCAATGATATTCGCTCATAACTGCCTCATTACTCAGTGCCCCGTAGGCCAGTGGTGAAGACACGGGGCTCTACATTGTGGGACGACAGCATCCCTGAATAGCTTCATTTTCATGGGGTTGTGGGGTTTAGCCTTCGTGCGTACGAAACTCAAGCGATATTGTAGTTGCCCCCACCCCACCCTTTCCGAAAATCTGGATCTTCCAATGGAAGTGACCATTTTGTAAGGAGGTCACTTAATCACTATTAAGAGGCCATATCCATAATAAGATCATTTATCGTGGTCCCAAACTTTCATAAAAAAGACCACCACGAACTTCCATAAAGACACCACCTCTTACAATTGTTCGTGGTCTAAAACCTTAAAAAAGACCATTGCGAACATCTACAAAGAAACTGCATTCATGCAAAGTAAGAAATATCTAATAACTAGACTTTTATTATTTGATAAATGCCAAATAGTCAATACTGGAATTGTGTTAAGAGAGTGTAGAGTTTCATAATATTGGTTTTTGTTCTTCAAAAACGTTTAATCAACTGCTCTGTACAATTCAGAATATCACAATGTGGTCTTTGTTTAAAGCAAATGCTCATTCCATAAGAAAAAAGTGATTTTATCAGGTTGCTCTGTACAAACCAATTCTATTAGTTCCTATAGATCTCGTGTATAATGCATCAATTATCAATAACACCGCACTATGTTCAGAGGCTTGATCATCAATATTTCTCTTTCTTTGCACATAATTCTACAGGTGACAGCTACAATCTTGTTGCTTATATAGACTTGGTGCTAAATTTTTATGGACCAATGCATATAATTTGTGAATCATAGTGATAATGTTGAATTGCGTTTGCTATGTATATCTTGACGTTTCGGATATATTGATGCTAGTTTCACTTGCCTCCAACTACATTATAGTGATTATATGTCAGTTGGTAATTGCAAATATTGACTACCTTGAACATTTTACTATTTCTTTAAGTTTCTGTTAATATCTCAAAGCTAGTTTGGTTTGCCTTTAACTACATTATGAAGATATATCAGTTGGTTAAATCTCAAATATTGGCTATCTCGAACATTTTACTGCTATCCATACACATTCGAGATAATGAGTTTCTACTGTATGAGCAATATTGAGATGGCGAGGTTCTACTGTATAAAATGAGGCCCGATGTAAATGCAATCTGTTAATGAGATGATGGTGAAAACATTGTCATTAACTGAAATACTTTCCCTTAGCTCTCTATAGCAATGATCGTGCCTACCACCATATTGACATAGCTGAGGACAATTGTCAGTTATAAAAGCTAGGGACGTGCTTGCGTATAGAGAGCAGAGAGGGATGAATTGAATACACGGGCAAGCACACATTAGATAATTGTTATTATCATTTAGAGTCATAGTTGATATCATCCAGGGTGCAGTCTCTCGATAACATGTGCACCTCTAATTTGGACCGTTGGCGGGATTGTCAGTGTATATTATTAAGTGGCTGTGTTGGTTGTACTACAGAAGTTAATTTTGATTGTTCGTCCCGCAATTGCCACTCTAAATGATATCAGGCGATGGCATATGGCCCTCTATGTTCTTCCCAAGTGTTGCCTAGAAAACTCGCCAATCAGCACAGAGCTCTTGATAATTTGGAGAGACTTTCGACCTGTCAATGTCATCTAATGCATTATTCATACTTTAAACGTATTCTTGAATTCATTAGCAAATATGGGAAAAGACATTAAAATACTCTAACCCAATTGGGAGGATGTCAAGGGGGGGGGGGGCGTTCTCCTCAGTAGGATTGGGGTTAAATGCTCAGCAGAACACACCCCCCCCCCCATTTTAAGATGACAATATATCTAAGATCCCCTATTTCTTGGCAGCCAAACCTCAAATACCACTTAATTTCTGTAAATCTGAAAGCAAAGACCAACACCTTTGCCAGGGCAAACAAAAAGACACCCTTTTCTGGCATAAACCATAGTTAAGAACCCACATTTTATGAGTAAATAAGACCCCCTATTTTGAACTGACGATGGAGCATACCTACCCAGAACAGATGCTAGTGCCCCCCTTCCCTCTCCCTGGCCTCAAAAGCAAGTTTTAGCAATAACATGAGCCTTTGATATTCAGGAAGTCATTTGTCACGTCTGGTCTCACCCGTTACTGGCATTATCATTTGACATTAGATATAAGCATCATTGTCAATATATGTAATAAAACGAATAATAACTCAAATAGCAACAAACGTGTATTTTAATTTATATGTTATTTCCAACGTGTTGCATACAACAAAGTAAATTAGCACTCAAATAGTACAAAAAGAGAGATGATTTTGAAAATTTGACACATTAATCTTTGTGTTTGATCTCTTTATTTTCATCTTTGTATTTGATCGTTGCAGCTCATCATTTATTGTTTTGTGTAACAGACTGTCATTTATATGGTGTTTTTTTCACATTTGTAACTTCATGCTATTGCTATGAGCTACACCATGCCGAAGTGAACAGCTCACTGGCTATTTACTTTTTGACTTGGCTGTACATGGCAAGGTCTCGATGATGAAACATTGTCCAGACAGCTGGCGTGATCAGTTGCTGAGATTCGCAGCTCCATCCCAAGAGGACTGAATCCAGGCGGTCAATTCCAATAGGACTGTTTCTAAGGGGTCTTGAGATGCAATGTCACGCGTGCTGTGGGTAGCAGGGGTGACCCAGTTGGGCCGGGTGAGTCCAATCCTCAAATATCTCCCGCTGATGATTCAATTCAAAAGATATTGTACATTTGAATATATGCACGCTGTGTAAGATTCCCCACGTTTGGGGTAAAAGCTAGACATATTTGGCCTTTTTTCAGCTAACAGTGTCTAGAGATCATCGCACGTTAGTCAGATTGCAATGGGGCCCAACCAATTTTGACATGCTAGCGATAAACTAGAATAGTAGCTGGGGGACTGAAGACTGAGCGGTCAGCCTTCTTAACAGGAACTAGATACATAAACACCAGATTTTGTTATTCGCGTATATGGTTTCTGTATTGTTACTGCACCTGGGGTTAACTCATGATGTCAATGATATTAAACTAAATGTGTGCACTATTAGGGTTTGTACATGTAGTAAACAGTACAGAAGTTAAGCTGCTGCCTAGCCTTGGTTTGATTATGAATATGGTTACAACTTAATATAGTTTTAGTGCAATACAATATAGGCAGTCAGATTCAATACTGATTTATGGCAATGCTATACCATTCGTGTTTACATGTCCCTGATATGTACTGGCCCTTCTTTACACCAATAATTGATTTCATGTTTGTTGGACTCATATTTCAATCGTCAGGTAATATAATGTACTTGGTTCGACCTTCAGGCATGATTTTGTACAAGAACAATATTATCATTATGAGAAATTTAAAAAATCAATATAACGTATAAACGAATAAAAACTCTACCCCAACAATTTTTCTCTTTTCCCCCCACTCAATTGGTGCTAATTCTAATTGCTCATACATTCAACAGGAAAACCCTTAATCAAGAAACAACCATAACAGCAGACTTAATGTGCTCTTAATACTTTGGTTTGCATTATTTTACGAACAACCAGAACCAAGAAACTTCCAGCAATAGCATTTTGGCCAACAAATAAGAAATATAGGAACCTATATGCATAAAAAGGAAAACCAAGGAAAACATAAGAGACTTGACAGCCTGCAGTAGACCTAAACAACCTTTCTACACTCATACAAGTATCTACTCCAGTTCCAAGCCAAAAAAATACATATTTGCACATGGTGTACAGACTACACCACGTGGGACTACGACGGGCGACCCCGTGGACGTGTTTACCACTGTTTAGCTCTCGTCTGCACGAAGGCCACAGCCACGTGCTTGGGGAGCTGTGGGCATCATGGTCGCTGTGGTCTACGGGGACCACGCCTGCTGCCCCAGGGGCTCCAGTAGACGCCTGCAGCATGGCTGTAGAGACCTTGGTTGGACACCCGCTACTTATCGGTCTTATGCAGTAGTACAGGCACGTGTGTTCACCTTTTTACTATTACTACTCATTAGCACACGTCCAAAATACAACTAATCTAAGCAATTTTGCCCCAATTCTGTCTCATCATTACATAACCACGTCCAGGGTAGGAGGCAGTCCAGCATGAAGCTACCAAAATTAACCTCTGTATAGAGATGCAACCTCTTTATTGAGACCCCTTAACACTGGTATTAAAGGTAGTCCTAATAGAAAGGTTCTACGGTATTCCTCTACATAGGCAGGTCCAGGTTTTTGAAAAAGGGGGCGAGCGCACTTAAGGAAAAGGTGTGGGGGGGGGGGGGGCACTTAAGGGATTTCATGACAAACCCTATGAAAAATTAAATGAAGAATTTTGGTGGGAAAAGGGGGAGGGGCGTCCCTGGATCTGCATATGCTCTATAGACCCAGCACCCAGGTTTGGACGCGTCCCCATCTCACCCATGTGGCGAGGACAGAGCCGGCTGGGCGTGGTTGCCGCACGTGGTGTGGCGATAATTGCGGAAGACTGTCAATTATGCATGGGGCACTCGCGGTGTTAGCATTAAAATGGGATGCTCTCATACTTACGTTACTTACGTTAACGCATGGGGGGGGGGCAGGGGGCGGGGGGCTTGTACTTGGAGGTACAGGGACACCACTGTATTTTAACGGCACCAAATGAATTGGTGAATTTTAGTCAAGTGCCACCGTGGCACTTGAAGTGGTCTCGTTAGAGAGGTGGTCTCTTTATGAAGGTTTGTGTTGATCTTTTTATGAAGATTCCTGACCGATAGTAATGATATCATTACAGAGTTGGTCTCTATACAGGTGGTGGTAAGCGTAGGTTCCGCTGTAAAATAAACCCTCTCTTTTAGAACAATCTGTCGACTAGCCTCAACTGCGGTGGTCCCAATTGACAGGTGGTCTCTTTATGGTGACTCGAGTTGATCGTTTATAAAGGCTTTCAACCACGATAAATGGTGGCGGTATTATGAAGGTGGTCTTATTATATAGGTGGTTTAATCAATAGAATGTTCTACTGTATCAACCTGTGTGTATTTGTTCCACGTAGACCTGTAAATACAGTAGACCCTCTCTATGAGGACCGCATTGGGAACCAATGTTATGTGGTCGCAATAGAGAGGTGGTCTCTATACAGAGGCTCATTTTGGTAGCTCTATGAAGGTTTGGGACCGTGAAAAGTGCTCTAATTATAGAGGTGGTCGCAATAGAGAGGTGGTCCTAATTGTAAGTTCTACTGTAGTGCTGTAAATGAATTGTGTAAATTTGTTGAACATCCGCCAGGTTCCACCATTGCAGCAGTCGACACACAACAATAACACTATTTACAATTGATGAGCAGCACTAAATCTCGCACTTGTTGAGCTGAGTCGATGGATGATGAGCTCTTCTTGGCCGGGTTGTTGAGTAATTGAGCATTATTTGTTGAGTAAAAGTCCTCGTCGCATCAGCTTCATTACACTGATCACGAAAAACATGCACACGATGGAAATCAGACGCGTGGGTGACGTGATGTAGGATACAGTAGAACCTCTCTATTAGGACCACCAAGGGAGCTAGCCGTACGTGGTCTAAATAGATAGGTGGTCTCTATACAGAGGCTCATTTTGATATATTTTTGAAGGTTTGGGAACGTGAAAAGTGGTCTTATTATAGAGGTTGTCTCAATAGAGAGGTGGTTCTAGAGTACAGTAGAACCTCTCTGTCAAGTCCACCAAGGGAGCTGGCCTCAAGCGTCTCAGTAGAGAGGTGGTCTCTATACGGAAGTTCATTTTATTTGGGTTTGGGACCGTGAAAAGTGGTCTTATCATAGAGGTGGTCTCAATAGAGGGGTTGTCTTAATTGGAGGTTCTACCGTACATGAAGTGTGCAGTAGAACCTCTCTATCAAGCTCACCAAGGGAGATGGCCTCAAGTGGTCTCAATAGAGAGGTGGTCCCTTTAGAGAGAGGTTCATGTTGGCATATGTATTAACTCTTAGCACATTGAAATTTGTCTTATTGTAGAAGCGGTCGCGACGGAGAGATTGTCTTAATTGGAGGCTCAAGGATATATTTATCACGCGCTTCTATTTGTGTAAGAGAATCAATGTTCAAATAATTGAACTTGTCAATCGAACGTTATTGATCACCTCTCACTGAAGTTTCATTTTTAATGTATCCTGAGCAATATTATGACGTGTAAACGACGATGACGATGACACAATTCTCTTGTGCATATCTTCATCTTTATGTTGGCCAATAATTATGTATAATACTATACAGTAGGAATTCATTATCTCTAATATGCATAGATGGCAGTACAATGATCGAGATTAACAATATTCGAGACAACCAGCTGTCATATGTTCATAATGTGGCTTTATGGAAATGAAATCAATTTCCAACTATCCGATGAAAAAACGCAAGATTATATTTATCAAAATACAGACAGTCTACTGTAATACTGTTCACTTTTTCTCTCAGCAGACCCCTTACTTCAAAAGTGTCTCCTTTAGTGACACTGGCAGATCCAGATTTTTAGAAAGGGGGCGCACATGGGTTTTGTACACGCGGATATGCCAAAGACCCTGCGAAAATTAAGTATTTTGTGGGGAAACGCTCCCCCCCCCCCTTGGATTTGCCTGTGAGGGAGGTGTCCGTATTAGTAAAATATATTTAGAAACACCGTATTAAACTGAAGGACAAAAAGAGGTGTCCCCAATGATAAGTTGGCCTCATATGACGAGGGTTTACAACTGCAATCCAAACACATTGAATGTTCAAGTGCAGACAACAGCGTTGTGCCAAAACCGAGTAACCTTTCTGACCACAGCCGGTCATGTTCTGCACCCACAGCACGTCTAGCGAACTGGTACACTTGCAATTTGACAACGCAAGATACACGAGCTAACAGCCATTTTCATTGTTCACACTTTCCCGACAACAAACCCAGCTGACGTCCGTGTACTTGTCAACAACAGACAGTGTGGAGAGAATGGCAAAAAGCCGTTGAACCACGTCATTCATTACTTGATATAAGCCACTGTTTGGTTTTGACGGTGTAGAGATTGGCTAAGATTAGCACATTATGGTTTTAGTCTTCAGTCACATCACACAGGATGAATTAAACTGAAACCAGACTCTGGATGCGATGGCAAAATACTTTACAAAAATGTATACTAACTTCATCATCGTTTCCACTGTTCGTGATTACACGAGGAACTTTTTCTACCTATCAGAACCTGCACCAACATTATTAGCGGTCATGTGATCAACTAAGACTTAAGTGTCATTTGGTCCAATGAAGCTGATGAGACATCAGCCAAAGTCTCACCTACTTTGGCATGTACAGGTTCCAAAACGTGGTGTGTGTCTAGCTAAAAATAGTCCTTGCACAATGACAAAAAGATGTTCCACATAGCAGCAGCCATGTTTCTTCAGCGTGTCACGTGGTTAATTTGCACGTCTTCACAAAGTGTAGTCATTGTATTGTCTAAGTTAACAGCTATTAAGACACTTTGAGCGTGACCAATCCCCATTGAGTGCTTTGCAAACTCATTAAGTTAAGCTGGTATTGAAAAATTAATGAGATTGCTATTCATTATCATTAATAATTGAAATGGACTGAGATCTTTAATCATGATCTGCGCAAAACTGATATCATCTCGTCTGCTAGGCGGGTGAGATCATGTGACAGACAGGTGAGATGGCAGGTGCCCGCCGCAAAACATTCAGGGGGGTGGGTACTTCAGGGGTGAATGGGTAGGGGGATGCCACTGAAGGTCCAAAATCATACCCCTTAGTGAAACCAGTGAAACTATGAAAATGATACCCCTAGTGAAACCACCGGATGAAAACAATGGGGTATTGTCCCAAGGGTATTATTCTGTGATATTGTAATGAAAACAAGATTTTCTACAACTTATATTTATTTACCTTTTATGCTTTTTATGGCTCAATAATGCAAAAGCACATGAAAAGAGAGCTAGATATTGAACCTTGAGATTGAACCTCCCTTGGTGAAACTGGCTGGAATGTTGAAATCATGACCCCTAGTGAAACTGAGTGGTGGAAAAGGTGACCCCTAGTGAAACTGAGTGGTGGAAAAGGTGACCCCTAGTGAAACTGAGTGGTGGAAAAGGTGACTCCTTGTGGAACTGCGGGGTAAAAAACGGTGACCCCTATCAGTTGCACATGCCGTATAGGGCGACAATGGAAGTACCCCCCCCCCCGGGTAATAAACACTGTTCTGCACCTCTCATAATGAACATTGGAGGCCTCTGTAAACACCAGCAGATCCAGATTTTGAAGAGAGGGGGCCGGGGGTAGAGCCACCACTGGATTTCAAACGCACGAAAGCTGGTGACCATACAAAAAACCCATCAAAATGACATGTTGTGGGATTTAAACAGTGGTGGGTGGGACGGGGGTGAGAGTGTTTCCTGCGCCCCTCCCTGGAGTTGCTTTATAAGCCAAGAGATCACTACTACTATAAAACCATTTTTAATGGTCCAAACACGTCACAAATCTACCGCTTTTCTATTTAGACCACTTGACGAGGTCGCCTTAATAGAGAAGTTCTACCTAAGGTATTTAGGAATACTGTTTGTGATGATGAAAATATGTTTGAATTGCAGATTAGAGACACTTGCCCTTGTGAAAACTGCACGGAGAAGCCTTTTTCAAATGAGAGGCTCTACAAATCCACTGTTTTGTTTCTTGCCGAAGAGACACGGGCTCTTAATCATAAGCAATGGCATATATAAATGCATGAATAGTTTGCAGTAGCGTTCTGAATCAGATTGTTAACTTTGCAAAAAAACTCAATCTTAATGTCACAGATGGGTACTTGGGGTGAAATGGTTATCCTGCCCTTGCATTATGCGGAGCTAGGGAGACCATCTAGTCGCGAGCCCAGCTCTGTAAATACTCGCCCACGGAGGCCCATACTCATTATCTCTTTGAGCCTATTTTGAAATAAGACCGACCTACTATTGTGTGCAAGTACTGTTAAGCAGTATTCTGTTCGACCATCACACCCGGCAGTCCCATTAATTTGTTTAGCCGTTGAAGCCCGTTTTATTATATTGTCCAATGTCTCTTTGAGCGAAAAAAAATGTACAAATACGTGAGGTGTCATTTTACCTGAAAGCCGCGGTTCAGTTGTCCGTATTGTTTTGCTGCTCTGATCTCCACCTGTCACACGATCCACTTCACAATGCGTTGTCGTTGTAAAGATGTATCCGTACGCGTGTTGTTTAAAACTGCCAGGTCTAGTCTGTTACAAGATGATTTGTAATCCACGGAAATTTTAGTTGTGTCTTTCTAGTTCAGTATTATGGTTATCTCTAAGCAGTATTTCAAGGATGTTGTATCATATTCATCCTGCACTGGAGAGTTCACAAAATGCACGTTCCATGTTCAATTCTCAAGCTGATAACTACTTCAAATCAAAAAGTCTACGTTCTTTTGACTAAGGAACTGAGCAAGAACATTTGTATTCAGTTAAATATCATCTTAAGCCTGTATAGAGTTCATATGAATGGTTGCACTTTATGTGTCTTTTGAAATATTATTTCTGCAACCAAATACAATGCTAACGTGCTTAATTGAATGGTCAACAGAACCTGAAATCATCTCATTCCATCTAACAAATACTCATTGCACACACAATGATTGAATTTCCTTTCAAATTGTAGCTATTGAAACGTCAACCTTCACAGCCAACACATGTATGCAACTGAGACAATCTTTATCATTGAGTGCACCATGAATTATTGTAGACTACTCTGGGAGCAGGCCATGTCACCACAGAACGAGTTCTAGGTCTGTTAAACTATTCAGTAATTACATTGCGATGCGTCTCCATGTGTATTTACTAATATTCTGTTAAACTATCGTTTGTAGTTTTGTGGTAAATTGTTTTCAAATGCACACAAGACACAGGTCACTTGCCTGTAAAGTTCTGATCAACCACAGTTTTGAAAATGTTAACTCTCCCCGATCCCAATGAGGGTAACTACCAGCGCTATCACCCATAAACTCATTACTCTCAGAGTTATCACCTATTGTCTTACCTTTACATTGAATGCTATCCAACTATATTGCCCATATATGTAAAGGGACTATCCAATATTAGCCATAAATGTACTTGCAGCCCCCCAATGTCCATGTCCATATGATAGGTGCAAACTGTAAGATTATATCACTCTGAAATTTCAGATGGGCATTTACTAAACAACAACGTGTTCTGATCAATTGCCGTTTCAGTGTATCATTTTCACTTTGTACCAAATTCACCCTCACAGTTTCTTTCCCCTCCACCTGTTGAGGGCACTAGGTATGTCTCTCCACTTGCTTCACTTTGGCACTAATTCTGCACTTTATACACCTGTATTGCAACACCAATTGAACCAAATTTTACCAAATGTCCTTAAACTTCTTCGTTGTTGTTGTTGCATTCTCTCAACCTCTGTACAAACAATGTCCATCCCATCTGTGCACTAACACCTCTGATCACAACTGTATGCCATACACAGACACACACCCTCTAACATCCCAAGCCTCGCTTTCGCCGAACTGACCGGAAGTCTCACTGCTGTGCGGCGACCGCAGCCGACTTTTATACGCCGCCGCCGCTCGTGTCGTCTGCTCACCACCACAGCACACTGTTGCATGCCGGGAACAATGAGGCGGCGGCGGCGGGTGTTACAGGTGGCCGCTGCCGCCGCCGCCAGGGCTGATTTAACCCTCTCCGTGCCGCTGCTACTCTAGTCGCCTGGGCGGCACGTGGGGCATTCTATATTTTATCATTCTTTTTCATGTAATTTCATTGGTTATCATGATCCAGAAGTAACCGATAACCCAGAGAGGGTTAGCACCCCTCTTCGAAGAGGGGTGATACTATGGTTATCATGCTTGTACTCAGGCGGACTACTTTTTCACATTTTTTTAAAACAGTGTTGTAATTGTTTAGAAAAGAATGATTAATACAAAACCTGGTTCGTTGTGTAATATGAATTATTTTACCAGGATTCGTTCTTCTGGCGCAGCAGGCTCGCCGTGATACGCCCCAAGAACTCACCCGATAACATAATTCATATTACAAACTCACCCGGTTTTGACTTTATGTAACAATCGTGGTTTTAAAGACACTATCCATATCCACGGCCACTATTTGACAGTTCCACATATGCCACTCTTTGCTATATAAATCCTCCACATATGGTCTCCTTTCCCGGCAATGGGAACTGTGCGATCGGCAACTCTGTAGATTTTATGGAGTTTAGCCTAAAGGTGTGCAACAAAACAAAAGTGAAGAGCTGGGAAAGTGGAGGGTGAAGAAACAACACGCTGAAAATACTCGATTCTGATTGGCTGAGAATGCAAACGGGGGGGCGGGGAGATCTTCTTCACTACAAAGTCACGCAACCACAGGTAAGGTCGTCACATCAGTTTGTTGCGTACTAAACCTCATAGAATTGATAAATGACAGTCTGGGGTGCACAAAGTTAAAAGTCTTTAAAGAAAAAGTATATGAAAGTAATGACAAATAAACATGGGAGAAAGGGCAATTATACCAGCGGGGGTGAGAGATCAGAAAAACTGAGTGTGCAGTCGGACACTGCCACCCGTACCTGCCTCTGCCTTGCGTAGGTTAGCAAGACTTAGATCACCCCAACTCAGTAGCGAAACTGCCATTGAGGGGTGATTGAAACTATGCTACAAAGGAGGATACGGGCATATGAGACATGTGCCTAGTAAGTATATAGTTGTACGATTTTGTGAACATTATTAGCAAGTCTTAACATAAATGAAAGATTAGAAGTGACAGGTTCATCAGGTCAAGACAGCCAAGTGCACATAGAATTGTAGGCCTACTATACATAAAAGTAACTCCGGATGTGATCACAATAACATTTGAGCCTGGTAATATCACATGTTGAAAGTTGTTGACTTGACTAAAAATGTATAAACTAATAGGCGAACAGGGACTATATACACTAGACTACGATTAGAAACACTAGCATATGATACCCATGTTGAAAAATAATTGCTATCGAGGGTATGCAATTTAAAGCAATATAGCCTTCATTAATTGATATATGCGAATGCAGAGCACAGCTGTTACAAATGCAGGAATAATAGTAACAATGGTAGTAGTGTTTCGATCACCAAACAAAGGGTTAAAGACGAAAAAGAAAGTTTTAAACACCTGGTGACCCAGACAAAACTTTCATGCATCTGTTTTGAGTATTGATATCACTTTAAATGATAGCTATTTAATTTATTAGTGCCCTGTAGATTAGTATATGTGTTAGGTGTTGGTATAATGCTTGATGGCCATGTGTTTGACATCACACTGTATCGTAATTTACTATAGTCTTTGGTGTTGTTTTTCATATTAAAATTCAGGACATTTATGATAGGTATCCGGGCATCCCCATCTAGTGTGTCATCTATCGTTTATAGTTATAACAGAACAAAGAGCTGTGACGACATAACCTAAGTTTCGGTATATCAAGGCTATATTATCAACATACAATGTATGTCATAATAAGAACTAGTTTGATGCATCACTTTTCAAGTGCTATTAAGAATTTGAAGCCACAATGTTATGCCATTCATCCAGTCAAGTGGTATTGGCTTCCACCATTCAGATTGATATCTGAAAAGCGGCCACTAGCTGTTGTGAACACTACATAAAAATAAAAAGAGATTTCAGATTTCAGTCACCACCGTTGAAATCTTTATCTTCCTCCTGGGAGCTTTGACATCTCCTATATTGCTCATATTGATGGTTAAGGTAAAAAATAAACTCACAATGGCTTCTTCCACCAGCTGGTGGCACTCTAGTAATAACTTATCAATTATTTGTAACTAAAACCATTTGTGTGAAGCTTTCCATTCTAGTGCCTGGCCTTTGTCAACAATCGATGTTTCTCTTTCACTCAATTGAAGTTATTGATTTTTTGCCAGTTTCTTAAAACATCTGTTTGCATTTGTCGGACTGACTGCTAATTGTTGTATAGTTTGTGGTCATTTGCACGAAGTTAGTTGTTAACACTTAAACAATCTTTTATTTGTGCAATACTCTTTATGGCAACAACCACCTGAATGACCAGTGCCGTGTTGTTTGTTGTTTTCTCAGCTAAGAGGTGTGCAGTCTACCTAAAAAGTAACAGTAGGTAGGTCAAGTCAGCATTTCCTAGGTCATTATGATATCAATAGGCACGTAGGAAGGGCTATGTGAGGTCATGCCTTTCCCAATATTTTTTTTTTTTTTTTTTTTTGGGGGGGGGACGTGTCAAAACATCAATAATTCAATCATGGCTTTACAAATATCCGTTGAAAAATAAAATAAAACCTATAGGTCTATGAATGATAAAATAACATTAGATTTGAATAGAGGACGATAGTATTACTGTACAAACATGGTTAAATTAGCTTTTGTTTTGTTCGTTTAGTTTTGTTTGTTTAGTTTTTGTTATGTTCAATACTTCAACTACGATCAAAACATCGTCCTTCCAGCAAACAAGGAAATATCGAAGGCAGATCATACTATCCGACCGCATTGTCAGAATATACTGAAGAACAAAAACAAGTAAACCATTCGAAAGAGGATTATTCAATATTGAAATGCATTTCGTAAAACAAAGATGGAAAAGGTACTCAGCTTTTTAACATGGATTAAAGGGGATTAAACGACTCATATTACACCCGGTTTTTGCTGTTAATAGTCAATTTAAAGCACCCGTGTCAGCAATGGAGCACACTTTATTAGTAGGCAGGTGAGTTTTCAGGTGAAAAGTAGAGCTTTTTTTAAATTGAAAATTGAAATACAATATGCGTTAAGTCTGCTACGAACGTGCCTAGTTAGCGAACGACTCGTGCCATATTTTTAATCTGGGGTCGTATTTCATTGAAAAGAGGATCAGAGATTGAAATGTATGTCTTGTGCATTTTCTATTCTAATTGGCAAGTAAAACGTTTAACCAGAGATACTCATAATCACAGTTACTCATAATATTAACCATAGTTCTTAAGGCAGAATCTACGCATGTACGGTACAACACAAACTCAAATTAAACCACCTCTATAACCAGACTACCTGTATAATGTGACCATTCCTCCAATTCTCAAAGCTTCACAAAAACAAAATCCCAAGCATTTATAGAGAGACTATCAATTTCATAGGCAGATCGGGGGTGGGGGGCAAAGAAGGCCCTCACCATTTCCTCACTAAAATACCTCATTTTCGTAGGGTTTTTGGCATGTTTGCTGTCGATCGCGCGTCCAAAACGCGTGAAATTCCTTAAGTGCCCCCCTTTCTGAAAACCTGGATCTGCCTACTCATCTATCGAGATACCTTGTTGGTAGTTTCAGTGGTAGTCGCAATAAAGAGGCTTAGCTGTATATGATTAGTTAAATTCAAGAACCTAGCCGAATTACTCAAAGAATATGTTTTAGCATCCAGTAAGTCAAATATGTCATAAAATTCTAAACAAGAGTTACTTTTTGTTTGCACGGTTGCTGGTTTCTCTGAGATCAAAATTATTATGGAAAATGTTGGATACACAAGACATAGTGTATAGCACTGTGGATTTTATTGTACAAAAACTCACAGGGATGCTAGATTGGCCCAATGCTGAGTTTAAAAGGGTTCCAGGAAGATGGATTGTCAGGTGAGCGACAATACGTCATATTGTCAAAGTAACTTCCGGTAATGGCATATTATCGCTACTCCCGGTCGGATGTCGTCACTATTACCAGTGATTACCATCATTACTAGGGCCATAGGTGATTAGATGTGACCTCTGTAACTGATACTGATTAATGTTGAGGCCGATCTTTTAATAATCCGCCTGCTTGTGTAACTAAACTGGGGCCATGGTTTTGCTGGTTAGTACAGTATAGAAGCTTCAATTAAGAGCAGCACCTCTCTCGAGACCACGTTTGTAGTACAACCAGTTCTTTCATAAACCTCTAAAGAGACCAACGTGAACATGCATACAGAGACCACCTCTCGATTGAGACCACCTCACAGTATAGCATGACCAATTTGACCATACCATGTTAGATGCCACAAGACTTAAGCACTCAATTGATGAACTCTTACATAAACTCTCTACTTTACCTTTCCATGGAGCCATTCGTGTCTTAATTTGTTTGCCACATTCATTGTTCCCAATGCATACTATAGAAACATATCACCATTTAAGGTTTTAAAATCATGTGCATTTACAAAACTTTCCCTTACAAACTAGTTTGACAGCCCATTGATATTGAGCATAACCTGTAACAACAAGAAAGCTATGAATGCGATTATGACCATCTCTACCAGGATGCCTCATTTAGTAGCATACCTGTGTGGCAGTCTTGTAAATGAAGTCAGCTTACAATGCCTCGTATATGCAATGACCACTCAGCATAGAGAAAACCACCAAAAATCAACCACACCCATCAACTGACCCCTCGCCACTCAATTCACCACAGCGTAACACACGTACAGAATTCCAATTGACAACTTACAAATTGTGACTATAGCTGTAAAGTCAAAACTCACACCACCTAGCCCATGGTGATTTGGAAGTCTACTCACGTGGGTCATGCTGTAGTAAGCAACATAAAGCTAATTAATGAGCAACTCTGCTCAGGAAGATGATACGATCGTAGCAGGAAGCAGGCTGATTATGATCAACTTTATACGGTTACTGTTTAGTTACGGCGGGTCAGCGGGTGCCGCCCCAGTGTTTATTACACTACCACCACCTGATCTAATTTCACATTACATGTTTGTCTCCATTGATAGTGTGTAGGCTTTAAAAAGGGTGTTCCGTGCACCTTGATCATGGTAATCATTCGTTTTGGGCGTAATGTTGGCATAATTGTTGTGTGTAATTTGATGATGTGGTGTTAGGGTAGGGTTTATGAACTGTGTTGATAAATGGGTAAGTTGTTTTTACATGAGGAGTCGTACTATTATTGATATGTGCAGTGATATGCACATGGACTGTTCCAGTGAAGATACAAGTATTATATTCACAGTACTGTAAATACTAGACTGATATTAAAATTTCCTATCTTCTTTTATGAAAGGTATCACTGATAATTAGGTACCCGACTTTCAGCAACTGCTCATTACCTTATTGTAGCCCAGGTGACTCCCGCTGTACCTGTCTGCTGCGGCACGTGCCGCTGTATTGGATAGAGCGCCAATCGGCAGAGTTCCTGTGGTGCCAACTTACCACAGTGATTAAGGGGACAATAGGGCGGATCATGTTCCCTGTGTAGGACTGGCAGCAAGAGCAAGGTTTTAATCCAAGCAAATCAAATGCCACTTACCCTCCCCACCGAGGGTTAGGTAGTCTCATCACTTTATTTGTTTGTTTGTTTTTGTTTTTGATTCAGCGGTAAATACATCTCACAGTATATAGTAGTTAATTGCAACTCTGAATATATAATTATGCAGTGCAAAAAAGATTCCTGTAGACAGACGAGCGATAAAGGGTACTGTAGATGGAAATCTAGTACTAAATTGCATACAAGACCATCTAAGGGTAAGGTGATTTTAGGCAAATGCATTTTGCTCTAGGTTTTAAAATTGGAAAATTATGGTGTAGCTTTTACACATATATGAATAGGAATTGACAAAGTTCTTTCACAATTCAGAATAGTTCATACATTGTGCAATCCTGAACATGGGTGTGTGTTGGGGTGGGAGTGGGGGTGGGGGCTCGGATATGAATGCTAACAATAGCATCCCGTTGTATATATGTATAGTACATCCTTCCCTATCTCCGCTAGACAACAGAACTTCTTGTTAACAGGTACAAAATGTACGTACAGTACAAGCTGCCTGGTAAGCATTATGTGAAGACAAGCATCAAGAAATCTCATATTTGATAGAGTTGGTCTATTGAAGTTGGGAGTGTTTCCTATAAATTGGGATTAGAAAATTTGTTTTGCTTGAATGGAAGAGATGGCCTATGAAAAAACGATCTTAAATGCGGTTTATACTGTAACATATAGGCATGATTCTATTTGTGTCTTCATGTATAATTATTGCACCCATGCTGAAGCTGTGATTTCCTTCATTAATTGTTATTAACACCATGGTATGGAAATGCTACCTGCAGATATACAGGATTTTCAGAATACGTGTTTTATTAGCAGAGGAAATACACAGGATTCTGTTTTGAGAAATGTGAGCAAATTCCCATATGAAAATTAATTAAAAGAGCTGCAGTATGCAAGTATACCATTATTAGCCGTGTTGATATTATCAGACAATTATTCTTCATTAACATGCAATATCAATAATGAAGAAAATTCAACAAAATCATAAACTTTAAATAGCAAACAAACCAATCACATTGCCATAATTATACAAATATGGACATAGCAAAGGTCAGACTAACCTCAACAATGAAAATTACGAAATTGCTAATGCAAGGGTCTCACAATCGCGACAGTGAGGCAAACGCACACTCATGATAGTGGGTTCGATTCCCAGCTGGATCTTGTGGTGGGTGTTGTGCAAACTCGTCCTTTGTACACTGCTCCGTGGTGTCTTCACTCTAAATTGGTACATGTCAGGCGAGTGAACGCTAATGTGAGTGATGAGCAAGTCTGCGCTAAAGTTATATTGTGTTTATGCTCTTCCGTGAATTGAGAAAAATATTTGTTGTAACAAGGATGCCAATTATCTGGTGTGAATGTTATCGTCTGATCCTGCATTCCGCGGAAGACCTCAAACCAACGCACTTAGTTTTAACACGTGCTGTAAATTACTAATACAATAGAACATCCGATTAAGACCACCTCTCTATTAAAACCAATTCTATAATAAGACCACTTTTCAAGGTCCCAAACATTCATAAAGCTACCAAAATGAATCTCTGTAATCCGCATAGAGACCCCCTCTCTATTGAGACTACCCGACGCTGGTCTCAAAGGTGGTCCTAATAGAGAGGTTCTAATGTATCAGGCAATACATTTGTACATCTATTCCATTCGTGACTGTGAGACTGGGGCTTCGAAGGCAAGCTGTCGCCAGGCAATTAAAATGTAACCAGTAAATCATCATGGCAATGTAGAAACTCAATAGTGAACACCCGGTGACGACATCAAAGCCGGTAGTA
This sequence comes from Streblospio benedicti, assembly GCA_019095985.1. NCBI lineage: Eukaryota > Metazoa > Annelida > Polychaeta > Spionida > Spionidae > Streblospio > Streblospio benedicti. The sequence goes on from CM032660.1 coordinate 29,259,512, forward strand.
TGGATTATAGCGGTCACCGCGGAACAATACTAGTACTACTTCATATTGATCGCCCAGGTGATTAGATGCTGCTCTAACATTGTGATGGCTTTATTTTCATAATTGATTTCCGTACCAATAGAGCTTAAATCTATTTTTGAACTTTTTCTAAAGCCTTCACTTAGAAAGAGCTTTCAAACGATCACGAACTTATGTTATAATTGAAAGGTTAAGGGGGTTTTTTATAAATGGGGGAAAAAAAGTTTTTATATTCAAAAACTTGGGCCCCCCCCACTTTCCAGGTGTCTTTAATTAAGAGAAACCTTTGTTGGGGGGGGTTTTTGATTTAAAATTAAAAATTTTACTTTTTTACTGAATTTTTTTTGGTTCCCTTTTTTCTTAATTTAAAAAAGGGATGGAACGTTTTTTTTTATTCCAATTAAATTTTTTTAAAATTTTTAAAAAAAATTTTTTATAAATTTAAAAGTTTAAAAATTTCCTTCATTTAATTTTAAAGGGTTTTTTATCTTGTAATGGGTTCCGGTAATTTTAACATGTTTATTCTTTCAGGAATTTTACAGCAATGGGGGATATTAAAATTAGGGCAGCTTTCTCGATTTAAAAAATTGGAGCAAATTTAAAGGGAAGGGGGAAAAATTTAAAAAAAGGTTTTTGGATCCTCTTTTTTATAATGTTTTTTTAAATTTTGCCG
>CM032660.1:29260302-29295581 GCA_019095985.1 Streblospio benedicti
GAAAAACGATCTTAAATGCGGTTTATACTGTAACATATAGGCATGATTCTATTTGTGTCTTCATGTATAATTATTGCACCCATGCTGAAGCTGTGATTTCCTTCATTAATTGTTATTAACACCATGGTATGGAAATGCTACCTGCAGATATACAGGATTTTCAGAATACGTGTTTTATTAGCAGAGGAAATACACAGGATTCTGTTTTGAGAAATGTGAGCAAATTCCCATATGAAAATTAATTAAAAGAGCTGCAGTATGCAAGTATACCATTATTAGCCGTGTTGATATTATCAGACAATTATTCTTCATTAACATGCAATATCAATAATGAAGAAAATTCAACAAAATCATAAACTTTAAATAGCAAACAAACCAATCACATTGCCATAATTATACAAATATGGACATAGCAAAAGTCAGACTAACCTCAACAATGAAAATTACGAAATTTCTAATGCCAGGGTCTCACAATCGCGACGGTGAGGCAAAAGCACTGGTCATGATAATATTCGATTCCCGGTCGGGTCTGGTGGTGGGTGTTGTGCAAACTCGTCCTGGTGGTGCTCTGTGGTGTCTTCACTCTCAATTGGTACATGTCAGGTCAGTGAACGCTAATGAGTGATGAGCAAGTCTGTGCTAAGGTTATATTGTGTTTATGCTCTTCCGTGAGTTGAGAAAAAAAATATAACGTGTAACAAGGATGCCAATTAATGAGTTGTGAATGTATTCATCTGATCCTGAATTTCGCGGAAAGAGACCTTAAACCAACGCACTTAGTTTTAACACGTGCTGTCAATTACTAATACAATAGAACGTCCGATTAAGACCACCTCTCTATTGAAACCAATTCTATAATAAGACCACTTTTCAAGGTCCCAAACATTCATAAAGCTACCAAAATGAATCTCTGTAATCCGCATAGAGACCCCCTCTCTATTGAGACTACCCGACGCTGGTCTCAAAGGTGGTCCTAATAGAGAGGTTCTAATGTATCAGGCAATACATTTTGTACATCTATTCCATTCCTGACTGTGAGACTGGGGCTTCGAAGGCAAGCTGTCGCCAGGCAATTAAAGTGTAACCAGTAAATCATCATGGCAATGTAGAAACTCAATAGAGAACACCCGGTGGCGACATCAAAGCCGGTTGTATGGATTATAGCGGTCACCGCGGAACAATACTAGTACTACTACATATTGATCGCCCAGGTGATTAGATGCTGCTCTAACATTGTGATGGCTTTATTTTCATAATTGATTTCCGTGTTAATATAGTTTAAATCTATCTTTGAACTTTTTCTAAAAGCCTTCACTTAGAGAGCTTTCAAACGATCACGAACTTTTCCTTTTATTTGGGTCTGTTGCCAATCCGTCAATTTGTTATGAGATGGTATGGGACGTCATCGGCGGTGGTCAGGATGTTGATGGAGATTGCTGGCAGGTCTAGGAGGGCCTCTCACGTTATTATTAAATACGGGGAAACATGTTTTATATTCAAGCAGGGGTTAGGCACCCCAGCTACTGTGCCAGGTGTCATAGTAAGCAACAAAGTAATGTGACGAGATAACCTTTGGTTGGGGGGTTGGTATTAAGACTATATAAATTTAAGAGTATTTCATCTATTTTACATGTACATTGCTTTTTGTTGTATGCTTATGTTTCTTGAATTCAAAATAATTGATAAGTTTATGGACTACGCTTTTTTTTGTTATGTCAGACATTAATGTGTGTTTCAATAGAAAGTTACTAAAAACAACACATTTATATACATATGTAAAACGTTAAAGAAAATGTACCTGTGTATTTCACATGTCAAGAGAGTACATCTAATGATAATGATCTTGGTTGCGCTTTAGCGTAAATCTTTATACATGTACTTGATATCTACAGAAAGTTACATGGCAATTTTTACGATGCAATGGGTGATATTACAAGATGTCAGCGGTCACCGACTTTCAAAATGCATGTTCATTTAAATAAAATTGTGCACGCAGCGAATTTAAAGTGTCAATGGAAGGGCGACTTAAATAACAAGTGTTATTACGTGAGTGTCCTCTTTCTATAATGTTTGTTTATCTAGCACAAGATGTGTATAGTTGTTATCAAATGCTCACCATACAAGTGTTTATTGAGAAAAAAAGTGGAATGCATAGGCATATCCAGGTTCGGATGCAGGGCCCCTTTCTCCCCTCAATGTCTTTTTCATGGATTTTATTTTGCATTATTGAGTCTTCATGTGTACGAAACCCATAGAATATTTTTACTGGCCCCTCTTTTCCCAAAATCTGGATCTGCCAGGTTTTATAAGTTATCATTGACTTGTGCATAAAATGTTACACATGTACTATGTATAACTTCAAATCACAAAAACAAGCAATTGTTCTTACCCCATTCAATAAGTTCATGGACATCTTGCAACATGTGTGATGGATATACTTGTATCGTTTATAGTGTGATCTCCATACGAGCATATTGAAAAGCAAGTTGCTGTTTGCAATAATAATATGATAAATAGACTAACAAGATAAACATGGTCTAAGAACTCTATACGCGTACCCAGCATATGTAAGCCCTGCCAACCACAATATCAGCGAAGGATAAAACAACAGAGGCGACTATTAATAAACTCCAACCTTGGACCGCATCACCATCTCTCTGCTGATGGCACCATCCCTAAAAAGGCGTCTAACGACAAAGGCTAAAAAGTGGCCAGCAGAGTCACTCATTTTTACGAGCGCATTATGATAAATGGCGAGCTCTGTCTGATGGCAGAATAACACATAAAGTGCAATTACGCTAAATGCAGTACAATGCGGTCGCCGATTGTCCGTAATGCCGCTAGTCGTAACTCACGGTAATGGCTTTTGTCAGCTGTGGCAATGCAGCGCCAGTGGCGACCCTGGAAGAACAGACGCATCTTTAACCTGAATTTCTACAGTAGAACCTCCAATGATGACCACTTCTATACAAAGGTCACGTCTATAGTAGTGATACATTTTTGTGGTCTTAAAAGCCTTTACTCACTGGTTAACGGAGTAGTGGCAAACAGCCATGGCTACTTGTGTATTTGAGTAACATTACGCCACACAGGATTCTACTCCAATAGAAGGGTTATTGTAATCCCACTAAACCTGCGCATGCGTACATTAAACATTTCCAGCGGGTACTAAATTCAAATAATTGTTGCCATCTCAAAACCTTATTCATATAGAGACCAACGCGAATCTCCATACAGAGACCACTCGAATGTGGAATCTTAATACAAGGGTTTCACTGTAATCGGTTTCATCAAGTGCCCTATTGAAGCACAACTGACATTCATTTAGTGGAAGATCCAGAGGTGGGTATAGAGAAAATCTCAACAGGGCGTGTCACTGGTGTATGAAAAGTGGTTTAATGCATGCAAATGCTACTACTTCATATATGTACAAGATTTCTAGGCTTTTCTTTACCTGCAAATAATACAAAAGTGGCAAAATTCTGCCAAAAGTGGTGGTGCCGACCCACTAACGGTGACCTGGGCCTTTTCACCTTTTATAGATGCATCCCTTAAAATTTGGACCGTTTCATTCTCGTCTACGGATGGGTGGGGACATAAATTTGCGTAAGCTGTATGAACATGGAATGGCCAGAAAGAGTAACCGGCATGCCATTTAAAATTCGCCTATCCAGATCTAGTTTAAACATCTTTAGTTGGAATATAAATGATTAATTAAGCATAAAAATCTGTGTGGAATCAAAGAATAATATCATATAGGCAAAACACTTTGGATGCTTTAAAACTAGATTTGTATCAATTAGATGAATGAGAAAAATAACTGAACTAGATATAATTATAAAATAATATAAAAAGTTTATTATTCTCCCCCATACGTTCATTACATTGTCACAAGTACACACACACACATACGGACATAAACCATTAATTTGACCACGGCAGGACCGTGAGTGAACACACTAAATGCATGCAAATTTTACATACATGCTCATTTAGTTTACCAAAATACATTGTTATACATGATTAACATTGGTTCTAAAACCAGCCAATCTCAAAAATCATATCCATCATGTCCATAACGCATTCACAGTTCACACATATCTATGGGGAGACAAGTCCATCAATGACTTCCATTTTAGCAATCCAAGAAGTTAGCAGCCATGAGCAACTCTAATGCGACTTCGGGTTCGACCGGAAATTCCGGAATCTCAGTCGAAGAGTTAGTGTACCGGGCCTTGTACGCGAAATACATGCACACTTTCTGGAGCACGTGTGAAGGGATTTCCCTGAAATGGATCATATTTGTCTCATTCTCGTTGAACGCACCTGGACCGCTCAACATTGCCCGGATGGTACCAGAGATCAAGGCGTGCTCGCGCTTCACAATAAATGTATGATTGTCACTGGAGGTGATCTTCAAAAACTCCGCATCGGGACCCTCACAGGTTCCGTTCTTGACCACCTCTTTCTTCTTGTCGGTAGAATTGCTTGCAGTTGCCATCTGAAACAAGAGGGATAAAGCGATTAATATATTGCAGCTATGAAATATACATCACCTTAAATGCTTAACACAGTATTATTGTGCTGTTGAAAGGTTTCGTGCCATGTTAGTCCAATAATAAAATATATAATAGTAATACATTAATATTTTATTGCTGCCGTTATCTTCCAAAATCAATGTCCTCCCCAAGGGTTCAAAATACAATTTTATATGAAAAAAGCTGTTGTATTGAAAACATTCAAATATATTATTATAAGTTTGTTTATTGAGGGTACACATTTATTTCAATACACAAAGACAACAAAAAATAGTAATAAAATAAGCACAATATAAAGCCCTAAATTCCTGATGGAGCGTTTTCGTTTTTTGAAGTGCTTGATTGCCGTATTTGTCCTACTAAACAAACACCAATATTTCGCGTCTTGGCCCGTAAAAATACATCTTCATATATAATTACAAATAGTGAACTACAAACTTACGATTTTGTTGCAAAAGTTTTATAATAAAGTATCCACAAAATTCAATGGGAGTGGCTATGCGCTGCCAAAGACTCAATGACAATATTTAGCAAGATACTGACTTCTGTCACTTAACTGACTTATTGTCCTAGGTATGCACCGTTGAATATTACGTCACCTAACTACTTTACGACCCCTGTAGTTACCTGCTTACAATGGTATGGGAGACCAAGGGCAGCGTGAGGTCACTTACCAAAGTCGACTTAGCTGCTGGCTTTACTGACCTACGTATACATTTAGAAATTATTTCTCGGAACTCTGTCCCAAATACTTGAGGTCACCAAACCCAACCTGCATAAGTATCTAAGCTTGCACTACTTCTCTCTGTGTCCTTGAATGTTAAATAATCAGATATTGCTTACACTACTGACCTACTCATGCAGCTTTCCAGGTGGAATAACCCTTGCTGACTATTCATTGTTGTGTGGGGGAAGTATTCGTTAGCCAATCAAATCTCCATGTTATAGGTCCAACTTTACAATAAAGTGTAGTCCATCTAAAATTCTTATTATTTCAATTCTTTGCCCCCAAACCAGCGCCGTAGAATGCCCGTTATTGTTTAAAACCAATATGCTTTGTAATGTTTAGTGACCATTGTGTAACTGCCGTAAGATTTAAAGTTTGCTATTGTTACAAAATACGTGTGAATTACTAGTAATTTAAGTAAAGCGGCTATAGGTTTAAATAGTCAGGCTGCATATATTCTTTTTTTTTCAAAAAAAACACCACCTATTCTTTGTTTACCCAGATACGCCACGTGGAGAAACGATTATTCCAAATAAGTTTTAATTTGTGTATGGTGGTATAAAATCTACCTGCTTCACAAATGGTGACACGACATATCAACTAGGACTCTTTTAGTACCGATACTTTCATAAAAGTATTTAAAGCAAAAATGTACCAGTTTAAAATTACCATTGCTCCAGCGTCAAAACCTTTGCGTCCCGTGTTATAGAAGTCCGTGCTTCTTGTGCCACAAAAATTCTGTTTGCCAACGTGACTTTAATACCCCTTCTTTGTTAAGTCATATATGATTTTTCCTTTGTTACGTCACATATGATTTTTCTTTGTTATCTACATTCAGGATCCCCTAAACTTTAGACCGGTCAATCTCGACCAAGGTTAATTTTTACATACCCTATAAGACTTCATTGTTCTACTGTTGTTGTTGGTTAAAATATCTAAATATATTTAAAGCATATAAAGTCAGTGTCAGTTTTATTGGTAACCGTTTTGAGTTACACACATTTTCAACACAAGACATCAAATAAAAGTATGGGATTTTATTTTGATTTGGCCTGGTTTGAAGAAAAAGTGTAATTTAAATGTTTTCGATTAAAACTTACAATAGATTGATATGTTTGAAATGTATTTAAATATTTTTTAACCAGCATAAATAAATGGTCCAATAAATTGAATATGAAACCAGCTATTTTCCGCCAGTTAAAGAATATTGTTTAAAAATTATAGGTGAAAATCACACCACCACCACAGAGGGAAAAGTAACAAATAGTAAAAAGAAATCTGTACGACAAACTCTTAAAAAGGTTCACAAACCTTGGCTATTTTCTTCTCTCTGCGTAAATTTTCCATTCCATTGCATTCTTTGATTCCATTACTTCCTATCACTTCCGTCATTTTTGTAAGCGAATAGCTTTCTATTTTATAAAAAGAAGCAGTGGTAAATGTATATGTAATTAATTGTGAAACAAAAAATCGAAGATCTTGCTCGTCCTGTTCTATAACTTCGACTTTTATCAAATGTACTGTATTCTTCTGTTCACTGCAGTACTGTAGGCAGCGCACGTGGTGAGTTCATGTACCGTAGTAATATTGTGAGGCTCCCAAAGGTAATAAGCATATGAGGCTACCGACACTAAATCTCACAATTAATGAAGACGTTTATATTCGTATGTATACCGTTTAACAACGCACTGCTTGGGATGGTGGTATCATTATAGTTTTACAACATTTGGGTCGTGGGTTCGAATCCCGCCAGGGCCACTTGATATAGTCAAATGGAAGCTTAGGGTTGTAAAACCTGTCTTCAACTATGTCCAAGCCATATGTTTGCTAAAAAGATGGGAGAGAGACACTTTGAAAACGTAGTTTGAAAATGTATGAATGAAAATATATACGCAAGCAGTGGGAAACACACATGTATATGTATATATTATAATTTGTAGAAGTATTATCATGTGTTCTCATTAATAAACTCTATTATATGTATGTATACATATAGTCGTATGGTGTTATTGGTGTTACTATAAGTGCAGTGTACAACACTCACATTAGGAAGTAAGCTGAGTGCAAACATTCTACATGCAAGATTATCTAAATACTCAGTGCCTCATCACTTTAAAAAACAAAAAAAAAAAAAACATAAAGATTGAAAAAGAATTGGGAACTTACATAACTGTTATAAGATGGGGTATCTTTTTATTTGCAGTAGGTCCATGTACAAAGTATCTAGTCTTCTGTTTACATTTTTAGTAAACAATCCTCTTAAAATATATTTCGTGTAAACAAAAGTTTGCAGATATAGAGTAGTTTAGAAGTTATGAGCAACTTGTATAGTGGGCGCGTGCGCTTCCTAAGCTGTGCACACTGTATTGAAATGTAAATGGTCGAAATTGACTCAGTTTACCTCTCAATGTCATTACACACGGATGACCAAATGATCTGCTGAGACCACCCCCCCCCCCGTGGCCGGCAGAACTCGCTATTTCACGCGTGACAGTCACGTTACTACGACAATGGTGGAAGCGACTATTTGGTCTGGTGAGCACATTTGTACAGTTTGTGCTGCTGGTGTAGAAAAGGGGGGGGGGGGGGTGTTGGGGGCATGGAGAGATTTGGCTCTAGGGGGAAGATTCACTGACACACTTCACGTTATTCATACATTCTGCTTGAAGCGGCTGGGGCATCCTTTAAACTGGTAATTGTCGCAAACTCGAGATTAAGTTGAACATTAAGCTATGAGGGCGGGGCTATGCCATATGGAGTCGCCCCCCCCCCCCCCCTTGCCCACTCACCCGGATAATTGTGTAATTCTGTGTGCTCTCATGGCCAGAATAGCCAGTGTTAAATCACTACACCCCCCCCCCGCACACACACACACACACATACACACGCACACACGTATCCGGCCTATTGCTGCTGTTAGAAAAATAGTCTACACGCATAGGCTCTCTATTGTAAGTAGTAAGTGTGATAAGGTTACGGGCCACCTGGATAGCTAGAAAAGCATCTGGTTTTAATTGCTGAAAAATCCCGTCCACTTTCAGACGGAGTAAGTCCTTGTTTAAGAGCTTAAAGAGGGGCCTCGTTCTGCCTGCTGCCAGGTCCCTAGTCTCGATCAACCAGACTGACACTACTGCGTTCAGAGACGGAAGGTAAGGGTAGGGTCTGGGTTGACCGAGACTACCAGGTCCCAGGTGCTTTACGTACAACGTAATTATGACGTGAGACGTCCCGAGAGGGGCACGAGTGACGTGATTAGCGGAGGGAGACTGGCCAGGATAAATTGCATTAGTTCATGAGTTGAGTGGTCTGGTCACCATGGCGCAACTTAACTGACCACGGCAATCATGCACTGGTCAAGACTCGTGGCACAGCCAGGGTATGGTTATCGCTCACAAGCTACGAAAATCACACCATCTAATTTTTCACACTTCAGTGTGCGTTCAGTGCCACTTTTTGTTTTGGGTGCTGTTGGCAAACCTCTGTGTGTGTTCACATGCAGTGTACCTATTAAAACCAATTTTAAAGTGCTTCGTAGCAGGCAATATAACGCCTGAGCCTGATAACATAGGAAGCTCCAGGGGAGAGGGGACAGGGGTGTGTGTGCTCCTCTGCCTCTTTTCCATCAAAATACCTTACTTTGATATTTATATTTTGGCATGAGATCCATATGAGTGCGCCCCCAACCCTTTTCTGAAAACCTGGATCTGCCAGTGTGCAATGAGTAGATCTATTGACAGCGTTCAGGCTGCTTTCACTTACTGTCTAAAATGATAATGGATAAATACAGAAAAAAAATCACATCTTTTTAATTACACAACATTGAATAATGGAATTCTTCGTCAACACAATGGCAGATCCAGGTTTTTGGGAAAGTGTGGAGGGGGCACACTTAAGTAAAAGGGGGGGGGCACACTTCAGGGATTTCATGAAAACCCCTATGAAAATGAAGTATATTGGTGAAAGATGGGGCGAGTGCCCCCTGCGACCCCCCCCCCTGGATCTGCCTATGTCAACATATAATAGTACCTCTCATATATAACCGCCACAAGCGATCAGGTCCATTGTTATATCTTCAAGCAGTTTAGAGCCGCAAGAATGTCTTCATTATAGAGTTGGTTTCTTTACAAGTCTGATTTTCATTGCAGATTCTACAGTGCATTTGTCAAAGTGACAATGCCATTGTGTACAACCACATAGAGCCTAAAACCTACAGAACTATTGCCCAGTGACACAATGCTAGGTTTTCTAACCTTTGGTGAGCGTGTGTGACACAGTGTGGTGTGGTTTTATGAGCTATATGAGCGACAGAGCCTCGACTAAAAACAGTGGTAAAATCAACAATGCTTGGTCGAACTTTGCCATTTTATTGAATCGATGCTAAGTGCACACCGATTGGTGTACACTGTGTACAAAAGAGAGATGTGTGTATCAATATTTGAATAATGTAAATGTTTACGCTCAGTGGGGCATACATAATCTTGTGAAAACATTTTGACAAACACTCTGGCCAAAAATAAATTCCTAGTGCTATAAAATCCATGCCTGTATAGCTTATGTATGTGTGTTTGGCGGAAATGGCCACTATTCTGAGGATGGTTATAACTATGCCAATAAACTTTCTGTACCCATCTAAAAACAGACAAAGTCAGGAACCTGGAATGAAATAAACATGACAGACATTTGGAAATGCAGCGAACTCGGGGAAAGGTGGGAAAAGCGGCAACTGGCTGGTTCCCGGGCGTCAAAGTGATCTCTTGCTAGTCCCCTGGTACACGCAACAATCAGGTAAAAGCACGCGTTGTCACAACGCAATTGCTGAAAAGCCCCGCATTCTCGACTCGTGTGAGTATTTTTAGACAGTAGTCTATGACATTTTCACAAGTTAATAAAATCCCATGCATAAGCATGTCCCAAATCAGCTTAGAATAACATTTTGGGTAATGGGGTTTACTGTGTCATTAGCGAGTATTCAGTATTTCACAAGTTACTGATGAAATAGAGCATCTCAGCGTGGTGTCGTAAAGTGCCGTGGTATATTGGATTGTTACGTAATCACCTTAACGCTTTATCTACCTACCTTTTGGGGCAAATTTAGGGTAGATCTTCTTTAAAAGAACAAATAAATCTTACAAACGACAATAAGTTAACTGTTTTGTTTGTTATACTATAACAACTAGATCAAAAGTGATCAGAGAGCACAGTGTCGCTAGAACAACGTTGTCTAATGGGCAATAGAGGTGTTTAGTTTGAAATCAAGGCATTAAAGCATAAAAAGTCTTTTTGATGTGTAATTCATCCTACAGCCGTGTAATGTTCTAGGGTTTTGAATGCAGGTGCTTTCTAAACATGGCTTAAGTAATTATCTGTTGCCCATGACTTGATATTAATTCGGTGATGCTGCGCTCCCTGAGCACTTTTAATCTACTATATCCATTATGCCAATTTGATGGTCATGTTTCAAACAGTGTTCAAACTGTAGTGGTAAAATAGAATAAAAATAATTAAGATGGCTCTCTGGAAGGTAAACTGATTTGCACAATACCAAAATTAAATGCAGTGAATGTTCAGTAGGCATGTAAGAATTGTACCAAGTTTGAACATGCTCATCCAAAATGGAACATAAATGGCCATATAGCTGTGTAGAGTTTGAACAAAATCGGTTCATCGGTATACCCTCTAGCTTGTCTAGAGACAAACATACATGATGAATAGTGGCATACAAACAAAGTGAACAGCTGCTTCATTGAAGAACAACTAGTTCTGAAATGAACCTTTTATCATATTAGTAATAGTGATCTTTGCTGACACATGTGGTTATTTTAAGACAAAAAACTAAATTCAAAGGTTTTTAATGTTTATTATAATATGATAACTATGAATAGGTCGAATATTTCTCGTCGCCTGTCGTTTGGAAAGGTCGCATGGGCTATCTTTGAAACGGGTGGCCGTACTGCACCTCAGCATGGCTCATCGCGAAGATCTTTGTGAGGTGGGTCAAAATGACGTGTCACAATGCCGCTTCCGGCAAAAACCTTTCGGAGAACGTACGTTTGACCTAAGAAAAGGCAGCACGTGTGTCTCATAAACAAACGCACGTGTTGGGTGCCTGAAATGAAGCAGTCACGTTGATGAACTGTGATTAATGATTACATATATATGTATGATACAGACTACACCACTCTATTGACATTTGTACGGCCCGGTATAAGAAAAACGTTTGTCTGACGTCCACACAAAGAATCAGTACTGTAGTCCGTACATAAAGCAGTTATTAAGTACCACTCGTCAAATGTTCCAAAAAATTGCCACATTCAAAAAAGGAAACATCATTTGAACGCTGTGTTGCAAAGTAGGGATAGAATGTTGTTTAGAAATAAAAATAAGTACATTTCCTAAACCAAAGGGGTACTATTGATTGGTCCGCCCTTATTAAGTATTAAATTCCTTTGTCATTTTTTGAACATCATTGCGTTTCAAAGTGATAGAATGTCATTTTAAATAATAAGTACGTGATTCTCGGGGGGAGGGGTACTTCCAAAGTCGCCCTATATGGCATGTGCCACCGATAGGGGTCACCTTTTTCAACCCCGCAGTTTCACTAGCGGTCACATTTTCCCACCAGTTGACATACCTTTTCCACTGGGTTTCATGGATTTCAGCATGATTTCAATATTCCAGCCAGTTTCACTAAGGGAGGTTCAATCTCGAGGCTCAATATTTAGCTCTCTTTTCATGTGATTTTGCATTATTGAGCCATAAAAAAGCATAAAAGGTAAATATAAGTTGTAGAAAATCTTGTTTTCATTACAGTATCACATAGAATAATACCCCTTGGGATAATACCCCATTGTTTTCATCCGGTGGTTTCACTAGGGGTATCATTTTCATAGTTTCACTGGTTTCACTAAGGGGTATGATTTTGGACCTTCAGTGGCACCCCTCTACCCATTCATCCCTGAAGTAACTAACCCCGAGACAGGATTGCAACTAGCAGTGTAGAAAAGAGAAGAGGTTTGCAATTATATAGGTGTACGACGTCACATGGTTGATGGCAATATTTATTTTCATGATTTTTTTATACGTGAATATCGTGGAAAATGTGAAATCCCCTGAAAGAATGATATTTTAACTCAATGTATTTAACTTTCACAACAGGAGTTCCTCCATGAGGAATTAAATACGTGTTATTATGTGTATGCTTTGTAGGATTTGGGGGAAAATATCAATATTTCATTTATTAGGCCTACTAAGTAGCATATCAAAGACAAACTTTGCCCTCAGCTTTGCTCACATTTGGGTCCCCTGGCAAACTTTACATTTACAAGTGAGATATTATAATCTTATGACTACATTAAACATCCGTAACATCTATAACATCTATATAACAGCAATAGGATGCAAGTGATAAATCTGTGAAGTTCATTTATCCGTTTACACAAGATACTTGTCATATTATTTAACAAACTTAGTTAGTTTTGCTCAAATGCTCTAAAACTTTGTGAGAACGTGCCTCTGTGCACGTGGCTTTTTTGCGTTAGACGTACGTTAGACGTACAACGTTGGACAATTATCTAAAGCTGGTGCATTGTGTTTAGAATTATTTTAATAAAGTGTTACCAATTCAAGCTATGTATGCACGTTTATTAGCTTATTATTTACAACATGTACTTTTATTTTATACGTTGCATAAGAGTATTAATATTGGCAGATCTTTGTCTCATTAAAAGAAATATAGATTTAAAAAGAAAGACGATACCCTGACATTGATTTTGTATAAATTAACGTTCACACATCTATCATACATACTATACTATTTTATTGTGTCCAATTGTTAAGAAAAAAAAATATATTATTTGAGAGCTCCCTGAGGAGTTCATTATAAATCAATAAACATATCAATTGCGACTTCTGATAAGTGCTTCGCGTAGATTTTTTTTTTATTTAATATTTTGAAGACTTTCCTATTATGAGCGGGAAATATATCTTTTTCTGAGATGTGATAATGGGTATTAATGGCCCTTGATTTTTTATGAGAAATGAGAATGCTCGCATTTGGGTCCTCCGGCAAACCTCAGATTTATAAATGAGAATTATAATCTTATGACTGTATTAAACAAAGATACTTTCACAACTCCCTGGGGAGCATACAGCACATCGTTACCGTAGCGCAGACGTGCTAATCACTCACATTAGCGTTCACTCGCCTGACCTGTACCTATTTAACGTGTAGGTACCACGGAGCAGTGTGCAACCTGTTAGAGGTAGGTTTGCTCAACACCCACCATCAGACCCGAACGGGAATCGAACCCACGACTTTCTGGTCACAAGTCCAACTCCCTAACCACTCAGCCTCGGAAGCAATGTTTCATAATAGTTTTCTTTGTAACCGTTAAACTAATTATCTACAAATGTTAACAAATGTAAAGATAGATGTCGTCTGAGAAAATGCATGTCACAGACTTTTTTTACTTTGTTCTTGAATCTGATGTGTGTTTGTGCTTTTTTTGTATCTCTCCATGTTTATACATAATCCATGCAATCATGTTGGTGTACCCCCTCCCTTTTTTCGAAAACCTGTATCTGCCACTGATACTCCACTTCGCCCCATACAGAAATGCCTCATGCAGTCTATTGCAAAGCAAACTGTCATATTCAAACAATACAATTCTTTGCCATCTAGAGTCAAACCTCAAAAGCGTATATCCCCAACCACACGTACTCTCATACAATAAGCAAATATACAGGGAGAAACAACAGCAATCCACAGGAAACCCCCATAATGTATCATTTGATTTGCAGCTAACAAATGTCATACATCACCGCCGCATAACCCTGTTTGAGGCACACCAAGAAGTCCCCCACAAGGTGCTGACCTTTGACCTTGTGACTGTGACCTTTGCTCCCCGAGTACATGACCTTTGCTTGGCCCGCCGCCGCCAACAATGGCGGTAATGACGCCACCGGCGTGCTAGGTCACGTGATGTTGTCAGCGACATGTGGGTGCAATTGCCTTCTGCTGTTATTGTGTGGTGTGTTTTAGTGACGGTGAAGATTTTTTATGTGTGTTTGTACTGGCCACTGACAAATGTAGGTTTTTATGGTGGGATAGCTTGTGTAGGCAGAGCCTGGGAAGGATTTGGGGGGGGAATTCCAAAGGATGCTTATGTAGGTGGCCACTCAGAGATGCTGAAAAAAAACGTCTGCACTGTGCATTTATTGTATTAGTATTTTTAGGCTGTGGAGGTGAGTTAATGAAGTGCATGTATCCCCCTCCCCAACACACACATACACACACACTCACACACACATACACACACCTGTATCTGCTGAATGTAGCTTATAGATTTTGAAAGGCCAATGCTGGTGGTCTCAATAACACCGTGAGATACTCACATCATCATGATTCCACTCGCCACAGAACTTTGAAATGGCTTAAACAGCATTGATTAATCATGATTAGGATAGAGAGAAAATGGTAAAACATCACTTAAACAAAATGCTTCATCTCTGACGATGAGGGATTGCGTCGCCATGGTATTTGCTGTGTATAAATAAAACTGTTTGTTGTTAATGGTATTTCTTATATGTAACATTATTCGTACTGTTTTACTGTGTCGTTGTCAGTGTAAGAAGTCATTCTGTGTTGATGTGTCATGTCTGTTCTGATATAAAGGAGGATCGTGTTCTTCCTACATATTGGCGTGGTAATATTACATATAAGAAATACCATAAACAATAAACAGTTTGGTTTATACACAGCAAATAGCAATGTACATGTGTGCTATTGCATGTAGAACAGCGTATATTCGCAAATCCTCATGCTTAAGCGCCCTTTTCTATCATGAACAGCCTCAACACAAAAAAGCACATCGGCAAATCAACTACAAAAACAGGTGGCCTACATATGCTTCTACCCAATACACAACGCACCCAAATCTAATTATAATAACACTATTTGTTTTATTAACAGGGTGGAATTTCCCCGTGGTCGTGGGTCCACGTGGAAATGAGTGGATATTAGTGCGTGAAGCCGTCTCCAGGGGCAAGAATGGCGCTGCTGGTCGCCTGTTTATAGTCAGCGCAAAAATTTGCACTTCCGATGAAAAAGGTCCAAGGTATATTACATGTATTGATGTAGGTACAATTTGATGAAATTAATATATCAGCAGGTATATGTGATGTTATCTAAGCTAGTATTTGCATTGGTTAGTGGACACATTCGTACATCTATTTTTACTTTATTTTTACCCTTTTATTTGCTGATATATTTTTGTATACATCTTGACATTGTGGAAGCCTTTTACCTAAAATGTTAATGAACCTGTAAAGTGGCTGGAATTTGCGATGAGGATTACCCACCAAGTGCACAAAAAAGCGGCCCTGATGCGAGCGGTTACCTTAAAAGTCTAAATAAGTAACAGGTGCCCCTGGGAGGTACTTGTGCCATTTAGGGTTACATTAGTGACCTTGAGAGCACGCAAAAAGGTCGCTAGAGTCACGTGGTCGCATTAGCGGGCACTTTGATGGCGAATTGCGCACTTTTGTGCATATAAATGGTAGTAATATTTAGAACGCAGGCAGCAGAGGAGTCTTAGTTACGCATTACAGAGAAGAAAGGGATAATTGTTGCGTATATTTGTGTTTTCTGCATGGCTATTTGCTCAAAACAACGTATATTAGGTATTGTGCAGACACCCTTCATTTTAGACCATCTTTCTAATGAAACTACGTATGGAATAAGATCACTCTTCCCATTTCCAAATCTTTATAATAATATTACTAAAACCAAGATGAATCTCCGTAAAGAGACCACCTATTTTGAGAACATATTGAGGCTAGTGTGTCGTGTGGTCTTAATAGAGAGGTTCCACTGTATGTGCGTTTGAATGTACATATTTTCAGAGTTCAAAGCAAGTACGAAATACAAATGTCGATTACATTGTGTTAAAAACTGATAATAAGCATATTATGGCTTAGTACATGTTGTTTGACAAGTTCTGTAATGCTGAATAAGTAGGACACGAATGACAATAGCAATAAATGAAGACACAGTCCCGTGCCCCGCATACACATGCATAAATGTCGTTTGGAATGTCACAATTCATAGAGTATGGACTATAAAAATCGTAACGTTACTCAAAAGTAGGCCCACTGTCGTTTGTAATTTTTCTCATATTACGCTTTTGATTGTATATAATGAAGTTTTGAATTCAGAGACAATAAACAGCAGTGGTAAAGTGTCCACATAAGACAGGTGTCCTTAAATGACAGGCTTCAACACAGACAGATTCAACTATATCAATTGAATACGCAAGTGTAAGCCTCAAATCCAAAATTACTACCCCTTGTACCATCTGAACAACGAAAGTTTACAGGTCTATCAATTTAACAGCTGTAGACAAACAAACACAGCTCCCCATCACAAAAAGGCCACACATTTAATTTAAAAGCTCCAATAAACATAATGGACCAAAAGTCGCCCATCTGGGAGCCCCTATAGCAATAAATGAGAAAGTACGGACTATTTCCAAGCACATCACACGCCCGTAAGTGTCCATCAGCTACGTAACGATCATGAAATATTAACAAATGATGATGGAAGCGCAGCGTAACTTCATCACGTGTCAAGACCACAAACAATAGAGGCAGAATCGCCTTTTTACAAACCCAATTACCGCTGTATTACGAGTGTAGTTCCAATTCCGCGCCGGGAACAAAGCCCCGCGGAAATGACGACTGCGCAGGAATACAAGCACGTGGTCCTCGGGGAGTTGGTGGTAATTGTTTTGTGTTTGAGCGGAATGCGCTGTTGCGGAAACTTTGTGAGTGGGGGATCGGGGTTTATGATTGATATTTTGTTTTTATTATTATGTGGGGGTGTGAAGCTATATTTGTCAATTAAAACAAACAAGCATGGGGGAAAGTAGAAATCTGTCGAGAGAGTGGTGTTTAAGGAGGTTTGGAGCCTTAGAAAATCATGAAATTCCAAAAAAACATACTGCACAATCTACACAAAAATCCTATTCTCCGCCGATGACGTCACACAATTATCACGTGACACACATTGAGGAAGTTCCGTCAGGATTGAAACGTTTAGGGTTGCAAAAAAGCCTGGTGTAAAAACAAACAACAACAAAAAACCAACATAGACACTTCCAGACACTACTATCCCTTGTCTAACACCCGTTCATTAACATGTACACTTTGTCCCGCTGCGTTCACCACTATCTATCATACATTCCGGACACAATTCTCTGTAATGGCTCAAATTCAGCAATAATGGCGGCCAAGCGACGCTACTCGACTGCACAAACACACATCAGGCCTCGCGCCGGCGTCGGGTTGGCGCACGCCGGAATACACAAATGTATAACTCACGAGAGCGGGCAGTTACCTTGTGAAATGTAGCCAATGTTATGCATGGGTTAGTCAATGAGTACACATTATTTACCACCGGAAATGACAAGTGTACCGTGCGATGTTGTAGTGTATAAATCGTATAGTTATAACAACAATAACAATCAACCGGACCCATTCTTAAGAATTGTTAAGAAGTCCTATTTGATTCATAAAAAGTCAATGGCAATAAAAAGCAGTTCAGCATCTTTTTAAATGCAGAGGAACATATCTATCACCTGTTATCGCACCCTGAAAATTAAAGGCCTACACCCAAATTTAACCGTAGACCATACACATACAGTTCATTTCTTTACCATTAGTTTCCACAATGCAACCGGGCGGCACAAAACAAACTGAGTTATCACCTATTGTTGGTTTTGATGATAGTATGTTCCACTCTCCGGCCTTGTTTGTTTTCCAGGTACAGTTCTCTGATGTGGGACGACACCTATCGGGCTGGATTATGCTAGAGCTGTCCCACGTGACCGTGACGTCATCAAATATTCACGCGTCATCAGAGCACCTGTCACGTGGATTACTGCTTCTTCTTTTTACAGTAGAACCTCTCATTAAGACCACCTCTCTTTTAAGACCACCTCTGTCTATAATACTAATAGGACCAACTTTCACGGTGCCAAACCTTCATAAAGCTACCGAAATGGATCTTTACACAGGTACCATCTATATTGAGACCACCTAATACTGCTCCCAGAGGTTATCATAATAGATATGTAAATGTGAAATGTGGTTATTTATAGTCGCAATTCACTGTTATTGTGCTCTAGCGATTTAACATATTAACAACAGGTCATTGGCATCCTTGTCACACTATATCCTTCTCAATTTCCTGGGGTGCATATAGCGCATCGCTACCGTAGCGCAGACGTGCTAGTCACTCACATTAGTGTTCAATCGCCTGACCTGTACCTATTTAACGTGTAGGTACCACGGAGAAGTGTGCAACCTGTTAGATGTAATTTTGCTCAACACCCACCATCAGACCCGATCGGGAATCGAACCCTTGACCTTCTGGTCACGGGTCCAACTCCCTATTCACTCGGCCAGGGAATAGAGGGGTTCTATACTGAATATTATTTTGGGCGTAAGGGGAGGTTACCACATTGTTTATTTAAAGAGTAAATGAATATTTGGATAACTTTACCCAAATAGACTAACATTATTCAAACACCCTTTTGTGCTGTATCAAAGTTCAGATAATTATTGCTTTACAAAAGACGAGAAATTGTCTTATGGCCAATGAGAAATTTGCATTACAATCAAGACAGGAGGGATGTACTGATGTATCGACGTATTATCGGTAGTATAACAAAGCCATAGCAATCCAACAAAGAATATTTGAGTTGAGGACGCTTAGGATATGAATTACTCTCTGCCATTTACCCAAAGAGTGTAAAACACAGAAGTTGTCAGAGTTGGCTTGGAACAGACCCACTCTAATAAACTGAGCACAAGCATTGGTGCTGCCATGTCTGTTTATGGACATGAGACCAGTGTTTTGATTGGTCGAGGATGTGGGATGGGTCTGGTGTTTTCATTGGCCGAAAGAACAACACAGCCCCATCAGAATGATTATGTTGATAGTGTATTGTTTATGCAGATATTGTTTGTAATATTGAATATTGCTTGTACTGTCTCCTGACAAATCAGGCTTTATGTATTGTTGGGAGCTTGATTTTGCAGTTTTGTTAGTAGTCTCTTGCATAACAACTTCATCGCATGTTCATAGATTAAGAGCAGTACTAGAGCATTTACATCCATCTCTTATCAGATTAACCAGACATTACAGTAGGACGTCTGATCAAGTCCACCTCACAATTGACGCCACACCATAAGGTCTTTCTTGTGCGCTGCAGGCTTTATAAAGAGACCAATTCAAACAACCATTTATATTTTAATTAAGAGACCACCCCTCAAGAGAGACCACTTGATTCAAATCCCCCGGTCGTTTATAAAAGAGAAGTTCTACACATTACACATTGAAAACGAATCGTGGCCAGCTGGTCAAATTCTCCATCTCCCAAATTGGTTCATCCATCCACAAAGCCAACATAGCAGACGAGAACAATCGCCCTGACTGTGCCATTTTGACAACATCAGTGTGTCACAAAACACATGCTATTGCATTATGGTCCTTGTTCTCATTGCGATACTCTCATTAGAACTCTAATTAGCATGCAAGGAGATGGCCTAAAGTGATCACTATAGTGGGACAATCTAATTGTTCCCTGGCCTGACCTGGCCACTTTCCACGCCTGCTGCAAATGGTGTTGTGGCTTTTAAGGGTGGAGGAGACATTGACGATCATTACTCACTCTTGTAATATTTAAGGGGATTAAGGACTGTGATGCCACTCATACGATGTTTGCATTGTGTGATAAACAAAAAATAGCCAGAACTGTGATTACAACTTTACGAAGGGGGGCGACAGTGGTATTTTGGAACTTATATAAAATATGTCCTCTCTTTAAGAATTTTTCACGGGTGATGATAAACAAAAATCAGCTAGATGCGTATTATTTCACCCCTAGCTAGTCAAGCCTAGGAGGAGTTACCTGAACAAAGTCCCAAAATTACCGTACCAATCTATAGATAGAATAGACAATGAGGTATCATTTACGATAGAATTTGATACACAGTAATACCATAAGAAGCATGTAAAAGCTCAATAATATTGACTATACACATCACTGGCAGATCTAAGATTTTTTGAAAGCGGGCACGCATGGCCGTTAAAAGAGACTTTTTAACAAAAGGTTTTTATAACAGCAAACCGTCATTTTTTCACATGAATCCATAAAACCTGGTATTGTGCAATAACGGGCTATTATTGCCCAGCTTCCGCATTTAACTTTCGTGGCCTATTAATTATAATTACGTGATAAACAACAACTCTTATCGCAGCTGCTATGTCTGGATTGTGAACAGCTTTTCATGTTATCATTTGTCAATAGGCATGACACCAAAAGAGCCTACTATAGGTTAATAACCTGCCCGCTTTGTCTCACATCAATTTCGCTTTCACATTCTAACCATTTTGAACAATATTTTTCATGTTTAAATATGTAGATCTACTGGTGCAATGTAATTTGCTGTGTGTTCTGTAAAATTGATATCAATTTAAAACTAGTTTATTGTTTAACCAGCAAAAAGTAAAGGAAACATATTAAATATGTCACATTTCCAACTAAGGCTGATGAATGGCCTTTTTTTTTTCTTTCCCCCGTTCTTGTTAGCATTACATTAGTATATAAAAACAATGAATGGGGACAAGAAAGCGTGATCATTCACCATTTTCATTTTGAATTTGCCCTTTGGAATGCTCCAGATGCCTAACAGATGTAACCATAAAGAGTTCTTGTTATGCACTCGGTACAGTCCAATGGAATGCTTCACTCCGCTTTTACAATAGAGGAAGAGTTACATGGAAATTATGTAGAAAACAAAAAAAAATGCACAATGAGAAATCTATCTCAGCTGTCCATCAAGTGTGTCACCCTGGAGAACGACGCGTTCGCCTGAATAAGTTGCACACTGATTGCACCTGGACGTAGACAACAGAAGTTGCGGCCACTCCAAAGGTAGCTGACGCAACACTGGCGTGGTTCAGCATTGCGGAACATGTAAAATGGACTACAGTGTTGTGTGTACTTAGTGATGCAATCAAACCATTAAGAATTTCAACACAGCTATAATAAAATTGATTGTCAATCTCATTCATCATCAAAACAAATGATAATGCATTACGATCATTATTAACAAAAACACATTATGATCATCACTGGTTTATATGAAATAACTATTTTCGGCTTTTAGTCAACTAAAACTAACTCTAACATAGAATATGTTATCAATATACTTTTTCTTGTGTTTTATAGGTGAAAGTAACTTGCAATTGCTAAATAAAACGGATGAATAAAGTAATATCATACCACCTGTAAAAAAGTCCACAACGGCACCAGTATAATCTTATTGCGCATTACGATCATAGTATCGGCACAGTGTCTTGACAACTCAGAAAGCAATATTTATGTTTTATGCACTGAGTGGTAGAATGCTAGATCTACATGTCAACTTCGAGTGGTGTCTTTGCCTGCAGGAATGAGTTCCAGAGAACAGGCAAACAGTGAGGGGACGTAACCTAATCTGAGGTAGGGGGCTCATAAATACATATTATAGCATCATAATTATTTGACATACTAATAATGTTAAGATTTTGTGTGTGTGAACAAGATGGCGGATGCTGTTGAAAACCTAGTGTATGAAATGATTATTATCCTTGTTTAGAAACTATTGTTGAACTTGTAAATGTTGAACTTGTAAATGTTAAGATTGTAAAGAATTTCAAAATCAAATATATAATAACACTGACGTAAGCCAAAATCAATTACGAACAAACAAAAGAACTACTGTATAGACACTGTGGTGTTTGCCCATTGATAATAAGAATAACAATTTTGATGGGACTCTTCATATTGGAGGGATATTTTTACTGTAGTGTTTACAAAATGACACTGTCAGCCTCATTATCATAAGTGAACACTGATAAAGAAACTCATTAAATTGTGCGCAACACCAATATACATGTCTACCTACAGATCAACCATGTATAAAAATACTAGCATTTATTGATTGATACCAGCCATGGATACCTTCCATCAATTCGTGTTTAACTATGATTCACAAATATATTTGCAAAGTCGTGAATTGTGTTTTCTGTTTACATTTCCCATCACTCTATATGTGTGCAATTTGGCTTACGTGTGTGTTAAACCTATGACAATAAAGAATTGCGTCAAAGTGGCATCCCAAGTACTGTTGGTATTCTCTTGAGCTGTGTGATATTTACATCATGGCTAAAAAAGTGGAAAGAAGTAGTAGTGGAAGAGGCCAGGAGTTGCAAGGTAAATGTATTTTGCCAAGCTTACTTTAAAAGAATATATTCGAAGTAACACTTTCATACATTCTATTATTCAACACAGATGTTCTCTCACATATTTAGCCCACGCTGTTGGGAGCTATTTTTATAAATAACCAGTGACAAACAATCGTATGCTCTCCACAGTCACAAAAGTGATGCAAATGACCCAATCAACAACTGCAATTTTGTGTATCAAACCTAAAATCTATACATTTGCCCTCCACTGAGTCCAAAGTATGATTTTTAGAACAGACCTTTTTCATTCTACACACAGGTTTGATATTATGACAAACAGATAGTGGTGCATATACTTCTTGATATAAAATATATACATTTTCACATAGTCAAAGTTTGTACATTCGATTCACATATCCATATACATGTACAAGTGGTTGGTGTGCTTTCCATCATTAATACCCTTTCAAATTGTTTTATTCTGTGTAGAGATACTGTCCCTAGTACATGTGTACTTGTGCCCATGTACATTTTACAAACCAAGACCAAGTACAATTGTGCACTTGAGGATACATCAAGTCGGGGGGGCATATCATGGGTTTTCCCCAGGGGGGGGGGGAATCATTTGAGACGCAACACACCTACACACATTCATCCACCAAACTTTGTATTCATCCGCTCTGACAAATTAATGCAATTATATGTGTATAACAGAAATTATTAGTTTTAATCTATGGTCCTTTATTTGCTGCACTCAATGTAAAACTATGAGGGTCGTGTCTAAGTACTCGAGTCAATGGGCAGACTATGAATTCTCTCCCTGGTGCAAAAAGAACCCTCTTTAACACGGGGGCTCACACTTCTGTAGTGGTTGCAATTGGATACAACATAAAGCTACAGAGCTTGTGAGAAGGTGCTAGTAATGGGGACATGGATACTGCAGTCAGTTGGTGGCAAGGAAAAAACACATTGCTCTGTGGATACTGCTGTATAGTTCCAAATCAGATCCACTCTATTGTTAGTCCTCCCGTCCTTTGCATATCATGCCAAGAGGCTGTGTTAGCTTGAAGAATCCATGTTCACTTTATAATTGCCACAAGTGCCTTGCAACAGATGAGTTACTAAGGAATTCTGAATATTATACTATGTTCTACATGTAAGCATTGAAATGTACAATAGACGCAAACAAAACAAACTATTCTTTAAACAGGAAAGTGTAAAATTGTAAGACACAGAGCTACATAGGGGGAACAACCTATTCTAGAAAACGATGTTTACCATTGCGCATTAAATGTAGGAAGGAAAAATTGGTTCCCATCATAGACAAAAACTTTCCACCGCCAATGCTTCTGAACATATATTGATATTCAAATGCATTATTTTGTTTGACAAGTGTTGGACAAGGCAATTCATACAATGAAATGAGAGGCCAAACTTGATAGCTGATTGTAAGAGGCTGTATCTCCAGGGGTTTAAATATTTAATCATATACTATCTTAGATGACTAATTCGTGTTTAAGGTCTATGTTTGTTTTTTGAAGTCTTATCTAGTTTTAGTGTGACACTGATTATTATTAGTGAACTTTGTGTGATGGTTTTCTAAATGTTATTGAGAAAGAACAAAGAGAAAATACTTTATAAAAGCGCAGAACTAAACTTTTTTTCTCATTCTTTGTGTGTAGCTCATGTCTGGTAGATAAATCTCTTAACGTTTATATAAAGCAATAATCAAAATGTCTAACCTGAAACGTAGAGCTGCCACTTGTTATCTAAATATAAATGTACTTTGCAATGTTATGCTGTTATGATAGCATATATTAAGTACACAAAATCCAACTAATGCACTACATACACTGCTATTACATGCTAGAATACGTGCATGAGAAAATTGATCTGTAAAATATGGTGAGCTTCTATATTGAGACAACCTCTCGATTAGGACCACTTGAAAACAGTCACAGGGGTGGTCCTAATAGAGAGGTTCCACTGTAGCTAGTTCCTACTGGTGAAGGACCTTGTGCAAAACACATGGTCAGAAAGTATACTCCAAGTTCTAATATCATACTACTATACATTCGCTAACATTGTATGGCGTACGTGTTTCTTGAGGTGTATTTATGGATTTAATTGTATCATGATATATATGATCGATACAATCATAATGCTCAGTCATAATGTTACTAAATGATGATGTGAATCAAAGTAAAGAAAATTTTATGATCTAATATTGTAATGATTTATCAATATTTGCTTGAAAATGAAAAAATATGTGACTCACAAATAAACAGCATCTTGATAAATTATGACTCAAAATATAATGGACGTGAAAATTATGACAAATGTATAAAGTATGAGGAAATTATGACGCAAAAATATAATGATCTTTTTCCTAAATTACTTGAGTTCATGCACAAGTTCTTTGATTGCGTCGCTTCAGCTCATATGGTGTTTCGTTCATTTGTAACTAACTAACTAACTAACTAACTCACTATGTATGTATGTCTCCAGACAAGCTAGAGGGTGTGCCAATGAACTGATTTCGTTCAAAGTTTTCACAACTATGAGGTATGAGGCGACACCAAAGTAATGCGATTTTGGGCAATCTGCCAATTAGACTGTGTTTTCCACAGGACAATTCTGGTCCATTTACAACATTCTTATTACGATTACAGATCAATATTCTATCAGCTGCAAAATAGTCTACTTGGTGCTATTTGCTATTTGCTGCGATAGGATCAATAATAGCATGACGAAGCCAATATATAGACAGTGGCATATTATTTGAGGCTGATTAAAGAGGGGCTCATATGTGATTGGTGATTTGCCCTAAATCTTGAGGTGAATGGTGAATTGCCTGTATTTAAGTGCATGGAATGTGATGTAACCTATCATTGGTTACTGGTAATCTGCACATTACAATGGCTGTGATTGGTGATTTGACCTAAATCTTGGGCGTGACTTGTGAATTGCCTGTATTTAAGCGTGTGAAATGTGTTGAAACCCATTCAATTACAATGCCTGCGGATTGGTAAAAGACACTGAAATGTATTGGTGACTGCTGATTTAGGGAAAATGTTGGTGAATGGATTTTCATCATGGCTATATACCCCCTCATTAAATACCCCTTTTATTGTAATTGCGTAGTTTTAATCATAATTTCCAAAACATTTTAGTAATCTACTTTATTGTCCATAAGTCAACGTTGTTCTAGCGAGTATACATCGTTTCAGTATATATCTTTATTGCCCATAAGTCAAGATTGTTCTAGCGGCGCCGTTTTCTTTGAACACTTTTGATGTAGTTGTACTTGTACTTGAATACACAAACCTAAAACAATGATAGAACATTACTCTACTGTCGTGCACAAAGATATACAACACTACTTGTAATCGTTGTAAAATGATATGAAAATAGACAGTCTTATAAATGTAGAAAATGGTCTTGTACTTTTATGGCTTGTGTCAATTTGTCAAACGTGACAATTTTGTTTGGTGATTGAAACACAAGATAAAAAAGATAGCACCTAATAAAGGCATATTTCAATTCATGTTTCTCTTTCCCAAATAGGTGTAGATCACTTCGAGCAAATAGAAAGCCGTGTGTGCACAGTTTGGATGAACTACAATCTTCGGCAGGTAAATTGTAAATCAATTAAATTGCCTGCCTGACTACCTGCCTGCATGCCTGTCTACCTGCCTTCCTGTCCGCCTGTCCGCCCGCCCACACATACCAACATAGAGGCTAAAATTAACTGGCTCATTGACTGTTACGTTGGCCCCAGCATCTTGGGTGTGTGTGTGGTATCTACTACAATAATTAACAAACACTATACCATGCACATTACTCATAATAAGCACTCATAATAAGCTCATAGACCAGGGCAGCTAGGGTATCCGTTTTAAGCTTGATTTATGCACTAGTATATAGCTAACCACTTCACATTATTGAAATAAGTTGACAGTCCTATGCAATTGAAATTTAAATATTTTCACCAATATTTCATAGTTTCATTCTGCAATAAGTTGATCATGAAGTTGCTTTTTATCGGTTGGATTAAGAGTGGTTTGCATTGTGGACCACATTTTATTTGATGCAAATTAATTTGTTTTCCTACTGTGATATGGTATAGGAAACAATGTAAGTAGCATGTCAGTATATGATATACAGGTCTTATCAGTCACCTTTACAAATACTAAACAAAGTCTGACATATAAATAGTTTTATGGTAATGCAAACTTAACTGGCTATTAAAATCTATTACCTAATCCAGCCAATCAAAAACAACTTGCTGATTATTAACTTACTGCAGAATAAAGCTATAGAATATTTGTTGAAATATTTAATTTGTTATTGCATACGACTATGTCAGTTTGTTTCAAATGACCAATTTCCAGTGACGCATGACTCTATTACATGTATAGAAGTTATTCTATGTACTATGTACGTGGCAGTAGGTCTCATTTCATTTCATGTATTTTCCTACCACATTAGATTTCTAATATATAATATATAACATTTATTTTATTGCACAAAAATCTTTTCGTCCCTTTAGAGACCTTTTCAATTTCTTGAAATATATATATCTTTTACCAAGTTTGCGTGTGAATTCGATTTTGCTCTCACTGTTCTTACAAGCAAGCTCTTACCACTGTATTGATATAGCTGAAGACACAGCTTCCTTTTGACTATATCAGGTGGACCTGACGGGACTCGAACTCATGACCCTAAGGTTGTGATACCAGAATGATACCATCATCCCAAGCAGCCGGCTGTTAAAAGTCACCCCCAGCCTACATACTTGGTCAGTTATCATCTCAACCCAGAGGTCGTGGGTTCGAATCCCACCTTAGTAATACACATTCCACACATACACACCCATGATGCAAGGGTCCATGGACTGACTGTTACATACAAATTATATAAATGGTTATTACCAATTTGTTGACTTGAACTAGACTCTAGTACCATATATAATAGCTGATGATCATTTCTATTTCAGCATGACCCTCCTTATAATGTAAAAGATTTGTTTGAAGATCTCAAAGATGGAGAAATATTGATTGCGCTTGTAAAAGTTCTGTCAGGAAAGACAGTAGTAAGAGTACAGTTTTTCGTTTGTAGCACTTCACATTGATATTTATAGTGGGTTCGAATTCACAAGAATCCCACAAAATACTTTTGAATTAATTATTAAACCTGAAATATAAAAGAATTGTGGATAATTACAGAACTCATAAAACATGGTATTATATGGTCACCTGGGGTGGAGGTGGGGTAGTGTTTTCTTATTTTAACATCTGATAACTAACTTACATATAAATATTTATATTGTGATCATACATGTATGTTGGAGACTCGTCGTTTCTACAAGCAAAAATCTTACGACGCACCTTTTGGCAAAAATAATGTCAGACACCCTTGAGAACTGCCCCCCACCCCCACCCATATTTTTAAATATGAAGAATTTTTTAGGTTCGGGAGAGTATCAAGTCATTTTTATGGTCTAATCCTGGGGGGTGGAAGTGGTATTCAGTAATATCATACATATTTATCAATTTTAAAAGATTCTATTTGTATTTTTAAGAAAACTCAGAAGAAAGTAGGTGGTCTAATCAGCATTTTTCAACGAAATGGTACAGTTAATAATGTGTTCAAAGAATTGAAGAAACAAAAGGTAATTTGCTACAGTAATATCATTTTAACTAATCTGTGATTTTAGTCTCATAGTGACACGGCCATGAGTTCATGGCCTTCAGCTTGCATTAATATGATCATGATCGCTTTCATCTCATTTCACTAAAACGTGTTTCAAGCTGTTTCCTTCAAAGCTTTCAAAACTGCACAACAGCCCTTTCGAAATGGATGCCGCTGAAGAATTGTTGTGCAGCATAAAAGCAACCAAGATGATTAAAAAACCGATGTTCTATGTAATTGATGAATTAACTTAGCAAACGAACATGGGCAGATCCAGGGGCGTGCAAGGCCGGGATGGGGGGCGGGGGGGGCTTTTCTCACCTAAATGTTTCATTTTTATAGGGTTTTTGTCATGTCCGTCATCGATCGTGCGTACAAAACCCTTGAAATCCATTGAGCCCTGAGTGCGTCCCCGCATTTTCCAAAACACCTGGATCTGCCAGTGTAGTATATGTATGAGTTCATTTAATGATATCATATTTTCAGGTTAAATTGGACGACATTAATGCGAATGATATAGTAAATGGAATTTGTAACAAAAGTCTGAAGTTCATCTGGACACTAATCAATCATTACAAGGTTGATACTATTTATCTAATATTTGTGTTGATGGGTCACTAAATTTTATACAGTCTACATATTCATTCAGTAAAGCAATATATACAGAATGTATGCAGCTCCTGCATCCCACGATTATCAATTGTTATCTATTATATTAGATGTATATAGATATTAGTTCACCAGCACCTTTTTCAAAATCATATTATTTTTGGCTCATTGTAACACGACTGTCTGATACTCGGAAGTCTGATACAATGGGCCAGAAAGTCTTATGATTTTGAAAACAGTCCTATTGAGTTCTTATCTATACACTAATTATGTTTACTTATAGATGCCACGTGAAACGATTTCTGAAGTTACTTCACCATATCTGTCGTGGGCCAATGCACATTCTATGAAACAGTGAGATTCTTTTTGCAATATATTGTTCAACCGTAAGAATAATGTTCGTTATAATATCAAAAGTGCACAAGTAAAGTTATAATGATCAAGGTCAAATCTCGATTGCATATATGCAAAGTAGGTAGGTAGATAGGCAGGCCTATACATGATTATGATATACAGGGTGGATACGGTGCGAAGCTTTATACAACTTGAAATATGATGATGGGGTCACTAAAATTAGACATCTATATTATCTGCACGTGCATCATGATTCTAAGTGCTTTAGATTCACAGTTATTACTTGAAATGTTTATCACATACAAGGTACATGAAGGTTACCATGGAAACGGCCGATTTGAGGTGTGTTCGCACCAGATATTTTGAGTACATCCATATTTTCCAAAGGCCTGAGCACCTACTGAACAAAATGAGATAGGGTGTTGCTAACCTCGTTCAACCAGACTCTGTATTGCATACAATATTCAATACTTGGCCTGGTTGATCGAGGCTATGATGTAGCTTGCTCTACCGCCGGTTGGGGCTCATTATCAAAATAGCCAAGGGGCCGCTAGTCTACAAATATACTCCATCTCCTCTTTGATGTCCCTGTGTTACAGTGTCTTTATTTGCTGTAGCTTCTCATCCAAAAATATAGGTCAATATGTATGGAAATGTTCACAACCAAATACCACTCAGCGCTTCTTGCTCTTTTTTACTGTACCTGGAGTCAGGACCTGTCAACGATTGGTTAAATTATATTCATTGAGTTGTCTTTATTTTGCTGCATCAGTATTGCGCACCTACTGGGCTAGAATCAACGTATATTTCGGTTTCTGTGTTAACATTAAATTAGCTCAATGTTACATTGTTTTCTAGTGCTTTCTTAAAGGTGTTGTACGTCGTGCGTCTGCCACTGCATTGTCGATCTCCACACAGTGTGTCGCCACTGTCTAAGTGTAATACCAGACGGTGGCGATACCAAGCCGAGGTTCGGACGCCATGTTAAAGGGCGTGTCCCGTGTAGAGGAGAGCCACCCCTCTGCACGCAAAATAACTCACCTAGCTTGAAAACAATAGGTAGTGTGATCCCTCCACACCCCTGAGACTCAGTTGGCTAACTAACCTATCTTTTCCTTGATTTTCAGAGATTATATTTACTGTACTTCCTAAAGCGGCTACTATTTCAATATCTTGATAATTCATTTGACCTTGAATATAGGGGCACTTGCATCGTGTTTGTTGGACACTGTGAATGCATATTTTTCTCCCATTTTCCTTGCATACCCTCTGGAACAAAATTAACTCATTCAGTATTGCATATGTAAACTGTGATATCAATTTAGCAAATAAAACTGAAAAAAGAAAAGAGGATAGCATGTTCTTTGTTTGACACTTTCTTTAATTAACATCTTATCTTGCAGAGGGATACGTGTAAACAATTTCGGTAAAGCCTGGCAAGACGGATTTGCTCTGAATGCTATTCTCCATACCTTGCTCCCTGATCTTGGGGACATGAAATCACATGTATGTCACGAGGATTTAGACAACTTAGAACGAGCATTTAGTCTGGCTGAACAATATTTTGAAGTGCCAAGATTACTGGAACCATATGGTATGTATGATATAGTTATAACATGCATGCATAAGAATAATTTAGGCATTACAGGTATTTTTCTTAGCTTTCATGGTACCAGCATTTTCAGCTTGACAACACGTACGTTTTCCACCAAGAAGAAAAGACGAATTAAAATAAAATTATGTGTTTTCTTTCCATATTATTGACCAATTACTAGATCACAGAGACCAAATGCTCACTATTGTGATGTGAATGCGTATTATGTCCTAATTGACTTTTACTTTCTGTCTAGATTTTA
Organism: Streblospio benedicti; assembly: GCA_019095985.1. Taxonomy (NCBI): domain Eukaryota; kingdom Metazoa; phylum Annelida; class Polychaeta; order Spionida; family Spionidae; genus Streblospio; species Streblospio benedicti. The sequence goes on from CM032660.1 coordinate 29,291,374, forward strand.
GAAATGCATGCAGCAAGCAGTCAGAGAAAAAGTATATTATTTTATATCTCATAATACTGAAAGAATGTACTGAAAGTTGCCAGGTAAAGGAAGTAAAGGTAATTTAACATATTATCCGATATTATACTGTTAACTTTTATTGTAGATTATATAGTGCCTAGATAACTCAAGCAACCCTTATCTGTAATGCATAGAGCACATTAGACCTCAAGGCAAGTCTACTGCTAATCTACTGCCAAACGCATACAAATCGTGAAGATTCGTGAGTGGGCACTGCAGTGCAGCAGTCATAGGGTTTTCAAGGCAGTACGGTAACCGTAGAAGTTTGGCATGCCAAACTTCTATGACCACCGTAAGCATTCATCTTCCCCTGCAGATACAACACTTGGGCAGCGTGTTCCCTGTACCATGAACATTCGAATCCCATACTGTAGTAAGTACACCGTGCGTAGAACTTAATATAAGTTCAGTACAACGCACGTTCGAAGAATGTTGACTCTACAACCACCTCACGGCCATAATCCCCTCTGAAAACACTCAGAGACAGTGCTGCATGTGCCCACAACTGTACGTTTGTCACTGCATGTGGGAAACGCCGTAGACACCGCAGACCTCAAGATGCCTTGCGGCGAACATGCCCGCAAGGTCAAATGTGGCCCTCGCTTAACTTATGTTAAAAGTGTGCCCAGTTACTGGAAATTCAAATGGTCCATAAGTAGTAAAGCCACACTGCCCCCTGGTTAAAGGAGTACAAAAAACAGGTAGTAAAATTTAATAGATATACATTTTACCCTCATTCACTGTATAATCAATGTTGTCATTCATTAACATTGCAACATTACATTACATACATGTTGTATTGCGATGCTTAGATGACCAAGTACAATGTAAACTTTTATTTTAACAGAAGGAACCGCACTGGTTATCAACACCTCAAGCACAAGTAGTTGATAATGGAGTACACAATGAACACAACGAAAACGCTCCACAAAAGCTACAAGAAAGCATTGAACAAGCAAATACCTCGCCTAAGAGAGAACTAACTGGTAGTCATAACACCATTGATGGACAAGTGTCTGTGAAAAACATTGGTCACGATCAGGGTAACAATAAGCTTATATATGAATGAATGAAGAAACCGAATAGTCAGAGTGTCAAACAACATCCAACCGTTCGAAGCATGTTGACTGCACAACATTCTAATGAAAAATGTAGATTCACATTTACCAAAACTAGATACGTTTATCACTAACAGTGGGGGTGATAACCGCATATCAAGATGAACACGGCGAACACGCCCGCAAAAGGTCAAACAAGAAACATTGAACATGTTAAAAGTGTACCTCAGCTGGAAATTCAAATGGTCCATAAGTCATAAAACCATTACTGCCCCCTTGGTTAAAAAGAACAAAAACAGGGTAAAATTTAATAGATATAAATTTTAATCATTCACTGTTAATCAAATTGTCATTCATTAACATTGCAAACAACATCCAATATGTTGTATTGCGATGCTTAGATGACCAACATTCTAATGAAAACTTAGATTTAACAGAACCAAAAACCGCATGGTTATCAACACCTCAAGCAGTGGGTAGTGATAATGGAGTATCCAGCGAACACAATGAAAACGCTCCACAAAAGCTACAAGAAAGCATTGAACAAGCAAATACCTCGCGTAAGAGAGAACTAACTGGTAGTCATAACACCATTGATGGACAAGTGTCTGTGAAAAACGATGGCCAAGATCAGGGTAACAATAATAGCTTAAATGTGAATAGGAAGTTGGCGAATAGTCACAAGTCAAACAACATCCAACCAGCTCAAGGTTTTGCACAACATTCTAATGAAAATGTAGATTCACATTTACCAAAACTAGATGACTTTATTCCTAACAATGGAGGTGATAATGCAGTGTCCAGTGAACACAATGACAACGCTCCACAAAAGCTACAAGAGAGCGTTGACCAAGCAAATACATCGGCTAAGAGAGAACTAACTGGTAGTCATAACACCATTGATGGACAAGTGTCTGTGAAAAACGGTGGCCAAGATCAGGGTAACAATAGTAGTTTAAATGTGAGGAAGTTGGCGAATAGTCACAAGTCAAACAACATCCAACCGGCTCAAGGTTTTGCACAACATTCTAATGAAAATGTAGATTCACATTTACCAAAACCAGATGACTTTATTTCTAACAGTGAAGGTGATAATGCAGTATCCAGTGAACACAATGAAAACGCTCCACAAAAGCTACAAGAAAGCATTGAACAAGCAAATACCTCTCCTAAGAGAGAACTAACTGGTGGTCATAACACCATTGATGGACAAGTGTCTGTGAAAAACGGTGGCCAAGATCAGGGTAACAATAGTAGCTTAAATGTGAATAGGAAGTCGGCGAATAGTCACAAGTCAAACAACATCCAACCGGCTCAAGGTTTTGCACAACATTCTAATGAAAATGTAGATTCACATTTACCAAAACCAGATGACTTTATTTCTAACAGTGGAGGTGATAATGGAGTATCCAGTGAACACAATGACAACGCTCACAAAAACTACAAGAAAGTGTTGAACAAGCAAATACCTCGCCCTAAGAGAGAACTAACTGGTGGTCATAACACCATTGATGGACAAGTGTCTGTGAAAAAATGTTGGCCAAGATCAGGGTAACAATAGTAGCTTAAATGTGAATAGGAAGTTGGCGAATAGTCACAAGTCAAACAACATCCAACCGGCTCAAGGTTTTGAACAACATTCTAATGAAAAAATGTTGATTCACATTTGCAAAACCAGATGACTTTACTAACAGTGGGGGGTGATAATGGAGTATCAGTGAACACAATGACAACGCTCCACAAAAGCTACAAAGAAAGCATTGAACAAGCAAATACCTCTCTAAGAGAGAACTAACATTGGTAGTCATAACAACATTGATGGACAAGTGTCTGTGAAAAACGTTGGTCAAGATCAAAAACAATAGTATTCTTAAATGTGAATAGGAAGTCGGCGAATAGTCACAAGTCAAACAACATACAACCGGCTCAAGGTTTTTGCACAACATTCTAATGAAAATGTTGATTCACATTTACTAAAAACCAGATGACTTTATTTCTAACAGTGGGGGTGATAATGGAGTATCCAGTGAACACAATGAAAACGCTCAACAAAAAAACTACAAGAAAGCGTTGAACAAGCAAATACCTATCTCTAATAGAGAACTAACTGGCAGTCATAACACCATTGATGGACAAGTATCTGTGAAAAACGGTGGTCAAGATCAGGGTAACAATAATAGCTTAAATGTGAATAGGAAGTTGGCGAATAGTCACAAGTCAAACAACATCCAACCAGCTCAAGGTTTTGCACAACATTCTAATGAAAATGTTGATTCACATTTACCAAAACCAGATGACTTTATTAGTGGGGGTGATAATGGAGTATCCAGTGAACACAATGACAACGCTCCACAAAAGCTACAAGAGAGCGTTGACCAAGCAAATACATCGGCTAAGAGAGAACTAACTGGTAGTCATAACACCATTGATGGACAAGTGTCTGTGAAAAACGGTGGCCAAGATCAGGGTAACAATAGTAGTTTAAATGTGAGGAAGTTGGCGAATAGTCACAAGTCAAACAACATCCAACCGGCTCAAGGTTTTGCACAACATTCTAATGAAAATGTAGATTCACATTTACCAAAACCAGATGACTTTATTTCTAACAATGGAGGTGATAATGCAGTATCCAGTGAACACAATGAAAATGCTCCACAAAAGCTACAAGAGAGCGTTGACCAAGCAAATACATCGGCTAAGAAAGAACTAACTGGTAGCCATAACACCATTGATGGACAAGTATCTGTGAAAAACGGTGGTCAAGATCAGGGTAACAATAGTAGCTTAAATGTGAATAGGAAGTTGGCGAATAGTCACAAGTCAAACAACATCCAACCGGCTCAAGGTTTTGCACAACATTCTAATGAAAATGTTGATTCACATTTACCAAAACCAGATAACTTTATTTACTAACGGTGGGGGTGATAATGGAGTATCCAGTGAACACAATGACAACGCCACAAAAGCTACAAGAAAGCATTGAACAAGCAAATACCTCTCCTAAGAGAGAACTAACTGGTCATAACACCATTGATGGACAAGTGTCTGTGAAACTGTGGCCAAGATCAGGGTAACAAGAGTAGCTTAAAT
>CM032660.1:29295681-29310346 GCA_019095985.1 Streblospio benedicti
ACTCTACTCACTTACTTTCTTCACATGGGGATGAAAGTCAGACTATATTTTTTTTTCTAAATTTACAATATATGGATCTCATACACCTTGTGGCTTAAATTTGTTACTTCTGATACAATATTTATCATCTGAAAAATCAGCATGCTGTCTAAATCTATTGTTGGAACTGTAGCTGGGGCTGCGACGTTGGGTTTTATTGGATATTGCATCTATTTTGACTATAAACGGAGAAATGACCCGGAGTATAAACAGAAACTAAGAGAACGCAGGAGAAAAGCCAAGCAAGTTAAGTCTTCAGGTGCTGCTGGACCCTCTCAGCTTCCAGATCTAAAAGATTCAGAGGCAATGCAAAAGTTTTTCCTGCAAGAAGTGCAACTTGGTGAAGAGTTACTTGCTGCTGGAGATATTGAAAATGGTGTAGAGCACTTGTCAAATGCAGTAGCCGTCTGCGGCCAACCACAGCAGCTCTTACAAGTGCTTCAACAGACCCTCCCAGCACAGGTGTTCCAGCTTCTAATTCAACGCCTTCCTCAGGCAAGTCAGCGTATCATGAACGCCGCATCACCTGGTGGTGGTGGAGCATCCACATCAAGTGCAGGGCCAGGCATGGCCATGGAAGAGTTGGACCTTGAGTGATATGTTCAATTTATTTTCTAGGAGTTCATGTAATGATTTGAAAATGAAAAATAACCGGTGTTTAGGCAAAGTTATATTTGGCAAAACATTCTCTTATCAATTGAAATCATTCTGTAATATTTGTTACGTAGTTTATTTACATTTACAATAAATGTTATTTTGCTAAGTTTGTTTGTAATACTTGAATACTTTCTTTTAGTCCAATATTTTGCCACATGATATGCTAAACCATATCAATCATGTATACTACAGGATAGCAGAATTTGTGCAGAATATGCCGGAATCTCTTGTATAAACTACGGACTCAATCAGAAGGACACACAAGCAAAATATCAAGAATTAAGTTTCAACTGTTCATGTTTCTGTATGATTTCTTATTGGGATGACTGTTGCGAACAAAAAAACTGTTCCTAATGCAAGTTACGGTTTTCTCCATGCTTTCGCCAGAAGCTATGTGGTTTCTCTTTTATACGCTTGAATTATGCATTTTCATTTTATGCCGGTTCCCCTTAATCAAAGGAATTTTTGTAATTTCATGACCGCGCTGGCCATTTCGACAGATTATTGTTTAAATTGGAGTCTAATATCTATAGCACCTATTTTAGCCAATCAGCGCTGTCGATGTGCTCAAAATGTCCCGAGAATGCTCAAACAAATCTGAATATGAGCATAAAAGTATCGAAGATTGACGGCAATTTGCAGTAGTAGCAGAAAATATTCTGATTTTGCCATTTTTGTGTAGGAGGACATTAATTAAATTGGATAAAAACAATGTTGCCTCATCTGGTAAAGGATTTTTCCGCTATATAAGTGAAAAATCGGCTGGGCTACGAAGCTATGTTGTCTGTATTTGAGCTGAAATATTGTCACTTGCTAAGTCACCACAAGCTAGCAATACATGTATCGCTTGCATGAACAGAATAGCATGTTTTATTCAACCAATCCATTTTCTCGCTCTTGCTCGCTGAATTCCTTCGGAGTTCTACTGTCACAAAGGAGACCTGTCCATTCCTAGGTCTAATCGAGGTTCTATTGTATTGCCCATTTTCCTGCCCAATGTTTCGCCGACTGAGTGTTCAATATTTCCTCACCTACTTATCAATGAACGTTCAAATGTTCATTCGGAAAAGCGTTATGAAACGTTGAAGACTAAAAAAGCTCCCATCTCTAATTTTTAGGGGGTCCAAATAAATATGCAAAATATATTATATGTAAATTTTATCAAGTAAAAGCACCAAATCAGAAGAGAACTCCACCATAAATGTACACATATGAAATTAGATCCTGAACAGAGACAGAGATTGCGTCCCTCTTTCTATCAAAAACCCATGCAAACATTGAATTCTCCCAAAATCCTATGTACAAAATTTTTTATAATTTCTCTTTTAATAATTGGTCTTGGACCATTATTTCTGTCCGTCACCGCCAAAGGTCTATATACCATATTCGTTGTGATAAGCACACAATGCGCTTATAAAAATAAAAAAATTAATAAGCGCACGGCAACAATTTTTCGCGTTTCAAACATCTTTTCGTTTATCACTCACTTCTGTCTAGCGTTGCCCCCAAAGAACATGATAACATATGAACCGCAAATATTGTTTCAAATCGCACCCACCGTGGTTATGTCAATCATCAAAAATCAATCAAATCCTAAATTTATTTTAAATAGGCCCTAATTATTCCTTATTCAGAGGGTTTGGCCTGGCTGCCCAGTCTGGATCTCAACCGTCCCCTCCAAGCCTTTCGGTCATTTGGATCTACCAAACTCATGCCCAAACTTGCACGATCTTTCTGCAAGACTGCATCCCAAGTCTGTTTCAGTCTTCCCTTTCCTTTTCTTCCTTCTATCTCAAAGCTTTCTTACTTGGCTAATCCAGCCAGAACTGCGCTCAACATGGCCTAGCCATCTCAGTCTCCCTTTACGAAGCACACTATCAATATCTGTAATTCTCAGTTTCTCCAAAAGGCTCTCTGAACTGGTATCATCATTAGGCTTCACACCACACATCCAGCGGATCATAGCTCTGTCATTTCTTCTCAGGCGGTTTATAGTACTAGAGGATGCTGCCCATGTCTCAGACCCATGAAGCATAGCACTTCATACAAAGGTGGAATACACCCTACCTCTCGAAGATAAAGGAATGTGCCTGTTGGTAAGGACTGGCAGTAGCTCACGGAATTTGCCCCATGCAGTTTTGCATCTGACAGTTGCAGCTAAATCACAGCCTCCGCCACTGGACAACATGTCACCTAAGTAACAAAACTCTGTCACAACCTCTAACATGTGCTCGCCAAGTGGGATCTCCTTGATTGGCCTGCCATCGATTAGCCTGGCGGTATGTGGTTATCGTAATAATAACAGCGTGTTAGTCTTACAATATGGCGCCAGTAGCCAATATAGGAATAGGTGAAATCTGCAAAAAAAGAGCAAGGTTTGTTTGATTTAATCTGTGTTAACAGGGGGTTGCGCTTAATGGGGGGGGGATGTGCTTATAAGAACAAATACGGCAATACAGTAGTGTGTTTTCTCCATCTCTTTATGTTACACAACATATCATGATCATGCAGTTACAAAATGCTTCATATACATTGCTTTCTTTCTGTACATTCACTCATGTACATGTAGTGTTTTGTGACTGAAGTGTCGCAATATGAGAACATAAGTACAGTATTTCCATACTTGAAGCCTAGGCATTTATTGTATTCACCATGTCTAGCATAGCCATTTCTATGAAGGAGGCATTAATTAACAAAAAAAAAACTGGGATTCCTATAAAAATAATACAACCAATTATTCCTATACAATACCTATTACCCGTTGTTAAAATATAGTACAAAGCACAATTAACAAGATTTTATTTCCAGCGCTTATCAATAAGCAATAATCGGAATAAAAATAACGTTGCTTGCAGGGTATGCATGGGGCATTAATATAAGGGAGGCATTTATCGATTAAAAATTATGTCTCACCTGTTGTCTATTTCAAGGGAGGCTACAATTTGGGCAGAGGGTACAAAACACGGAAATACGGTATATGTTATTGAAATATTATTTCAATCTTTTAACATATTATCATGTTAGATATCCGTGTGTCGAATACGTTTGCTTAAGATGGGTGTCCATTTTGATTAATGCTACACAAGAAAGGAAATAGTGGTGTGAAACCACAATTAGTGGATTTTTTATATTTGACATGATTACGGGGGATTTTGGATTTCAGAAAAAAGAGGTACTGCAAAAACCATGACTTGTGATCATTGGCCCCATTTTAATCACAATTTATTTACCACCTTTAAAAAACATTGGAGCCGTCCATATGATAATTTGACGTGCAGCCAAATGCTTGAGCAAGAAAACGGAGCTCCACGTAAGCTTGATCATGCGATCAGAATAGTCGTCAAATATTAATGCTATCTGGGATCCATACTTCAGTATTCACAAAAAGTCCATCAAGCGTATTCAAAACCAGCCAACTAGATGGACACTGGGTTATGGATCGGAGCTCGTCAGGTGTGTAGTATCACAAACCTACGTACTGAGCTCAATCTACAGACTCTGGTGGAAACTAAGACTGTCTCTGTTTCATAAGTTTGTTCATGGATAGGTTTCCATCACATAGGTTCTAGAGATGGACGGACATGACTGCCCATGGCCATATGCATAAATTCAAGGCAAAGGGAGTGCGATCTGACAGGACTAAATTTTCAATGGTCTACCACACCATTTCTGAGTGGATATAGCGTAGGCCAGCTCATTCACCATCTTCAAGAACCGGCTGTCCAAACTGTGCCCCTAATTTCACCTGTAGTACGGGCACACTAGCGCCTATGAGCATTGGTCACTGCCAGTAACCACTAGAACTAGAACTAATGACAGTAACACATTCCACTATTGTCAATAATATACGTTTAGAAATGAAACTATCTTGTACTTGCTTGTAAATGAAATTATATAAAAGAATTCATTCGTTTTGTAACGTGTACAATTAATATTTAGTCGCAGAAAATAGCGTTTTGCAGGCAATATATGAATTTATGATATGACTACATTCGTTTCGGGATAAAATTATAAGAAAAAAAAATAAAAGTACATAGACTTTTTGCATTACATGGAATGTGATACTACACCTAGATATATTATGTTGTTTTTGAGAGTATAACAAAGTCACGTTATGAACACTTCCGGTTAAAGTGATCTGCAAAGTTAGCTTTTTTTAATAATTTTTTGTCATTGCCTCTGGTTTAGTACGTGTATATATTGAAATGAAAATTATTCTGGTTAAAGATAAGTTTTAGGGTGGGATGTCATGTGTTGTAAAAGTTGACAATATTGTATTTAGTACTGTTACACTTAACTGTCACCTGTCAACAACTAGATTTACTGTCCCAATAAAACTCATACTATATGTATGGTTAGTATAGATCTAGCCGTATAATATACAGCGTATGTTCGTTCCTGGGTCTCTCTCAGATATACAGATATACAGGGTATTAACTCAGCTCTACGTGTAGGGCTAAGTATAGATCTTGATCTAATTAGAATGACGACTGTCAAGTCAATAATATCTTAAGCCGCTAATTAGAGGTTGCTGTCCCACTGACCAATTACATTCGGCAATAAGTCAGCTAGATGCGGTCACCAGAGACTCGACATATGTCAGTCTCGTCACACGTAGCAGTACACTTTAGTGACGTGATGAGACTCTGACGCATGTCGAAACTGACAACCGCATCATTCCAGACTATCTAAATAGGAATAACCACCTTTAAAACACATTGGAGCGGTCCATATGATAGTTTGGCGTGCAACCAAATGCTTGAGCAAGAAAACGGAGGTACATGTCAGGTACATCAGTATATTGCCAGCTGATTTAGGGCCGGGCCGGTTGGTCAAAAGTTCATGGCCCAGTGGTTAGGCAATTTTTTGAGGAGTTCTAGCTGCTGTCTATATCTACCTCATATAGGTTGAGTTCTATAGTTGCTGTATATTAAAATGACTTTTTATGAAACAGTTTGTTAGAATCCCCAATAGAATCATGCACACTTGCGTTCTTGGCCCCCGTTGCAGGAACATTAGGGAATTGGACAGTGACTGTTGGATAATAACGTAACCTATTAGAAATTACAAACATTCGGCTCAAATAATCCAGGACAAATGCCCTCTCTTTGAGGTCAACTACTGACCAGCTAGCAAAAGTTTGTGGTTATCAACACACTATTAAACTACAAATTTGTAGGCTCAGTATTTGTCTGTACATGTATACTGAATGACAATATTGATTAGTTATAAAAGATACGAGCAAATCCGAAACATTAGTACCACTCAATATAATCCCCCCCAACCCCCAAAAATTAGTCACTCTTTGATTGGCATTGACATAATTGTTGAAGTGATACTAAATTACGCAATCCATCATTTAAAGTATTACTAGTGTATAAAACTTTGATGGATATAAATGTTTTGTAGACAGAACTGCAGTATGGAGGCATCTCCAGAGCAAGTAGTAAATCCTGCCCGAAAGAAAGTGAATAAAGGAAAAAAGAAACCACTAAAAGGAGAAACAAAGCAAAATCAAGAGGACCTTCTCCAGAGGTAATAATAGTGCTGAGTAAACAAAGTGACCATATAAACACAACACAATCGAATTTACTAAAAGTGCACAGCTTTTCAAATATGAAATAACTTATGCCGTATAGGTCGAATATCCGGATCCCGTCATTATCCGTAAATAACCCATTCTTTATTCGGACATGAAATCTTTTGGTCCCATTTTTTACGAACTCAGACATCATATTAAAATAATTTCACCGAAAAAAATTGCGAATAGGGGGAAAATCGCGAATAGGCAAGTGAAGCAAATAGCGTTAGCCTCGTCACCCGGTTTCTATTGATATTCTAAGGTACGTTACCGGTCCTTTATGGGGTGATAAAGACTAAATCGTGTCAGAGATCTAGATCTTTAACAAGAAATAGGTTTGAATTGGGCCGATATGTTACCGGTTGTTTTCCGGATAATAAATTGTTTTGATTGTAAAATAAATATCATATTTGTAATCTAGACCTTTTGCTCGTTAAATGCATGTATTTAACTTCAAAATCCGATGAAAAATAAGCAAGATATTAATTAATTTAAGAACGTTATGGCAAAAAAGTTCGCGGTCAATGCATGTTTAGAAGCACGTGGTCGTTATGTTATGCTATTGTAAAATAATAAACCAATAGTGAAACTTAAAAAACATTGTTTCTAGAGGTCAATACGTGTTGATTATTATAATAATCTTGATAAATGTACAATGGATATTGATTATAACCGGAAGGTAAGGTTACTTGTCTCTTATAAGTCCAGAAATATGCCAAAAACGTTCGGTACTTGTTCGATTATCGCCCATGTCATGGTATTATCGCCCATGTCATGGTCTATCAGAATAGTTATGGGTCACCACCGTGATATCCTAAGGATTTATGTTAGTCTAATTTTCAGGGACATCTCATATTTTAGCTATGTTATTTTATTTTTATTTAGAAATAATAGCTATCCTCATTTTTATTTATTTGTAAATTGATTTTTGTCTTTTCATTAAGCTCTTAAAATGTGCATTTTCAAAGGATTGCTATTAGTTTCTGACAATTTTTTTTTAAGGTTCCGAAACAGAAATATCACATCTCTGTTAAAACCAACACTGTTTATGACATCACAGATAGGAAGGTGAGATTGAATTTTTTCAATTGATAATTCCATCACCATTTGGAATGTCCAGTTTTGACCTGTATAATAAATGATAGTATTGTGCTGCTGATATCAAATGAAAGTCCTGGGTTAATTGATAATGTTTTGATTATCACAGACTTGTATTACAATTACAATAATTAATTGTTTGTATCAAATAAGTCATTAGGTATATAGAATAATCTAATGAGTGTTTACCAAGCATTGCATCATTCTGGTCTCATAACCACTGGGTTGTGAGTTCAAGTCCCACCAGGGTCATGCGATACTGGTATAGTACACTTCAGCCATGTCATAGCCCTATAGAAAAATGCTTACGATACGTAACCGAGAGAGATTAACAGAAAAGAGATATAGTGTAAACCAACCTAATTTTGGCCCTTTCAGTTTTTGGCCGTTTATTTAAAACATGTATGACGTAATTTCAAATAATAACATGCGTTTTATATAGTAAACGGCCAAAACTGCAGGGGCCAAAATCAGGCTGGTTTGGCATACAAAAATTGACTGTTTTTAATTCCCTCTTATTTTGACATTGTTTGTGTTGCTTTATCTTAGATGCTTTATACAACCATATTAAACTACCGTATATACAACCATACAAGTGCCCACCCTCGTGTAACAGCCCACCCGTCTCTTTTTCCTATATGGCCTTAAGAATTATGAAGTAAATGCACTCTTGTGTAACAACCCACCCCCCAATATGAGAAAATTTCAATTTAACAGCCCTGATGGTCGTATACGGTATTCTACTGAATTCATTCAAATTTTCGAAATACGACTTACAAATAAAAATGCTATTTTGACGCGTTCTCTCCCGTGTGGCTGCCGTTGCAGAAGTTCTGCGGCGGGTTCTGTTTCCGGGCGTCGGCGTTTTACGGACAGCAGCTGGCGACGTCCCCGGTGTGGGCGCGGGAGAATGAGACACCCACGCCCGTCACACTGCTCGCAGCGGACACGCGGAAACCAGGGTAGGGGTCAGTGTTTTGTCATAAGTTTCAAAATGTAAATGTAGATGTGAGGGTTTATAGTTGTGATCCAAGTCTTGGAATGTTGATGTGTAGGTTTATAATTGTGATCCAAGTCTTGTTCTCACGACTTATGAATTAACAAGTCACACTGCTAGCCGGGGACACGCAGAAACCAGGGTTCGTGTCATTGTTTTGTCATAAAGTTGTAAATGTAAATGTAGATGTGAAGCTTTATAGTTGTGATCCAAGTCTTGTTCTCACAACTTATGAATTAACAAGTCACACTGCTAGCCCCAATGCAAAAACCAGGGCACGGGTCTGCGTTTTGTCATAAAATTTGTAAATGTATGTAAATGTAGATGTGAAGGTTTATAGTTGTGATCCAAATCTTGTTCTCACGACTTAACATTTTACACACCAGGCATTGGCGCACTTGTTGATCAGTTAATCATTTCTTACATACATGTACTTGCATCTTCAGTACACTCAGCGCATAATGCAATTTATGTCTCTCAATCACTCACACACTCTTTTAACCCAATGGCCTGTGCGGTGTGAAACTGGTTAGTGATGAGTTTGCTCAAACCCATCACCAGACTCGACCGAGAGTTAAACCCACGTACTTCTGGCCACAAGTCCAACTCCCTATTCATTCAGCCACAGAGGCACACAAAAGAAAAGCGTACATGTACAATGTATAATATTTGTTTGATGTGTTTGTGCAATGATTATTTTTATGTCAGAAATGTGCTATAAATATACCATATAACGTACACTGTTAATGACTAGATATTCTATAAACATATTCCGTCTGCTGCAAAATAAGTTGTTTGATTCGACAGAAAATCTAAATGCAGTCTATTTTGTATTTTTAGTTGGAATGCATTATATATTTCAGAATTGGTGAACCTGTTTTAGTGGACCCTCGATTAGAAATTCAACAGGAAGTCAAGAGTTTAGAAGAACATGATCAGCGATTTTCTAAAAAGACAGTTGAAACTAGCTGTAAGAAGTCACAGCAGGATTCTGTTGCAAAGTCATCAGTAAATTCTGTGAAGAATGTCACTGCTGGAATTGAGCATCTAAATATAGAAAATCCTAATATTGACAGTGATATGGACACAATTAAAGAAAGGGGAAGCGTTCTTATAGGAAACACAAAAAAGGATTCAAAGGGTCTGAGTGAAACAGAAAAATTGACTTATTTGTTGAATGCATTAGATCGACGGGAACAGTTATTAGCTGAAAAGAACAAACTATTAGAAGGTTCCAATGCTTCCGCAAATAATGCTAGTTCATTATCAAACAGTGACAGTTTAGACCAAAATCAGGTTAATGATGATTGCATGCAAAATAATGATCATCAAAATAGTTCAAATTCAAAGCAAACTGTGATTAAGCAAGAGACAGTTAGCGGCAATTCAAACAATATTCCGTGTAAGGACAAAACCAAAAATGAAAGTAGTTCAACTGGGCTTATTAAGGATAATTTAGTAGTTGGTGCTATCACAGAGAAAAATGTAAACCTTGAACAAAGTGGAACCAAACCAGCTTTGCGGTCGTGTTTCATAGAGGACTATGGGGGAGTTGTTGATAGTCCGGTGGGAAAACATGTGAACATTTCATCTTCTAGTGTGTTAGAAAATATTAAAAAGCTAGGTACTAATTCCCCAAATGTTAGAAAGCCTGAAGTTACGCTTGTTTATCTAGTACAAAATGTATTTTCTCAATGGAAGAGTGAACAGACGGTAGAATTCTTCAAGAAGGATTCAACTGGTGGAGACACGGACGACTTTGCTGCTAAATATGCTGCATTGGGCAGGAATGTGGATAAATATGTCCAAAATATTGGTGATATTTTAGGAGAGGATGGTTTGAAAGAGGATGATGATGAAAAACCAAAACAGCCTCTTCCAAATTATGAGGAACTTAAAAAGCAAACGAAAGAGTTTGAGCTAAAAGTCAAGGAGTTTTACAAAGGAAAGGAGTGGAAAGGCGTCGTGGAAGAAGAGGAGAGTGCGTTGGTCAAAACTGAAAATTCAGAGGTGAGGCTTTCCAATGCTATGTACTAGTCTAATATTGACATATCATTGGATTGACATGTTAATTGTAAATCAAGGTTTTCATGATGTTATTTTGGTCTAATCAAGAAGACCGCTGAAGTTGTATATGATCACCAAATCCGTTAATTCTTTTAGAATAAGATACATGTATATATAAGCAATGAAAATCGTTATCAAGAAAAGAAAAAACTTCAAGGTTACAGAAATTAGTTAACCCACCTGCCCCCGGAAAGTTAAAAATTTGACAGGGCAGGTATAAAGTTTGAACCAAGCCTGTAAAGGGCAATTAGAATTTGATTTTCAGCAAATGAAATTCTAGGAATGTATCTACTTCTGGCGTGTTAAAAAATCTATGTTTAAAAAGCGAAAGAAGAAGAGGAGAGCTGCAAATTCAGAGGAGAGACTTTCCAATGCTATATACTAGTATAATATTGACATATCATTGAAATTAACCCTCAGCGTGTTATTCTGATGTAGCAGGGTGAGAAGAAGAAGGAGCGTGAGATCCGTCTGCCGCACGTCGACTCACTGCAGCAACTCGCCATACGCAGGAAGATCGTCCTGGACAGGATCAACAAGATGTACGTATGGATAGAATGGAGATTAGTGACAGTAGGTAGATTCATAATGATATTGTATATGCCTTTCTCTATTGCTTAAATGTTTGAAACATGACGTTTCGCCATGGTAAAGTACATGGCTTCTTTGGAAGAAGCCATGTCGCTTACCATGGTGAAACATCGTCATGTTTCAAACATTTAAGCAGCAGAGAATGGTATATATAATACAAATGTATTGTTAAGATGCACGTACCTAGTTCTGCTTGCAACAAGCAGTCGTAATCTGTGTAGGGGTATTATTTGGTAAAATATTCAATACTTTTTTGGTAATTTTTTTCTGAATACTGTCAAATCCTTCAGTGACTAATGAAAGGTCAGTAAAGATTGGACAATTATTTGGTGTAAGTTTTCTTTTATAGTGCCATAGTTGCATATTGTATACCGTATAAAAATACGATGCATTAATAGCGAGCAGTGAAGTCGAGATATTTGCTATTGCATTGGAGCTATAATTAACTATATACGCTGTACCTACTTGATCTTCATGGAATTTTAACAGTTCTTTTTCTTGTTTTTTTTACAGTTGTTGAAAATACCATTTAGAAAATTAGAACATAAACTTTAGGAAACAATCAACGTATTTAGATTTTCACTACTTTAGGATGATGGACAAGATCATTTGTTCAGTCAAAATACTTTCATTAAGCATACATTGAAATTCATGTCCTCTACTATGTTCAATACCGTTGTATCTATTTATTTCAAACTGTAGTATGTCGTGTTTGTAGATCTGTGAGGAAAAAGTTATTTTCTCAGTTTATGATACTTTACATCATAAGTTACTCTGGATAACTGAAAAATTATTGTTCACCCCATTCAAGTACTTCAAGCTTTAAAATGAGCAGATCCATGTATATTTTTATTGTGCAGATGATTTTACAAAGCTGTTCTAATATTCAGTAGAAATAAATTGCTTTTAGGAATCATCCTCAATTAGGTCTTCTGACAAAGGGCAACCGCTGAAATGTTTCTCAATATTTTGTTTTTAGTCAATAATAAACATTCAAAGTTCTATGCTGCCGAAAACGGTCATAGAGACCAAAAAATGTAGGAAACCTGACATCAGCACCAGTAGCTTATTGCCAATGACCTCATGTCGCCTGTTACAGTCTGCCGGAGCTGCTCGGTCCCCTGGGCGTCCCTGTGAGGGAGGTCGGAGGTCATCTGCGCGACCTCGTAGGCACCTTCAAGTAAGTATTGCATTTTTTCTCTCATATTGTAATCTCGAATTTTTGGCAGTAATTCATATAATATAAAAATATAAATTCAATATTTATTTTAACATCTGCATTGTATAAAAAATTGGAGAGAAATAATAACTTCCAAGTTCTAATCTATTATACATCTTTGCCAATTCCTACCATTGTATTATTTTGCGTTTATTATGTCTAAATATTTCAATACTGATGTCTTTGGTATGAACTATAAAGGCATTGAAATGATATGTTACAATAAACAATTTAATGTTGGAAAAAAATATGAATCTATTGCTGAAAGATGATACTGACATCAAAAGACAAATAAAAAGTATTTATAGTAAAGATAATATTTTGATAAGAAAATTTAAAGGATGTACAGATGATGTCAAATGTTTATTATTTCAGGCATATTGCACCAAATTATATTGTAGTTCACGGGTCTTCTTTAAATAAGAGTACTATTCATAATGCCAAAGTTGCTTTGAACAATGTTTTTATATATTTGTTGGGCATACGTGAGAGATGTAGTGTTTCACAATTGTTTGTAAATAATAATGTTGATTGTTTTTATGTTCTGTTGAGAAAATCAATTTTTAACATATATACAAGATTGGAAGAGTGCGATAATATTCTAGTCAGCTGTATTTTAAACTCTTCCTATTTTTATTTCCAATCACCATTGTTTTTACACTGGAAGAAACAAGTATATAATATAATGAAATAGCTTTAGTGAATTTATTTGATATAATTTTTAATGTACTGTATATATGTATATAATTTCTAGTGAATATGGACGTAAGTCCGAAATAAATTTATCCTTATCCTAATTTCAGCCTGACAAGCATGAACATCAGCCTGAAGCCTGCCGAGTGGAGCATTATCACCTACGTGCTGCTCAGAATGTCAGTACCCAGCCAATATACACGGCTCTATTAATACATGTACTTGTTCACATAAAAGCCTGTCCCCCAAACCGACCCAGGTTCAAGATAAAAACCCTTGGGCCATGATGTGAAGGTTTACGTCATGTTTATGTTTTTTGTTCGTTTTTTATGGGTTAGAGTGGCGGGGATAGGGAGGTTGTGTGTTGGGAGTGCAAGTTAGTTGATTTAATTTTGTACGTTCACAGGGTGTATAACAGTTAAGATTTCATAATCGTGATGAAGATTTTCAATTTAGGAGATTCAGGTGTATTTGCAAAAGAATGTATCAACGTAAATTTATTTTTATTCAAGCAAGAAATTAGATGAAAAAAAATATTTTTTATTCACAAAGAGGTAAACTTTACTATTGAATATATTTTAGAAAAAAACTTGAATTTTTTTTTAATTTTTTTCTTTTTTTTCTAGAATTGACAAAAAAATCTTGTGTCCTCTAGTACTTGCTGGACTATTATTCGAGGGTTGTTTTGTATTCAATAAGCTTCATTGGGAAAGCTTTTAAGTATTTTTGCTATCTTTGTATGTCATGAAAATGACATAATATTGGGGAAAATGACATAGAAATGATTATATATATACTATTTGCCATTGAATAACACATATCTGGAAAATAAGTTTTCAGTTTAATTCATAACATCAATTCCAAGTTAATATAGTCAGACTTTAACGTACATGTAATACAGAAATACATGTAGAATATCTACACTGACAACATTGTTAGAAAAACAAATAAAACAGATATACATAAATAGAAAAATATCATTATTCATTAAAATATGTATTTCTTAGAGTACTAGACTGTTGTAAACACATTAAGAACTGATGTGCAACATGTAAAGATTTGATGTTATTAACATTATTCTTCCTCTTTCCTCAGGCTTGCTGTGAAGCTGCCTGTTCTGCAAGAAGCGTTTTCTCAAAAGTCTGTGTCCTACATCACTACAATGATGAGCAGGCTCGGCATTACGGAGCATAAAGTTCAGGACATTGTGCTCAACACAACAACAGTGCAACAGCAACAACAGCAGCAACAGACACTTGATGAAGATGATGATTTAGATTTAGACTAATTTACTAGTCAAGCCAATGAAAAAATATGTGTACACGATTTTTTAAATTAAAAGTATGCAATTAGGTTTTTGTTTGTTTTTTAATTTTAGCATTAACGAATTGGTCGATTTAGTCACAGATTATAGTAGGTCTAGTTGGCTAATTTGTCTCTAATATACATGACACAAACAAAATTTAAGCCTATATTTTCAGCATTTGGTAGTGATATTTTGTAGTACATGTATGATATACTTGAATAGAAAGTCTAAAACAGGAAATGTACAAAAATGAAACAGGACTGAACAAAACATGGAAGTAGCAATATCTGTCCAAGTGATACCAAATATCAGTGCAGTCTGCCTGGTTGACATGCTAGTTCTCTGAAAGGGTTATTCAATGTGATACATAGATGGAGCGTTGTTGACACTTATTATTAAACAACATTTATTCCGTCC
>CM032660.1:29316356-29334451 GCA_019095985.1 Streblospio benedicti
AAAAAATTATCAAATTTTTGGGGCTTTTAAACAGGTTTTTTAAATGGAAAAAGTTTTTGTGCTTTTGAAGGGATAAAAAGGTTTATTTTAAAAAAAAATTTTATTTTTTTTTTTTAATATTTTAAAAAGAAAAAAGGGGATTTTAAAAAAAACCCTGTGACTATTTTTCATGCGAAAAAACATAAAAAATGGAGGTCTTGAAATTGGCCATTTTGAATAAAAAATGGCAAATTTTTCCCCATGGGTTTTTAAAAATAAACTAAGTGGGTTTTTAGAGGGGTTTCCCCGATTTTTCAATCAACCAAAAAGCTCCCCTTAGCTATTTTTGGGACAATCAAGCTATGATTTCTAACTACCCTTACTAATTATGCATCTGCACCAAAAGGATGTCATTTTTATAGAAATCTGTTTTGTTCAAAGGGAAGTTATGGAGGAAAAAATTGGTAAGTTTGGATAATTAAAGTGCCGCATTAAGCTTCTTTTTAAGCATGCCTGCCCCATTAAAGCACCCCCCCCCGTTTATGCAGATTAAATATTGTACAAATCTTGCTCTTCTTTGGCAAAGATTTCACCTACCGCCTATATTGTAAGACTATAACACGCCGGTATTATTCAGTGACGGATAACCATCCGGGTGCATTGTGTTATCATGTTCTGTGGAGTCAAAGTGAGCTATAAAAGAAAAAAATGCATGAAAGCGAAAAAATTGTTGGAGTGCGGTTATTATTTTTTTTTGCGAAATTTGTTTTTATAAGTGCACTGTGCACTTTTAGAACGAATACGGGTACGAACTAGTACGTTTTCTGCAGGACGAGTAGATATTTAAGGGTTACTCGTCCTGCTGACGAGTTACTTGTTCTGTGTTTGAATTTCCATTTAATTTTTGTGTTATATTGTATTACAATTTATAAAATGTTTGTTCTTCGTATGCATTGGGTATGAATACTACAGACGGGATTGCTTAACTGCATAACCTCAATTATTTTATTTATGCATTAACCAATGTATGAATTATCAGTAATGTTTTAAAAAAGATTTTTCATGGTTTTGCTCTTTATGCAATTCAGCAGTGTTATGCAATTATCAGATATGCAAATAAGTGATATCATCTGTACATTCCCTTTATCATGATTCTTATAAATTTTTATATTGAACCATTAAAGTAACTTCCGCTCCTTATTCGAACATATAATGAATATGGTCCATACATTTACTATGCTGGTTTATATGAAACTATAACACTAAATGCTTCTATCTTTAGCAAACTTTCACAGTTGTTGACAGAGGTTTGAAAAGTATACTGATAAAAGCTCATCAAAATAGATATCATACCATTGAAAATAATCTCCACATCTCATGCCTTTAAATATTAGGAATTTATTATTTAGCAAGCAAGATATTGATATGAAAGTAACCAATTGATCTTCAATGCTGGTTTATTTTACAATCAGGAAGATTTTTATAGTTCAGTTACAGCGCGCAAGTACGATTGGAATGCTCCTTTTGAGCATGTCTCCCAGCAAAGCTTTTCATCAAGTCAACTCTATGTTCAATGGCTTATCTATTGCACACACACAAGGGCAAACAAACTGCAAAAGATATTAAATAGTTGTTTAACTGCTGATCAATTGCAAATAATTATTTATTGTAGACATTATTTTAATAAATATTTGTTAAACCAAAATTATCTCAAGAATTACATTCAATATGACTGTGATATGATGACGAGAGGATGCATGTTTCAGGCGAAGGTGATCAAGGATCTGAGTGAGAACACCACCCGCCTGCTGATCAAAGAGCGCAACGCGGAGGAGCGAAAACGCCTCAAGGAGAGTACGCGCAAGCCGGACCCCAACGACTTTATCGTCTACAAGGTGTGTACACTGAATACTTTACCAAGGGAGCAAACGTACATAGCCTATAAGGCACGTGAACTGAGTGCTTTCCAAGGTTCTCTGATTTCCATTGAGGCAGAACAGTTGGCGTTCTCATGGTCACATACACAGAAGCTATGCATGAGTTAACATTTTAAATTTTTTGAAATGTTGAGCTTTTTTTCAGAACAATCCTGCTCAAAAATTAACAAATTTTTACTCAATTCTAACAGGTTATGATGCCTAGTATATTGTTATATTTGTCAGAAAACTGATCCACTGTTCCGACAAATACATGTGTAAGATTCATGAAGATTCATGAAAATACATAGCATGTTTTCTAGTGTGTATATATTTTATAGCGGTAGAAATGTGCTTGCTACAAAGAATCGAAAGAGAGGATTAGCCTTCAAGTATATGGTTGTTTCTGTGTTTCAGGACAAGAAAGTGCCCCGGAACGTGCGTAAACAGGTTCTGCTAAAAGAGCTGCAGGCGGAGCATGATCGCCGGCTCATGGTCATGCAGGAGCCCAAACCGGTAAGACGCACAAACCAGCACGGTTCTCAGCCTGAGTTGGCTGACTCGCGTGATTTTTATGTAAAAATGACACGGTTCAGTAATCTTAAGGAGGCGAAAATTGGTACTGTTTTTTTTTGCCTGAATTGGCTGACACACTTGTTTTATCTTCTAAAATAATGCTGTTCAGCAAGCAGAGTTGAAAACTGACATAGTTTTTTTTTGCTTGTGTTGGCGGACACACTTTTACAAACAATATTTTATGGCTTTTACAGTAATCTATTCATGTGGCAAAAATCATATTTTTAGTTACAATTCTCTTTGTTATTCATAATGCAAAATATTTAGTCTTCTGCGTGAGTACATTATGTTAAAAACTGATTTTGTGTATTTGGTGTAGCTGCGCATTGATAAGCAGCTGAGCCGTGAGGAGACGCTCCAGTTGCTCCAGCTGGGGATCCGCGACACAGCTGGGCTCCAGACAAACGTACGCGCACAAGGTAATGCCAGCAAAAACACTTGTCAATCATCTGTAGTGTCATGAATGATACAATTGTATATGTTCCAGTAAACTCCCTAAAACTTTCATTATATCATCATCTGCACAATTGTATCATTCATGACGTGTAGAGCAAGTGTTCAAGTTATGGACACTCTCCAAACATACGTCTATCCTCAAGGTAACGCGTACGTTTTATGTTATAATGGGACATCATGTACACAACAATCTCTGACAGTAAATAAATATTTGAATACTTATATATGTTTTTGATGGTGCTGTTAACTTGAGCACTGCCCATAACTGGAACACTTGCTCTACATGTAATTGGAAAAATTCTGTGCCACCTCTATTCAAAATATAATCAAAACAAAAGGAAGTTGAGATGCGTTTTCTATATTTTTTATTTTGACGATATTTCGTCCTACTTTGCTGCCTCCTTCAAGTTCGTAAAACTTTTATTGAAGTCACTATAATAACAACGAATGTTTCATCAAGTTTCTAAAACTTTTGTTCTGGTTATTGTAATGAAGAATGTGATCATGTTAAGAGTCTAACACATGGTTGTTTTGCAGTAAAATAATAACTATCGTTTTATTCTTTCTATCTTTATTTTCGTCAAACACTTTAAACACACTACAAAGATATAGTAATCGGTTCTAATAAACTGATTGTTTTTTACATACATTATATCCATAAAAGCATATTAATGCAATTAAATGCAAATAACGCAAACAAATCACGGAAGAAACACAGTATAGTTTTAGAGTATGAAAAAAATAACATATAACACAAAAAATACAGAAAATCTTTACAAAAGCAAAAATACAAAATTATACATAATGTCCCCTTGTAACTCTTCCACAATTGTGTTTTTTCCCCGTGTAAAAGGTGGTTATATTTTTATAGCTCGACGTCATGGTTAAAACTTCTTTATTGAACTAGTATTTTACAAGGTCATAAAAGTACTGAATATTACAAAACAATACTAAACAGAAAACCCAATTTATACACAACATTAAAGGATGAATTTATGCTCCACATATAAAGCTGTTACACCCCACTCCTCAGACTACGAGCTGGACGATAATGCAAACAAATCATGGAAGAAACACTGTCTAGTTTTAGAGTATGAAAAAAATAACATATATAACACAAAAAATACAGAAAATCTTCATAAAAGCAGAAATACAACATTATACATAATGTCCCCGTGTAGCTCTTCCACAATTGTGTGTGTTTTTTTCCCCTTGCTCCTCAGACTACGAGCTGGACGAGAAGGAGCGCGAGAACCGGCCGCTGCCCAAGTTCGACCTGGAGAAGGAGATCCAGGAGGCGATGAAGAACGAGTCGGGGCCGCTATCGCTGCCGGGGGGCGGTGGGGGCTTCGGCCTCGGGATGAAGCAGGAGGGGGAGCCCGAGGTGCCCCAGGAGCTGAAGGACCTGGAGCAGGAGGAGGACGAGGAGCTGCCCCCGCTCGATAAGGACCTAGTCAGGATACTGGAGAGGCGCAAGGTGAGGGGGGGGTCGGGGGTGTGTGTGGAGGGTATGTCTGTGTGGGTGCTGGGCGAGGGGGATTGGAATTTGCGGGGCGGGGGAGTGTATGCTGGGAGTGTATGTGGGTGCTGGGTGAGGGGGATTGTAGAGGGGTTTAGGTCTCTGTGGGTGTTGGGATTTGCTCAAACGTCAATGTAGGATGCTGACTAGTATTGACTAGGGAACGTCATGGATTCTTGTGAGAATATGAAATGTTGTTTTATACTTTTGTGTTGGTTTGTGAAGGACTTGCTTGTATGCACAGTTCAATGGAAACTGTATGTTATGACTGGTATATGGTGTAAATGATGTTCACAGCATGTGGTGATCAAAATCTTAAGCAAATATGATGAATTGTCAGTTTAAAAATGTCAATCAGTCAACTGTTTATGTACTAAATATTCAAAGGCAATTTTGATCTATACATGTATTCCAAAAAAGGTTGGATTTGATATATTCAGTTTTGATAACAACATTTCTCTTGTCTACAGAAAGCTGCTTTGCACGACCTTGAACACAGTCACACTACTTCAAAAGTCACCCAGTCTGATCTTCTGACGGACATTGAAGAGCGCCTCAAAGATATTGACAAAGGTAACTTCTCATTGATAGAGATTGATTGTGCAAATGTATTTCAATTAAACATTATCTTTATGGTTTGCGTCGATTCTTTTAGGTGTTAAATAATTGTCATGATTAAATGGTTTATTTTCAAAGAATTTTATAATTGAATTATGAAACTGCAGTGAAAGAGTCAGAACTAGTTATATCCATCTTTGATTTATTTTTTAAAGTTAATTATCTATAAACTAAGGGCTTTTAATTTGCCTCCCGCTGTTTGCCTCTTACGTTTATAGATTTAGAGAAACAAGTATGATGTTTCACTTGAAGTAAGTTTCAGTATATGATATGATTTCTTATGTTGCATGTAAGACGATCTACAAGCATGTTTGTTGGCTGATTTTCAGGTATGTTTGTACCGCGAGCCCCGGCCGATAAGCAAAACAGCTCAGCTACCCGGAAGTTCATATCCAAAGTGAGTAACATTTGCTGTTTTGAAACATCTGAGGCACTTTTTATCTTTCAGTCTATTTTTTTATTATGTTAACAATTCGTATTGAAAATAACTAGAACTTTTAAGTAAGCCCCTACTGGCTAAAATCTATCTTCACAGGCCTACAGGCCTTTGGTTGTATTTCACAAATGAAAAGGGATTTGGCATGGCAAAACTTTTTTTTATCTTTTTTTGCATGGCAAAACTTAAACCGTCTCTAAGGAAGTCTCTTTTTGTATCAGGGGTCTATCATTATGAGTGTTTGTATACCATACAATAAAAGTGGATCTTTTATTTATTTATTTATTCTGCCATATGCAGGGCTGCCAAGTAGTACAGATATGCCGGGTATTAATACAGATTTCCGACCCAAAATACCCAAATACTAATTCTACCTTCAAAATACAGATTTCCCCTCTTTGTGTATTTTTCATTAATAATTACTTTTTATGAAGTAAAAGCACAGGAACTGCATCCAAACATAGATATGTGTGCTTGTGATTGGTGTTAAAAGCCCTGAATATTGGTTACATTACACCAGAAATACATAATATCAGTTCTGCACCTATGGACTTCTTTTTACACACAGTATTTTTGTTGACCCTTTGCCGTTCCACCACAGAATACCCCTAAAATACTAATTTTGGGCATCCTGAGTACAGAAATGGGTTTTGAGGGGTTGGCAGCCCTGCATATGTACAAAAGATATTAATAATATAAAATTCATGTAATTTACAATAATCATAAAAACAGAAACATTTAAAATCACATATATAAGTAGTAATATAAATGGCTGGGGAGGAAAGAAGTGGATTACTTATCAAGTTCCTCCCCTTGTGTATAATACTTTTATGACTATAAAATTATAATAGCATCTGCTTCACAAATTGATTAAAACAGTGATAGAAACAACAATTCACATTAGTCCTATGACTTGTGTAAAATACAAACATGAAGAAAGTGACATTTTGATTATTTATAAGTTATATTTTCTTGTACAGTAACACTTAAATAGTTTTTTTATAAGTGAAATAAGTTTTAGCTATTTTAACATCAGTAGGTAATGTTTTCCATAAATTAGCACAAGCATATTGAAAAGTACTTTTAGAATAATTAGTTTTAATTCTACATGTAACTCTGAAATCACTTGTTTTGTTTGTGTATTAGAAGAATGAACATCAGTACCTTTATATAGGTTTGTCCAAGATAGATTTGGCAAATCACCTATTGTTATTTTAAATACAGTAGAACAGATTTTGAATTTATAAATATCTTCTAATTTTAGAATTTTATGCTTCTTGAATAATGGAGATGTATGTTCTCTCCTTCCTAATCCACAAATCATTCTTATTATTTTCTTCTGCAGTACAATCACTTTGTTTAAGATATTAGCATTAGCGGTTCCCCAGACTATAGTACCATACTGAATATAAGAATATACAAATGAATAATACAATTGAATTAAAGAGTTAGTGTCCAATACCTTCCTAGCTTTTGCTATTAAATAAAAACTTTTACTAATTTTATTACAGACATGATCTATTTGGTATTTCCAAGATAATGTATTGTCAACAATGATACCAAGAAATTTAGTTTTAACTACTTCATTGATAAGAGTTCCATTAATACAAATAACCATAGAGTTGGGAGTATATTTTTTTTGTTTACTGTGAAATACAATATATATCTTCACTGCAGGAATGTCTCTGTGTACTTCTAGGTAAAGCAGCGACGGCAAATCCACGAGATGATCAAGAATCAGCTGGAAGCCAGCAGTATGGGGGACGAGTCAAAAGTTGACAAACTTCTGCGTGCAGACGCGAAAGCTGAAATGTCACAGGTAAAGTCCTCTGCTGTCATAGTAACAGTGTTTAGTAACAGTGTTTAGTAACAGTGTATAGTAACATGTTAAACTGTGTCTTGAGGGATGATACAGTAGGCTTAAGTAGAGTGTATGATGCATAGGTCAACTAACAGAGCTCAGATTTGTGTCGGTCAACTTGGCTACCAAAGGCATATTTTTAGCTCACCTGTCTTAGACATGGTAAGCTTTGTGATCACCTTCCGTCATCCGTCCGTCAACAATTAATATTTGCACAATAGTTTCTTTATTTTTCATTCAAATTTCATCATTTTTTTCACAGAAGTTATATGTCTATGTGATCATCATTCCATACTTGATACATGTCCGTGGGGTAAAATTGGCCCCACCCCAGGGGATTATCCAACCTTTTTCGTGTAAAACTCTGGTCAGTGTGTTTGTCATAATGCAAACTTTTAAAGTTCTCTGGAGATGGATAGAAGTCATAGTGTAACCTTGTCTTTTGTAGTCAGTCTTTGTCATAATGCAAACTAATTTATATAACTAAAGTTCTGTGTGGCTTGACATTTATACATACAGTGCAACTTTCTTTTTTTTTCTAAAAAATGAACATAGATAGAGGTGAGTGATTTAGGCTCTCATAGAGCCTCTTGTTAAGTTTTGTTTAGTGATAGAACATGTCTGAAAGTCTCTTAAAACACATCCTTGTCAAAAATTGTTGAACACTTTAGATAGTGGATCTCCAGGATTCTACCTTTGCATAGCGGCCATATTTATCATTGGAACAGATGGTTCTTATTCTTAGCTTCTATCATTCACGATTCTTTTACGTTGTACAATATGGTCTACCTCAAAATGTTTCAAGGTTAACTAGTTAAGTGTTTCTGTTTTTTAAAGTTTAGCCATCCATTTAAGAAATTTGAAGTGATCAGTTTCATTTTAGAAAGTACCAGATACGATTTCAGTGTTCGCGCTAGGAAGTTGCCTGACGGAGTCCATGACTTGAAAATTTGGAGTCCCAATCAAAGATTTTGGAGTCCCATATAAGTCATTGATTATCAATGTCGAAAAACTAAGTCAGCCATCTATGATATTGATGATACATTACATATTTTCGTACATGTCATTTGTGTTGTTGAAATTGGAAAAAATACATTAAATGATTCTTTGAGACCATTGATCATACTGAGTAAAGCTATTGTCATTAAAACCAGAGGATTGTACTAAGATATAATAAAAAATCAACGGTGTCATATATTCCTCCTATATATCCAGTGGTCAAAGACTCCAATAAATCAGTTCAATAAACTTGCTGAATGCTTTGCATCAAGAAACAGTTTTGATTGAATTATGTCTTGCACATATGCATAACATATATATATGGTAATACAGTCGGACCCGGTTAAGTCGAATTTGAAGGGAGTAGATTGATGACATACACAAAGAAACATGCTTTCTGCTACGGTATCATTGGTTAACTAACCCTTTGGATGTTAGACATCTGTCGGGTTTACAAAAGTGATTTACATGGCGTAAAAATACGCCTATATGCCAACAGTCGACAAAAAGTCGACAGACTCATGTCAAAAAACAGTTCGAGTTTGACTGGCATATTCGTAGTTAAATACTTGTGGTTCTAGTCTCAAATTCGATAAACAACAACAACTTTACCTTGACATTTCAATATATTTCTAGAAGGAAATAAGCAGTATAGTGTTAATATTTTAATTCTATTATTGACAACAATATTTTACAACCTAACACGCATTTTCTGCTTCAATTTTGAGTCCTGAAATACTCTTATTTACGTTCGCAAAACCATAGCTTGTCATACATTGCTGGAAAACGTGAAGGAACCAACTTTGCTTTGAGGCCCAACATGAAATGTGAAACTAGACTTCAAGGTCATATCAAAACATCGAATTTTCAGCCTTGAAAGCGGTTTTTCTTGGTTCAATCGCCGGCATAACAATTTTGACAAGTGCTAAATGATGCAATAAGCCTTTATCAAGAGCGCTCTTATATCATTGATTTTTTCAGCCTTGCTGATATCCCGAAATTTTGACAAGTAAGATAAGCCTTTATCAAGACAAATTGCAGAAATTTTTGAAGAAGAATCATATTATTCGCATCTACGCCTCATCTTATTGTATCTTGGATTCCGGATCACAAATAAAGCGTTTGGCAAACTACCCAATAAGTGTGGACGTTGGATATCGAGTATTTCTATCAAAACGGATGATGTCTTTGTCGGGTGATAGAATGATCCCTGTCAAAGACCCACGAATATAAAGAAATCCAAGTTTGAACACGTTTTGGTGCGTATTATTGTAAGTACAAATATATTATTATGAAATAGGGATGGTTTATGGTGTTTTTTGTGTCTATCCTGGATAAAATCACTGCACTTAAAATTTTCTACTGATACTACGACATTTAAAATCAACCATGCAAGCTGTCAAATGAATGGGCGATTACTCGAAATTGTCAAAAATGTTACTGATGCTGTATATATCTTTATTTATAATGGTGAAAATAAGAAACTAGACCGTCTCCTGAATGTGTAATGTAAATGTGAAAATGTTCTGATGAAAAACATAAGAGCTACAAAGGATCATATTTCGAGTATAACAACCTTGAAGCCCCCACAGAATAACACGTCAAAAATGCGTGTCTTGCACTGAGGGGGTATCAAGTAAATTTACGCCTGGCGTCGAGAGGGTTAATAGTACACTTGTACAAAGCCCTTTGTCTTGACTGGTCATTGTTACCCAAGTACTAATTCAAAGCTCTTAACCACTAGCTGTTTCTCCCTCCCGCCTCTGATGAAGGCTCTGTCAACAAACATGGTTTAAATAGCACTTCGGTGTTAGTACTTCGGTGTTAGCACTGCCTTTGTCTTGACTGGTCATTATTACGCAAGTACTAACAAAGCTATTGACCACTAGTAAGTATCAAAGAATTAATCAGATAAGTTGACCACCCGTTCACCGGCAAATCATAGTAAGGCAGCGTTCTTTGATCTATTGTTTGGTCGGCATGTGCGCCGGTTTGTTGCGTGTAAACTATTTAATATTTCGATGCTAAATTCTCATTTGGTTAAGATAAGTGGGTTAATGCCTCGAAGGGAAGTGAGATTTGGCTCGAATAACACGGGTTTCTCGAGTTAAAAGGGTCGAAATAAGCGGGTTATTTTTAGTAGCAATCAATAGTAAGTTTGAAGGGAAATTAAAATGTGTTCTACTTAGGCGGGTGGTCGACTTATGCGAGCACGAGTAAAACGGGTTCGACTGTATGGTTAAACGTAGGTGTCCAACATTATTAATGGCTTATCTATGAAAGCTTCCCAACTTATCTAGACCCACATGTGCAATGATGAACACAAGATTCACCTATTTTCAAAACATTAGTGGATTGACAACATCCACTTAAATGCTCATCACTCAACTTATTGAGAAATTAGATAAATATGACCTGCAAAGAATTGCTGACTCGCATGCGAGTCACAGCTAGATAAATCATGTTATGTTACTTGCTGCAAGCTGCCTCTGATAAAATCATTAGGCTAGCTGGAGTCTAGACACTAGCTGTGAGCTTTAACATAAACAGTGGGCTGATTTTTCGCGTCCTCAAGGACGCCCTTAAGTTAGAAATAATGCATCCCAGTGTCAATTTTTTGCGCCCCTTAATCATTGGGATGGTGTCAGCGCCAACACTGGATTTACTCGCTAGATGCAACAATTCCACAGCAAATCTTTAACATATAATTATGGATGTTCTTCAGTCGTTGAAGAAAAAAGGTGAATTATCTTGGTATCAAGTCATCGGTGAAGGATCTGCTGGATATCAAGAGAGGAATAAAACGTCTGGTAGAAGAAGAACCCAGTATGCCGAATGAGGAACGGGACAATGGCATTAGACAAGCTATTGAAAAGATGAGGGAGGAAAAGCAGGCGGAAATCGCACGGCTAGAAAAAAATGAGGAAAGGCAAGATGGTGAGAAAGGTTTACCTTTTGTACTCTGTAAGGTGATAATAGCATGAATTATTGATGTTTACATAAATTTACTATCAGTTAAATTTATTTAATTAATGTAAGGCCTTAATTTTTTGATTTTTCGGTTTACAGACGAGCCGCTCCAAAAAAGGGATTTAAGAGTAGAAATAAAATTGAAAAAATGGTATTTTTTTAAATCCGCCGCTGAATAATCTTTTTTCATTGTTTTATTGCGTTTTTAAAAGCAGGAAACCAGATGGGGAAGTAGCCATCTATTCATCTTTTACCAGCTCGAATTTGTAGGAGCTTTATAGCGGCGAACACGTTACACAATAAGATGCATTAACTACGGTGCAGACTTTGCTTTCGTTTTGAGGGGGCTCGACATTTGAACTACTGAGCATGCGCACTCACAGACGGAAGAGTCATGTGTAAATATTTTCCCCCATCAAATAAGTAAGTTATTTCTATTTTCTAGCAAGCATTCGTAATAGATTGGTTGAATAACATTACTAATGGATTATACATTGCTGTATTTGAGGTTAATGATTAACAAATGCGATGTTCAATCGACTTGACACCTAAAATAACTGCAAAACCTGCACTGCTTAGCGATAATGGAAGCAGATCTACACATGTGATGGAAAGTTTCTTTCACAATAAACCGTATGTAATGACATGTACGCTCAGGAAAGTTACTTTTGTGAAATTATCGTGCCAAAAGAAAGTCAGCTTTGTTGGTGGAATAAGAAATTCAGTTCAAGTAAAAACCCAAGGCCCCATATCCATGTTCGATGTTAGGCCCAGGGGCCTTTATACATGAATAGATGGTACATTTATTCAATACATAGTTCATGTGGTTGTGATTTTGCTTCTGGAATATAACTGAGGAGGATTCTAATGAATCGAAAATGTATTTTTAATAAATTCTCAAAATTCATAAAGTAGTCAATAATTAAAATAAAAGATTTTGAAAATATAAAATAGCACACAAGACTTAACAAAATATCAAGATGAGATGGTACATTTGTAGTACAGCATATTTTCACCCCCATAGTACTGCGGTTGACGTTTTTATTTTTTATTTTTATTTTTATTTCCTCCTATGACAGTTGAGCTTCCTGGGCGTCCGTAAACCATAACATCAAAAAATAAAGGCCTAAAGAAAAAAAATAAAGGGTTAGAGCTTTCATTAGCTTTATGTCCATTAAGGTGGACATTTCAATAATGCACGGATAGCTACCGTCCAACCAGTATGAAATAATGTGTTTTTGTGACGAGGATAAAACAAAGTTTTCCTTTTTTTTTTTTTTTGTAATCCAAAATAGATCCTGATTATGATCCTGGAACAGCTGCTGCAAATGAAACAGCTCGTGATGAGCAAGATAAGGACAAAGATGGCAGTGAGGACGAGGATCCTATGGGTTTCGGATACCACCAAGGCAAAGCTGTTAATCCGCATCACTAACGAGGTTAGTCTTTTCTAGGATAGCAGCGATCTCTCACTTGTTAAAATGCATGTCTGTCCAAGGTAAATACATTATTTGAGCGGAATGAGTTAAATTTTGAATTTTACCATTTACCGACTGGTGGATTGCAATTTTGCCTTTTTGTTAATAGTAAAGCAATATACTAGTTGTGATGGATAAGGGGAGGTTCCTCAAGATTGATGTACAATGGTTTATAGCATTGATAGTTAGTCAGAAATGATAGAAATGGTAAAGAGAAAAGATTCATTTCATTTGGCCGTGGGAAAGATTACGCATATTTTGAAGTCTTCCTACATTGTATAGACGTTGATTCTCGTAGACAAAATATTCTGTTACCTGTGATAAACTAGCAAACTTGCACGTTGCACCGTCACTGACTATTGTCCTGTCAACAGGAGCAGATCAGTGTGTACGAGAGAGAACAGCACGAGAAAATCGATGCCCAGATTATGGCCTTTTACCAACTCGGTGGCCGCAAAGTCGGGAGACCTCGCAAAGAGGAGAAAATGGACCACGTTGGAAGTGAGTCGGTTTTACCAGGTTATCACACTTTCCGCAGTCTATAATAAATGTCATGCACTAGGCATAGATTAGTTTAAGTTGGAAATTTATGGTTTATAGAGGTCTTTTTTTAGTGTGTTTGATGAAAAATTTATCAAGTTCGTTACAAAAAATACAGGAATTATTTTAAACATTTTATAAACCATGCTGTTTCAGGTACTAACTCGTATTCAGACCAGTTCGACCCTCAGAATGCTCAGATGTGTAAAGTGGCCCAACTCATGACCACCGTAAGTAGAAACAGTTTTGTACTTGTATCAAAACTTGCAAATCCTCAGATTGTTTCGTTTGAAGGTAATTTTTGGTGTGGGCTAAAGGTGAAATACACCCTTGATACAGTAAAACCTCTAATTGAGACTACCTCTTTAATAAGACCAACAACCTCGAACCTTCATAAACAGAACAACTGGGACCTCTATAAGGAGAGCGCCTTTTAGAGACCACTAGCAGTAAGCCCCCGCGATGGTCTTAATAGAGATTTTCATTATAATAACATCTGGAATAACAATGTAAAACGCCATATTCATGAATAAAATGAAATAAAATGATCAGAAAACCCATAACCCAGAGTTATAGGTTTCTGATATGATATATAAAAGACCTTATTAGGCAACACAAACCAGGTCGCCTCTCTGAGGTCATCATCACAGAGGCTTCTACAGGTACCTGCCACTCGGCTAGAGTCCTATGAGGACCGAGCATTCAGCAAAGCGGCACCGCTGTTTGTGGAACAGACTTGCTCCATAGTAGACAAATAGACAATCTGGGCCAATTTAAATCCATGTTAAAAAATGCGTTTGTTTACCCAGGGCTGAGGACATTTCCTCTATGCAGCGCACTTGAACATTTATATTTTGGAGGGTTGCGCTATACAAATATGCATATATTATTATTATTTATGTTATAATAACAATGCTCATCTATTCTCTTGCAGCCGCGCTGCAGACGATGAAGGTTGACTTGACCGCTGCGGGTGAGAAGGCACGACGCTCTTGGAGGAGTGTCGCCAGCCGAGAAGATGCTCGGCAGCAGCAGAAGGAGGCCTTCGAGCTGCAGCTGGAGGCTGTCTCCAGGGTCGGCAGGTACGGTCCGTGTCGGGTTTGGGCAGGTATCATCAGTCTCTAGTGTTGACAGGGACGATTGGTGTCCAGACCATATAGGATTAGTATCCAGGGTCGGCAGGTACGATTGTGTCCAGGGTCAGCGGATTCATCGTATAGGATTATTATCTAGGGTTGGTAGATAGCAGTCTCCCCCAGTTACGGTAAGGCCTCAATAGCTACTCTTCAGCACGGCTAGTGTCTTTAAAAAGGCACTAGTCCTCCCCAAACATTAATCGTCCTGACAAGTTCCCAAACATGTTTTTGCTCAGCAGCTACTCGCACGCAGGACGAGAGAATTGAGTTCAGCATGAGTCCTCCCCAATTAGACCAGATAGCCAGATAGGATTGCTATCCAGTTTTGGCAGCCAAATAGAATCGGTGTTCAGGGTTGGCAGATACGATCGAAGTCTCCCATGTGACTACATGGGAGACTTCGCCAACAGACAGACTAGTAGAAATTTGGGAGGACTAGCGCTGAACTCAATTCATTCGCCCTGCAATTGATTAACTACTGAGCCAAAACAAGTTTGACAACTTGTCAGAACGAGTAATTTTATTGGGAAGGACTACAGTAAATCTCCCCAACAACGGAGTAGTGTTCAACAGAAAAAAACAATAACGGAAGAAATTGCTGTGCATTAACATTTTCCCTTATATAGATACATGGTTCCCACAGCTCCCGATTATCGGGAATTAGCAATGATTTTTTTATTTGACTTCCCGGCCCGGGAAATAGCAATGAATTCTAGAAATAACGGCAGAAACCGGGAAATGCCCGTGAATAATCCGTTAGTAACATAATCCTAATAATCTATTACGAATGCTCGTCGGAAAATCAAAATAACTTACTTATTTATGAAATAAAAAATGCACATGACTTTTTTGTCTCATTGCGCATGCTCAGTTATTTAAATGTCCGGCGCTGTTGCCAAATCGAAAACGGAAACGTTCGATGAATCGTTCGCTTATCACACCATTTCCACGAGTAATTTAATGTTTGTAAAAATATTATGAAAAAAGGATGGATGGGCGTTTGAGTTAAAATCTTCCAAAATAGGGGATGGGCGGATAAACAGAGGAGGGCGTTTGAATGAGCGGGTACGTTATATTTCACTCTCTAAGAGGAAACCTCCGACGGTGAATAACTTGTCAAGTGAAAAGCCATACTCAGCAGTCAGCTGCAAAACAGTGAAAATGGGATCAGCTTCCAAAGGGTTATAATTATCGTGATTTATTTTACCAATCAGTATTCATATTACTAGTGTACTATCATATACATTGATTCTTTTGAATGAAAATAAAAATTAAAAAGTTCAGTTTTAGCATGTTTTATTCTTGGATCACACACACATATCTAAAGTGCATATATAAATATATAAATTAGATTAAATCTAAATGGATAAATCATAATAACATTATGTATGTTTTGCGATTAAAACAAGTATTTGGTCAGTGAAAAGGTCAGTGAAAAGTCAGTGAATTTTGTCATCCCTTCACTGTGGGAACCATGTAGATAAGTAAACAATGGAGTAATCAACGGAATGTCCTCAGCAACGAACAACGGAAGGCATTTGGGGTGACAAACAACGGAATTAACCTTATTTTGCTCTTTGTTATCGTGTTCCACATGCTTTCTTTATCTTGTAAACAACGGAGCGGTGCATTTAAATTAGTTTCGTTATTGTAGGCGCTTCTCAAAGTCAATAAAAGGTCGCCGTTAACAAACCGGCCAATCACAGCACGTTCCTACAACAACCATTATTGTTCCTACAACACGCAGTTACCTTCAAAGCAATTATTCACCTGATTTAAACATATACTTCTACGATGTGCTAACATCTACTAACCAATTTCTTTGTTCTGTGACCCATTTTTCTCGCTATCGCACGTGGTTTCGTTATGTCATAACAAACAAACACGTAGTCTCGATCATCTAGATTCTATGGTGGCGTGCATTCACCGATATGCACTAAAATGCGGTTTAGCGAGGCTAACAACAATCCATTAAGTATGCGCATGCGCTGTAGAACGGAAGCGCCATATTGAAAAAATAACAAAGGGAAAATATAACAGTAATTTTTAATTTATGGACAACATACTAAAGATTATGTTTGTAATAAACTGCCAACGGAATAGACATCTATTAATCAGAGAACTGCTACCAACAAACGGAAAATGCACTCGTATCAAGCAGGATTCAGTAAGTAAGCTCATGACTGAGCGATAATGGATGCCGATGTACACGAGAATATTATGGTCAGATCACTAATCAGCGGAAACCCTCTCCAGCGGAAGGAATTTGGACTGCAAAGTGGGTTCTGTTGTTCAGAAGATTTACTGTAGTGCCTTTTAAAAGTTACTAGTCCTGCTAAAGAGTAACTATCGAGGCCTTAAGTGGGAGACTGGACTAGGGTCTGCAGGTACATTTGATGCCCAGACAACAGATGAAGTTAACTTGTAGTCTACAGGCCGTATGGCAAAAAAGTTACCAGTCCTCAAAGAATTTGTCTCCTACATGTTCTATACATTTTGTGCACCATTCAAACACTAAGGCTTTGAAAAAGTTGGTAGTCAGGAGAACGAGTAAGTTCTAAATCTTACTCAACTTGAAGTTTGAAAAGGAAACTTCAGTTGAAAAAGGTTAAAATAAAAATGATTATATTATATTGGCAAATGTGTTTGAGGTTTGGGTAGCAGATAAAAACAAAACAAAACTATTAATGAGACCATATACATACCAAGTACATAGAGTTATAAGGCCACGGTAACTTGATTCTATGGATGACGAAAAAATTGGCCGTAAAATTTTCCACGAGGTGGGTAAGAATAATAAAAATAAAGCGCATGGTCAATAGCGGACAGGAAGGGGGGAAAATAAAAATAAATGAATGTCCGAAGGAAAAAATAAAAAAATATTCAGTAGTCACTGTACCAATGGTCATTTGGTCTTTATTTAGTAGGTATGGTCAATGTGTATTTCCATGAAGGTGAAGACACTAGTCAATTCGTGCACTCTCTCTCAGCCCGTTCAGGCCTATGGGGGTCGCACCAGGTCATAGTCAAGCATCAAGTATTACTATCAGACCACTGTATAATCCATCTATGGTCCTACCATTTGCCTGGTGCTGACCTATCTTAGGGTGGCCTTGAGGCTTGACTCGCCCATTTGGACTCTCAAAGGCTTTACCCAAGAGCCACTCATGCTTCTAGGGGAGTGCTACATGTGGCTGGCACACAGCATCATTTGTGTGGAGAGGACATCAGGTACGCAGGTGACTAACCCTAGCCCTACATGTGCAGCTGATTTAATACCCTGTATACCTAGAAAGAGACACCTAGGAACAATGTACACTGTGCGTGTATATACGGCTACCTTAGCCCTCGTGGTAGTGAAGTAATTCCTTGTCTGATAGGTGTGAGTCCGGGTTAAGGGCTGAAATAGCCTTACCCCAACCAGTCAAAGTATGATGATGGGTCTTATCATAGGGTATGTCAATATTTACATCTAGGAATATCTGGAAAGCTCAAATTCTGTCACACAACAAAGGAAACTCACTCATGTGTTAAAATCGGCATTTATTATCGCTCAGCAATCTACATTTTTGTCTTAGTTTTTACTATGATTCCGGTTGTCAAATCAATTG
>CM032660.1:29334551-29498262 GCA_019095985.1 Streblospio benedicti
ATTCACGGTGGGTGGGCACCAGGGGGGGGGGGGGGTGGGGGATAGGTCATGGGTTCGATTCAGGTAGTTAAGAAAGATATAATATAAGGATGCCAACATTCTTTTTGTTAATAAAAGATGATAGAAGCAAGAATAGTGTGGTAGGGAAGTATAGAGTAAAGTAACATATTGATAGGTATATTGTACGTTACACATGGGTCAGCGGCCTGGGGTCTAGAGAGGGATAATGAACAGGTAGAATAGGTGGGGGTGATGTAAAAGGGGTGGTGCTTTTTTTAAAAATAAAAATCATAAAGGCAAGAATAGTGTGGTACTGAAGGGAAGTATGAAAAACAACAACTAACAACTAACATATCAATAGGGTATCAAACAACCATTTGAACTGAATGGTTGAGTGGTTTGGGTCGGGGGAGATTCGGGAGCTATCAAATTAAATTAAAGGGCTATAGAAAGAGTAGACCAATCTCTGAAACATTTTTTCATGCATTAAAACTGAACTAAGGAGAATGATGCGTGGAAAAGTAGACATATATGCATTTTATATTACAAACCTTTCAATTTGCTGTAGGCATTGATAAATGCTGTGAAGCGAATGGGGAACCTAAACTGGAGCTCCGTTGCTGATTATGTGAAGACGAGGACGGCGAATCAGTGCAGAAACCGGTGGGTGAACCATCTGCAGCCGGAGCTCAAGATGGGAAACTGGTCGTACAAGGAGGACAAGATTCTGTGGACAGAGGCTAAGAAGTGCATAAGAGATGCAGGTGAGCTCTAATGCAGAGGAATTGATCTTGTTAGGACGCAGAGTGATTGAAGGTTGCTGGCATATTGACTTGAAAGTGACCAAGCAGTTAATAGTAAGCAATGTTTTGATAGAATTGAAAATGAAGCTATCATGTAGAAGACTCACTTTCTATCAATTCAAGCATTGTAAAAA
Source organism: Streblospio benedicti (assembly GCA_019095985.1). Classification (NCBI taxonomy): domain Eukaryota; kingdom Metazoa; phylum Annelida; class Polychaeta; order Spionida; family Spionidae; genus Streblospio; species Streblospio benedicti. Next base: position 29,335,489 of record CM032660.1, read on the forward strand.
ATACTAAAAACTAGTATATAACAGTTAAACAGTATAATAGTTATGACAGTACAAGTAACAGTTCAATGTATTCACAATTTATATTTGAAATGCATCCAGCCCCGACAGTATTTAAAAGAAGACAGCCCTATTTAGGCGTCTCCAATGACATAGCCTGCCAATAAATCTGTGAACTTTCAAAAATCAGCCAGCCAGCTCTCATGAAAATCTGTCAGCTTATACATATCCATAAAAGTCGACTGAGCTTAAGGAAAGTGGACTATTAAGCTCATACAATGTACACAAGTCAACTGAGCGTATGAAAAGTAGACCATAAAACTCCTACATATACATCTATAGACCGTTTCACCGCCGTGTTTCAGGCCACATCAACTGGCAGTCCATCCTGAAGCGGCTGCCGGGCCGAACCACCAACCAGCTGCTGCAGCGCTACCGCCGCATGCAGGACTGGGAGAAGCTCGAGCCCTTCCTCAAGGGCCTCTCGGTAAGCCACAGGCCCCTTCCTCAAGGGCCTCTCGGTAAGCCACAGCTCCCTTCCTCAAGGGCCTCTCGGTACTCTCGGTAAGCCTCAGCTCCCATCCTCAATGGCCTCTCGATAAGCCATAGCTCCCTCCCTCAAGGGCATTTCGGTAAGCCACAGCTCCCGCCCTCAAGGGCCTCTCGGTAAGCCACAGCTCCCTTCCGCAAGGGACTCTGTAAGCCACAGCTCCCTCCCTCAAGGGACTCTGTAAGCCACAGCTCCCTCCCTCAAGGGCCTCTCGGTAAGCCACAGCTCCCTCACTCAAGGGCCCCTCGGTAAGCCACAGCTCCCTCTCTCAAGGGCCTCTCGGTAAGCCACAGCTCCCTTCCGCGAGGGACTCTGTAAGCCAGAGCTCCCTCCCTCAAGGGCCTCTCGGTAAGCCACAGCTCCCTCCCTCAAGGGCCTCTCGATAAGCCATAGCTCCCTCCCTCAAGGGCCTCTCGGTAAGCCATAGCTCCCTTCCTCAAGGGCCTCTCGGTAAGCCTCAGCTCCCTTCCTCAAGGGCCTCTCGGTAAGCCACAGCTGGGGTGCTGTTAGGGTGGACTTGAAGACATTGCTTTAGGGAACAATCATAAATAACGATTCCAGTGGGGTCCTCCATTTTTTGGGGCTCGAAGAAAAAGTTCAGTACCCTATCACTTTTAGAAAATTAATTTTACTCGACCCCCCCATCAACAGTTTTAAAAGATAAGTGACTCCCCCACCCCCCTGCTAAAGCAAAAGTCCTCCATATAGTCATCTAATTTCTGGACAATTAAAAAAGAATATATTAAAAAAAAAAAATTGTAGCAAAATAATGGAGGTCAAGTAAGAAGGTTTGGCAACTCGTCCTTTTGACGAGTAGCAAATTTGGTCAATTTGGCTTACAGGTATGGAGTTTGTGCATGAAGGACTATAGTTTGACTATTAATTATTTACACCATAATATAAAGATAGCAGATTTTAAGACTTTGTGGACTAATAGTCATAAGACCAGGAGATACATTGGATGTGACGTTATGAACTTTGACCCATTTAGAATACATTACGTAAGTGATAGGCATTCGTCATGTGATTACGTTATGGACATATAACGTAACAGTGTCTGACGTACAGCACTGCATTTCCCAAAATTATGCTGAATAATACACAAAAACTCAACTTAGGGGACCGTAACTATATAAATCGTTTGACGAGAAATTTCACCAGAAGAAAAAATGCCAATTTTTTTCTGTCACCAAAGGTTTGATAAAAAAAAATACACATCATACCATGAATTCTTTAGATTTAATATTTCAAAAAAAGTTTTTTTATCATACAGGGTTTTAATACAAATAAATATGCAACGTTATATCACCATAATTCTGTACAGTTAATATTAGAATGAATTTTAGCCTGGTTTTCATAACTATAAATGCATATGTTTGTGCAAATACTACTAGTATGCCTTTAACCCATTTTCGGCATACGCAAAAACGTCAACACATAATGCCTAGCGAACAGTACCATTTGACAGCTTTACGCCAATAACTTTTCTGGGGCCTCCATATATGCTTATTTTTTTACAAAATTGTATTGTGTATTCAAAATCTGGATTCTTATTTTTACGACAAAAAGGAGTTGGCTATATTTGTCTAGAATATATATGTCCATGACTTCATAATCGGGTTATAATTGATCTGACACGGAATTTGTGATGGGTATGTTACTGTGACGGTGATAATCCATTCGTCTTCAAAAAATTATCTTACCTTCAAGCAATTAACTACTGTGCGCCATTTTCAATAGGAAAAATTAGCAATCGCATGCCGTATATCTCTACACCGATCATAGCGCGCGCGATTAAAGAGTAGTAGCGGCTCCATTAGCCGTTATCAAAGCAGAGAAAATGCAGGTTTATGGTGACAACGCATCTATGTGCTGAGGCTGAGTATTAATATCCTTATTTGAAGCAAGAATATTAAGTAGGTATTTCCCAGTGACGTAATCAAAAACAACCTCAGATAGACGGTCATGTGATTGCATACGGTTCGCACAAAAAACATAAAAAATGGCAGGTCTGTGACAGGATTCGGCCGATATTTGAATAAAAATGGCAATTTTTGAGCTCCATCGTCGGAATTTTAATAAAATAACACATAAGTGAGTTTTTTTATGTATCGTGTTCCATCTAGACCTATCGTCGCTACCGTCAAACGATTTATATAGTTACGGTCCCCTTAGCTACTTTTGGACAATCAAGCTATGATTTCTAACTACCCTTACTAATTATGCATCTACACCAAAGGATGTCATTTATATAGAAATCTGTTTTGTTCAAAGGAAGTTATGGAGGAAAAGGAATTGGTAAGTTTGGATAATTAAAGTACCGCATTCGTTCTTTTAAGCACGCCTGCCCCATTAAGCGCATGGCGCACTTAAATTTATGCAGATTAAATATTGTACAAATCTTGCTCTTCTTTGGCAAAGATTTCACCTACCGGCGCCATATTGTAAGACTATAACACGCCGGTAATATTCCGTATTCGGATAACCATCCGGGTGCTTTGTTATCATGTTCTGTGGAGTCAAAGTGAGCTATAAAAGAAAAATGCATTTTTCGCGAAAAATTGTTGGAGTGCGCTTATTTTTTTTTGCGGAAATTTGTTTTTGTAAGTGCACTGTGCACTTATTAGAACGAATACGGTACGAACTCTAGTACGTTTTCTGCAGGACGAGTAGATATTTAAGGGTTACTCGTCCTGCTGACGAGTTACTTGTTCTGTGTTTGAATTTCCATTTAATTTTTGTGTTATATTGTATTACAATTTATAAAATGTTTGTTCTTCGTATGCATTGGGTATGAATACTACAGACGGGATTGCTTAACTGCATAACCTCCGTGCACACACATTTTATGCGATTAACCAATGTATGCAATTATCAGTACGTTTTAAAAGATTTTTGTAAATGGTTTTATAGTCTTTATGCAATTCAGCAGTGTTATGCAATTATCAGATATGCAAATAAGTGATATCGTCTGTACATTCCTTTATCATGATGCTCTTATAAATCTTTATATTGAACCATTAAAGGATCTGCAACTTCCGCCTTATTCGATATACATATAATGAATATGGTGAAGTCCATACATTTACTATGCTGGTTTTATATGAAACTATAACACTAAATGCTTCTATCTTTAAGCAAACTTTCACAGTTGTTGACAGAGGTTTGAAAAGTATACTGATAAAAACTCATCAAAATAGATATCATACCATTGAAAATAATCTCCACATCTCATGCCTTTAAATATTAGGAATTTATTATTTAGCAAGCAAGATATTGATATGAAAGTAACCAATTGATCTTCAATGCTGGTTTATTTTACAATCAGGAAGATTTTTATAGTTCAGTTACAGCGCAAGTACCCGTACGAGGAATGCTCCTTTTGAGCATGTCTCCAGCAAAGCTTTTCATCAAGTCAACTCTATGTTCAATGGCTTATCTGTTGCACACACACAAGGGCAAACAAACTGCAAAAGATATTAAATAGTTGTTTAACTGCTGATCAATTGCAAATAATTATTTATTGTAGACATTATTTTAATAAATATTTGTTAAACCAAAATTATCTCAAGAATTACATTCAATATGACTGTGATATGATGACGAGAGGATGCATGTTTCAGGCGAAGGTGATCAAGGATCTGAGTGAGAACACCACTCGCCTGCTGATCAAAGAGCGCAACGCGGAGGAGCGAAAACGCCTCAAGGAGAGTACGCGCAAGCCGGACCCCAACGACTTTATCGTCTACAAGGTGTGTAGTACTGTGTACACTGAATACTTTACCAAGGGAGCAAACGTACATAGCCTATAAGGCACGTGAACTGAGTGCTTTCCAAGGTTCTCTGATTTCCATTGAGGCAGAACAGTTGGCGTTCTCATGGTCACATACACAGAAGCTATGCATGAGTTAACATTTTAAATTTTTTGAAATGTTGAGCTTTTTTTCAGAACAATCCTGCTCAAAAATTAACAAATTTTTACTCAATTCTAACAGGTTATGATGCCTAGTATATTGTTATATTTGTCAGAAAACTGATCCACTGTTCCGACAAATACATGTGTAAGATTCATGAAGATTCATGAAAATACATAGCATGTTTTCTAGTGTGTATATATTTTATAGCGGTAGAAATGTGCTTGCTACAAAGAATCGAAAAGAGAGGATTAGCCTTCAAGTATATGGTTGTTCTGTGTTTCAGGACAAAAAGTGCCCCGGAACGTGCGTAAACAGGTTCTGCTAAAGAGCTGCAGGCGGAGCATGACCGCCGGCTCATGGTCATGCAGGAGCCCAAACCCCGGTAAGGCCTTTACAAACCAGCAGGGTTCTCAGCCTGAGTTAGCTGACTCGCGTGATTTTTATGTAAAAATGACACGGTTTGGTAATCTTAGGCAAATTGGTACTGTTTTTGCCTGGGTTGGCTGACCACTTGTTTTATCTTCTAAAAATAATGCTGTTCAGCAAGCAGAGTTGAAAAACTGACATAGTTTTTTTTTTTGTTGTTGGCGGACACACTTTTTACAAAACAATATTTTATAGCTTTACAGTAATCTATTCATGTGGCAAAATCATATTTTTTAGTTACAATTCTCTTTTTTGTTATTCATAATGCAAATATTTAGTCTTCTGCATGAGTACATTATGTTAAAAACTGATTTTACATTAGCATTTGGGAATTTGTAACTGCGCATTGATAAGCAGCTGAGCGTCGAACTCCAGCTGCTCCAGCTGGGGATCCAGCGACACAGCTGGGCTCCAGACAAGCGTCTACTGGCGCACAAAGGTAATGCCAGCAAAAACATCAATGTATGTAATTATACATGAATGATACAATTGTATATGTTCAGTAAACTCCTAAAGGAGTTTCATTATATCATCATCTGCACAATTGTATCATTCATGGCGTTAATATAAGTGTTCAAGTTATGGACACTCTCAAACATAAATCTATCCTCAAGGTAGCAGCGTATGTTTTTATTTTTAATGGGACATCATGTACACAACAATCTCTGACTGTAAAATATTTAAAATTTGAATAGCTTATATATGTTTTTGATGGTGCTGTTAAGCTTGAGCACTGCCCATAACTGGAACACTTGCTCTACATGTAGTGGAAAAATTGTGTGCACCTCTATTCAAAATATAATCATAACGAAAAGGAAGTTGAGATGGATTTTCTATATTTTTTTATTTTTGATGATATTTAGATCTACTTTGCTGCCTCCTTCAAGTTAAAGTAAACTTTTATTGAAGTCACTATAATAACAACGAATGTTTCATCAAGTTTCTAAAACTTTGTTCTGGTTATTGTAATGAAGAATGGGATCTATTGTTAAGAGTCTAACACATTGTTGTTTTGCAGTAAAATAATAACTATCTTTTTATTCTTTCTATCTTTATTTTCGTCAAACACTTTAAACACACTACAAAGATATAGTAATCGGTTCTAATAAACTGATTGTTTTTTACATACATTATATCCATAAAAGCATATTAATGCAATTAAATGCAAATAACGCAAACAAATCACGGAAGAAACACAGTATAGTTTTAGAGTATGAAAAAAATAACATATATAACACAAAAAATACAGAAAATCTTTACAAAAGCAAAAATACAAAATTATACCTAATGTCCCCTTGTAACTCTTCCACAATTGTGTTTTTTCCCCGTGTAAAAGGTGGTTACATGTTTATAGTTCGACGTCATGGTTAAAACTTCTTTATTGAACTAGTATTTTACAAGGTCATAAAAGTACTGAATATTACAAAACAATACTAAACAGAAAACCCAATTTATACACAACATTAAAGGATGAATTTATGCTCCACATATAAAGCTGTTACACCCCACTCCTCAGACTACGAGCTGGACGATAATGCAAACAAATCATGGAAGAAACACTGTCTAGTTTTTAGAGTATGAAAAAATAACATATATAACACAAAAAAAAAATACAGAAAATCTTCATAAAAAAGCAAAATACAAAAATTATACATAATGTCCCCTCGTGTAGCTCTTCCAATAATTGTGTGTTTTTTTTCCCCTTTGCTCCTCAGACTACGAGCTGGACGAGAAGGAGCGCGAGAACCGGCCGGCTGCCCAAGTTCGACCTGGAGAAGGAGATCCAGGAGGCAATGAAGAACGAAGTCGGGCCGCTGTCGCTTGCCGGGGCGGGGGGGGGCCGCCTCGGATGAAGCAGGAGGGGAGGAGCTCGAGGTGCCCCAGGAGCTGAAGGACCTGGAGCAGGAGGGAGGACGGAGGAGCTGCCCCCGCTGATAAGGACCAGTCAGGATACTGGAGAGGCGCAAGGTGAGGGGGTCGGGGGGTGTGGGTGGAGGGTATGTCTGTGTGGGTGCTGGGCTAGGGGATTGAATTTGCGGGGGGGGGGAGTGTATGCTGGGAGTGTATGTGGGTGCTGGGTGATTGTAGAGGGGTTTAGGTCTCTGTGGGTGTTGGGATTTGCTCAAACGTCAATGTAGGATGCTGACTAGTATTGACTAGGGAACGTCATGGATTCTTGTGAGAATATGAAATGTTGTTTTTATACTTTTGTGTTGGTTTGTGAAGGACTTTTGCTTGTATGCACAGTTCAATGGAAACTGTATGTTATGACTGGTATATGGTGTAAAATGATGTTCACAGCATGTGGTGATCAAAATCTTAAGCAAATATGATGAATTGTCAGTTTAAAAATGTCAATCAGTCAACTGTTTGCGTACTGTAAATATCAAAGCGTTACTCTTGATCTATACATGTATTCCAAAAAGGTTGGATTTGATATATTCAGTTTTGATAACAACATTTCTCTTGTCTACAGAAAGACTTTTCCCGAAAATACTGTGAAGATTCTGAAGATTCAGAAAAACATAGCATGTTTTCTAGTGTGTATATATTTTTATAAGCGGTAGAAATGTGCTTGCTACAAAGAATCGAAAAGAGAGGATTAGCCTTCAAGTATATGGTTGTTTCTGTGTTTCAGGACAAGAGTGCCCCGAACGCAGCGTAAACAGGTTCTGCTAAAGGAGCTGCAGGCGGAGCATGACCGCCGGCTCATGGTCATGCAGGAGCCCAAACCGGTAAGGCACAAACCAGCACGGTTCTCAGCCTGGGTTGGCTGACTCGCGTGATTTTTGTAAAAATGACACGGTTCCGTAATCTTAAGTAGGCGAAAATTGGTACTGTTTTTTTTTTGTTGCCTGAATTGGCTGACACACTTGTTTATCTTCTAAAAATGAAAATGCTGTTCAGCAAGCAGGATGAAAACTGACATAGTTTTTTTTTGCTTGTGTTGGCGGACACACTTTTACAAACAATATTTTATGGCTTTTTACAGTAATCTATTCGTGGGCAAAAATCATATTTTTAGTTACAATTCTCTTTGTTATTCATAATGCAAAATGTTTAGTCTTCTACGTGAGTACATTATGTTAAAAACTGATTTTGTGTATTTGGTGTAGCTGCGCATTGATAAGCAGCTGAGCCGTGAGGAGACGCTCAGTTGCTCCAGCTGGGGATCCCGCGACACAGCTGGGCTCAGACAAGCGTGCGCGCACAAAGGTAATGCCAGCAAAAACACTTGTCAATCATCTGTAGTGTCATAATGATACAATTGTATATGTTCAGTAAACTCCCCTAAAACTTTCATTATATCATCATCTGCAATTGTATCATTCATGACGTGTAGGTAAAGTGTTCAAGTTATGGACACTCTCCAAACATAAATCTATCCTCAAGGTAACAGCGTCGTTTTTATGTTATAATGGGACATCATGTACATGTAACAATCTCTGACAGTAAATAAATATTTGAATACTTATATATGTTTTTTGATGGTGCTGTTAATTTAGCACCGTCTAACTGGAACACTTGCTCTACATGTAATTGAAAAATTCTGTGCCTCTATTCAAAATATAATCAAAACAAAAGGAAGTTGAGATCGTTTTCTATATTTTTTATTTTGACGATATTTAGGTCCTACTTTGCTGCCTCCTTCAAGTTAAGTAAAAAACTTTTATTGAAGTCACTATAATAACAACGAATGTTTCATCAAGTTTCTAAAACTTTGTTCTGGTTATTGTAATGAAGAATGTGATCATGTTAGAGTCTAACACATGGTTGTTTTGCAGTAGAATAATAACTATCTTTTTATTCTTTCTATCTTTATGCACCTCAGATTTTCGTGCCTTTATTGCCGGGGCGCATATATGCGCCTCAGTTTTCAGAAAAAACAGTTTGAGTTTGTCTGCCATATTCGTATATAAACACTTTCGTGGTTCTAGTCTCAAATTCGGTATGTCAACAACAACAACTTTACCTTGACATTTTTGATGCATTTCTAGAAGTAAATAAGCAGCATAGTGTTAATATTTTAATTATATTAGTGTGAGCGAATATTTACCCACCAAACACGCATTATCTGCTGCAATTTTGAGCATGAAATACTCTTATTTGTGTTCGCAAAACCATGGGTTGTCGTATATGGTTTGAATCCTCGTGAAGCCTTCTATTCATCGAGACCTTAAACAAATGTGAAACTAGACTCATCAAGGTCATATCCAGATATATATTTTGAGCCTTAATCAAAATGAATAAGCGGTATTCTTAGGTTCAAAAAAAACAAAAAACACGTTGACACTGCTAAGGAACCCCAATTAGCCTTTATCAAGAGCGCTCCTACGATTCTATATCAGCGACGCGGCGCTGCGCAAGGCTGATTTTCAGGGAAATACCGGCTTTTGGTAAGAGTGACAAAAGTTGAACATTTTTGAAGAAGAATTATCATATTATTAGTCACCCACGCTCCATCTTATTGTATCTTGGATACCGAATCACAAATAAACCGTTTGGCAAACTACCCAATAAGTGTGGGCGTTGGAAATCTAGTATTTCTATCAAAGCGGATGATGTTTTTTGTCGGGTGGTCAGTGGTAGCACTGGTGCCTGTCAAAACTTCACGGCCTTGAAGAAATAAAAAGTTGAACACGTTTTTGGTCCGTAATATTGTAAGTAAAAATATATTATTATGAAATAGGGATGGTTTATGGTGTTTTTTGTGTCTATCCTGGATAAAAACTCGCTGCACTTAAAATTTCTACTGCTACTACGACATTTAAAATCACACGCACAAGCTGTCAAATGAATGGGCGTTTACTCGAAATTGTCAAAATTTAACTTTATGCTGTATGTATCTTTATTTATAATGGTAAAAATAAGAAACTCGACTGTCTCCTGAATGTGTACTGTAAATGTGAAAATGTTCTGATGAAAAACATAAGAGCTACAAAGGATCATATTTCAACTATGACAACTGAAGCCCCCACTGTGAATAACACGTCACGCAAAATGCGTGTGTCTGGCATAATGTCCCCTTGTAACTCTTCCACAATTGTGTTTTTTCCCGTGTAAAGGTGGTTTACATGTTTTATAGCTCGACGTCATGGTTAAAACTTCTTTATTGAACTAGTATTTTACAAGGTCATAAAAGTACTGAATATTACAAAACAATACTAAACAGAAAACCCAATTTATACACAACATTAAAGGATGAATTTATGCTCCACATATAAAGCTGTTACACCCCACTCCTCAGACTACGAGCTGGACGATAATGCAAACAAATCATGGAAGAAACACTGTCTAGTTTTAGAGTATGAAAAAAATAACATATATAACACAAAAAATACAGAAAATCTTCATAAAAGCAGAAATACAACATTATACATAATGTCCCCATTAGCTCTTCCACAATTGTGTGTGTTTTCCCCTTGCTCCTCAGACTACGAGCTGGACGAAGGGGAGCGGAGAACGGCCGCTGCCCAAAGTTCGACCTGGAGAAGAAGGGAGATCCAGGAGGCGATGAAGAACGAGTCGGGGCCGCTGCGCTGCCGGGGGGCGGTGGGGGCCGGCCTCGGGATGAAGCAGGAGGGGGGCCGAGGTGCCCCAGGAGCTGAAGGGACCTGGAGCAGGAGGGGAGGAGCGAGGAGCTGCCCCCGCTCGATAAGGACCTAGTCAGGATACTGGAGGCGCAAGGTGAGGGGTCGGGGGTGTGGAGGGTATGTCTGTGTGGGTGCTGGGGAGGGGGATTGGAATTTGCGGGGGGGAGTGTATGCTGGGGGTGTATGTGGGTGCTGGGTGAGGGGGGATTGTAGGGGTTTAGGTCTCTGTGGGTGTTGGGATTTGGTCAAACGTCAATGTAGGATGCTGACTAGTATTGACTAGGAGCGTCATGGATTCTTGTGAGAATATGAAATGTTGTTTTATACTTTTGTGTTGGTTTGTGAAGGACTTGCTTGTGCACAGTTCAATGGAAACTGTATGTTATGACTGGTATATGGTGTAAATGATGTTCACAGCATGTGGTGATCAAAATCTTAAGCAAATATGATGAATTGTCAGTTTAAAAATGTCAATCAGTCAACTGTTTATGTACTAAATATTCAAAGGCAATTTTGATCTATACATGTATTCCAAAAAAGGTTGGATTTGATATATTCAGTTTTGATAACAACATTTCTCTTGTCTACAGAAAGCTGCTTTGCACGACCTTGAACACAGTCACACTACTTCAAAAGTCACCCAGTCTGATCTTCTGACGGACATTGAAGAGCGCCTCAAAGATATTGACAAAGGTAACTTCTCATTGATAGAGATTGATTGTGCAAATGTATTTCAATTAAACATTATCTTTATGGTTTGCGTCGATTCTTTTAGGTGTTAAATAATTGTCATGATTAAATGGTTTATTTTTCAAAGAATTTTATAATTGAATTATGAAACTGCAGTGAAAAGAGTCAGAACTAGTTATATCCATCTTTTGATTTATTTTTTTAAAGTTAATTATCTATAAACTAAGGGCTTTTAATTTGCCTCCCGCTGTTTGCCTCTTAAATTTATAGATTTAGAGAAACAAGTATGATGTTTCAATTTTGAAGTAAGTTTCAGTATATGATATGATTTCTTATGTTGCATGTAAGAATCCATCTACAAGCATGTTTGTTGGCTGATTTTCAGGTATGTTTTTCCCGCGAGCCCCGGCCGATAATGCAAAAACAGCTCAGCTACCGGAAGTTCATATCCAAAGTGAGTAACATTTGCTGTTTTGAAACATCTGAGGCATTTTTATCTTTCAATCTATTTTTTATTATGTTAACAATTCGTATTAAAATAACTAGAACTTTTAAGTAAGCCCCTACTGGCTAAAATCTATCTTCACAGGCCTACAGGCCTTTGGTTGTATTTCACAAATGAAAAGGATTTGGCATGGCAAAACTTAAACCGTCTCTAAGGAAGTCTCTTTTTTGTATCAGGGGTCTATCATTATGAGTGTTTGTATTTATTTATTTTGCCATATGTACAAAAGATATTAATAATATAAAATTCATGTAATTTACAATAATCATAAAACAAAAAACATTTAAAATCACATATATAAGTAGTAATATAAATGGCTGGGGAGGAAAGAAGTGGATTACTTATCAAGTTCCTCCCCATGTGTATAATACTTTTATGACTATAAAATTATAATAGCATTTGCTTCACAAATTGATTAAAACAGTGATAGAAACAACAATTCACATTAGTCCTATGACTTGTGTAAAATACAAACATGAAGAAAGTGACATTTTGATTATTTATAAGTTATATTTTCCTGTACAGTAATCCTTAAATAGTTTTTTATAAGTGAAATAAGTTTTAGCTATTTTAACATCAGTAGGTAATGTTTTCCATAAATTAGCACTAGCATATTGAAAAGTACTTTTAGAATAATTAGTTTTAATTTTACATGTAACTCTGAAATCACTTTTTTTGTTTGTGTATTATAAGAATGAACATCAGTACCTTTATATAGGTTTGTCCAAGATAGATTTGGCAAATCACCTATTGTTATTTTAAATACAGTAGAACAGATCTTGAATTTATAAATATCTTCTAATTTTAGAATTTTATGCTTCTTGAATAATGGAGATGTATGTTCTCTCCTTCTTAATCCACAAATCATTCTTATTATTTTCTTCTGCAGTACAATCACTTTGTTTAAGATATTAGCATTAGCTGTTCCCCAGACTATAGTACCATACTGAATATAAGAATATACAAATGAATAATACAATTGAATTAAAGAGTTAGTGTCCAATACCTTCCTAGCTTTTGCTATTAAATAAAAACTTTTACTAATTTTATTACAGACATGATCTATTCAATGATACCAAGAAATTTAGTTTTAACTACCTCATTGATAAGAGTTCCATTAATACAAATAACCATAGAGTTGGGAGTATATTTTTTTTTTTTACTGTGAAATACAATATATATCTTCACTGCAGGAATGTCTCTGTGTACTTCTAGGTAAAGCAGCGACGTCCATGAAGATGATCAAGAATCAGCTGGAAGCCAGCAGTATGGGGGACGAGTCAAAGTTGACAAACTTCTGCGTGCAGACGCGAAAGCTGAAATGCCACAGTCAAGTCCTCTGCTGTCATAGTAACAGTGTTTAGTAACAGTGTTTAGTAACAGTGTATAGTAACATGTTAAACTGTGTCTTGAGGGATGATACAGTAGGGCTTAAGTAGAGTGTATGATGCATGTACCAACTAACAGAGCTCAGATTTGTGTCGGTCCGTCTTGGCTGCAAAAGGCATATTTTTTAGCTCACCTGTCTTAGACATGGTAAGTCTTTTGTGATCACCTTCCGTCATCCGTCCGTCAACAATTAATATTTGCACAATAGTTTCTTTTTTTTTGTTCAAATTTCATCATTTTTTCACAGAAGTTATATGTCATGTGATCATCATTCCATACTTGATACATGTCCGTGGGGTAAAATTGGCCCCACCCCAGGGGATTATCCAACCTTTTACGTGTAAAACTCTGGTCAGTGTGTTTGTCATAATGCAAACTTTTAAAGTTCTCTGGAGATGGATAGAAGTCATAGTGTAACCTTGTCTTTTGTAGTCAGTCTTTGTCATAATGCAAACTAATTTATATAACTAAAGTTCTGTGTGGCTTGACATTTATACATACAGTGCAACTTTCTTTTTTTTTCTAAAAAATGAACATAGATAGAGGTGAGTGATTTAGGCTCTCATAGAGCCTCTTGTTAAGTTTTGTTTAGTGATAGAACATGTCTGAAAGTCTCTTAAAACACATCCTTGTCAAAAATTGTTGAACACTTTAGATAGTGGATCTCCAGGATTCTACCTTTGCATAGCGGCCATATTTATCATTGGAACAGATGGTTCTTATTCTTAGCTTCTATCATTCACGATTCTTTTACGTTGTACAATATGGTCTACCTCAAAATGTTTCAAGGTTAACTAGTTAAGTGTTTCTGTTTTTTAAAGTTTAGCCATCCATTTAAGAAATTTGAAGTGATCAGTTTCATTTTAGAAAGTACCAGATACGATTTCAGTGTTTTTTCTAGGAAGTTGCCTGGTTGGAGTCCATGACTTGAAAATTTGGAGTCCCAATCAAAGATTTTGGAGTCCCATATAAGTCATTGATTATCAATGTCGAAAAACTAAGTCAGCCATCTATGATATTGATGATACATTACATATTTTTAAATACATGTCATTTGTGTTGTTGAAATTGAAAAAAATACATTAAATGATTCTTTGAGACCATTGATCATACTGAGTAAAGCTATTGTCATTAAAACCAGAGGATTGTACTAAGATATAATAAAAAATCAACGGTGTCATATATTCCTCCTATATATCCAGTGGTCAAAGACTCCAATAAATCAGTTCAATAAACTTGCTGAATGCTTTGCATCAAGAAACAGTTTTGATTGAATTATCTCTTGCACATATGCATAACATATATATATGGTAATACAGTCGGACCCGGTTAAGTCGAATTTGAAGGGAGTAGATTGATGACATACACAAAGAACGTCTATATGCCAACAGTCGACAAAAGTCGACAGACTCACTCAAAAAACAGTTCGAGTTTGACTGGCATATTCGTAGTTAAATACTCGTGGTTCTAGTCTCAAATTCCGGTGTGTCAACAACAACAACTTTACCTTGACATTTCAATATATTTCTAGAAGGAAATAAGCAGTATAGTGTTAATATTTTAATTCTATTCGTGACAACGAATATTTGACAACCTAGCACGCATTTTCTGCTTCAATTTTGAGTCCTGAAATACTCTTATTTACGTTCGCAAAACCATAGCTTGTCATACATTGCTGGAAACGTGAAGGAACCAACTTTGCTTTGAGGCCCAACATGAAATGTGAAACTAGACTTCAAGGTCATATCAAAACATCGAATTTTCAGCCTTGAAAGCGGTTTTCTTAGGTTCAATCGCCGGCATAACAATTTTGACAAGTGCTAAATGATGCAATAAGCCTTTATCAAGAGCGCTCTTACGAATCTATTGCAGCGCCGCGCGCTGCGCAAGGCTGATATCCCGGAAATCGGTAAGATTGTGACAAAATAGAAATTTTTGAAGAAGAATTATCATATTATTCGTCATCTACGCCTCATCTTATTGTATCTTGGATTCCGGATCACAAATAAAGCGTTTGGCAAACTACCCAATAAGTGTGGACGTTGGATATCGAGTATTTCTATCAAATCGGATGATGTCTTTGTCGGGTGATAGAATGATCCCTGTCAAAGACCCACGAATATAAAGAAATCAAGTTTGAACACGTTTTTGGTGCGTATTATTGTAAGTAAAAATATATTATTATGAAATAGGGATGGTTTATGGTGTTTTTTGTGTCTATCCTGGATAAAAAGTCGCTGCACTTAAAATTTCTACTGATACTACGACATTTAAAATCAACCATGCAAGCTGTCAAATGAATGGACGATTACTCGAAATTGTCAAAATGTTACTTGATGCTGTATATATCTTTATTTATAATGGTGAAAATAAGAAACTAGACCGTCTCCTGAATGTGTAATGTAAATGTGAAAATGTTCTGATGAAAAACATAAGAGCTACAAAGGATCATATTTCGACTATAACAATTGAAGCCCCCCACAGTGAATAACACGTCACGAAAAATGCGTGTCTTGCACTGAGGGGGTATCATAGTAAATTTACGCCTGGCGTCGAGAGGGTTAATAGTACACTTGTACAAAGCCCTTTGTCTTGACTGGTCATTGTTACCCAAGTACTAATTCAAAGCTCTTAACCACTAGCTGTTTCTCCCTCCCGCCTCTGATGAAGGCTCTGTCAACAAACATGGTTTAAATAGCACTTCGGTGTTAGTACTTCGGTGTTAGCACTGCCTTTGTCTTGACTGGTCATTATTACGCAAGTACTAACAAAGCTATTGACCACTAGTAAGTATCAAAGAATTAATCAGATAAGTTGACCACCCGTTCACCGGCAAATCATAGTAAGGCAGCGTTCTTTGATCTATTGTTTGGTCGGCATGTGCGCCGGTTTGTTGCGTGTAAACTACGAATATTTCGATGCTAAATTCTCATTTGGTTAAGATAAGTGGGTTAATGCCTCGAAGGGAAGTGAGATTTGGCTCGAATAACACGGGTTTCTCGAGTTAAAAGGGTCGAAATAAGCGGGTTATTTTTAGTAGCAATCAATAGTAAGTTTGAAGGGAAATTAAAATGTGTTCTACTTAGGCGGGTGGTCGAAATTATGCGAGCTCGAACAATAAAAGCGGGTTCGACTGTATGGTTAAACGTAGGTGTCCAACATTATTAATGGCTTATCTATGAAAGCTTCCCAACTTATCTAGACCCACATGTGCAATGATGAACACAAGATTCACCTATTTTCAAAACATTAGTGGATTGACAACATCCACTTAAATGCTCATCACTCAACTTATTGAGAAATTAGATAAATATGACCTGCAAAGAATTGCTGACTCGCATGCGAGTCACAGCTAGATAAATCATGTTATGTTACTTGCTGCAAGCTGCCTCTGATAAAATCATTAGGCTAGCTGGAGTCTAGACACTAGCTGTGAGCTTTAACATAAACAGTGGGCTGATTTTTCGCGTCCTCAAGGACGCCTTAAGTTAGAAATAATGCATCCCAGTGTCAATTTTTGGCGTCCCTTAATCATTGGGATGGTGTCAGCGCCAACACTGGATTTACTCGCTAGATGCAACAATTCCACAGCAAATCTTTAACATATAATTATGGATGTTCTTCAGTCGTTGAAGAAAAAGGTGAATTATCTTGGTATCAAGTCATCGGTGAAGGATCTGCTGGATATCAAGAGAGGAATAAAACGTCTGGTAGAAGAAGAACCCAGTATGCCGAATGAGGAACGGGACAATGGCATTAGACAAGCTATTGAAAAGATGAGGGAGGAAAAGCAGGCGGAAATCGCACGGCTAGAAAATGAGGAAAGGCAAGATGGTGAGAAAGGTTTACAATGTACCTTGTACTCTGTAAGGTGATAATAGCATGAATTATTGATGTTTACATAAATTTACTATCAGTTAAATTTATTTAATTAATGTAAGGCCTTAATTTTTTGATTTTTCGGTTTACAGACGAGCCGCTCCAAAAAAGGGATTTAAGAGTAGAAATAAAATTGAAAAAATGGTATTTTTTTAAATCTGCCGCTGAATAATTTTTTTTTCAATGTTTTATTACTTTTTTAAAAGCAGGAAACCAGATTGGGGAAGAACCCATATATTCATCTTTTACCAGCTCGCATTTCGTAGGAGCTTTAATAGCGGCGACCACGTTACACAATAAGATGCATTAACTACGGGTGCAGACTTTGCTTTCGTTTTCGCGGAGCGGGCTCGACATTTGAACTACTGAGCATGCGCACTGACACGGAAATGTCATGTGTAAATATTTTTCCTCATCAAAATAAGTAAGTTATTTCTATTTTCTAGCAAGCATTCGTAATAGATTGGTTGAATAACATTACTAATGGATTATACATTGCTGTATTTGAGGTCAACGATTAATGATTAACAAATGCGATGTTCAATCGACTTGACACCCAGAATAACGGCAAAACCTGCACTGTAAGCGATAATGAAAGCAGATCTACACAAGTGATGGAACTTTCTTTCACAATAAACCGTATGTAATGACATACACGCCCAGGAAAGTTACGTTCAGTGAAATTACCGTGCTAAGATAAAGTCAGCTTTGTTGGCGGAATAAGAAATTCAATTCGGGTAAAGGCCCAAGGGCGCATATCCATGTTCGATGTTAGGGCCAGGGGCTTTTATCTGGGGCCTTTATACATGAATAGATGGTACATTTATTCAATATATAGTTCATGTGGTGTGTGATTTTGCTTTTGGAATATATATATATACAAAGGCTGTGCTTTTGGAATATAATATAGTGGATACTAATGAGTCGAAAATATTTTTAATAAATTCTCAAAATTCATAAATTAGTCAAAATTAAAATAAAAGATTTTGAAAATATAAAATAGAACACACAACTTAACAAAATATGATGGTACATTTGTAGTACAGCATATTTTCACCCCCATAGTACTGCGGTTGACGTTTTTATTTTTTATTTTTATTTTTATTTCCTCCTACGACAGTTGAGCTTCCTGGGCGTCCGTAAACCATAACATCAAAAAATAAAGGCCTAAAGAAAAAAAATAAAGGGTTAGAGCTTTCATTAGCTTTATGTCCATTAAGGTGGACATTTCAATAATGCACGGATAGCTACCGTCCAACCAGTATGAAATAATGTGTTTTTGTGACGAGGATAAATCAAAGTTTTCCTTTTTTTTTTTTTTTGTAATCCAAAATAGATCCTGATTATGATCCTGGAACAGCTGCTGCAAATGAAACAGCTCGTGATGAGCAAGATAAGGACAAAGATGGCAGTGAGGACGAGGATCCTATGGGTTTCGGAGATACCACCAAGGCCAAGCGAATCCGCATCACTAACGAGGTTAGTCTTTTCTAGGATAGCAGCGATCTCTCACTTGTTAAAATGCATGTCTGTCCAAGGTAAATACATTATTTGAGCGGAATGAGTTAAATTTTGAATTTTACCATTTACCGACTGGTGGATTGCAATTTTGCCTTTTTGTTAATAGTAAAGCAATATACTAGTTGTGATGGATAAGGGGAGGTTCCTCAAGATTGATGTACAATGGTTTATAGCATTGATAGTTAGTCAGAAATGATAGAAATGGTAAAGAGAAAAGATTCATTTCATTTGGCCGTGGGAAAGATTACGCATATTTTGAAGTCTTCCTACATTGTATAGACGTTGATTCTCGTAGACAAAATATTCTGTTACCTGTGATAAACTAGCAAACTTGCACGTTGCACCGTCACTGACTATTGTCCTGTCAACAGGAGCAGATCAGTGTGTACGAGAGAGAACAGCACGAGAAAATCGATGCCCAGATTATGGCCTTTTACCAACTCGGTGGCCGCAAAGTCGGGAGACCTCGCAAAGAGGAGAAAATGGACCACGTTGGAAGTGAGTCGGTTTTACCAGGTTATCACACTTTCCGCAGTCTATAATAAATGTCATGCACTAGGCATAGATTAGTTTAAGTTGGAAATTTATGGTTTATAGAGGTCTTTTTTTAGTGTGTTTGATGAAAAATTTATCAAGTTCGTTACAAAAAATACAGGAATTATTTTAAACATTTTATAAACCATGCTGTTTCAGGTACTAACTCGTATTCAGACCAGTTCGACCCTCAGAATGCTCAGATGTGTAAAGTGGCCCAACTCATGACCACCGTAAGTAGAAACAGTTTTGTACTTGTATCAAAACTTGCAAATCCTCAGATTGTTTCGTTTGAAGGTAATTTTTGGTGTGGGCTAAAGGTGAAATACACCCTTGATACAGTAAAACCTCTAATTGAGACTACCTCTTTAATAAGACCAACAACCTCGAACCTTCATAAACAGAACAACTGGGACCTCTATAAGGAGAGCGTCTTTAGAGACCACTAGCAGTAAGCCCCCGCGATGGTCTTAATAGAGATTTTCTATTATAATAACATCTGGAATAACAATGTAAAACGTCATATTCATGAATAAAATGAAATAAAAATGATCAGAAACCCATAACTCCAGAGTTATAGGTTTCTGATATGATATATAAAGACCTTATTAGGCAACACAAACCAGGTCGCTCTCTGAGGTCATCATCACAGAGGCTTCTACAGGTACCTGCCACTCGGCTAGAGTCCTATGAGGACCGAGCATTCAGCAAAGCAGCACCGCTGTTTGTGGAACAGACTTCCGCTCCATATTAGACAAATAGACAATCTGGACGAATTTAAATCCATGTTAAAAAATGCGTTTGTTTACCCAGGGCGGAGGACATTTCCTCTATGCAGCGCACTCGAACATTTATATTTTTGGAGGGTTGCGCTATACAAATATGCATATATTATTATTATTTATGTTATAATAACAATGCTCATGTATTCTCTGTGCGTCGCGCTGCAGACGATGAAGTTTGACTTGACCGCTGCGCAGGAGAAGGCACGGACGCTGCGGGAGGAGTGTCGCCGCCAGCGCGAGAAGATGCTCGAGCAGCAGCAGAAGGAGGCCTTCGAGCTGCAGCTGGAGGCTGTCTCCAGGGTCGGCAGGTACGGTCCGTGTCGGGTTTGGGCAGGTATCATCAGTCTCTAGTGTTGACAGGGACGATTGGTGTCCAGACCATATAGGATTAGTATCCAGGGTCGGCAGGTACGATTGTGTCCAGGGTCAGCGGATCGTTATATAGGATTATTATCTAGGGTTGGTAGACAGCCAGATAGCAGTCTCCCCCAGTTACGGTAAGGCCTCAATAGCTACTCTTCAGCACGGCTAGTGTCTTTAAAAAGGCACTAGTCCTCCCCAAACATTAATCGTCCTGACAAGTTCCCAAACATGTTTTTGCTCAGCAGCTACTCGCACGCAGGACGAGAGAATTGAGTTCAGCATGAGTCCTCCCCAATTTCTACTAGTCTGGATGAGCCTACTAGTGACTAAATGGGAGACTGGGTAGGATCGGTGTCCAGGAACGACAGATAGCCAGATAGGATTGCTATTCAGTTTTGGCAGCCAAATAGAATCGGTGTTCAGGGTTGACAGATATGATCGAAGTCTCCCATGTGAGTCACATGGGAGACCATTCCTCTCGGACAGACAGACTAGTAGAAATTTGGGAGGACTAGCGCTGAACTCAATTCATTCGCCCTGCAATTGATTAAACTATTGAGCCAAAACAAGTTTGACAACTTGTCAGAACGAGTAATCTTATTGGGAAGGACTACAGTAAATCTCCCCAACAACGGGTAGTGTTCAACAGAAAAAAACAATAACGGAAGAAATTGCTGTGCATTAACATTTTTCCTTATATAGATAAGTAAACAATGGAGTAATCAATGGAATGTCCTCAGCAAATCTAACAATGGAAGGCATTTGGGGTGACAAACAACGGAATTAACCTTATTTTTGCTATTTGTTATCATGTTTCCACATGCTTTCTTTATCTTGTAAACAACGGAGGCGGTGCATTTAAATTAGTTTTGTTATTGTAGGTGCTTCTTCAAGCCAATAAAAGGTCGCTGTTAACAAACCGTCCAATCACAGCACGTTCCTACAACAACTATTATTGTTCCTACAACACGCACGTAACTTCAAAGCAATTATTCACCTGATTTAAACATATTCTTCTACGATGTGCTAACGTCTACTAACCAATTTCTTTGTTCTGTGACCCATTTTTCTCGCTATCGCCGCGTGGTTTTACGTTATGTCATAACAATCAAACACATAGTCTCGATCATCTAGATTCTATGGTGGCGTGCATTCACCGATATGCAATAAAATGCAGTTTAGCGAGGCTAACAACAATACACAAATTATGCGCATACGCTGTAGAACGGAAGCGCCACATTGAAAAAATAACAAAGGGAAAATTTAACAGTAATTTTTAATTTATGGACAACATACTAAAGATTATGTTTGTAATAAACTGCCAACGGAATAGACATCTATTAATCAGAGAAACCAACAAACGGAAAATGCACTCTTTGTATCAAGCAGGATTCAGTAAGTAAGCTCATGACTGAGCGATAATGGATGCCGATGTACGAGAATATTATGGTCAGATCACTAATCAGCGGAAACCCTCTCCAGCGGAAGGAATTTGGACTGCAAAGTGGGTTCTGTTGTTCAGAAGATTTACTGTAGTGCCTTTTAAAAGTTACTAGTCCTGCTAAAGAGTAACTATCGAGGCCTTAAGTGGGAGACTGGACTAGGGTCTGCAGGTACATTTGATGCCCAGACAACAGATGAAGTTAACTTGTAGTCTACAGGCCGTATGGCAAAAAAGTTACCAGTCCTCAAAGAATTTGTCTCCTACATGTTCTATACATTTTGTGCACCATGCAAACACTAAGGCTTTGAAAAAAGTTGGTAGTCAGGAGAACGAGTAAGTTCTAAATCTTACTCAACTTGAAGTTTGAAAAGGAAACTTCAGTTGAAAAAGGTTAAAATAAAAATGATTATATTATATTGGCAAATGTGTTTGAGGTTTGGGTAGCAGATAAAAACAAAACAAAACTATTAATGAGACCATATACATACCAAGTACATAGAGTTATAATAAAAAAAAATTGTTCAATCATCTTATATTTTTAAATTCACTTGTCCCTATTTCAGGAAGCGCAAGTTGAAAATGCCCGGTTTGTGCAAGAAGCTGAAGAAAAATCGGCTAATCAAGAAAGAGCCTGACGAGGATATCAACTGGAAAGAGGAGGCAGACGCCATCTTTGAACAGGTTTGTTCTTCTCGGGGGCTCATTTTCTATCATCTCTGTCACGTTGTAATGGTTCCTATGTTTATGTAGTTGAGAAATGTAAATAGAAATATATTTGAATGCATTATAGGTCATATATTCATCTTTTTTTCACATATTTGCGAACTTGCTTCTAGGAATAACAATATGTCTCCAGAGCACCTGCTCTTCCAAGAATCCAGACTATTGTACTTGCTAGCCATGAATGTGTTCACAGGACAAATGGCTAGCAAACACAGTTAGCTAACGACGACTTCATCACACTCATCTTTCTACCAAGCATATTTCTACCACGATAGACATAGCTGAAGACAGTTTTTAGAACCCTAAACTTCCATTTGACTATATCATGTATCCCCTAGCGGAACTCAATTTATGATCTCAAGGTTGTGAGACCTGAATGATACCATCATCCCAAGCATCAAGCAGAACTGTTCTTTGGGGCTGTCAATTAACAAAACATCATCAATGTAAACTTACTACGATCCTGTTAAATCGGTCAGTTGATATAGTTGAATCTCAACTGAAATGGACTAAGATAGAGACAAGAATGTTTGAAAGTATAACTTCCTAAATGTATTTTGGTAACTATTTAACACTATTACAGATTATATTTAAATTTAGACAGGTATTAGATGTTACTTGCATGCTTTGAATAGACAGACACACACAGACCACAGGAGCAACTCATGTTATTGCATTCTTGAGTTCACCAGGGTAACATTAACCCATTACCCCTCACGCTTTATTACATGACAGCCCTTGTATCCTCGCAAATATTTGCAGCGTAGTGCGAATAAAATCTTTCCATTTGTCGGAGCTGCGTTGCCAACTTTAAACTACCACAATTTCCTTAATAATGCTCGTATTTCAACCATTTTTTCAGCATAATACAAAGCAGCCATTTCGGCTTACCCCAGTACCAATTTCACAAATGTTTTGAAACAAAACAACACATTTCCAATGGCCATGTTCGGATCGGTTAGGACTGCGGTAAATACCGGTATTTGCAGCGTAGTTTCGAATAAATAAATCACAGTAATTTAGAAAATAATTAAAAATATTTATCTGGTGTTTTTGGAACTCATTTCTATATCATAATAAAGCTTAAGCTTTTAGAAACACGAATATGTATTTCTCATCACGATTGAACCATTATGAGTATGTCTACAACGTGATCAAACATTGAGGTTTTTCCATTTCGGGCGATATGAATAAAACATGGCCCGTGTAAGTGCGAATTAATGCTGTCAAATGGAACTTTTGTATATTCTCTTAAAATAAAAGCTAAACATTAAAATAAGTTATACACGACGATTACTCATACGGTTTTACATATAGTTATCTAGTTTTAATCACGGTGGCACCACTGCTATGCCCCAAACGAATGACTTGTATAACGAAGCTTTTGACACCCAAACATGTGAAATCAGCCGGCCGGTTTAGGCCGTTTTGAGGGGTAAAGGGTTAAGACACTCTTTTCGGATTCAAGATGGCTGATGAGTGATGTTAGTCGATACTCACCCACACAGCACTCATACTCCCACCTGTTGTCATTTTCGTGACTCAAACTTACGATCCGAAGGTTGTGAGACCAGAATGATACCATCATCATCCCAAGCAGCAGGCAGGACTGTTCTTTGGGGCTGTCATTTAGCAAAACGTCGTCACACTCACACTCCCATCTGCTGCCATTGCAGATTGAGATCAAGCCTCTGGCTGCCGAGCAAGATATCGAGCTGCTGGAGGCTGTGGGGGGCCCCATTGACCCGGAGGTGGCCCCCCTCGACCAGGTCACCTCTCTGGGGGCCGGCGGCCTGCCTTCCCTCTTCGGACCCGACAACTGTGACACTCCCGGCCAACAGCAGAAACCAAAGGCGCGGCGGAAATTCAGGGGTAAGCTGTGCTGTCTCGTGCAATTTTGATTTCTACGTTGTTTGTGTTTGTGACAACATAATATTATACAACTATCCAAATGAATATGGGATTTTAGCTGGTTGAAACATTGTTAATTTAGCCGGTGGGTTTTTACATTTATGTAAGTGTTTGAAAGTGTTGATTAGATTTTCAACGGTGCATTTTTTAGATATTTTTCTAAGTTTTTAAGTCGACTTATACATGGGCATGTGCCCTTGAATATATGTTTTTATAGTACCTACTAGTCAAAGTATCATCAATGCATTATAAACATTTTCATTTTATAAAAAAAATGAAAAGTAGGCCAAACATTACCAAAAATTGCCGTTTCAGGTGCGGTCAAGGTGTACAATATCCCGCCGCATATTTTTAATATTTTAAGAAAAATTAAGTTGACTTATGCATTGGCATATGCCCTCGAATATATATGTTTATAACATTATATAGTACCTACTAGTCAAAGAAAGTATCATCAAGGCAAAGCAAAGTCGGCCAAACGTCCAAAAATCGGTTTCAAAGGCAGCCAGCGTGTAAACATCCAGCCGCCTAATCAAATTTGTTTTTTTTTTCCCCAAACTTTCCCAAAAATTTCATGTTTATCAGCCATATTTTAAGACTAACATGCCGGTATGTTGTGAAAAAAGACTTACATGCCGGTTACTTGTCAAACTGTAAGCAATAAAAGAAAAAAATGCAAGAACCGCGAAAAATTGTCGGGTGCGCTATTACTAATATTAGACATTTGTTTTGTTTGAAATTTGTTTTTTGTTAAAAAAAAATACGGTAGGCCAAACGGTACCAAAACGTTACCAAAACTTGCGGTTTCAGGCGAGGCTGCGAACGTGTACAACATCCCTCCGCTGCCCCCGAACTGCGCCACGCTGACGGCCTTCAAGCGCCTGCTGCTGTCCAGGAAGTACCTGGTGACCAAGGCCCAGCACCTGGTCAGCGAGCGCACGTCCAAGCGCAAGCGAGCGCTGCAGAAGAAGGACCCGCTGGAGCCGATCAGACAGACCCACGACTACAACATGCTCAAGGTCCGTGGGTGGGGACGGGGCGGGGTAAAGGTGATTAGGGCTGAATTCAGTCACTCTGAGTATCAGATGTCCTGAAGAGACCTCTGACACATGACTATTGTCATTAAAAATTCTGACCAATCACAGGCTGTTAATGTATAATCATCACAAGCCTGTGATGAACCAATCACAGCTAAGTATCAGATGGGTGTGGTGGGTTCAACCAATCAGGTTGCAGTATTTAAACAGGTCACATAACTTATGTTGATCCACTCTCAGGCGAAACGTTTCACTGAATTCAGTAGAACCTACAATAAGGGACACCTCTGTAAAGAGGCCATTCTTATGATAAGATTAATGGATCATTTACTGTAGTCCTTAGCTTACCATAAAGAGAACACGTGCTTACTGATTTGTGGTTTATTATTGAGATTTGACTGTTATTAGTCTATGAGTGTTGATTATAAGCTTATGAATGTGATGTGTTATAAATGTAAATGTAAATGTGGTGGTTCATAGTCGTGATCCAAGTATTGGTCTCGCGACTTTACCTCTGTGAATGTATGACCATAGATCTAATAAATCTTTTATGTTTGAGGACGATCTAGTAATGATAGATAGAAAAGCTTTCACTTTGAAATGGCATCTTTGGATGCTCAACTGCATATGCAAGCATATTCGAACCTGAATGAAATAGATGAAATATTCAATATTTATCTGTATTGTTTTCACTAAAAAAAAATAATAATTTAAACTTTTATCTACCTAAATTTCAAGCAGTCAGATATCCAACAAAAAAGTATAACGAAAGGAAGTAGCTTCATCCTCAAATGACCCCTTCACTTCGACACATCAGAGTTCAAGAGATCAACCGCTGCCCCAGACTGACCTTGTCTCCTCCCGTCCTGTAGGCGCGTTTCCAGTCGCTCTTCCTGTGGCCGGCGCTCGTCTCCGCCATCCCCATCGCGCGGGAGAAGCGCATCCTCGTGTCCGAGAAGGAGCTGGCGGACACGGCGGCCAAAGAGGAGGAGGCAGCCGCCGCGTCGGAGGGGGCAGCTGAGGGCACCGGGAGAGCCGAGGAGGTTGCTGGGGGAGACGCCACGGCAACGCAGCAGGTCCAGCCGAGCTTCGTACCGCTCAACAAACCCAAACGGTGAGTCTGCCGAGTCCGGGGCCGCGAGGAGGAGACAAATCGTGCTTGTTTGGCGGAGAGATTTCGTGAAAAGCATACATGTTCTAAGAGGGGTACGATTTGTTATGGCCCAAGGGCAATGTGAAAAAAAATGGTACCATCATGGTACGATTTTTTGTGCTCCGCCCCTGAATTGTTTTTGAAAATTTCAGGACTTCACTAAAATTACTACAAAATTTTGGTGGTGGCCTCTATAATTGCATCCCGTATTGTCAAGTCTTGCTTGCTACTACTATTACATTATTGCAATATTCTGTTATGTTATAATATGATATCATTTCCCCTCCTTTGATTTGTTTTGTATGATTAATTTTGCTAAGCTGAAAGCCATGAGCGATATAAATATTTACTGTGTCAAATGCTGACATTTTTTCCATCTAATTTACTACCAATATTACTATAAAAAACCCTTTTCGCATGGTGGTCTGTACATTGATGCGTCGGTTTTGGTTTTCAGTGGCATGGGCATTGGCATCAAGGGCAAGCGCAAGACCAAGATGGCGCACTGGCGCCAGGAGGAGAAAGAGGCTCAGGCGGAGGTGTTCCGACGCATCGCCATCAACAGGATGGTGCGCGAGAAGTACGTGCGAGAACTGCTGCAGAAGGTGAGCTTCAGATACTGGGGAATGTACGGGGGGGTCCTGGTTTTCGAAAATGGTGGTGTGGGGATGGGGGTGAGTTTGGTCAATCAGTGGATTTTAAGGGATTTGCGAATGGGAAAGCTGGCGAGGTAGCCATGAAATGTGTTTTGAAATATAAGTTTTGTGTATATTTTATTAAACTATAGCAGGTAATCTTACACTACAGGAAATGTACAGGCAGATCTGGGTTTTTGGAAATGGTGGTGTGGGGATGGGGGTGGGTTTGGTCAATTAGTGGTTTTTGTGGGAATCGTGGATGGGAAAGCTGGCAAGGTGGGCAAAAAACGTCATGAAATGTGCGTCGAAAATGTAAGTTTTGTGGATGTTTTATTAATTTTGTCATTGCATGGTGAGAAAGAAAGATATTCACCATGAAAATGACATGACATGGTGAAAAATGGAGACATGCACACCAGTATTTGAAATCCATGTCTGACTGTCAGCATGGGGTTCATAACTTAACGGAAAGAGCTGATTGAATTTCCAAATTGCCAACCCAAAAGTCTAGCTAAAATGACGATCAGTGACAACTGATCTAAAACAACATACATAGACAAAACGCACCGCGTGGTTGATATTAGAAATTTTTATTTTTATGGAACGAATGTGGGATAATTGTTTTTATGACACATACATGCTCACCCCTACTACTACCACGACTATTTCACACATTGTGCGAGTAGATGAGACTCCTGTTTACACACTGTATACTGCTGCAGGGCGCAGTTCCATGAATATTTCACACTATGCGAATAGATTAAACACACTTGAACACACTGCGCACTGCTGCAGGGCATTTCCATGGAAGAAGCGAAGGCGCAAGCGCTGGAGGTACATCCGCACCTGAACATCACCCGCAAGCAGGTGCTGCTGGAGATGCTGGAGCAGAAGGGCCACGACCCTAACGAGTACATCCACGAGAAGAACAAGGAGGACAAAGGTAGGAGCGGCGGGGAACCACGCTTTAGGGTGGAAAATTACATTTTGTGGGGCATTTCGTGCAGTTTATGTTTTATATAAACAAGGAGAACAAAGGTAGGAGTGGCGGGGAACATCGTTTTAGGGTGGAACATTACATTTTAGGGGGCATTTTGTGCAATTTATGTTTTTGCACGCGGATTAATCTATTGTTTTTTTATGAACAAAGAGGAGTAGGAGTTGTAGGAATTATGTGGAAAATTTAATTGATAAATGAGGTTTTGTAACATCGAAGAAAACCTCCCAGGGATTCTAAGGTGACATTAGATGGGAATTCATTTCTCCTCGGAATTCATCAAGATTCATCATTGCATATTTTATATTGTGATCAGAAAAGTCAGCACACAAAACGTTTAGGAGGAAATGAACATGTTTTTCAAGTTTGAAGGAATTTTTTTCTGCATTTTTGGATATGGTTTCGTATTTTGACATTTCAGTATGATAATGTATGTCTCTATTTTGCCTGCAGATTCGTTCCTGGCGTTCCAGAAGAACCGACCCCGAGGGAGGGACACCAACCTGCGCCGGTACTACCGCTGTCTCGTCAAAAGCGTGGAAAAGGTACTACATTGTGCTAGAGTTCGCACATTTACAGTAAAGTTGTTACATCATGCTTGTAGAATGTGTGTAAATTGTGCTTAGTTTTTTTTTTTTTAAATCTCTCCTTTTTACATTTCTTGTGAAACATGTCTCATGTTTGTTTGAAATTGTATCGATTGTTTTGTTTTATCACGTTAAGATACGCTTTAACAACATATATAATGAGTGTAGAGTATTCGTATTTTGAATACAGAAATATAATCTTTATATAAAAACATATTCAACATTTAAGATTTACACCATCAATTTTTTTTTTCAATTGTATAATTAGAGATTTATGCATCCATATTTTTTAATTATTAGAGTAAGAAGGATAAAGAGAAGGTGCCGCGAAATCGGCGCAAGATTCAATACGTGGCCAAACCACGGGAAGTGCCGAAACGAGCCAGCGCTGCCAAGCTCGGAGATGGCTGGGCCTGCAAAAAGACGCCCATCGGGTGCGTACACTTAGTGACCGGGCTCTTTGGGCTAGATGGATGTTTCATGATACAATAGCAGGGCCATGAATAGGAGAAAAAACCTACTTGTCTATATGACTGGTATCCTGAAAAATATGCCCGTCCTGAATAAGATTTACACGTCCAAATCATCAAATTCCATGTAAATACAATTGATGGGGTGACAGAGAGTACTTGTCCATAGGACAAGAAACTCCAAATTTTTACCCATCCTGACAACAAAGATACCCATCTCGGAGGATAGGACCGGTACTTATCTGTGACCCTGCAATAGACTTGGGTGTGAAACTTGTGAAAATTTACTTCTAAACCACAAGAGGAATTTTAAAAAGTAGTCATTCAGATCTGTCTAAAAAGTTGAACTACCGTATGTTATCGTGGCAACCTGACCGAGTGATATTGCCCATGTTGCTGCCTGAAAATCTACTATACTTTTTAAGAATTTTTTACTAAGATTATACGTGAGATAATTTGAGGTGGTAAAAGTCAAGGTTATTATTTTTTTCTCCACAAATTATGCAGACTCTGCTTTCTAAGAAATGATTACCGGGAATATTCCACTTTGAAAATGACAACTTGGTTTTGTCTTGTATAATGAACGTAATATAAAATATTTTTGTGTTGTTTTCAAAGAACAGATTCTGTTAAATTTGATGTGATCCTTTGAGGTCTATTGTACTGAACTTACTTGACAAATTTAATTCAATTTTTGGCTATGAGTTTATAAGAGGAACCCGAAACTATTTGGTGATGTAGTTTTTTCATGAAAAAAGACCATGTGTGAAAAAAGACTATGTTTTCGGTTACTGCAGGATCGAGGTTTCGTCCGATGATGAGGATAAAGAACCCGAGCCGAAGCGTAACTTTACGGAGGAGCAGCGGGCACAGAAGAGAGACACCGCGCAGAAGCCACGGGTCAAGAGGAACAAGGGTGAGTGAATATTCATGCGCCACGCAATTATGACGTCCGAGGAGGCTACATACTAGTTATTCTGGCCTAGGAGGTTATGGAAAAATGAAACCATTATGTTAAGATTTTCAGCGCCCGCCTGAAATTATTTTGAAAATTACAGCGTAGTAAGATATACATGCACTGACATATCCCTAGTTAATTAAGCGTTACACCTTGTTGTTGCAGTGTTGATTGCTGCGATGCTGGCCAAGTACGAGATGATGGGCAAGGCGAAGCAGGAGGCCGATATCGTGTCCTGCGACGAACACGACTTTTCCGATGAGGAGGAGGCGAGAGACATCATCGCCGAGGTGCAGCAGAACCTATGTGAGTGGGCAGTGTGGCTATTCTATCTATTCTCCCCGTGTGAATATTGTGCATTTTCTCTGAAAATTGTGTATTTTCTCTCAGTTTTAATTTTTTTTTTCCGTATTAAAATTGAATGGTATCTAAAAAAAATTCAGACAACAATATGTTTCAAAATCGGGACGAAAGGGGCCTTCGATTTTCCAACAAAAATAGATGTGGTGGGGTGAATCGCTGTACCATGATTCAATGGGAACTTCAAAGAAATTTTGTTGATTAATTGTGAAAAAAACAACATACCAGTAGAAAAGCAAAGGGCAAAATTGATGCTGCAGGGAATCACAAGCTTTTTTCAATCACCCACGTTTTACTTGCAGTGGCTGAAATCACGGAACCGATAATCGACGATCTGTCAGACGAGGAAGACGACGGTGGCGCCACCCTGATGGCCGCTACTGGCGACAGCCAGGTGACAGGTGCCGGGGACGCCATGGCAACCACAGCGCCCATGGTGTACACCATTGTGGACGGACAGCTGGTGCCGTTTTCACAGACGGAAGGTGAGTGTGTTTTTTTTTGCTGTGTCGATTCCAGTAGATTGATGATAAATTGAGGAAAGTAGCTGTAGTTTTGAACAGGGTCCAACATTTTTAATGGCGGTCTTACGAATGAATTAAAGAGGAAAATAATAAAACTAGCACCGACTCAATTCAATAGATGATACGATTCCCAAAGTTTCAGTAAATTTATACCTCAGTATGTATGTAGGCTACAGTCATGTAGCTGTCACCAGTACAGGCACAACTGCCACCACAAACCAGGTTCAGACAATGTCAACACACACTGGAACTGATTTTAAGATAATATTAATACTTTAAAAGAAAATCCTATTTAAAATAGTTAATAATGTTTTAAAGAGACAAAATGAAAGCTGTAGCGAGTGTGCTTAGAATAAACCAAAGAATTAATGTACGGTCGGCGAACCACTGTTCGAAAGATTTAATCCACTTTCGGATACTTGAGTCAAATCATGTTTCTCCTGTGAGCGCATTTTAGATCCATCATGAATTTGTTCTGCATTTTTTTGTGGTTCAATTTGAAATAGTTACACTTGGTGGGTAATATTAGTTAAAGCTCCAGTCTGGCATTCAAACATTTTCATTCCCGAATTCTTACTCACCTGCAGGAGGTGACTAAAAACTGGAAAGTTGCGATATTCATCCCTCTATTGTGTGATTGTTTTATTCAAGAACTCTAAAAGCACGACCATGTGTAATTCCAATATCTTTGTTTATGGAATGATCAATCACAATATTCACCATGTGGTTTTTCTCCCCCTATCAAAACACCTATCACATACGACTTCTGTGGATGAGCTCACTCTTTCCAGCAACAAAGATATCCTGTCATCCTAACTTTTTCACAGTACAGTAGAACCTCTCTATTAAGACCACCATTGAGCGCAGTGTTAGATGGTCTAATTACAGAGGTGGTCTCTCTACTGAGGTTCGTTCTGGTAGCTTTATGAAGGTTTGGGACCGTGAAAAGTGGTCTCATTAGAAACCTCGATAGAGAGGTGGTCTTAATTGGAGGTTCTAATGTACCTTGGTGACGATCTCTTTGTCCTCCGTCGACTCCTCTGGGGCGACCTCCAAATAGAGCTGTGCTGCAGAGGTGAGGGCCTTAACCCCAGGCAACACCCAGCCCAGCCGCACAAATGGCACGTAGACCGCGAGGCCGAGAGCAGCGATGATGATGCTGGCGAAGTAGCCCCACTGGGGGTTGTAGATGAACGGCAATAGCACCATGAACGTGGTCAATACCATGCTGATGACGGGGCAGATCAACGGGGCCCTGATGGGCCGCGGCGCATCCCGCCATTTGGGGCTCCAGCGCAGGTAGAAGAAGAGCACGATGCCAATGAAATCCAAAATGGAGTCGGAAATACCTTTCCATGAGATGAGGTCTGATATGCTGTCGCCAACAAGGATGTACAAAGGTCACCAAAAGCAAACGGAAGATTAAGGCCACTGTAGGTGTGTAGTTTCGGACATGGATCATGCCCAGAAGCTTTGGCAGATGGCCTTGCTTGGCAGGTACATAGATATCTCGGGCACCGGTGAATACAGCGGCATTAGTTGATCCGAATATGGACATGGCAACAAACAAGGGCATCATCCAGGCAAACTGAGGGATGACAGCCCGGGCCCAGGTTGTGGCCACGGCTGGAGAGTCAAGCAGCTGTTGCGGGGTCATCACAGTGAAATAGGAGATGTTACACAGCAGGTACAACAGGGTGACAAACACCACTGATGTGACGGTGTCCAGCGGGATGTTCCTGTTTGGGTTCTTCACCTCTTCGTAGAACCTGATGCCATAGCCCGAATAAGCAAAGCCACCTGCGATGACAGCGAGAGCAATGTCCCCGGGGTCGGTGTTTGTGTTAGCGAATGCGTCCTCAAAATTCTCGGTGTAGCCTTGCACAAGTCTCAGAATGCCGCCCACACAGATCACGACAACAGCGAATGACTTGATGCAGGTGAAGAGGACCTGCGTATAAACGGCAAATCTCACGCTGTACACGTTGATTGCGTGGATGCAGAGCATGATGGCAAACGTGAGAGCGAGGCGAATACTGTACGGTGCGTCGTGGCACTGGTCTCCGAAGAAGATGGACAACAGATAGCTGGCCATGGAGAGGCCTTGTGCAGCTTGAGAAGACGGGCTTGCTAGCACCACAGTGATGAGCGTCTTGATGAAGGCCAGCTCGCCACCGACGGTCACCAGGAACAGGAAGTACTCGTCGCTGGTCTTGCGCAGCAGCAGACAGATCTCCATCTTGACGAAGCTGTCGCACAGGGCAAAGACACCGCACACGAACCAGACGAAGAGGGTGAGGCCCAGCGAGTGTGCACCTCTCACCACGGCCTTGGGGGAGATGAAGATGCCTGCACCGATCATGGTGCCTACGTTGAAGCCAACGACGCCCCAGAAACCCACCTCCTTACGCAGCTTGAATGATCCAGTACTTGTAGAGGCTGGCTCCTTTGTTGTGTTTGTGGATGACATGACGTTTATTTGTCAGTTCAGCTATGCAGCGTTCCAATGTGGTTGAATGCATGCATTTGATATCTTTCGCTTTTGTTAAGTTTCAATGACACTCCAATAGATTGGTGAAAAATAACATTTATCAACAAAATGCTTCACTGTTTATGTCGTGATCAGGTATTCGGTAATCGGATTTAAGCAGTCCAAAGATGTGACAGCAAATGTTTGCATAATAATACATTTTTTTTAATCTCAATTTCTAATAACCACTTGCGTACCATGTAGCTGTTTGGCAAGCCATGTGAAATGTTACCATTATGCGGCCACTGGCACGACCATGGCCCCCAGCATCAGGAGAGAGAGGGATAAAGTGTACTACACGTAGATCCTGCAAATCAAAAACAACTTGTTGGTTATAATACTGACAAATGAAGCTGTGGAAATTTAGTGAAAATACAAAAATTGCATTGTACTGTGTCAGCTTATTTTGATAATATAAAGTGATAGCATATACTAGAGCATAAATCCATTCTAAAATGGATGCTCTCGCTCCCCAAGCCTTTGTGTTATATAACTCTCGTCTATTATGTATGGTATTGTATACGGTATAGTACAGTGTTTATAAATCATAGTACTATACATCAACCTATACCCCCTCCCCCTATTGTGATGCTGGGGCCCATGGGTACGACTGATTTATATAGGGTCATTGTACTTTCAGATTCAAATTACTACATCTAATTTATTCAATTCTCGCATCTATATTCCAATAAAACCACTGATTGGCTATTTGCAATTGTTAAACATGGTACTGTATAATAATTAGAGTTAAATTACGAGTCTTTTTACATTTGGGTGGTTCTAAATATTTATTTTTTTAATTCACACTTTAAAGCATCAGCATTAAAGGACTATAATTCTAAACTATCATCAATTCAGTTTTCATTTTTAATGTATCTTCTTTAACCATGCTCTGGTATAAAGAATTATTTGTTTGACTATTTTATCATGTATGTTTTATATGCATTTTTGTCTGAAATAAAGTTCAGGTTTATATTTATGACAATACTACTCACATTCAACAAACACTTAACATTGCGGCTCCCTTCACCGGGCCTTCGACCGGTGAAGGGAGCCGCAATGTTAAGTGTTTGTTGAATGTGAGTAGTATTGTCATAAATATAAACCTGAATGGATATTCCTACTACTAATAATAGTCTACACATTGAAATAAAGTTATATATATATATTTATATATAAACCCGTTTGTTCTCCGCCTGCAGGTGGCATGTCGCTGCCTCCCCCGCTGGTGCTGCCACCTGGTGACGGTAACCATGGTGACACAGCTGGCGGCGGCGGGGGCCAGCAGCCGCTGCTCATCCCGCTGGAGAGCGTGCTGAGCGGAGACCCGACCGCGCTCGGGGACTTGGCAGCGCTCACCACCGCCGGGGGCGCAAACATCGCCAGGTCAGTGGTCAAGGGGGGCAGCTTGGGAAGTATAGTATGGTATAGTGGCTTCCCATGCCTTTGGTTTCTTTTTAGCTTCATCTATATTATGTATGGTATTGTGTATGGTGTAGTAAATCGTCATATCTCACGACTATATATACGCAGTATGTAGCCGTGATCCAAAGGTCCTAACATCTGTGGAAGTAATTTTCAAAATTCAACCAATCAGATTCTATTAAAATGTCTTTGTTGCTGTTATTGTTTCAAACGTTTTCTAAACACAATTCTACATTTATTTTAATAATTTATTTTATTAATTTGGAAAATGTTTTTAAATCATATATATATCTGTATAGTATAGTATAAGGAAGGGGTGGGTGGATACTCCGATGGGTGTCTGAGGTAGTGAGAATTCTGTTGTTTGGCTCTTGGGGGAATGTGGGTGACTAGGGAAGTGACGAGCGAGCGAGTGAGTCAGTGAGTGAGTTTTGCTTGCTATCAGGGAAACTTCATGCATGAGAGTTTTCAGGGTTTTCCCTGATTTCAGGGATTTCCACCATGGGTTTTCCCTGATTTCAGGGTTTTCCACCATGGATGGTAATAGATAACAGGTAGGCTTCGCCCAATATTAGTTCATTCACGCAGTATTTCAGGGATTTTCATTGAGTCCCACTATCATGTATGGAAACTTATAGCCGCTCCTGAACGCAGCAGACATGAGAATCTTAGTGCTTTTGGTGTCGGCAATAATTTCTGCCAGTGGATTAAATCTATGTATACAAAACCTCAAGCTTTTTTAAAAATTAATGGTATTCTTTCCGAGAGGTTAATATAAATAGAGGCATCGGGCAGGGATGCCCGTTATCATGCCTCATATTCATTATCGCAACTGAATTTATGACGCAAGTTATACAACAAAATGACAAAATAAAAGGTATTCCTTTAAATGTCCCTACACATCCTTGGACAAATGGATGCCTATAATGATACAAAATTGTTCAACATTCAAACTATCCCAGAATTTTACAGAGAAGCTGTAATCAGTTTTTTAAAAGTTAATAAAAGAAAAGAAATTATATCCAAAACTGACTTATACTGTGTATACAGTTCTATTTTGTGGGGTAATAGACAGTTTACTGTAAGGGGTAAGCCTTTATATGATAAATATTTCATTCATTACTTCACGGTATATTTATGTAAGGGATATTTTAGATGACAATGGCAACTTTCGAGATATCATCTATCAAACCTTAGTTAACCGTTCTACATATTTAAGAACACTATCAATGATTAAGTCTGCTTTAAAGCCATTTCGAGATATTCAATTTTCGAATGAAACATATGATTCTATACAGCATGAAAATTTATTATGTGGCAAAGCAAATAGTAAAATATATTACAACCTTCTCAGGAATCAGAAATGTTCAGATTCTAATGCACTAGATAAATGGAATAGAACATTCATTATTGATTATTTCCAATGGAAATTGCTAAATAGCATGAAGATTAGAAATCAATTTGAAATGTCAATTTCTGAATTTAACTATAAGTTATTATATTCGATAATACCAACAAAATCAAATCTGTATAAATGGAGAAAAAAGTGAGATTCCTACCTGCATATACTGCAATGAGCTACAAGACTGTTTGCATCTTTTATACTATGTGAACATTTGGACAACCTTTGGAATTTGATTTCAAATATCATTTCAAATTAAGGCACACCATATAATATGTTTTAATGAGATCTCGGATACAAAGAATAAAATTATTTCATTAATAAGCTATATAATATATAAGAAATATCTAATTGATAAAGAAAATAATCATGTTCTACTTATAAATATATGACTATGTCAAGAGTGAAAATTTTGGTTTATAAAAATTCCTTGTATGTAAAGTGTGGAAATAATAATCATGACATAATATATGAAATTATAAATAGCCTCTAAAGTATGTGACCAGGTAAGTTTAAAAAATTTCTAAATTATTAGTATTACTTTTTTTATTTGTTTTTTTATTTAAGTGACACTATTGTTGATATCATAAGATTCTTCCAAATTACCTCTTTATATATTTTTAATATAAAAAAATGTACTTAAAATTATTTTGTTGTTTTGGATCATTGATGATATATATATAGTGATTATGTGACTGATAAACCCTTGAAGGGTTGGGTATTTTGTATTCTGTTTTACTTGATTAGTATCTTATATGTGTACAATACCATGTCACCAAAATGACTAAATAAAAAAATAGCTAAAAAAAAAGACATGAGAAAGTGCTTGATTATTGGTTCAATTTTTTTCTTCTAAACAGCGCATAACCTAGCAAAAAATTCATAAAACTTAAGAGTTGTACACTAGATCGAGTTTATCTTAAACGAATCTCTCATCACTCCATTTTGCAGCTACTCATCCACCGTTGCCACGACGACGACGACGACGTCCATCGACCACCAGACGACGGAGGAGCCCGATCAGCTCATCTCCCTTAGCAACGGCCTCGACGACAACAACGACAACCCCAAGCCCATCGTCATCGGTGGCGACCTCGACTCAGCCGTTACCTGTGACTATGGGGACGGTCAACAAGTGGTCATTACCAGCGAGGAGCAGCCGATGGACATGTCGGTGGCGGTCGCTGACGCGGGGGACACGGGCATGGAGGGAGGGGAGGTGCTGGAGGAGCAAGTGGTGGTGGAGGAGGAGGAGGAGGAACAGCCCCTGGACTATAGCAGGCACGAGGAGGAGGTGATGGAGGAGGATGAGGAGCAGAAAGGTAAAGGTGATCATGGAGCACCAGGGGGTGGACGAAGTGAGGATGCAGGGTGGCAGCGGTGGCCAGTAGTGTGGGGGGAACCAGGGGCGGGTACTGTTAGTTGATGGTGTTTATTAAGTGAGATAACTCGGTGGGTCAGGATTGGGAGATGTGAATGCCATGGTGTGATTAGACAGCATTTACAAAACTTGATGATTATCTATGCTGCAGACTGAGAAGTTGATTGCTTATGGCAGTTTTCGAGTGGCAGGTATTAAAAGTTGTGAAGGATGGGAGAGTGGTGGGAGGATAGCTGGGAACAAAAGATACGATGTGATAAAGAAATGTGTGGAACATGTATTTCTATTAGATTGGATCTGTACAGTGTTTTTGATGGTGGTTATGATGAGCTAGTTATGATATGTGTCTTATTGCACATGAAAAAGGATCTGGCTTGTTTCAAGCTTCTTGACCAGACGATTAGTGTTTTGTAGAGTGTTTCGAGTCAAATATAGAAGACATTGGTCATTTTGGTTTTACAGCAGGAGACTGTAGTAATATAGTGGAATAGAGGATCGCAAATTTACATGTCGAATAATTTTGAAGATTCCATTTGATTGAATTAAGAATTAAAACGAGTCATTTCAATTGAAAAAGTGTCTGCATTGGCTACCTGTAGTGAAAACTTGATATTTTTAACGTTGAAAGTAGGATAATGTAATCAATATTCATTTCAATTAAGGATTAAAAGATATGTAATTTTTCATAAATTGAAGACACAAGATTTAGTATTTAGAATATATAGACTTAAATAATTAAACTTTCATAATGATGGTAAGTATTTAAAATTTGTATGATAGTCAACATCATAAAGTTAAGTTTTTGTATTTCTGAGCTTGTTCCTTGGCATTCAACCACATTTTGTCTTAATATGAAAGAAAATAGAAGAAGTGTTTCTTTTGGTCTTTTAGAAATTTGACGAAAACTGACTATAAAATTATGAAAACTGTGATGTACATTTTTGTTCTGATAGTCTGTAGTTTGTAGGCAGATATTAAGACCACAGCATTTATCAGCGCCTTTTCCTCACTGACCATAAGAATAAACATTAGGTAGTAATTGTGATCAAATTATTGTACTCATTATATTTGGATGATGTCTTGTTTCAAAATAGTTTTTTTTCTCAATCTACAGCACTGGTAGTTTAACAGAAAATTCAGTGAATGAAAGTCCGTTGTATATTACAATGTATATAATTTCATAATGAGAAGATATCAAACAATGAATATCGCAAGTGTTTGATAGACATTTTGAAGAAGTTGAAAACCTAGAGTAGTTTGATAAAATATTGTAATCAAATTTCGTAGTGCTTAATATGGTGTTTAAAATTACATTTTGCACGAGCTGTTAAACATGAGGTATATGTATCGCTAAACTATTTGGAAAATCTGAGTTTAAATGTGTTTATTTTGTGACAATTATCATCTGAATCTTGTTGGTTGGAATCATGATCAATATAAATATACTGTTTTAGGTCATCTAGTTAAAGATGATTGTAATGAATTGGTATTTTAGGTCATCTAGTTAAAGATGATTGTAATGAATTGGTATTTTGATTTCAGTTCATTGTAATAATAATAATTGTAATATGCATGTAGTGGTTATGTTGTTTTTCTCACTGAAGGCTACCAATAAAAATATTCTCATTTTAATAAAGTCATCCAAAGTGTGTGAATAAGATATTTTCAAATGGTTTGTAATTATCAAATTTTGACTTTGAATAAGTATAGATGTACATGTGTTTGACAAAATTTCATCAATGATTAGTTACAGGTTAAATACTTTTTGTTGACCATGACAATATATAGGAATTTTATGTATGTATAGAAATCAGATTTTTTGTTTTGTAAATTACATGGCCATTATATTTTCCAACATATACTTTCAATAATGAAAGAACCATGCATGCTATTTTAATGCTATATTCATACTGCATAAGTTGCAAACTGTAATAGCATTACTTTTAAGAACACAATGAAGTTAATCAAAATGTGTTCAATTGATAGTCCCATACAATCTTGCAAATGCGTCGGAGGTGGTGTTTCTGAATGTAAAGGACAGTAACTGTCACATATTGTATATATTACAGACCATGGAAAACATACAGGACCAAGGTGTTGCTTTTATCTTACAGTATTTGCATTTAAGTATCATTATAAACTTACAAGTACATTTCGTTTACAATGTTAATACGTTTGTAGTCTTGGAATGTTTTTTAACTTTATATTTTCATAAAATTGAGCCCCATAATGCTGTTTCAGTTGGTTTCAAAATAATTAAAATTAAAAATTATCTGTATTGGTTGTTACTGTAACCCATAAGGACAAATTGTTTCAAATCATCTTTCTTCTGATTTTATAAAACAAATTATGCACTTTGTATTCTTGCTGTAAATTTTCTATTCGTACAATCATATAATGAAGTATTATGGAAAATGAATTTCTGCTCTGTTCACTTAGTCACTGGACAACTGAAAATATTCCAGATAATAAAATGCTGTACTTGTGTACTTTTATTTTTGTTTCAAAAGTTTCAACATTTTATAAAGCACAGGATTGGAAAGACTTGAGTAACATTGACAAATATGAACAATGGTCATAGAATTACAATTTAAGGCCCATTGAATTACTATTTAAGGCACAGATATCCTTGTACTTCATATTCATTTCGAGGTTCAAACTTGCATAATTTCATACAATTTACAATGATTAGCAAAGAGGCTCCCAGGAAACTCCATACACTTAAAATCACAGACTTAACCAGACGATTGTCAAGTTATTTTGGAAGCACTAGAAATATATATGTAAAAAAATGCTATTCTAACTTCTCATCACACAAAGTCCAATTATACATATTCTAAAACTAAAGTGCTTGAACATTCCAATCAATTTTAATTATTAAAACATGAAAACCAATAGTCTACAGACCCGCAAAAGAGGCCAAACAAATAAGCTAAAATTTATAAATCTACAAGTAAATCTAAGGTGCGTGCTCTAGTGATTTCATATTGTTTCAAGTCGTTCACATGAAATTAAATTTCTGAATAAACGAAAAATATGAGATTTTTTTTTATCAAATAGGCACATTCACTGAGAAGTAACTTACACAACACAGAACACCACACTTATTATGTCATGATTTTTTCATTAAAAAATGATTTTTAAAAATATTAAAATGACACAGTTGAAATGCTGCCATGGTAATAGAAATAAATAAAGTATCCACTTAAAAAACATATATTAAAATAAAATTTGAAAACTAGGTCAAGTGCTCACTTTATACAGATGCAAAACTTGATTTTTCTGTGTAAAAAATTTTAAGATATTAGTAAGTATATAAAAGTATGTGCTCAAACCAAAAATCTGATAAAAACTTTTATGTCTGTGTTAAAATTTTAATAACCTGCCGTTTACCTAAACATTTAACCGTACAAACCGTTAATAAGTCAATTTTTTGATCCCCTTCTTTTACAAACCGGTCATTGAATTGATATATATGTAAATATATGTCCATTATTTCATTAATTTTGTGTGATTTAACATTTTTGGCAGTTCAAATTGCCTATGCTGTTGAAAACAAAAAGCCGAAAATGCATAAACCGCGTTTTTTTCAAACGCTAATTTTGATGAAACATGTGCTATGGTTCATCTATACACAAAAACGATAGTGAAAAATAGTAAACTGTAAACATGAATTCACTGATTTAATACGCAACACAAACACCACAATTTTATGCCAAATTTTTTCTATAGATTTTAATGGATGGGAATGTTTTAAAGTGAAAAAAAGAAAAAAGATTAGCAATGCATATTATATGTAAAGTGCATTAATTTAGTTATCATTTGAGGTCGTGCACCTTTTACATGCAGTTCCTGAAAATAACATATAAATACTTGGATGAGCGATAAAAGTTTGGCTACCAGTTAACTCAAAATCTGATGTTCGGT
This sequence comes from Streblospio benedicti, assembly GCA_019095985.1. Classification (NCBI taxonomy): domain Eukaryota; kingdom Metazoa; phylum Annelida; class Polychaeta; order Spionida; family Spionidae; genus Streblospio; species Streblospio benedicti. The sequence goes on from CM032660.1 coordinate 29,377,106, forward strand.
TTATGTTCCGGCGATTAACGGTCTCAATTTTCTCGAATAGCCCAAATTTTTGGAGCTAATATATAATAATAACTTAATCGTGCATTCGACAATTCACATTTAGTTTTTCCTCTATATATTACGTTTATATAATTCACAACTCTGACTTGAGTAATAACTTCATACATAACAATAACTATAATTATTTGACTCTAAATATAATACAATTTTCATTTTCCTTGGAGGTTTTAAACTTCATATCTATTTTTCAAAAACATTCAAAATAAAGATATAACAATAAAAATATATTTTACATAAGTGAAAAATATATGACTGTTTTACACTCGTATCAACTACATGTAAAAGGTTTTAATTTACCTTCCTATCAAACTAAATTCATTATCAAAATTTGCACAAACAAAAATTGAACTACAATAAATCAGTGAATGAATGTGTTTTTAAAAATAGTAAATCATTTTCACAACCCATGTCAATGCTCCAGAAGAAATATTGAAAACAATGCAGAATTTTCAAGGTCTTAAACATAAAAAAGTATTTATATGGAACACATTCAGCAGTATTAATTAAGCAATGATCAGCAGTTTTTTTAAACAATGACCAGGGTTGTCATACATGAATGGGACCTATCATTATAACATAGACTCAGTGAATAATACATGCACAAAAGGCGCATAAAAGATAAAATAAAGAGCAAAAAGCTATAAAGGGATATAATTTTTCTAAACTAAACAAAAAATCGTGACTAGTACTTTGGGAAAGGACAACATGGCCGCCAGTCAGTTTCTGGGAATCCTGGGTAGAATGCATTCCAGCAGACGGCAAAAATCACGGCCAGTAAGTACAGGATGAGGGCCACCCACCACACCACCTGCAAATAAAATAAAATCTCTCAAAATCAATCTATTTTATTGAATAGTAGTATTACAGGGAAAGTTCCAGTTGTGGACTATTTGTTTGTTACTTACGCTTTTGCTAAAAAACAACTAAATAAAATACAAAATAGCTTCCATTTCAATCAGAAAATCAGACTCATTTTCTAAGAGATTACGGTAAATACAAATACCGGTACATTTATATCAAAGATGCTATTAATTTATTGCTTGATAACTAAATTCTATTCTATTCAGCATTTTAATGCATCAGTGTATAGGAATGTTTATATTTTCGTATTAAATGTAATACAAAGACAATTTACCCTTTCCCACGGCTTCACATGGATGTTCTTCAACACTGGGATCCCAATCAACAGACCTAAGGTCAGAAAAACACATTTGCAGATTAAATTAGACTTATCATCATAAGTTTCATTTTAACAAATACATATACTTTTATGAATGATTCACATTGTGCATCACATACATATTGTCTTTATGCTTTGTAATTATTTTGATTTACCTGACTTGAAATCATAAGTCTCATGGTATAAATACCTATATGAAAAAAGGTTCATTGGTTCCTCTATAAATGTTCATGTAAGATTAGAAACATGTTTTACAGCTATTGCTTTCTTGCTTGTGAAAAAATAATTTACAAAGGTTAAAAACATACTTTGCCCAGCTAAAAATGATACAGACATATTAAGAATGTAGGCATGTATATAGGTCATATAGAATATGGTCATTGTAATACCACACAAGTATATCCAAAAGCCCATAGAATTTGAGATTAAAAGTGGAAATATTTTCTACATCAATATACATTTATATTGATAAATTGTCATTTGAATAGTCTTGATATTTGGTAAATTCCATACAGTTGAATGGGCTTTTATACGAGCAAGAGCATTTCATTGGACGGTTTTTGTACCCAATGCCCTCACAAACAAATTTTTACCTACAGTCACCATGTCCATGGTAAATCAATTTTCTGTACCTGCGAGAGCACCTCCAAAGTGAGCTGCGTAACCGATGTTTTGGTCAACATCGCTACGGTAACGGTTCCAGATCGCTATACCAGTGTCCACACCAGCTGAAAGAAAGTGCTATATTTTACATCTACAATTTAGATTTTAGATGAACATCAATCATGAAATGGATTGAAAAGCAAAGTATAAAATGTATGTGTATTTAAAAAATTTGCTCCTACCAAAGAGTGTCCACACGACGAGGCGGACGGGTGCGGACAGAATGAAGCGGACCGGGCCCTCCATCCAGTCGTACGTCATCTCCTTCCAGTTCTAAACACGAGGCAACGGAGTGAGGGCAAAATCAATTCATGTATATTAGCGCACAGGCTGTTTGATTTTCTCTAACTGCATGATATGAAATCAACGTTGCTTTTGAACTGTATTGCAACTGCAGTTTCATATGACACATTTAAATTAATACCTAATTTAATAGAGAAAATTTTAACATTTTTTGCTTTATACGGTTTCATCACACTGATGCGACATTCATTAAAATACATTTAGAACATAGTTAGTTAGCAACTTAAAAATTAGTTCACTACAAAGTTAGATTAAAATAGTACCCTACTCTGGTATATTTGGTAGGAAATGTGAAAATTTAATCTGACTTCTACATTGTAGCATTTAATAAAGTTTGTACAAATACTTGGGAACTCACAATTACAATCAACATAGTCTTTCAAGTATTGGTATTTCAAAACATAAAATTGAAAAAAAAAATTGCATATATATTAACAATCAGCATTCCCTAAAGTAATCGATAAAGAATTTTTACTACATTTTATAAAAGAATAACAAAGAGAAATACTAACAAATTATACAAACTTTAGTAACACATGCATTTTTTATAAGCAAACAAGCCATGTTCAAAATTGGTAGTAAATACACAACTTTTCAGTTGTAAAAGTGATTGGCATCTATATCTTTTAGACAAAGATCAATACTACTTGCATATAAACAAATAGCAATATCGGTTAAACAATTCATCTAAGAAACATGGACAAATATTAAGCTTCGTTTTCGGTTATCTAATACAGACGCCAATAGTATTAGTATGGAAATAAGTTAGTTACCATGACAACAATCGCAAAATGTGCACCAATGAGAGCGTAGCAGCCTCCACTGGCACCAGCCAACATGGTGCCCACGTCACAAACAGAGTGCGCCAACGAGCCTGCAAGTTAGTGGCTGTCGTAACATCACACCGTAAACACAGAAAACGTTGCATAACACGGGTGGGCAGAGATGGTTTTTATCATGGGGTGGAATGGGGCAAAGGCTCCAAAACCTGGATGCACAAGCGAAATTGATAAGACACTGATAAGGACTATCAGATTGAGAGAAAAAGAGATTTACTTGGCTCTATAGTGTAAAGACGAATGTACATACTAACAAAAAATACTACTAAAGGCTGTCATGATGTCTAAATAATCTGATGTGGATGCCTTTGATTTATGGGAGGGAGTTCCGTAGTGAAGGTTGAAGATTTTTTTTGGCATCATGAGAGGAAAATGGGGGGTGGTTACAATGCTTGAATCTGTTTACTTTATTAACCTTCTCAACTACCATATTATGTTCTTCTCTAATTTGGAGCAAAGTTTCAACATTGCATCATGAGATCCAGCATTTTGTAGGGTTATGGTATTGCTAGGTTTTGGAGATTATTTTATTGGATTTCGCAGAACAATGTCCAAGAAATATTTCCTTCAAGGGATTGGGGTTTGCAACCCCCAATTCCCACTTGGTCTGTCATTGCAGAGTACAAATCATCTTTAACATCTCAATATGTTGCTGTAATTTGATATTTGATGTAAAAATCTCATAAATAGCAGACTATTCTCTACTTTAAGTGTAGATGCTTGTAAATGTTATGTCATCCGTCTATAAGAAGTTTGATTTTACAACAGTTACACAATGGTACATGTAACGATTTACGCATAATGAAAAGCCAATCTCAGAGCTGCTTGAATGGAATGACACATTAGAGTTGCAATCAGAGTGAGAATAGTAATTCAAATAACATGTTATTCCCAATACAATCTGAAAGTGCTGTTGTAAGAGAAGTTCAGGATTCACACTTTAAATTGCAAATGTGTATCACTGTACAACAGGGATTTCTTTTCACAATAATAACATAGCATGAAATTTTGAAGTAGATAGAACATTAACCCATGTTACCATACATGTAAATTATAGTCAAATATTTGTCAGAAGAGGTGTTTTTTTATATCTACATTTCATAGCATTTGCAGTCCATTTTTTTCAACATTTCAAATAAATTACGAAGACACATATCTGTCACTTATAACTGTGTCTCATGACACCTTTTTTGGTCATCATGACGTTAGTTTTTTCCCGCAAACGGGCCTGCAAAACTATTTTACAAATCCTATCAACAGCATACTTTACAGCTTGCTGGTTGACAGTGCTCATTCATGTCGACATGATTGAAAACACATTTCTATCCACTTCAGCATGCATGCAAGTGTTTATAAATGCAAATTTTCTGTCACATATCAGCCAGAGGGTTAATTAACCCCATGACCTCCTGTGACTTCCCTGTTGTACAAGTGACAAAGTTACCATGACTACGATGGCAAAGTGTGCTCCGATAAGTGCATAGCACCCGCCACTGGCACCTGCCAACAGTATGTCTGAGTCGACCACCGAGTGGCAGAGAGCACCTGATGGGACAACAGACACCAAAACTTACATGATCAAGGCTTTGAAAAATGATATCAGTACCAATCAAAGGCAACTTCATCGGTGAATTTTGTAGGGATTAAATGTTCATGAGAGCCAATCCATTTATAATTTCATCGTATGAAAGCCAATGATGCGGTTGCCTTTGGTATCAATGATATGTAATTACATGTAATATAAAAAAAAGTTTTGATCATCATCAAAATTAAAATATTAAGTCCCAAATTTTCATAAAGACACAAACATGAACTTCAATAAAGAGACCACCTCTATTGAGATGACTTGAGGCCAGTTCCATGAGTGGCTGTAATAGAGGTGTTCTACATACATGTATATGCCCATGTGTGTTTTACCTCATTATTGGTTTCACGTCTTTATACTTTACACTGCCTTTACCAGTCCATGTATCGTATCTAGCCGTGGTTTAGACGGACCGATTATTGTAGAAGTAAAACCTACGCTTTGCAGTGGTGCAAAATAATTGATACCGCATTGTTATTTAGCTATTAAGCTCTGAACATTTCGGCAGTGGGACTTCTGATTGGTCGCATTTTAAGCGCAATATCCACGTACATTAGGACCTTCGTATCACGGCTATATAGAGGGAGGGGGTTATATAGCAAAAATGTGACTGATTTGCCCTAAATCTTGAGCGTGAATTGGGAATTGCCTATATTTAAGTGTGTGAAATGTGATGGAACCTATTATTGGTGACTGGTGATCTGCTCATTACAAAGGCTGTGATTGGTGATTTGCCCTAAATCTTGAGAGTGAATTGTGAATTGACTGTATTTAAGTGTGTGAAATGTGATGGAACCTATTCAATTACAATTCCTGGGGATTGGTGAAAGACAATGAAATGTATTGGTCTGGTGATTTAGGAAAAACATGTTGGTGAATGGATTTTCATCAAGGCTATATACCCCTTTCTATATACTGCGTATATAGCAGCTGTGAGATATGACGATGTGTGTTTTACCTGCGATCACTCCCAGACAGTACACGGTGCCCACTCGCCACCACTTGTGCACCATCTCAAGGGGCAACCCCAGACACAGCTGGAAGATGAGGTTGAAGATCAGATGCATGTACCTACAGAAGAACAGTGGGAGGTACCGCTATTGAATCATGAGCAGCCATGTTAACTTGGAATTAAGATACGTAATTGTAATGTATTGAAGGTGAATCCCATCCTCTTCTCCAGTTGTTATGTATTCAGGTGTAATTGTAGTGTAATTGTTGATAAATGAGCAAATATATTCTAAGGTCTATTATAGCATTCTCCACAATAGGACAGTAATGGTCAATTTTAACAGATGGTCCTGTGCAATTCACAATAGTTATCGAAATGGGGTGTTAATAAACAACTCGAGTCGACGTTGATTCTATATTTGCAGCTTGAAAATTAGAAATTTCAAACTGCTGTTAAAGAAACATCAATAAATAAAACTCATACTGAGCCAACTTTATAAACACATCGATCATTTCAACAGTTTTTTTGAAATATGACTATCATATTTGGTGGCATTGAATACTCACAGCACACAGGAGTATGTATAATATTTACTGTACAAACACTATTCTTATGGATCTTTTCTTTTTATATATCAATAGTGATACCTACTCACAATGCTGGGGCCCGTGCATACAATCCCCGTGCACTCACTCACCCCTGATGCAGGAACATGTAGGTGAGGTATCTCCAGGCCTCATAGCGCCGAGACGGGTTGTAAATGAAGGGAGAGTAGAGCGGGATGCCGGAAGTGGCTGTTATCTCGTAGTCTGTGCCCTTCAGCTCGACAGCGTACACAATGAATATTATGATCTGAAACACAAAACACAGCAGATCTGAAACACGGATCGATTTAGATTTGAAACGCAGCACACTTTTGATATGCAACACGAAACACTTTACATCGCAAATGCAAACATTCGCAAATACTAAACCCTTTAGGATCTGAGACACAAAACACGACAGGTTTGAAACGTAATACAGTTTTATACAGGAAACATTCAAGATTTGAAACACAAACCACATTTGAACCACAAAATATACAAACATAAAATACTTAGGATCTCAAACACAATTCATTAGATCTCAAATATAACATACCATATTCGTTCTTATTAGCGCACCTGCCCCATTAAGCGCATCCCCCTCTTTACACAGATTAGATTAATCAAATTTTGCTTTTCTTTCCCAAAAGATTTCATGGTTATCTAGCCATATTGTAAGGCTAACACGCAGGTATGCGCCGGACGCGTTGTGAAAAAGACTAAAATGCCTGATGCGTTGTGAAAAACATGCTGGTTGCATTGCCAAATAATGTAAGCAATAAAAGAAAAAATTGCAAGAACTGCGAAAAATTGTCAGGGTGCACAAATTACTAATATTCGACATTTGTTTTTGTTTGAAATTTGTTTTTTGTAAGCGCACTGTGCGCTAATAAGAACGAATACGGCATTAAGATCTGAACCAAAAAAAAACAAACGAACTAACAGACTTAATTCACACACATACTTCTTGAAGTGAGGCGCCATCCAGTCTTACACTCAAAATATACACGCACCTTCACAATGCAGTGAGTGATCATGCGAAGCAGCAGTGATGGTTTGCATCTGTAGTTTGAGATGTAGTCATCGATACACAATAGATGTGTGCACAACAAACAAACCATACAAATATCGCACATATGCACCCTAAACATACACTCACAAGCACACACACACGGACCCAACCCCAAAACATACATGCGCCTTTACAATGCTGATAGTGATCATGCAAAGCCGCAGTGATGGTTTAAATTTGTAGTGTGAGATGTAGACATCAAACACAATAGATGTGTATCTGTATCTCTAAGTTAATCTGCAAGGCTTTATCAGCATATGGGCAGATGGATGGAAGGACGCAACGCTACTCAGTCGCTCCTATGCATGGCTTGTAGCCTGGCACGGAATGTGTCTACAGAACTGCAGTTGGCAGTGTCTAGTGAATCATGCCATTCTGGAATTGTCCGTGGAAAGAATGAGTTCCTGAATGTGTCTGTATTTGCTGTTAAATGTCTAAATTTGTGATGATGTGATGACAGTGTACGCTGGTCAGCTGGTAGGAGGATGTCATCAGCAGAGATGGCCACTTTCTTGTTCACTATTTGATGCATAAGTGCTAGACGGTGATTTTTACACCAAAGCAGATAAATATCCACCCCCCCCTCCCCCAAAACATACACACACGCGCACATACATGTACTCTAAACATACATGCACAACAAACAAACATACATGTACAAATATAACACACACACACACCCTAAAAACCCACCCACCTCCACAATGTTGACAGTGATCATGAAAAACAGCAGTGATGGTTTGCGTTTGCAGTGTGAGACATCGACCTCAATACACAACAAACAAAACACACGCACACCCACACACACTCTATACATACATGCAAATCAAACAAACATACATGTACAAATATAACCCCCAACCCCCTAAACACCCACCCACCTCCACAATGCTGACGGTGATCATGAAGAGCGGCGGGGGTCGGCAGTTGTAGTGAGAGATGTAGTCCTCGACGAGCGGTTCCCCGGACCGGCTCCGGTACGAGTGAGGCGCCACCGAGCTCACGGCCAGACGCACAGACTTCTGGAACGCCGTCAGCTGCGTCCGCGTCAGGATCTTGTCCTCCGACGTCAGGATCTGAAATCAATCAGTCAAATCCTGTTAGTTTATTTCAGCGGGTCCTAATTATAACTCATTCACAGGGTGGGTGTGACCTGGCTGCCCGGTCTACATCTCAATGGCCATCCTCTTTTGGTCTTTTGGTCACCAGGATCTATCAGACCCGTTTTTCTAAAAAAAATCAATAAAAAAAAAAAAAAAAAAAAAAAATCCAGTTTTTTGCCCAACACTGGCCCAAACGTGCCTAATCTTTCTGCAAGATCGCATGCCACATCTGTACGAGCAAATGAACTATGTGTATGTGAAAAAGCATACCAGGTACATGATTGATTCTGAGGTAAATTCAGATACATATGTGAGCTTGGAGCTATGAGGCGGCTATTAGAACGGAAACTCTCTATCAAATCGAGTGCAACATGCCACATGAGAGGAAGTTGTCTGCCTTGGTTCACGTTATTTTACACATGATATCATCTGTATCTGCCTAAATCACTTTGCAGTCCATGATTAATACATGACAAGTATAACAGTAGTAGATCCAGAATTTACTTGAGTGCACAATGCAAATACCCCAACATTCAACTGGTCTACACGTACTTTATCAAAAGTGACCCCCTCTCAGACCTCCCCATACACAGAGACGCCACCCCAGCCCGCTATGTCACAGTCTAATATAATAATAATAATTATAATTCAGTATTTATATGCAACCGTACAATCAGTAGAACATATACCTGGTATTTACATAGTATTCAGAGGACTACAAACCACTCTAGGTCATTGGCATCCTTTTCACACACTATATCCTTTACTCAACTCCCCAATGGGAGCATACAGCACATCGCTTGCTACTGAAGCGCTGACGATGCTATTTACTTGCCAGACCTGTACCTATTCAATGTGTAGGTGCCACGGGCTTGGTGTCGCCACCGTCTGGTATTATATTACGCTCGACAGTGGCGACACGCTGTGTGGAGATCGGCAGTGCAGTGGCAGACGCATTTACATAACGGTCTTGGCGACACTTAGTCTGCCGTGGACAGGCCACCGAACTTGTGACGCAGGCAAATCACACGCTTGTTAGTCGTGACGCTCTAACCACTGCACCATCGATTTCCACATACCGTAATCGATCTTATTAGCGCACACACCCCTGTTAATGCAAATTTAATATTATACAAATCTTGCTCTTTTTACTGGCGCCATATTATAAGACTATAACACCCCGGTATTATTCCATATTCGGATTACCACATAACCATCCGTGCGCGTTGTGTTATCATGTTCTGTGGGGTCAAAGTGAGAAAAATGCATGAACCGTGAAAGATTGTTGGGTACGCTTAGTATTTTTTGTTGTTTTTGTATGGAAAACAGAGTGTTGATTAAGCATTCTCCCCTGGCTAGTGTAAATTTCTGTTGGCTAGTGTAAATTCAAAGTCACTCGGTACAAAGATTACTTGATTCCAACAGTTTAATAACTAAGGATGGCTAGTTTGGATTGAACATGGCGAGTGTAAATTGAGAGTCACTCCCCACAGAAGGCGAGTGTTCTACTGAACGAGTCACATTCCCTGGGAAAAAGATTTAAAAAAAACTCCCGTACGAGCTGCACGAACTCCTCGTAGTCGAGAGTCCCGTCGCGGTCCTCGTCAGCGCGCCGGATCACCAGCTCCAGCTTGCCGGGCGGCAGGTGCTCGCCCAGACCGTAGTCCTGCAGGCGCGAGCGCAGGTCGCGCAGCGGGATCCCAGCACCCTCGCCATACTGAAACACAGCGCCGGCGGGGCTTCATGATTATACATTAGAATCTCCAATTAAGACCACCTCTAAAGTAAGACCACTTTTCACGGTTCCAAAGCTTCATAAGCTCTGAAAATGAACCTCTGCATACTAGAGAATCTCCAATTAAGACCACCTTTGGGGCTAGTGTTAGGTGGTCTCAACTAAGAGGTGGTCTCTATACAGAGGTTCCTTTTGGTAGCTTTATAATGGTATGGGGATGTGAAAAGTGGTCTTATTATAGAGGTGGTCTTAATTTGAGGTTGTACTGTATACAGTAGAATCTCCAATTCTGACTACCTCTAAAATAAGACCACTTTTCACGGTTCCAAAGCTTCAAAAGCAATGAAAATGAACCTCTGTATAGAGAACACTTCTCCATTGAGACCACCTAACACCGTCCGAAAGGTGGTTCAAATAGAGATCCCCGCACTCTTGCCATACTGAAACACAGTGGCGGCGGGGTTTCGTGTACAGTAGAACTTCTCTACTAGCACCACTTTTGGGACCATGAAAGAGGGCGTTAATCGCATTTTTCAGCGGCAGTCAAATTTATTTGTTGTACTTTGTATAGCAAATAAATATGTTTAAACCAACAGTAATTATAAAGATGACAGAAGAATCTCCAGTTAATGAAACAGAGAAACAGACAGTAACGACTATAATAGCATCATCCCCACTCCTGACAGAGACTGGCTCAGTGGCTCTACACAATTGATGAGGGTTCTGCTAATATTCAAATCTAAAACCTTTTAATGTTTTGTGATTGTTTTGGACTAGAAAAGAACATCACAAGTATTTATGAAAATGTAATACAAATCGTCCATTCCATTATTTTTCTTTCAATATAGGCCTAGTAACGCAATCAAAGTAGAAATTCTAACAAACCACATTTACATTGGCAATAAGGCCATATGCTCGCGCTATTCATCAATATCTTCAATATATAGAAAATTGATACATAAATTTGTAACGTAAACTTTGTAAATGTAAATTTCATGAATAAAAACAAATCTATTTATATCTGACTATGTTTGAGAAAATATAATAAACTAAGGGAACAAACATACCTGTGCAAATATGGGACGAAATTCCTACAATTTAAAATAAAATTAATTGCATTAATATTTTCTAAACAAATGGGTGTGACAGATGAAATGAAAAGATAAAAAAAAACAATTGGTTCTATATCATTATACATATTATGAAAATAGTACAAGATATTATTGACAACTTAAGAAATAAAAAGTCTAAAATAGAACCCCCTCCACAAAAAAAAACAAAATAAAAAAAAGACTATCAGAAAGAATGCAATTTTAATAACTATATATTATATTAATTGTACATTTTTAAACTTTATTTTGGAAAAGGACAGGGATGATGACATACAAAAACATACTTGTAGTCTTATCTGGCACAAATAGTCAGCCTACAACTATTAATATACCAAGCAAGTGTGTTAAATGTTGTGTCACTCGTATTCCGGTTAAAGAGTACTTTGAGCAATTCTGCAATGTATAGTGTGCTGTTTCTTGTAGGTTGAGAAACAGTTACTTTCAGCTGATATACATTGTATGTACTTGTAGGCTTATTTCACATCCAATAAACAATGAGAAATATCAATCTGTTTGGCTTATTTTAGTATATGATACTATCTATAAGTTTTAACTTAAGGTATATGCACTGGGTATGCATTTGCACATTGATGGCAAAATAATTCTCCATTTCCTACAACAATTAATCATTGTGTAAGATTCTAGAAAGGACACGCTATTTTGTTCTTGCATACTACCAATACTTTTCTTCAATTTCAATAACAAGTTATACGTCTTAACTGAACACATGTATCATATTTCATTTCTTACACATGGTTGTATTAGTTCTAATATTTTTATATGAATTCTACTGCCGTTTTAAATTGTCTGAGAAAGGTCTACTTTGTAAAAAGCATTCTTGATTTATGATGTATATCATCTTACAGTGTCAGCAATTGCAACAAGCCCTCATTTGTTTCTAGCTCCTTTCTGATGTTGCCATTGTTCTCAGTATGACCCACTCAATTAGTAAGTGATATCATACTGATTCAGGGATCATATGTTCATGTAATATTGATCACCAATTGATAGTTTTTAAACTAATAGCAGAAAATTATCTGACAGATATTTTAGCATTCTGTTCATGCATAAGTATCTTCTTAGGAAAAATGACAGAAAATTAAAGTTGTGGTTGAATGATAAAGTATTATATTATCATTATTATTAGTACACTTCAATCAATTAATATTTTGAAGCAGTATGATGTTCACAATGCTCTAAGCATCTAATTGGCAAATATATCTTTTCATCACTATTTCGATGAGTGCTTTCTCATGTAATTCATGTAAGTTTTACAATCAGTGCTTATTAACTTTTATCAATAATCTTTCATTATATTCATAAAGTTTATTGTGCTCACATATAGGCAACAAAATATTGTTACCAATGTCATTTTAAAGACATGCATTAATATTGAGTAGAAATTGATTTCTATGAAGCCATCTTTAACTCAAATGTGCCTTTACTTACATATTTCCATATAATATTGATTGTGTATATGATTTTTAATATTTAAATACTATAATAGAGTTGTGAGGGTTGCTGTTCACAGCAAACATTCATTCATTCCTCATATGTTTGGTTAAGATTACACCTGCTTTATCATATCCCTGTACCGACCAATTTATGATAAACCCCACCCACGTTTTTTTTCCTTTTCCTTTGGTTTTGACAAATTTGCAAAGGTTTTGAAAACATAATTGTTAGAACTCAATGGTAGAATTGCAAATTCAAAATTGAATTTACCCTATCTAACTCCTCCCTTGTGATGATTAACTCTGTATCAGTCATCTTCAAAGTTTGTGAAGCGGAATATCCAAAGAGAAACTAGCCGTTACTGTATGAACACCACTTTAAACTATTGTATACAATACATGCTTATGACGCAGGATATTTTGATGACATCAACTCTGCAAAATTATATCCCTGTTCACTCCTGACGTAAGAGTGTTTAACAAAAAGTTATGACAGTAATTTTGATGACCGACTGCCTAAAGTGGGTCAGTTAGCAGACGAAAGTCACAATGTAAACAACGGCTGATATAACACACATCAAAACCGCTACAACAGTATTTGTTGTGTCATGGGGGCTCACGTATACCTTTGGTCATGTGGTTTCTTTAATACACAAGATTCGTTTATTTTTAACTTCAAAACTTACGCGCTGGCAAAACTTTTCCAATGCACGTAAACATAAGGAAAAAGCTTTCACTCAAAGTTGACGACTTATTCATGATTTATGATTAACTACAGCGTCTTTAACTGTGTGACGAAAGCAATGAAAAGTCTATGAAACACCATGGGCTATCTTCAATTAAAATGTATTTCAAATAAATTAACATTCTTGCATGTTCCCCCGTTTATTACTTTTTTCTTCAATGAAATCTCCCCCGCCCCCACTCCCTACGGGAGGCTCATTTTGTTATAATAGTAGTTCTTCTGTACTGGTATTACTTGCTTCCTCGAAAAAGCAAGATTCGTAAAAATATATAATAATTCGATATTCATTATATTATATTTTCATCAAATCAAATTATCAAACACAATATAGCCACCCCAACCCATTCGATCATTATACAATTAACTTCACTATCAAGATCACCCAAAGGATATGGTCTAAATAGAGGTGTCCCTTTCCAGAGGTTAATTTGCAGCGTTCTTGTGCCCCCCTATGATATGAGTGGCGAAATTAATCTAATAACTCATAAACATGATAGAATCACTCTCTAATGCAAATGATTGAAATCGACTTTAAAATGGAGGTCTAGAACATGAATAATTTGCATATCATTAATTACTTAGTTATTGCACGCCAAGACAACACAGCGAGCAACACAGTTAATAGCTTTTGGTGAAGCATGATTTTGATTGTTAAATTGTTCTATCAACTGACTTATAATTAAAAACCATTGAAAAATATGGTTCTTCTTTTTTCATTTTTAAAACCAACTTAATTCAGCTTCAATCAACAACTTTGATTGTCAAGTACGAAAAAGTAGCAAACTTCATGTCACACATGCACACTTATAGGCTAATAATAATATGACTTCATTCTCTGGAGGTGCACACGTCTATGCTTAAAACAAACAAACAAACAAACAAACAAACAAACAAACAAACAAACAGGCAAGCAAAAAAGCAAACAAACAACAAACAAACAAAACAAGCAACACCTTCGGCCCAGCAAAGTGTTCCACTCATCTAACACACATAGGCCTACTTGATAAAGAATAAAAAAAAATAAAAAAAAATCTATTACACATACTGCTGCGCGTGCATGGACCCACCACGTTACATGGGCTCAAACATATGTGACCATAGTCCACCACCTCCAATGATCAATTGATAAAGATGGCCATAAATCCTAACGATCTTCTCTCACAATCTCCATCATCTGACAAACAGAATTCAGCTACAGATTTCTTCATCTGATTGTTAGATGAAAAAGCCTGATATGGGCAAAACCTGACTACCCCATTGAACATTGCAGTACCCTTTATAAGCTCAAGATTTATGAGCTGATTCATTGCAATCCTTGGATTAGCAGACGTCACGTCATTAAGATTTCTTGCGCGCGTCAAACTTTACTCGAGATGGTAGATCTAGTGGAAGGTGATTTTTTAAATATAGTTTTCAACTGATATTCATTTTAGCTATTAATTCGCAGATGTGATTGTTTCCCACATTGGATAACGATGAAAATGGGATTATCTACAGTGAATAGTTTTATTTTTGATCTGTATTTGTTTAAACATACACATTAGATAACGAAACCTAGTGGCGGAGGCCAAATATACACAGAATGTTTCATACGCAAATATGAACAAAAGCTTGATGAAAAGACTACATAGAAATATGAAACTATGAAAGAACCATCGAATCTTGAAGTGAACTTTGTTTGTAGGTGCCTTAGACCTAATAATATTTTTTTTTATGACAGCTATGCCAACACCAACAGCGGCCATATCATTGACCACCCCAACGACCACCACAACGCCCCCGCCGGCGAGCGTGGACCCTGCCGCCGCGGTGGCTGCCTTTGACGCCTCGCTGTTCCAGCTGGGTCCGTGGCTGAGCACCGCCATGTGTCTCACCATGCTGCAGCACCACGGTGACGCCAACAACCTGCCGGACTTTGTGGAACACAGAGGAGATCTGAACGGTAAGAATGCTTAATACAGTACAACGTCTTTTATCCGTATATTCCTTATCCAACTCACTCCATTATCCGGACCCTCTGCATCTGCATGACCCATAGGAGACAAACTGATGAGAATGGCAAGGCCATATGAAAGTTTTGGTTTAACAGAACTAAAAATGAGTAGTTTCTTTGTAAATTTGATTTTAGTATTGATGATTTGCCAGTTGAATTGACGGCACTATTGCTTTTATTTTTCCACAAAAAGATCTTGGTAAGACCATGATTTTTTTTAATGTTTTTAATTTCCCACTACAAATTATTGGTAAGGCCATAGCCTGATGATCTTTGCCTTTCTTCCTGGCCTGCTCTGCAATACACTGTATTACCTTTTCCGGACGTACACTTGGCAAATGAATTGCAGTTTAGAACTAATGGTGAAAAGTACTGGTGGCAAATATGCTAGCCAGCCTAAAAGAAATGAAGATTTAAGTTTATTCATGACTAATACTACATTTACTTCCCTATGTATGCATAAAAATATGATAAAGTACGAGTTTGCACATCTTTTGAATCTGTTCTACTTTTAGTATTAAACTATAACCATGATCATTATCATTTAATTCCGTTACTTTCACTTAAAAGCTGCAGTTAGCTGCAATAAAACGAAGCCTTTATTCTTAGAAATCTTCTACATTAAACCACAGCTTCAGGTTTTCCTGTAGTTAACAGTGACATAGGTCCAATGCCTTAGCTTGTGTTGCAGACCCTGACTGCGGCCGGCGCTTCATGGCGGCTCGGCTGCTGGACAACTGCCTGCTCGGCCTGCAGCTCCTGCAAGATGTCGACGCCTGGCCGGAGCGCGATGAGCTGGGAGGAAAGGCCGCCAAACCGCAGAGTAAGTTGTCTTTGTGGGTTAATGTTGACGATAAAAAAAATGCCACGTTTTTATTTTTCATTTTTTTTATTTGGCGTTCAGTTCTCAGTATACAAGTAACAATTACTGGTGTATAATACATAATATAATATACAATATATTATATTGGCTAATGTATTTAGACTAAATCACAATATTCATCATACTTATGATTAATATTTCTTTATCAGTATTTTCTCTTTAAGGAATATAATATAATATAATCTAAAAACATATTTTTTTTATCATCTTTCATGCATAGATATATAAACAGTTTACCATACAGTACACAAAAAATTAAAAAGTGAATTACATTTTCATTTTCATAGTTGGGTATGCCAAAAAGTACATTTATAAGATTAAGTTCAATTGTTGTCTGTAGTATTGATTTCATCCATCGGTTTATAGAGATCCAGAAATTATTTACATCAGTACTATAGTAGAAATAGTGTTCTAAACTGTCAGTTATATTACATTTGCCACATAGTGGGGTTTGATCTCTTAATATAATTATTGGTAGGTAATAGTTGCATGGAAAGAATCTATTTAGGATTTTGTATTGAAATGATTGAACAAATGATTCGCAACATGTTTCAAATGCAATTTTATTGTGGTATTCCCATTCCAAATTCAAATTCAATTTTTGTTCCCATTTAGATTGTGCAGTCGAATATGTCATTATATTTGTGATTACAACTTATTTCACCAAATTTAATAAAACTGTAAACAATTCCTGTTTTAAAATGCTGTTGCTGTTGCTGCTGCTGCTGCTGCTGTTGTTGTTGTTGTTGTTGTTGTTGTTGTTGTTGTTGTTGTTGTTGTTGTTGTTGTTGTTGTTGTTGTTGTTGTTGTTGTTGTTGTTGTTGTGTCCACTCGCTTTGGTCCACCGGGTATGACATGCTTAATCTCTAATCATTTATGCAGATGCAGTTCTCAGAGAGCAGGCTTATATCAGTCTTATATTTAATAACCATGTTTTGTAACACATGCGTAAACATGTCATTTATCTTTATAGAATTCAAGAAACCAAAGAAGTCAGAAGAAAAAGGCAAAGAATCAGATCAGAAGGCCGAAGGTAAAGGCAAAGGATTAGATGAGAAGGTCGTGGTGGAGCTATAGGTCTTACCCGTATCCAGCACCGTAGAAGTCGCCAACTATCCAGAATTCATTTTTGACCAGTGTAAAATGACAAAATTAATAAAATGTTTTTGTTGTTGCGGCAATAGATTTGTTAAATTTTCTTTGAATGAGGGTTTACTAAATTGCCAATTAAAATATATACTAAACAACAAATAACACTTTGCCACATCCTCATATACATCATTTTAATAATTTTAATAATTCTGATATCATTAGATTTTGAACCAATGCACAAATAAATACAAGAGACAGACAATATGGCACACAGGGCTGATAAGGGAGGGTTCATTATTTAAGTGTTGGGGGGGTGAAATATGGGAGGGGGTCATGAAAATTATGCCGATACAAAAAGTGATGAAGTGTTTAAGGGGGGGGGTCATGAAATTTCAGCATCAGAATTCGAAGGAGAAAATACAATATTCGAGTCGTCGAAACCGAAGAAACCATGCTTTACTGTGCTGGTACCAATTTTAGTCCACTACCTTTTGGCCATTAAAAATTCTTTTCCTGAAGACACTTGTTTTAAAAATCACTAGAAATGATTTAAAGTAAAATGCTGCATCTACACAACAAATTTCTTGAAAGATTGAAGTTAGTCTCAAATTCTCATTCCTAATTTTGTTTGCGTCAATGATTGCAGTTTAAATATAATGCTTCCCACTAACAGCTGACTGTCCCCACTCCTCAAATGACCAGACTCAAACAAACGGTCTAATTTGTTCTCCAGATCGTATTCAAAATTCAAATTTGTAAATACACGTATACTCTTTTTGATCAGGTAAAACTAAATTGAAATGTAGGAGTACCGGCTATTGGGACTACCGTTTACATAAATCAGTGAAGGAAAAGCATTCTTTGATTGGCCCATAATATCCAAATGCATAGCAGATTATACAACATCATTGATTCTTATGCAGTTATTGGATGTGAAATCTTGACCTAATATCGGGATTGTTTAAATGTTTCCAAAAGCAAACATGTATAAACACAGCTTTTGTAATTCTTGACCATATGCCTCTTCCAAAATGACTTATTTTGCAAAGTATATACATAAATTACATCAAACTACCAACTAGGGCATATTGAGATGGAATTGAACGTAGTAAAATTGTGTGCTGCAGTGTGTTGCTAAGCCAAACGATTTATCTAAACTAGACCAAAATTGTTTCCTTTCCATTTTTGAATCGCTAATTGATGTGGAAGGGGGGGGGGGGCATCAAATTTAGGCCTGACCCAAGAGGGGGGTGGGGGGGCGGGTCATTAAAATTTTGTCACAATAAAAAAATGGGGGGGGGGGGGGTTAAATTTTGAAGTCACAATCTTGAAATTTCACACACACCCGTAATACTTAAATAATCAACGCTTCCTAAGTTGTTTATGAAAAATACGTATAGTGGTCAGTTGAAATTCATTTTCTATTAAACTAGGGATCGTCAGTACGAGAATTATATACATAATCTATATAAAAATATGTCATCACTTAATGAGAGAAAAGTAAACTAAGATAAGTTTGTTAAAATATTTTATTTATTTTCCAATATTTGGTCTAATGACCACGACTGGCCACTACTACACTCATTCTACATGGTATAGAATGCAGTAGTGCCAGCCAATACCTGCGTTTCGCACAAACGTTGCCCCAGATGGCCTGGATTTGCTGCCATAAATGGTCATTATTCTTAGCAACAGGAAGTTTTTGAATTTCCCTGGCCATCGCTGACCATACATTTTCTATGGGTGACATGTCGGCACCCTTCGATGGCCAGTTCATTGTAGGAACATTCTGAGCATTAAAGTATTGTGTCACGATTTGCCATGCACACTGGTGACCTTTGCTGGAAATAGTTCATTGAAAATACGGTTTGAATTTTCAGTCCTGATTTAAATGTTCATTGATACGGTGAATTTTCAGTCCTCCCCTCCCATCTATCACGGCTCACACAGCTACCGAGAAACATCCACATAGGTAGATCCAGGGGTTGTGTGTTTGGGGGGGGGGGGGGGGGGGCGCCCCTTTTCCCACCAAAAATACTTCATTTTCATAGGGTTTTTGATGAAATCCTTAAGTGCGACCCCCCTTTTCCTAAAGTGCGCCCCCCCCCCCTTTCCAAAAACCTGGATCTGCCTATGGTCCACTACGATGGGTCTCTCCCATTTATACACGTTCATAACGTATTCCTCATGGGCGTCGAACAAAGACTGCCCACCACGGCCAGCCACAAACGTCTTTTCGTCAGAGATGAGAACATTCCGCCATTGACGCACAGACCACAGGTTCGCATGGTTCTGGAAAGGACAAAAAAGATTTTAGACTTTGTTCTGGTTTCTAAATTTTAAATGAAAAAAGCAACGGTTCTATGACAGCTCTATCGCGATATTGGCATGTTATACATGTCCATAGAAATGATATTTCCCACCGGCTAGTACCAGAAAAATTAAGCATTTATACTGTAAAGTAATCTCGGGTAATAGACAGTAATCTTGAAAATTCAAAGCAGTGAGCCTGAGAAAAACGTAACCGCTCTTGACGATGACGGTCCGTAAGCTATAGGGTCGCGGGCTAGCAGCATGGCGCTCTAAGCTCTCGGAGACCTTTAGCCACATGCAGATCCATCGGTTGCCCCCCCCCACACACACACAAAAAAAAAAAAAAAAAAAAAAAAAAAAACTATTTCATCCCAAAAATGTCATTTTCATCATTTCGCTCGCTCGGAACCCCTTGAATCCACTGTTTGCCCGCCCCATCTTTCCTTGGAAAGCTTGGATCGCTAGTATCAGCCTCCAAAGAAAAAGCTTTTCACCTTATAATTGGTAGACCAATTTTCATAGGCCCCAAATAAGCATATATAATATTCTACAAGTGAATGATTATGATAAACTGATGGACATGTGGACAGGGTCAATCTGGCTCCAAGCAAGAATCACATCACGTCCTCTTTCTAACAAAGGCCGGCCAAACGGACTAGATCTTGCTGAAGGGCCTCGTTCAGGAGGTTTGGAGACATTGTTTCTCAGTGGCTGTACTCGTAGGCAGCGTAGTACAGCGTATCCCCTGTGATTCCGCTCAATGCGACCCGCCACAATTGCGCTAAGTGGGCAGGGATTAGGTTTACAGGGATTAGGACCAGTGGCGCATCCGCAGTTAAGTTGATAATCACATTCGGGTCTTCGGCCGTAAATACGCAAACCATTGTCAAAACTATTATAAAAAAAAAAAATTTAAGCGAATGTGGCTTCCGTGGCCGAGGGATGGGGACTAGCATGGACTCGTGACCAGAAGGTCAATTTCACGTTCGATTCCCGTCGGGTCTGCGTGGTAGGTGTTGAGGAGAAAACTTAAAAGAGGCCTAACAGATTGCACACTGCTCCGTGGCACCTAAACGTTAAATAAATAAGGGTAAAATATAAATACATTTTTTGACAACTATGAGCTCCTTGTCTGAATTTGGGGAAATAAACACGTACTTGCTATCAGTTACACACGAAAGATCGTTTGAAGTGCTGAAAATTGAAAATGCTAAATGCTGTTTTGCAGCTGTTATTCAAACGTATTTGACTCTGATAGTAATACAGTGGAACCTGTCAATGTGGACACCTCCATATATTGGACACCTGTCTTCCCATGTGGTCTTAACACCACTGTAATGACACTGCCACATGTACACTATAGTATTGCTTGGTCCCAATCTTTCTAGAAGAGACAACGGTGCAAACCTCCACAGCAAGACCAACTATTCATTGAGACCACTTGAGCGCAGTCTCCGGGGTGATCTTTCACGTCCTTTATTTTTTCTATGTGGTTAGCAGTAAGAAAATAGCTAGTACATTTGTATAGGGACTTCATTTTTCAAAGCATTTGTCTCACCGATGCAAGTCAACAAGTCAATGACACACAAACTACTGCGTGCACTTGCCCAATTGTTTTCACTTCATACGTTATTCAACGATGACATGCAGAACGATACCGCCCTAATGGAATGGCGATGTATAGTAATAGAGGCTATTTTATCATTTATCATTACATTCTACAAGTCACAGCACTAGCATTATTTGTGACACACAGACGAGAGGGCAGCCATGGATGAGTCCTCGAGAGGAAGTGGCAATATTGTGAATCCTAACCCGGATAATGATATGCAGAATGAAGAAGATACTGACCAACATGTATCCATGGATAGGCGTGCAAGTGTTCGTGAACAGGCTAGTGAGAGCAACAGCGATTTATTGCAGAAATTGGACAAGTCTTTGGATACAAAGATCAGCGCAGTGTACGAGACGCATGTCAAGGATATCGAAGAAAAGATTATAGCTGTTCTCAAACGTGTTGATAACCTCGACAGAAAATTTGATGCGCGTACAGGGGAACACGGTGAGTTGATACGCGATGTGTCTGAAAAGGTTTCTAAATTGGAAGAAAAAATTGAGTTTAAACTACAAGAGGCTAGATGCACAATAGATCATGAAACACATTATGTTGGGAATGAGATGACAATGTCTCTTCCAAGATCAGTGTCCCCGCAGCTGGACTCCAGTGTTACAAACGTTGCCGCCCTGGTAAGAAATGCGGACTCCACTAACTTAGGACTCGATGATAAAGATGGACAATCCGCCTCTGCAGACCAAGGTATGTCCACAGAAGTCACGGACATCCTCAATGATGACGCTAGTGTCGTAACAATCAAAAATGAAATTCCTGAAAAGGATCATTGTAAACTTAAGACATTTGGACAAGCGTTCACGGACTACACACAGACCTCTACTTGCCATGGGATTGCCTACATCTTCAGGCCTGGTGAGCACTGGACAAGGAGGACAGCTTGGGTATTGTTGTGGCTCACGGGGCTTGCGTGGTATTTGCGTGTCAGTGTTCTTGCTTTTACGCTCTATATGGCAGAGGACGTCTATGACATAACAGCACCAATTCCCTTGGATAACAGACCTTTCCCAGCTATGAGCGTTTGCCACTCCGATGTTTTTGACCATGCATACATCGACCGTATGTTTGACTCAGGTGTTTACATAATGAAGATGTTTCCTTTCGTGCTTGAGGAGTATGAATACAAACGCATAGTATTGTTTAAAGTGTTGCATGAGGATTTTGGCTATGATGCTGATGGAAATTTGTCCAACGTTTCTCTTGGCCATTTCCTATACACAGCATTTCATGATCAACCTGTTAGTATTTTTGATTCTCCTATTCGTTTAGACTCATATGACACTGCTCTAGATCTACTACTAAAAACTCCTCTTACAAATGAGACAATGCTTGTTCTTCTCAATGCCACCTACCAGTACGGTAGCTGGCACGGCGAGCCTTCTCCCCACGTGGGAAGGAACGCCTTCTCCTACATTAGGGACGAGCTAGACGCACGTCGTCTCCACATAGATATGCAGAAGCTCGTGGCGGCGCCTACTTGGGAAGTTTTCGCAGATGAGACTGTGAAACAATTTTATGGCAATTACTTGGATTCCCTTTCTTCAGACTTCGATGACCATGCGCGTTATGGTGGTGTTCCCGCCATATTCGATTACCATAGTCGACATTTTATCAGATATAATGACAATAGATTATACAATTATCACGGACCGCCGCATCTCTCTTATAACGTAACTGCTTTTCTTGATCGAATTTATGGCCTGTGCTGGACTGCCAGGTTCTTCACACGAGCATCACCTTTGTCACAACTCTTTCAATCCAAGGCTTCAGAAACACTATCGCTTCCTCCTAATTTTTTAAAATTTCCGGAAGGTGTTTCATTAGATGTTTCATTAGGTGATCGATACCTGAAGTATTCAGAAATAACAAAGCCGTTCCTTGTAATTAAGTTCCATGACCACGACGTTCCTCACATAGAGATGCACAGTAACACCTTAATGATAACGAGAGAAGAGCTAGACGGCACATTGGCTATGGATATAGACTTAATTCTGACACGCAAAGACTATCTACGACAACCTGCGCCATACGGGAACTGTGTTGATACCGAGGACGAAAACCCACTTAAGTACCATGATTATAGCTACGATGCTTGTGTGTCAGAGTGCATTGACAACCAGACATATGAGATACGCCACTGTCACACTCTCGATTCTCTATCACCAGCTGTAAAGCGCTGGTGTCACCCTGATTTGTTCATTCTGTATGATCGTCGCCTACAATTCCACACATTATGCTCTCAATGTCGACGACCATGTAAAGAAACAACTTATTTCATCACTAAAGCAAACCCTTGAAGGAAAATAGCTGCTATTGGCGGGGAAGGACGAATTTCCATGTGGTTTAGTGCACCGCCCAAGCGCGTCACACAGCAAGTGGTGTACCCGCTCTCATCCCTGCTAGGGGACCTGGGAGGCCAGCTGGGGCTCTTCCTGGGCGGTAGCCTCCTCACCGTCATGGAGCTCCTGGACCTCCTCCTCGTCCAGCTTGCCACTTACGTGTTACGCCGTGTCTGGCCTGAGAAAATGAGGCAGAAAAACACTAGTCACACAGGGTGAATCAATGGTTGGTTTACACAGGTCACAAGCCTCTGCTATAACAGCGCACCACTTGCAAGTATTTAGCACATTTTCGCAAGGAAAAAGTCATGCAAATTTCAAAACTGCAATAGCTTAAAGATTGTTGGTAAATGCTTTTTTCAATTCTGGTTACTGTTTGGAGAGTAAATTCTCTGTAATATATTGACTCCAGAACGCGGAAGAAATACCTGAAGGAAAACACAAAGAAAAGTACCATTCTATCATTCCGTGCAAAAATCACCGCCAATAACCCACGCTGATTGGTCAATCAGCGTGCTCAATTTTGCGATGGAAAACACGCTCCAGAGCGCGCGGAGACCACTACTATGGCGCTAGTCTAAACTCCTCACATTATCAATACAGCCGCTGACGTCGCGCTCAATGTTCCGTTCGGAGAGCAGACGTTTAGACCAGCCGTAGTGGTCTCAAGCGCTTTTTTTTTGGCAAAAAATGACTTGTAATGAGAATGTTATAATATGATTTATTTTAAAATAAAATGGATTTTAGTTATGATAGAATGGTGATTGACCACTCGATTGTCGTGTCAATCGCAAAATTGAGCATGCTCAATTTTTTGGCAGTGAATGATTTTGTGGTCACTATCAACAGTTGTAGTTGTAACATCGCGCTGTCCTCTGTAATAAGGGAGTGACCATCATTAATTGTACTGGGGAGGGCGGTCATTTAGTGGTTGTGGTGGGGAGGGGGGTGGGGTGGTGCGCGTTCAATTTTGTTTGGTCACAGAAGGGAGGGCGCTCAATTTTAATTCAAAGAGATAGGGAGAGCAGTCAATTCTCAAACTCAAAGGGTAATAGTTTACGCACTTATGCAGCGAATTGATGCATTTTCTTCAATATGCATGTTTTTTTTTTTTTTATTTAACTGTATTGTAATGTTAACAAGTCAAATAGATTGCTAAATATGTATGCATTGTCCGTCGGCAGTGAATGATTCATTGTAACACACTATCAACAGTTTTCAGGCAGGGAATCTGTCCAATATCAAACTTTGTAATACAAAAGTATGCCATTGTGCATATGTATGTGGGTGTGTGGGTGTGTGGGTGTGTGAGGGGGCACTTAGTATCTTAATGTTCACATGGGGGAGCGTATTTAATTTCAGCGTAGACAGTTAGGGAGGGCGTTCATTTTTTTTATCTCAACACCAAATGACTGCCCTGCCCTGTACAATTAATGATGGTTGCCCCTAAGTGAGTTTGCACATGTTCTGAGTTAATTTGTGCCCAGAGTTATCAGCTTCTTGTAAAAACATTAAAATATCTTGATTTTTGATACATTTTTACAAATGACTGTTAATGGCCACAGCAATTAAGGTTATTAACATATGTTTATGTAAATGATTTTCCAAAACATTTCCCATCAAAATGAGAAAACCTGCACATTGCCAATTCCATGCCAACCCCTGAAAAAGCAACCCTGATAAATAATCGCTTTCACAGAGACCCACTTAGCTTTTTTCACTGTGCAGAATTCTCAGCCTTTATCAATCAAGCAACCCTTGTGAAATCACCAAGTCAACAATATTGATAACGACTCAATAATAAGATTCTTCATCTTTATGTTTCTTTACTTACACATAAAATTTGTTAGGCCTAACAAAAGAACATACGAAAATGGGTAGCTACAAATAGTTTGATACCTGAATATGAATAAAGTATATATTCTTAAATGACTAACATAAATGGCATGCATTTATGTCGTATAAAAATCAGCAATGAATTTCCCTTTAAAACTTAGGTCACACAGGATTGCCCCCTCACCCCCCAAACGTATTGACACGAAATTAAAAATTAGAATTTCTGCCGTGCCGTCGCCAATCTATCGAAAATTTTGACCTTTGTCCACTGGTGGTAGCTTAATGTAAACTTAATATGAAACTATCGGAGGATTACAAAGCAGAATTGTAGCTCCTATAAGGCACCGTATTGGTGGCTAATGAAAAACGATATTCCTACCGAGCCTATGTTATCATACATGCATTTATACCTAGTTCTGCATGGCATCAGTTGTTGTAACTGTAATTAAAGATGAAAAAGGGGTTCGCTGATGAATGAGAATAATTACTGGCATGTGGCAATTACTTCAGTTTTTTTTGAATCTTGAATCTATCTTTCTTCCCATGTGTAGATATGAACATCTTCTGAACAGTTTAGATAATCAATTTTCTGTTAAATGAAACGTGATGCTGACATGTGTATTTTCAGTATAAAGCATTAAAACAAATGATATCAGTATTATTATTCTTTATCTAACGTATCTCAGAATTGTGTGTATCACCACAGATAGATTCTTTTCCTATACTCTTCTAAGGGACCATTCAGTATTTGTGACAGGGTGGGGTAGGAGGATTTTCCAAAATTGCCGTGAAAAAACAAACCTCTGTGAAAAATTGGTAACCCCCTCAATTTCATGTGACAAAAATTGATGACCCCCACCCCCCACCCACCCGATCCCCAACAGTTAACGCATTCATTGTCGGTTAACTAAAATCCTATTTTATGGATATGCATATATATAAAAAACAGTAAATTTTAGTACAGAATCTCTAAAAAAATCGGGGTAAATTTTATGTGAAAAAAATTGATAGCCCCCTCAAAAGTGTGTGAAAAAAATTGATAGCCCCCCCCTCCAAACACCGTGACAAAAGTTCATGGCCCGTCCTAACATCCTCCTACCCCACCCTGTCATAAATACTGAATGGTCCCCTAATAGTCAATGTTAAGTGTTAGAAAAAAAGGTTGTTGTGTTCTTCTAATACTAGTACAATGCGTATCTGTGCTTTTACTGCCAGGTGTTCACTTGCTTGGATGTGGATTGAAAATATGCTTATAGTAATTGATGGACACTGTGATGTAGATAGTTTTTTTTTTTAAAAAAAAATAAATGTATGGTCATTATATGTTTTTATATGGTATTGTGTTGGCATGTTTTGTTTTTTATATATTAGCTGGTACTTAGGGTGGGGTGGGGGGTGGGGGGGGTAATAAAGTCATAAAATGTATAGTAATCAGATGGTACCGCACCACATGATTATACCGGTGCGGCACCGTGTGGTTATAAAAATTGTGCCGTTTCGGTGCCCCGCCCATGACGCTAGCAAAAAAATTTATGCAGTATGATGCGACTTCCAAAGGGAAGTTTGACAAATACCGCGCAAGTCCCTGCTGGCTTGTGCAGTCGGTGCTTTTCAGCATGCATGGTACCTGCCACATGATGCCGTTTACTGCGGCTTTGGGCAATGCGTCATAACGCGCAGGGTTCTTTCATGTTAAATTGCTTATACCTCATGCCACTTTTCATCACGCATGGTACCGTCGTGCTACAAACATCATCAGAAATAGGAGAGAAATCTTTGTTGAATGACATTGCCACAATAGCATCACAGCAATAGTTCAGCATTTACAACGATGGGCAACAGACCTCTAGACCTTCTACACAGTTTTCCATCATTATAGGCCTATCATACACACAAAGAGTTTTATAATGACACCAAGTTGGCCAGTGGGGTTATATTTCACGCCGCATCGTGAAGACTGGTCACTTTTCATTGCCACAGTGATTTATTTTTTATCCCGGATTGTAACGCTGGAGCTAAAATGCGGGGGGGCGGCTCTGGGAGGTTAAAAATCTGGCCACGGCATGACTTTTTATGACCTGCGGCATGAATCTTTTATGTTGTTTTTTATCTTTCCAATCCTGACACTCGGTACCGCGTGGTAACGCATGATGGTGCAACTTGGTCTAATGTAGGGGTTAGTACAATTTATGGACTCAAGTTCAGTTCAAGTACTCTGTTTAGATTACTGTCAATACTTAAACCAAGTCGATTAATTCCAATATATCTATGTACATGTATAACCAATAGACAACTTGTGTTTGATACACTGCAGTAAATACTGCTAACTGTACTGTAACAGGATCATTAACAGCCTCCCGGCAGAGGTATAGCCCTATATTTGTGGGAGAGAGATAGACAAAACCGGGTGAGTTTGTAATATGAGTTAATCAGGTGAGTTCTTGGGGCGCACACGGCCAGCCAGAAATTGATGTAAAATGAAACTGAAATACATGATTCATGTTACACAACGAACCAGGTTTTGTATTTATCTTCTTTTTCTAAACAGTAACAACACTGTTTTTAAAAATGTGAAAAATAGTAGTCCGGCTGAGTACCAAATAACCATGGTATTTGATACTTCAAGAAGAGGGGGTGATAATCGCCCGGGTTATCGGATACTTGTGGGGCAAAAAAAGAGTCCTCTAAGGTCAACATTGAGGAAGTTCAATGATTAGTAAATGAAACTGAATCTGTGTGTCTCACTATTGATCTTGGGCCAAATTGTCAGTCCAAATCATTCATGGGTACTACAGCCCATTACACCAAAGATTAGAAACTGCTGACTGTTATGTTAGCTTGAAGTAGGCTGACATGCCCTGTATTGAAAGCAAATGGTATAATAGTGTTTCATTTTGGTAAAATATTTTTTTTTTGTATACATATATATAGCGGGAAACATCACGTAGAATAGTCTCTTTTTAAAGTTGTATACAATGGTTTTGCAAGGAAGTGAATATATACTTACCATTTAGTTGAATTACAAATGTATTCTCTACCCATTGATCTGAATCACTATTGATTCTACTGTCTATCCTTAATAAGCACGTAAAGAAAAGGTAAAAGAGTTTAAAGCATTTGTCAGGTTTAGGAACCAACCTCCTTAATTATTAAAATGACTGGCTATCAGAAGTAGGGTGCTTGCTTAAGCAGGTTAGATAATAGCCTGAACTGTTCAACAAATATTCTATTGTGTTGTTTTCAATGAAGGGGAAATATCTTTTGCTGACCAACATAAGAATTCTGTGATTAAACTGGTCATTTTCAATTGTATTATTCGCGGTTTGTGCCCGTATATACCATATATTTACAAATTATTGTATGTATTAAACTTTAATGTATAAAGTATACTAACTTGCCATGTTATTTCCATATCTATGTAAGGTCTTTCACATGTACTTTTAAAGTTCCATGAATGTAGTAGATGAAATAAAAATCACATAAGATCACCCATATGCCAATGAATTTATATTTTTTGAAATTTTGTTTATATGCCAGACACCCGTGGATGGCCTGTTATATTTAAGATAGTAAAAGCCATATTTTGAGAATTTTCATTTGAACTCAAACTGCACAACACGCACACATTTTAGTGGAAGGATAAAACATGGACTTTAAATGCTTGATGATGGTGATAATGATGTCGAAAGCTTCATTTAATGTTTTACCATGGCTATGAGATAATTGAACAAAATTTAGGTTAATCACAAAAAGTACCAAAGTTGACAACTTTTTCGATCAATTATGAAAAAAAATGACGAATAGAAATGTCCGTCACATTTGCAAGTGCAATATTGTGTAACTGTAAATTTTGTAAATAGAAAATGTAGGCCAGTAGTATACGTTTCAAAGATACGCTCATACGCTCGAACCATTCCGCTCCTATTGTTCCTATTGTTTGAATGTGGCCTTGAGGTGTAATTAGAAGAGCACCGGGGTGAATGACTAAGCACGTAAATTCCAGTCCAGGCAGTCCCGGCGCAGCGGTCCGGCAAGGAGCCGCGAGGGCAAAGCCGCGGCGTATCTGCGCTGGCCCGATGTTTTACGTAAATTTAAAAGTTTTGGCTCCGACCTTGGCCTTGGGAGACGTCCTTGTAAGAGGTTGATGAATGGTGAAGCAAGCTCCGCGCAGCGGGCAAAGCAGTAACTGCGTGGCCTTGAACGAGAAACCGACCAATCGAGTTAGGTTAGGTAGGTTTAGCTCCACCCCCGGCAGACGTAGCCTTGAGGTGTAATTAGGAAGGTGAATGATCGAGCATCAAACCAGTTTAAGTCGGTTTAGACCCGTCCCCTCACGTGCATCCGCTCCAAACCCATTTCATTAAAAACAAATTTTAAACCCATTAATCAATTCACAACGCGTTGACCACCTTTCAAACCTATTAATCATCCTTCCACGCAATCGTAGTCCTTTAAATGGTTATCAAATGACAATAAAAATTCTTATATTCGTGTAAAATACGTGTTCGATATTTAGCGTTGTGTTTAACCAATTTGAACCTCAACAATTAAGAAGTGTAAAACGCCAGGTGACTTTAGAAAGGATAAAACCTACCATTCTTATAAACCTGAACAATATACAATAACAACACGTGTTATTGTCAACGCGCGATTACCATCGTCCACAAAAGTGAGAAGTAACATAGTTATTTGACTAATTCGTTAAATTAAGAATTGTGATTAATTCATTAAATTAAGAATTGTCATTTCATTAGATTGTAACCACTCGTGAACGAAACATCTCTAATAACGACATAAAAGGAGTGATATACAGTGTGCAACAGTGTTCATGTCGTAATAATAATAATATCAATATCAAATATTATAAGAGGAGTAAACCCACTTAATTATACATGAGTTGACATTGAAAACGACACCCAGCTCCATTTAATTTTATCTATCTAAGCAACACCTATTGTTAGAAATTAAATAAACTTTAAGCAAATGAAGTAATATTCATTTTACCGTGATGAAATATCATCTTACATGTACCCCCCAACAGAGTAATTTTTTAGCAGCAATCTACAGGTGTCACATTTTTTTCTTTTTAATCGCTATTAAACATCGTAATCCGACCGTGAAAACACAATATATTAATGTCGAACATCTATTTTCTCATTCTTAAAAAATTCTGACAAATGATTTTAAACTCAATTAAAAATGATCTATAGTTATTCTCTGTTCTCAACATCGATTTCAAATCTCGTGTGTTAATTCTGACACTAATGAGCTTTTAAACTCAATTGGTTTTATTTTGTGGATCTTGACTTCCATCATAAATATTTGGTTAAATCTACTTTGACTGTTCTTAACATCGATTTCAAATCGACTTCTCTAAACGAGATTTTTTAATCTATATTGGTTTTATTTTTTACAAAATATACATATTTCCATCAAACAAATATTTTCATTAATATCTACTTTGTTCAGCCTCCTGAACATTTTTGACTTAATAACAGTTTATGTTCCGACTTCTCTAAAAATTAAGATTTTTAATCTATATATTCGTTTTACAAAATCGAACTCTTATATTACAAAACATTGAATCGATATACAGTTTTATAAAGCTT
Organism: Streblospio benedicti; assembly: GCA_019095985.1. Classification (NCBI taxonomy): domain Eukaryota; kingdom Metazoa; phylum Annelida; class Polychaeta; order Spionida; family Spionidae; genus Streblospio; species Streblospio benedicti. Next base: position 29,408,188 of record CM032660.1, read on the forward strand.
GGTTTTATTTTCAAAATAACAACGTAAATCCTTACAGTTTAGAATCAATTAAAAAAGAAGCGACTTTTTCTTCATTGTACTGTGATAGTACACAATGTCGTTTTTAAAAATCTATTTCATAACGTTCTAATGAGCTTTTAAACTCGATTAAAATGCGATCTTGGGGAGGATAGTTATGAGAAGGACTGTTCTTAACATTGATTTCAAATCATGTGTTAGCACGGTTAGCGATATAATTATCGGATATTGGATTATTGTATGGAAGCGCGTAACTTCCATCACTCAAATATTTATAATCGAACATTCTTTCGAACACTTAATATCCCGCATTCTTATCGACTTCAATTGAAATTTGCGATATATATATTCGTTTATACAAAATCGGACTCATATATCGCAAATATAGAATTGATACACTGTTTTTAAAGCATGGTTTTATTTTCAAAAATAACAACGTTAATCCTTATAGTTTAGAATCAATTAATAAGAAGCGACTATTTCTTCGTTGAACTGCGATAGTGTGCAATGTTGTTTTTAAAAAACTATTTCATAACGTTCGCGCAATGTTTATAATCTTTAATGGTTGACTAATAAAATATCGTATGTGGATAGTAAGGAACTAATTATTTTTTTTTTTAAAAGTGAACTACGACAATAATTTCTTCAAAAATCTGTAAAAGTTAAATTTGGCACGTAGAACGTTATGATTCAAAATTTGATTTTTAAGACTTTAAGAGTAGTTGTTATTTCTAGTAGGATTATGAATAATGCTATAAAGGTTTTATACTGTATATAATAGTGTACAATTATACTTATAAAATTGCTTTACCTTAAATGGTGTGGACTTCGATCAATTCGACATCGTTTTGACGGAAATTGTTGACATTTATATCCTCTTGCTGTCGATTAGAAGATCTTTGACACACACACTTTTTAATTACAAATCCTGTCACGAGAATCAAAATAATCGAACATAGAATTGTTAACGAAGATATGAAATAAGTTTTATAAATAAATGTTTCAAGATTTGTTACAGCTTTCGACGACACAAATGTAAAATTGTTATCAGACGATTCATCTATTTCTGTATATCCAATAGTTGACAATGTAACAGTTTTTTCCACTTTTATCGGTAAATGAATTTTTTGAAATAACTGATTAAATATAGGTTTATTTGAAAAATATATATCAATATCGCTTTCATTAAGAATGTATAAGTCTGACAAATGTGAAGATGAGGAATAATAAATTTCTGATAATGACGGCAAGTTATAGCAATATACACTGTCTTTTAAACACGCACAATTTTGGTCGCAAAACAATAGGGTCGAAAATCCAACAGTTTTTGCAAAATAACAACTGATAAATAGGAATACAAAAAAATACATCTTCACAATTCAACTACCAATGTTATAGTGAGTTAGCTACTTCTAGAGTCTAAGAATCATGATGGTGTGAGCTAGTCCAGAAATTAGCGTACACACACGATCCTTCTGTTAGTTTGTATACGTCATCTATCCTCATTTTTTACACTTACGTGTAAACGTGTACAGTTATTAGACGTGTGAAAATCTGAAAGAAATATAAATGTAAATGTAAATGTGGCGGTTTATAGTCCTGATCCCAATCTAGCTCTCATGACTTTACAATTTACACCAGGTCATTGACACACATATTGATCAGCATTTGATCAGTACTCGTATACTTGCATCTAATAATAACATCGTTTTTTCAGTCACAAATTCATATAAACACAGTTTTATTAAAACGTTATTGGTATCAATGATAAGCGTGTATAAGTTTAATTTAAATGTATTTGTTTTAAATGATGATTATTGACGTAGTTCACTTTAAAATTTTAACCTGACGACGGTATCATATGTAAAACCTACAATTTGAGATTTATATTGGGTGTTTATTTTTGGCCGCAACGTCTACGCGCCAGATTGAGACATGCGGCCATCTCAGATCAGGGCCAAGTGCAGACTGGACCGGAGCCGCGAGGTAACAGACTTCTAAAACCATAAGGTTTTAGGGCAAATGCGCTCTTTCTCGAAGACATGATCTCTTTATTATAACCTTCCGTCAGAACACCGTTCTTGGTTTGTTAATCATGATGTTAGAGAATTATTTTCTACCCGTCGCGGACGACTTTCCCGCCGCGTGCAGCCACTCTAAGACCAGTTACAAATATTATATCGCAATATCACTACCTCCGTCAAAACAACGCTTAAAAAGTCGTAAAATAAAATTTCGAATCATAACGTTCCAGCCCGCTGTGCGGTTGATGAAAAAGTAAGTTTGAGTGAAGTGAATTCTATTTTAAGTCTATCGACATTGGTCAAAATTGCAATGACAAACAGTTTTTGATAAATACAAGGTATGATCTATTTCTTATTTATTTTGATTTAACCATGGATAACATGACATCTTTTAAAATCGCGGATTACAGTCTTATGAAATATTGTTCATTTGAATGTTATGTAAATGAACAATCAATACTTTGTTTTATAATATTCATTGTGATGTTCGGGCTGAATATAATTTGTTTTTGCAAAGAATGGTGTAAGGTAAATTTTAAAATTAGTTTCGAAAAACTTACATATTTTGTAATTAAATGAACGATTCACTATTATAAAAGAAAAGTTATTTAATTTTGTCTTTTTTCAGTTAAGAAAGCATTCAGTGCGCAGTTCCCATCGACGTGAGAGTGATGAAACAGTCGAATTTGTAGAAACTTCTGCTTCTGTATGATTGTCAAATAAATGTCGATGACAAAGAACAAATTTGACTTAGCGTTATTTTCTTTTTTTCAAACTCGATTCATAACGCTAATTGATAATTATTAAAATCAGATGATATTTAATTCATTAATTACAATATCGTAATTGAAGTTACTACATATTATGTATAATTTAACTGAACCCGACAAATTTGCTATAATAGTCAAACTTATGCTAATACATGTGAGTCAGTGCCATGACTCACCAATATTGAGCATCAACACAGTCGCTCAAAAGTCGCTCCAGCTTCTGTAGTCACACGAATCTTACACGCGTTATTTGGATGGTCTCGTAGTGTAAAACGGATAAGATGGAGAAATTGACATTCTTGTTACTTACGAGCGCGATTATAATTACTCAATATCAAAGTGTTCACAGTTTTTCTACATTCGATTTATGTGAATTGGAATGTGATTGTACATATGCAAAAGTTTATTGTTATAAATTGCCACCATTAAATATTATTTATAACTCTGTGAAAACGACATTACAATCACTGTTTATATTAAACGACAACGATGTCGCGATATATTTAGCGAATAAAGTCGTATTTGACTCTTTATTTAAAGAAGTATTTTTACCATTCGACATTGTTACTTCAAAAGATAAAGTCATTGTTAAAAACAACGATGAGAACAATAATAAAATAAAAAAAAAAAAAATGGATAGTGACAAAACGACAATTAATTCAGATTGGAGTTTGAAAGAACGTGAATTTGTTCACACTTCAAATGACTCAATGTTTCATAGCACTGACTTGAACTCCGGTTTAACGCAAATGGATTTAACCTTAGATGTCACATCTCAGAGATTTATAGCAGAAATAACGGCAACAGACTCAACATTAATGGAAGCTTTTACGACCTCGATGTTACCTCTGAAAACAGTTGTTAGTCTTAGCGGTGATAATGAACACAATCGTTGGCTCTTGATCGGATTACCCACATTGGTTTGCTTGTTTGCGGCTGGTTTAATACTTTCCTGTTTACTCATAAAGATTAGAAGACGAAACACATTTGCAAGGAAAGAAATTTTGAAAGGCAAATTGCCGTCCACATCGTGTTATATCACATTTTTATTTGACACTAAAGTGTGATTGTCAATTTGTTATTTGGATAATTACGTTTTATTGTAGATGAGAAAATTAAACATAATTATCTGTATTAATACTATAGTCCGCGGGGTCCGTGATACCCTACCCCCCGTTAGGAGTTTTTACAAAACATATTTTTTGTACCTTAGATAATTTAAGGAAAAATGACAAAATATTTGAAAAAGATATTTTTCATGGTCAAACAGGGTTTAAAATTTCATGAAATTGCATTTATCTCGATTAATAACAAATTTAGAGTAAAAACTTGTATTGACTATAGATAGGAACATGTGTATGTGGAATCCAAATAAAACATCAGATTTGACCTTCGACCTCTCCTTCAAGGTCAAACAGGGGTCATCGTGGTCAAAATTTCATAAAATTGCATTTATCTCGATTAATAACAATTTTAGAGTAACAACTTGTATTGACCTTAGATAGGAACATGTGTATGTGGAATCCAAATTAAACATCACATTTGACCTTTGACCTCTCCTTCAAGGTTACATTAGTAGGTCAATTTCAGGAATTTTGTTCATTTTTGAGTTTACGAAAAGACATGAGCAGCTTTTAAACATTTTATTTGCTAATAATCCATGATAAGTTAGTTTTATTGATATAAGCATTTGTATTCTAGATTGGGATTACTTTTATGTTTTATTTTGATTAATACTTTATTAACTAATTATGCAAAAATATACGGACGGAATTAATATGATGATAAATGCCATGGTTATCCGAGAGGTTGAACTAAGAAAATGATGATAAACCATTTTGGACCAAAGTTAATTTATTAGACACCCAATCATAGGAGTTAGCTTGTCTACTCTGATTATATTCATAAAGTGAAGCCATTGAAACTGCCTTTGAATATGTTTCATCAGATTACAGAAAACTTGAGGATGTTAGATTTTTAGTCAATGGTACCGTAATAGATTAATCTTGACCTACTAAGGTTCCTGCGCAGCCTGTGTACTTGTCCTGTAATTACAAGTACTTAAATATTAGCAAAAGGATTTTTATAGCATTTATGAAGTTAGTAAATCACTTACATTAATTATGTTAATGTAGAGAGAAACTAAGAGCTGAACAACGTTGATCATTCGTAAAAAGATCACTTGAGTAATAGTGATGGACATTTCTGTTTTTGCCTTGAACATATTTTTTTATGACTGGCAACTAGAATAGAATATGTAGATATATTGGAATTAATTGGCTAGATGTAAGTATTAACATCAGAGGATTATTTCTCCAAGTTTATAGGACTATATCACATAGCTTCTACCAGGACTAACTTGAGGATGTTGGATCTTTATTGAATTGTACCACGAATAGAGAAAATGCACGTCCTGTTTGATACTAGAAATGTTTATTAAATGAGTTTGACAGCCGTATCACCTGAGTACACACTACCACTGTATTGAGGCTCCTATTCACCAACCACTTAAGACAGGTATAACTGCCGCATTAGACCACTTGGACATTCTGAACGACCCGGGTGGTCTGCCTTAAGTGCTTTGTGAATAGGTGCCACAGTGGTAAGGGTCGAGGGTTTAAGTCCTGGTAGAAGCTATGTGACTTACATCTAGCCAATTAATTCCAATATATCTACATATTCTATTCTAGTTGCCAGTCATAGAAAAAATATGTTCATTTTTTTGGCAAAAACAGAAATGTCGTCATCTGCTCAACCCTCCCCCCCCTCTTGGCATCATGGTTTATTGATGACATTTTAAAAATGATTTAACTGTGCCTTCAGCTCTTTAGTTTAAATCTCCATACTTTAACATAATTTTACAAATGTATTTAGTTCATAAATGAACCTAAATCCTGCGATTGCAGCTATAGATTTATAACAACTCACTTAAAAACGTCAGAAAGTAATTTTCAAATAATGTTAAATAACTTTCTTTTTTCCCCCAAAATCTGACATCACCAAGTTTTAGACCCCTGTCACCTTCGTCATCTTTCATTGTACCCCCCCCCCTTCTCATTGTGAATATCCCTTAGATTCTCTAAATTAACATAATTAATGTAAGTGATTTACTAACTAATAAATTATAAAAATCCTTTTGCTCAAAATGGTTTATCATCAAGTACACAGGCTCAAAGGAACAAAAAATTCCATCTGGCTATATTTTTGCATAATTCCTAAATTGAATACAAATGAATACAAATGAACGATCCAATAAAACTAACTTATCATGGATTATTAGCAAATAAAATGTTTAAAGCTGCTCATGTCTTTCGTAAACTCAAAAATGAACAAAATTCCTGAAATTGACCTACTAATGTAACCTTGAAGGAGAGGTCAAAGGTCAAATGTGATGTTTAATTTGGATTCCACATACACATGTTCCTATCTAAGGTCAATACAAATTGTTACTCTAAAATTGTTATTAATCGAGATAAATGCAATTTTATGAAATTTTGACCACGATGACCCCTGTTTGACCTTGAAGGAGAGGTCGAAGGTCAAATCTGATGTTTTATTTGGATTCCACATACACATGTTCCTATCTATAGTCAATACAAGTTTTTACTCTAAATTTGTTATTAATCGAGATAAATGCAATTTCATGAAATTTTGACCCGATGACCCCTGTTTGACCCCGAAAAATATCTTTCGCCATCAAATATTTTGGGCAAACGTCATTTTTCCGTAAGAGTAGTATCTAAGGTACAAAAAAAATATGTTTGCGAAAACTCATACATACCTCCTTGAATTCCTCTCTCCTTTGCCATATCAAATTCAGAATATTACGTCATCAATATGTCATTCATTAAACATTTATATTTATTTAAAAATCATATAAGGATAAACTTTGGAGAGACAAGCAGCACCAAATATATTGTTGGCTAGTTTAAGTTCTTAGTAATTGGGATTTAAAGATGATAAGAAGTGAAGAAGTATTGCAAAAGTAATGCAATACTTTTGTAAAGTATTGCACTACTTTTTAAAATTGCAATACTTTATTGCAAAATATTGCAATACTTTTGTGAGGTATTGCAAAAGTATTTCAATACTTTTTTAAGTATTGCGCCCATCCCTGGTTGACTTATGGACAATTAAGATAATATATTGAAAAAATGTATACTTTACAATCAAGAAATCTATGAATTTGAAGAGAAAACATCAGAATGAATCAGAATCAATATATCCAGCATAAAGCTATTTGTGTTGCCATACAATAGTACTGGATAACAAGATGATAATTAATATCAGTTTCAAATCCAATAATCAATTTTGGTGCTTGGTTGAAATATTGATTTTTTTCTTGCTGGCTAAGTGCATTGAATATCATTAAAAATGTCATAAAAGTGCTTCTAGAAAACAAAATTTAATTGGCAGAGCGTCCAAAATCGAATCACTTCGGTGTCGCCTCATACCTCATAGTCGTGTAAAGTTTGAACGAAATCTGTTTGAAAAATTGCTAAAATCTGTGGATACAATAATATAATAATAAAAAAGATACAAAATTTTTGGCAGAGAAACATACAATAATCAGACTACATGTCAATACATTCAACGTTCAATTTTGACATACATACATACATAATCTGTACATACATAATTTACAGAGAGTACATACATACATACATACATACATACATACATACATACATACATACATACATACATACATACATACATACATACATACATACATACATACATACATACATACATACATGCATACATAGGCATACATACATACATACATACATACATACATACATACATACATACATACATACATACATACATACATACATACATACATACATACATACATACATACATAAGCTACGTTTAACGTTTAACTTCATAACATACATAACTTCCTGTACATTTACATTTTGACGTCATACGTGACGTAATGACGTACATACTTACATACACGTATAACGTTCAATCACTACATGTCGCATACATAGTCATACATACATACATACATAAAAGTACATACATGTCATACACACATACATACATACATACATACATACATACATACATACATACATACATACATACATACATACATACATACATACATACATACATACATACATACATACATACATACATACATACATACATACATACATACATACATACATACATACATACATACATACATACATACATACATACATACATACATACATACATACATACATACATACGTAGTTAATGACCACTCCCTAATGATACTTCACGCGGGAACTGGTACCACAGAGCACTGAATATTCCATATAGAGCTTTACGTGATATCAAAACTAGTTTCCAGTGAACTGGTGTGATATATTTCTATATACATGTATGCCGTTCTAAAGACTCAGATCAAAACCATCTGCATATGGCTAAACCCAACCCAGGCACGTTTGCAATTAATGAATCATCCAGGCACTACTTTGATCTAGTCACGATTTACGAACAGACTTTTATTGTCAATGCTCTACCAGTATTCGAGTCTTTTTCGAAAAACGACAGCAAGATAACCAACTGACCATGTGAATTTGGGGTGAATGCTATTTCGTAACATAGGATTGTGGCAGTTGAGTTTGAACCACTCTAACACTGATGTACTCGAGCGCAAAATGATTGGGAGGTGGGAAGTCATTGTCAGGATACCTGCATCCCTGGGGCATTAGAAACAATTGTTACCGAGCGTGACCGTTCCACAGAGCATGCTCCCCTGGACGAAGGTAACCACTGTGTCCATGGAGGCGTTCTACGTCGCCTGGACCCAAGCTGGATGTCGTTGTCCGGTGGAGGGGTGTGAACCAATCTCCGCCACCCGGAGTAGTTCCATCAATGTTGCCCTACCACATCCTTGCACTACTCCGGATTGGATTGTACAATCCAGTACAAGTCCACATTGGAAGCGCCTGGACAATGGTGAGGTGGATTGCATGGCAGCTCTAAGTGAACGAGACCTCCAACAGAGGACGGAAGCACACAGTGTGCTGTCTGTATCCGAGGATACAGACAGCACTTTCAGCACTGGCAGGCCTTCCACCTAGAGGCAGGCGGTGCTTTCACTGTGCCTGTTGTAGCCGCATTGTAATGAACTCACTCCCTGACGCTTTCAAGTCCCACTAGGATCTCTCCATGACGGGGGCTATTTCTTATCTAGAGAGAGGCCACTTTGGAGAAGTGAGGAGTGAGGATGCGCCAGTAAAGGGAAGGGCTGCTTTGCAGGCTGACAGTAGATACCAGAAACGGGGCCGGGGGTGTAGGGGTAATGGTGCGGCTCAAGTGAGAGCTGCTTTACATAGCTACGTAAAGGCAGTAGGTCTCCCTGACTGGCATCTATTGCCGCAACCATGGACCCTGGGAGTCTTGACCCAAAAAAGCAGGGAAGGCAATATTTGGAGAGACGTGTGGCGTCTCTGCCGTTCACCGTGAGTTCCTCGCGTCCTGCGTCCAGACCCTTCATGCTTTCGAGGCTTTACATCCTCGGAAGTACAAGAAGGTGATACCAGGGCTGACCTACTCCCCACTGCTGGTGGATGGTGGAATCGCGGACAACCAGCTGGTAACCCAAACAACCGTTGTGTGGCATTCCGTACCTAAAGGGATCCGAGCTGTGGACAGTGGACACTCGGCAAGCGAGGAGAGTGACAATGGAGAAGTGGGTGAGGAGCGTATTGACAGCAAACCGGCTGGTCCAGTACGTCCTCAGCTTCTTGTGTCAATTCCACTAAAGCTGTTGACCGACGGGAAACCAAAAACTTCCGGTAAACCTGGCAAGGCAATGCCAAAGGCTTCCAGTTCAGCCCCAGAGACTGGGTCTCTGGAGGCCTCACTGTTGGCCAAGGCATGAGATCTTCTTGGCTCTCCAAAGGTGACCAACCGCACTGTACAGGCAACCGAAAAGCCCACGACTGACCCTCACTGACCGCGGTGAGCGTGTCAGTGGAGGCGAAACTGCAGGATGGGGCGAGCACACCGATGACCCCAGCGGACCTGCGTCGGTTGGCCAAAAACCAGAAATGGAAACGGTGAGCTCGGCTCCGTAAAACGGAAAGGGCAAAGGCAAAAGCGGCCAAAGGGTATGCGGGCAATGAGGGGTCAAAGTCATCCACAAAGGTGACTACTCATGCGCCCGTGAAGCCAGTGGCGGCTGCAAATGGACAACCAGACAACTAGACACGTGGAGAACCAGGCATCCCCCTTCCCCCAGTGTGAAGGCTGCTTCAGTGGCTCCTATGACTACGGCCCTGGAGCTGCTGGCGGTCGTTAACAGGGTGGCCAGGACGGAAAAGCCGGCCCAAAAATGAACCTGTAGTGTGAGTCCCCCAGGCGCGAAGCATCCATGTCTGTCCATGGAGATGGCCCGCCTAGGCTTGAGAACGAGAAAACGAGGGTGGTAACGGACAACCAGGCCAGGTTGGCTAAGCACCAGCAGGCTGTAGCTACCGCGAAGGTACAGGAAACGGAGCTGGCTGCATGGCTGGTGGCGGCTAATTACCTACAGGTTCGGACCAAAGAGCAGTTGAGAACGTCCAGGGATCTCTGATGAGTTGGAACGATGCAGACGCATCGATTTTCAGCTCAGGGATACTTTGACAGAGACGACCCAGGCGTTGGAAGCTGCCAAGGCGTACGGACTGGCACAGGAGAGGGCGTCTGCGGGTTGGTCAGGTGGTACCTCTTCCCATCGGGGACGTACGCCTGAGCCACACCCCTGGTGCTTTGGAGGTCAGGCTCCGTCTGAATGGGGACAACCGCGTGGAGACTCTTGGGTCACATGATCTCTTCGCCAAAGACTGGGACTGTCTGATTCATGCAGCGAGCACTGCTGGTCAGTTGGGACGACTGTTGGCAGAGAAGAGCACATGCAAACTCCATGCTGACCTCTCCAGTCGCCCCCCCACAAACTTATGCAGGAATGGTACGTGCTTACAGTGGACCGCCTCTACGAGGCCTATGATGCTGTCATCGCCCCCAGCTTGCCTGGGTAGGGTGCTCATTAGAGTTACCAGGAAGAGTTCGGCCACTGTTTGCCGTTTGCCACCTCTTGTATTGAGCCCATGGGATTTGCAAAACCTGGGGCTAACGAGAGTGACCGCTGCAAGAGTGACCACCTCCGTCAGGAGGTGGATGCACTCAAGGAGACACTAAAGTTGGGACAGGTACAGCACAGAACGCTCATAACAATAAGGCCATGAGGGACATGGTGGGCCACCAGAAGAAGAATGCCATCAACATGACAGCAATGTCCAACGCGATGACGGAAGTCTCTGGGTCACTTAAGGCCCTGTCCCATGGCACTGGCACTGTGGCAAACGCTCCATTCAGTGCCCCACAAATGGCAACCGTATCAAAAGCAATTAAACCTCAGACCACCTTCGAGGCAACCACCGGAGGGCTGGCTCAGGTGGCGGATACATGTAGATATCAAGAATGAATATAATGAATATCAATATTTTTTATCCTGACAAATATACTATAAATGTGAAAAAGACACCCTGAAATATACCAAAAATGTGAAAACGACACCCAGAATATACCAATAATGTGAAAAAAGACACCCAGCAATATACCAAAAATGTGAAAAAAGACACCCAGTTTTGAGGCACGTCCGTACTAATCCCGATAGTGTGAGACACCCCCCCCCCAGCATTGGATACTCAATAGCAGTACAGTACTGACACTTTGTATGGATATCAGACAGACGTCTTCCATAAACCCACATAACAAATTTTTCACAGACTTAACATGACTACTTCATTTCACCGAGCAGCATGTGCGTTTTTTGTGAGACGCCATCCTTATGTATTCTTACCATGAACACCAGACTTCGAAGGCTGTGTGAATGGGAAAGGCGTGTTGCAATATAAATCAAATGGATAGGTCCATTCTGAACAGAGAACATAGCCAACAAATTTTAACTTATCGTGTGTATATTATTGCGTGACCCAATAAAAAGAATGAAAATTAACGATAAGTTGCCAACATATTTGTAAGATTCATTTTTTCCCACAACACCAACTTCTAGATCTACCTATCTATGCAGCGTTGAATTCATCTAACATGCCACCAGCAGCTCTTCTTTTGCCTTATCTTATTTTTCGTCATTTTATATCAAAGTATAATCTATTCTAGCGTACTTGTAATTATTTATAAAATTCGAATTTTTCATCACAGGAACTGAGGAAATGAGAAACCTGTTAAATCAGGTTTCATCAGGTTTCATCAGGAATTGAACACGTTTTCACGCCACCGGCGGCTGTAGGATACTGTAACTGAACTGAACAGAACTACTGTAATAAGAAAAAAACTGCTATATAATAATATAATAATATAATCTGACGATGCTACTCACTCTGATTGCGTGCCTGTGCTTCGCGTGTGTCGCTACGTCACCGAATATAGGTAATATTACCGAGATGGCTTTTAGGAAATGCTTAGACCACTACTACTAGATCTAGTACATTCATATTATATATTCATCTTGATGCCCATGTACATGTGACCTTGCCTGAAATTTACAATCAAAAGCTTATATTCCTAAAAAATGCAATAGCCAATACAATTCAATGTAACAAAATACAAAAGTGTTGTGCATACCATATCATATGAATTGTGATTTTTTGTTCAGATTTAAGTTCAGGTACTAACAAAGATATTATAGAATAAGATGCCAACTTCCCCCCCAGACTACCTCCCCCCCCATTTATAGGCTTATGGAAAATGTGCTGTAGCACAGCAGCGCCCCTAGTGGCGAGAGTTTTACTACAGCTACAACCATGGACTTGCAATGGTACATTCATTAACTTTACTGAAGAAAACCATTAATTTCATTAGTGATTATTAACGAAGTTGCTATTTTCAGCAATTTTATATAGTTTATATGGTATTAGCCTGTGTTATTATCACCATTGTTTTCACTCTTTGTCTTTCTTAGATATATTTAAAGCCTGTCAATGTATCAGTGCACTACAATCACTACTAACCACTCCTAATGCCTAAGTCCTAGGTGTTGTTTTACATGGAGTGTATATGTAATTGTAAAGACGTATTGGTATGGTTAAGTCACTACATATAAATTGAGCAATGGTTTCTTCAAAAAGTCTAAAAAATATGTATCATATTAAACTAGCAGATTAATTTATACATATGAAAAATATAGAGTTGCACATTATTGGTTATTTCACTGCCAGATATTAAAATTTATTCAATTTAGATGGTTTGATGAATGGAAATGGGAAGATTTATTAGTGTTACAATAATATGAAGCCTACAATGTAGATCTACAAATAACAACTGTTGTCTATTCATTAATACGCCAAACTTTGTATAAAACTGGGATATTGATAGGTCCTACATGTAGATCTATAAGGAATATAAGTTAAATATATAGTTTAGATGGTGCACATTTATACGGAATACAGTCAGAGGAATAGAGGATCTAAGTCTAGATTCATATCAATATTATTAGCTCTATAATAGGTTGTAAAGGTTGCTAACTAGATCTGCTAGACGGTCACACTGAAGTGCATGAAGTACAATTAACTAGATTTCGCCATCTACTAAGTCTAAGATACTATAAGATAATGTTAAATATAATATAGGCCATCTAATGGCATCTTAGCCTATGTTATCTTTGTTACAATGTAGTTGCTAACTTATGTCCCTTTGGACCCTTGAATGCTTGTGCATCTTTTGAGTAATTCTCTTATATGAGATGGTTCTATAATGAATAAGAATATGTCAAAAGCACTTCCATTCATCAAACCCTCTAAATTGAGTAAATTTCAATATCCGGCAGTGATATAACCAATAATGTGCAACTCTATATTTTTTATATGTATAGATTAATCCGCTAGTTTGATAATTGCTTGGAATCGGACTGTCATATGACGATCGATTATCGCTAAGTTTGACTCGACGATTATCAATAACTATCGATACTTACTAGCATTTCCATTAGCCATATACTGTAAAAGTATTCACTCTTGATTAGATGTGTGACATGATCATCCTCATATAAAAGTTATTTTGAAAAAAATATTTTGATTTGGATATGTTTAAATACACATGCTGCCATGTTGTTACTGGTGGCGCACTGGTGGCAAAATTGTGAACTTGTGTTTTAAAGGGACTAGCAAGTCTCAATTCGACAATTTTTTGGCTATATTTTATTCGTAACATTGTATTAAAGATAACAAACAACCTTTATTTCTGTTTCACAATTTATTTAAGAACAGTCTCCACCTCAATTACTCAATATTTCACATATTAAATTTCTAACTAGTCCCCGAAAATGACAATCTCATTCCCAGAGATTTCTTAAGATTATTGCAAGGATGGAGAGCTCTATAGAGAGGGTGCAAACCGGAAGTAAGGTAAGTAAATATGTAAACACATGTCTGATGCAAAATATTTCTAATTTATACAAATATCACAGATTTTACACTTCCCTAATTTAAATTGCAAAACAATCGATTTCTATGGAAAGGCATCGATAATCGCCAATAGTCTGCTGAACGATGATAAATCGATATATACGATTAATCGTCCGAGTACTATTCAATATGATACAAATTTTTTTCTCATACAGATGTAAAAAATGGGTGATAAACTGCAGAAGAGAAGGCTTGTTGAAGAAACCTGTAGAATGGTTGCACAGGAATGCAAGATTATGTCAAGATCATTTTGAACGTACTTAGTCAGGAAACTTATATGGTCTATAAACCTTTATGAATGGACTAAACTTTTATGAATCTTATAAAGGTTGCAATATCATATAGATCTATAGACAATGAAATCCCTTTGAACATAATACTACTTGTGTTTTCATTAGCCTTTTTCCTCTTTTTTAAAATTATAAGCCTTATAAGGCTTATACCATATAAACTGTAAAAAATTGCTGAAAATAGCAACTTCATTAAGCACTATTAAATGATTTTCTTCAGTAAAATTAATGAATGTTCCATTGCAAGTCTATGCTTGGAACTGTATTGAAAATTCTCACCACTAGGAGCGCTGCTGTATTATTGATCACCATTGCTGAGCAAAGATATTATAGAACTTCTATAATATCTTTGTGCTGAGTTTGGTATCTATTCTATAATATCTTTGGTACTAACCACTAACCTCTACGTTTTCATCTAATTTTAAAAGGCATCTCACTATTAGCCTCTCTTGCTTTTTTGTTTGTTTATTTCTTTTTCATATTTACATTGCATGAAGTGCAACTATTGTATGAATCCTCTCATTTTACAGTGGAGGAACCTCTGATTTCTGGTCACCTGGACCCTGTGAATGACAACCAATTGAAAGGTATTAGTTTAGAACTATCAATCAAGAAAAGGTGATTTGATTTTTTCAAAACGATTCTTACCGACAGCGTTCTTGTTGCTTATGATATGCGATTCTCTAGGAGCTTTGCAGAACGCGACTTCGTTATAATGCATCAGGAATCAATTACGGACTCACACTCGACTGTTAAAATGCTTTCGGTATGTCTCTATTGTTTGAACACCGTCGATAATCACAACTTCCGTAGTTCAAATATTTATTATAAAAATTAGGTTTGTACGATGTTACAAAGCTATGAGAATTCTTGTGAGAGTGATGAATACGAAGACAGCATTGCTAGAAAAGATATGAAACTAATAATTACCATTGATGATTAAAGACAAACATCGTGTACGCTGTCAAAAGTCAGTGCAACTATCATCGCCCATGTAGGTAGACTAGTACCATACAGTAACACTTAAGAACCCACTGTTAAGAAACTTGGTGAACTTTATAGTCAAATCCAATGCTTATTCATTGCCAAATAGTGATTGGGTGTAGAGTTCGAATATACGCCTCTGAGCTTATAAGTGGGAACTTTTTCCATTTTCAAAAAGTTCAAAAAGTGCTGTTTTTCGGTTATAAGCTCATGGGCTTTAATGCGCGGGAATACGGTACTTAAAAGAAAATATTAAAACCGGGTACAATGCTTACATACCTGTATTCAATTTTAGCACTTCGTCAATTTTTGCGTGATTTTCAGGCCATTTTTTGTTATTTTTCACCATAATCTGTGATAGCTTCAAAACAGCTTGAAACATGACATCACATTTGATACAATATATTTATATAAATAGTAAGTATCATCTGTTTTCAATTTTGGAATTTTTACAATTAAAGTGTGACTTTTAGAAGGCCGTTTTAGGTTCATTTTTGACATTTTAACTATAATATGAAGTCATCAATGGGTACCATGAACATTTCAGTACATTTCCAAGAAGCTGGTTTTGATGCTTTGGAGCCCCGTGATTTGACGCTAACTCAGGTCACCACGTCATGGCTCATTTGTTATCCCACAGCCCA
The DNA here is from genome assembly GCA_019095985.1 of Streblospio benedicti. Taxonomy (NCBI): domain Eukaryota; kingdom Metazoa; phylum Annelida; class Polychaeta; order Spionida; family Spionidae; genus Streblospio; species Streblospio benedicti. The sequence continues at coordinate 29,424,401 of CM032660.1, forward strand.
TGCCTATTTATTTTTTGAGAAATCCTCAATCTCTCAGTGGAGACGCTTGCCCATCTTTATCTCAATATGATTGAATATACTCAATTATTTTCTTCAATTCTCTGCAGTGACTACCACGTACGTGCCGACCCGACCACCGCCGCGCACAACCAAGGACCCAGCATTGATTCAGGCTGAAAAAGAGGCAAGAGAAGCGGGTATGACTATTTTGTAATCATATATATATATGCCGGCCACGGTTTCCTTTTTCCCCTGCATCAGATCCTGTCTAGCCGCAGCACCGTCCTGTGTCACATTGAACTGGGCGTTCATAGCATTCCCTGGGATTGGTGGCTATGGAGAATTGAGTTTCCATGGGCTGGGTGGGAGGGTGAAACGAAATCTTCCGTGGCATGAACTTGAATGGAGCCACATTGATCTAATGCTGCTAGACTGCTAGCTGGCTAGCGAAATAATGAGTCTGGCTGTGCTTGCATATAAACAGAATTTCGTGAAATACAAAATCAGTGATCGCTCTGGGAATTTGTCAAAGTGAGACACGTCTCGCCCAATTTTTAAATATGAGACAAATGAGAAAAAAACGAGACATAATGTGGCAAAGCTGTGAAAAATTGAGGCAAAACAGTAATATGAAGTTGTAATGTTATTATGTTTTTTTCTTATACCCATTTGTAAATAAAAATAAAAATTAATAAAAAACAACAAATGTTTCAAGTTTTAAGTTTTGAGCCTTCCTTCTATCAAGAAGCTCATAGGCTGTGTGCATTGGTGAAAGAGCTAGAGACAGAGGATAGAGATAAAAATGATTAGTCTAGATATAAAGAACATAGTGTAAAAAGGTTAGTAACAGTGCAAGATAAAAGCAAGAGATTGGGGGTATAGTATTAATATGGGCGTGCATGGGTCAAGGTGACAACTCTCCCTTTGAAGATTGCCAATGATTTTGCCTCAATGGTATCCCTGGGAAGCTGGTTTCACTCAGAGACTGTTCTGGGGAAGAAGTACTTATTGTACTTATTGAGTTAATGAATGGACGGGGAATCAGGTTTCCTTGAGAATATTCACATGTACTTGCTAACAGCGGCATCCATTATCGCTCAATCATGAGCTTATTTTTAATTTCTGCTTGAAACAACGAATGCATTTTCCGTTTGTCGATAGTACTTCTCTGATACACGAATATTTATTTTGTTAGCATATTCTTACAAATATATTCATTGGTATATCGTCCATAATCTAAAAATTACTATTTAATTTTCCCATTGTTGTTTTTTTTCAATATGGATTTTCCGGTGTACAAAGAGCATGCGCAAAAAGCCGGTGTCATTTAGATAAACCGCGCTGCAAAATGATCATTTACATAAACAAACACAGCCATAATGATAACAAAACTATTATAGTGACTAACATAATGAAAAGCGCCCCCGGTGAGGGCAAACCAGTGTTTAATACACTGGAATGTCACTGTCTATATATTGGCTGATTATTGATTTATAGCAGTATCATCTATTACCAAGAAGTGGATGCATTTTTTGGAGCCGATGTGTCTGGAGTTTGTGGTTATAGAATGTTGATTTTAATGGTGCATTCAAATAGTAATAAGAATGTGATTCACTAGTAAAATGGACCTAATAATGGGCCCAAACGGGCCCAAATATGGACCGTTTGGGCCCATGTGAAATAGGGTTCTTGTGGTCACCATTTCCAACCGACATGCCAAATTTGAGCATCCTAGCTCAAACGATGCGACCTGTAGAGGGGTAACGAACCGGACGGATGGACGGACGGACGGACGGACGCAATTAATTGGGTACAAGCCAGTGTATAAAACACTGGAATAAATGAAACGTAATATGCTAGCTAAACCGAACTAAGTATACCTGGTATAATATTTTTCTTAAATGAGATAGACTACTGTTACCCAGGGTTGGTCAAAACCCGGAAAAACCTCGGGAATTTGATTAGCAAATATGACCTTCCGAATTTGACCAAGTCCCGGAAAGTCTTTGAAAACGCCGTGAAATAAAAAAATTATAAAAATCCCGTGTCATTTCCTGACTCCGGATTTGCCAAAAGTCATTTTTGTATGTATGCACCCCCTTTCGCTTTCTAAATTTGTCAACTATTTAATTGCCGTGAAACACATTAGATTTAGGCTACCATTAAGCCTTACCATTTGGTTTTTTAATTGCAATGCTGCGCGCTTGATAGAGGCTGAACTATGCTTTTTGACCAATCAACGAGCACCGACCTAGTTTTCTGCACTGGGTAAGCCACTGTCATGGCGCTGGCAAGTTTGTTATATTTTTGTTAGAAAATAATATTATTCGTCTCCCGTGCCTCATCTTTTTATCTTAAAACGGATGACAAGAAAAAGGCGATTGGCAAACTACTGATCAAACGTCGTAGAAGTACATGTTCTCCGAAACGATTCACATTCCAATTGACTTTGCAAAGATAATTGGCTGACATTATATATCGTGATGTTTGGTAGCGTTTATAGAGCAAAATGACGTCAACATGTATCATTAAAAGGATACAATGATTTATGCTGTGTTTGGTTTTGTAACCGAAATCAAATGTTGCTACGATTAGTATAAGCTGTGATACAGTGTTTAAAATCTGATGCCGGCCTGTCAAATGAATCAGCCATGCTTACGATGTTAGTTTAGATAATTTTTTTGACATAAAGATCAACTGAAATGACCACCTAATGGTGAAAAATCTGAAACTAAATGGGATTTGATGCACGTGGACATGTTGAAATTCATTATTTTAGACTGCACAATTCTTGAAAACCACAAAATCCGGTCAATCACAGTCAACATCGAAGATGCATTTTTACGCGAAATAATTTCCAGTCGTGGCACGGAGGGGGTATACATGTTTACGTCTGAAACAATAAAAGGTTAAGAAAGTATAGTGTATATGTGTTGACTAGGTGGATGTATGGAAATTTTCAATTGTCGCATGATCACAAAAATCGAACACATTGACCGATGTCATTTAAATATTCAATGTTGAAATATTTGCAAAAGTATTGCAGTCAGTGTCATCAAATAAAATCTTTGCATAATGCAAAGTCTATGTCGATGTAGAGTCTAGAGATCCCTCACATAGATTACTCTAAAATTGCATCTGTGCAGGAAGGATATGGAAGGTAAGTTACCACCCCTTCGGGCCCAATATTTTTTATTTCAAGAATGTCACTGTTCCAGGTTTTTTACACTGATTTGTAGCAAGAATTACATCTATTACCAAGAAATGCATGCATTTTTGGAAAAACGCCGATGTGTCTGGAGTTTGTTATGGTTATAGAATAAAATGTCCAGTGTTTTATAAAACAACTGGTATTGTACCCAAATAAATTGCGGGCCATCCGTCCATCCGTCCGTCACGTCTCTGTTATTGATTTGTAGCAGGTCATCTATTTTGAGCAGGATGCTCAAAGTTGGGTTATAGAATATTCCAGGTTTTAAATGGCTTGACCACAAGAACCCTATTTCATCTGTCCCCTATGGCCCAAATGGTCCATATTTGAGCCCATTATTAGGTCCATTTTACTAGTGAATCACATTCTTACTATTTGAATGCACCATTAAAATCAATATTCTATAACCACAAACTCCAGACACATCGGCTCCAAAAAATGCATGCATTTCTTGGTAATAGATGATACTGCTACAAATCAATAATCAGCCAATATATAGACAGTGACATTCCAGTGTATTAAACACTGGTTTGCCCTCACCGGGGGCGCTTTTCATTGGTTATAGAATATTGATTTTAATGGTGCATTCAAATAGTAAGAATGTGATTCACTAGTAAAATGGACCTAATAATGGGCCCTAACGGGCCCAAATATGGACCGTTTGGGCCCATATGAAATAGGGTTCTTGTGGTCACCATTTCCAACCGACATGCCGAATTTGAGCATCCTAGCTCAAACGATGCGACCTGTGGAGGGGTAACGAACCGGACGGATGGACGGACGGACGGACGGATGGACGGATGGACGGATGGACGGACGCAATTAATTGGGTACAAGCCAGTGTATAAAACACTGGAATAAATTACAACGAAAGAAAATTTGGGATACTGTAATTTTATAGTGTTTTCGATCGAAACAGATGAGATCCACAAGACATTAATTGCTCCTCCCTCCCCATCCTTCCCTCTGGTCCGCCATCCCTCTTACCAGCTCCCGTCCCTATAGAGGTCTGGGAAAGATTAAATACACCTCCATCACCTTCCTCCCATAGTCATGTGACAATCACACTACATATATATGGCAATGATTGATCCCTCTTATATTCATCCTCCCAGCTACTGGCAACTGCTACCCTGGTAAACACGTGCGGACCAGATCAAATGTTCCGCTCTCCCTTCCCCTCCCTCCTCCACCCGCCCCCCCACCCTTCTCTCCACAACGCTCTCTACCCTATCCCCATCATAACAGGTCCATCATCCCCTTCCTACTGCTGCTGGGTTGAAATTGAGATCAGGAACAGATTAAATGCTCCTCCCTTCCTCTACACCAACCATACCCCGCCCCCGCCTCCCCATGTGAAAACACACACCCTTTCTGCCACCATGCCTCCACAAAACAGGCCCTGAACAGTTTTAATGCACCTCCATCACCACCTCGGGATCACCACCCTACCCAGCTCGTTCATCCTGTAACTGTATGTGGGAGTGCAACGTACGTTTGACTTACAACAGTGAAGGTCTGAAACAATACCCATATTCTCATCTATTAAAGAAATAAAAAAAATAACCCTCCCCTATAAAAAATGGTTGACTGACTGCCTTCCAAGATTGCTTTAGCACCTTAGCAAAAATAAGAAATAAAACAGTCCCATTAAGCTACATTCTTTACAAAATAAGTAACAAGCTTATTATATTGATCTCAGAGTGTAGCGTTTGAATTTGGCAAATTGCTATCAATATTTACTGATCATTGTGAAATGGGAAAGCCTAAATTGTGGAAAAGGAATAGATTAAAAAACTTGAAAACTAGTTCACCTGCCAGACCTGAATTAGTTAGAGAGGTTACATTAAAAACGGACAATGGACTTGGAAGATATTTCCCTAGGGTCATAATTTTATCGAAGATATTTCCTGGAAAATCATAATACAATATTGTCAAAAAATCAATTTCATATTTCAGCAGCTAACAGCACCAGGCTAGACTTGTTGCTCATAATTTTTTTCCATCGTAAAGCAATAATACTAGTAAAATGGACAATGTCAAATATGGACCATTTGTCCATTTATTGGGTCACCATTTCCATGTTAAAAATTGTAGAGGGGTAAAAACCGGACGGATGGACGGACGGATGGACGGACGGATGGAAAATATAAAACACTTGTTTTATTGAGTGCATTATGTTTAAAAAACTGTAATATTGTTATTACGGTAATACCTGAACAGCTTTTTCTTATGAAAAAATAGGTGTTTATTGCACTTACTAGCACATGTTACTTTTAATAATACACAGCCAACTTAAATTCTAGATGTGTATAATTGTGTTATAGTATGTGCGAAAAGTATAAATGCAGCTGTACTAAGGGAGAAGTAGAAAATTAACATGAGGAGATAAACAACTTATCCTAATTATTACAAGAACCAATAATCCCAATTCTCAATCATCGTGGTAAATCATCAGATAATTCATAACATCAATGGATATTTGTTATGTAGTCAAAATTCCCTGAAACCAACAAGTAATTATAAACCATGAGTTTTATGCTTATGATGTTAAACGAATAGTAAATACAATGCATTCATTGTGTGCGAATAGGATTATCTAGCATGTATTTTTAATCATGTTTTCATTCTTTTTATTTCAGCAAAAGATTGGAAAAAAGTTAATACCTATGCGTTGGTCGTCCTCCTCATTCAAGCTCTGCTTACAGCAGTTCTGATTTTGATTAAAAAAGTGATGTCCAAAAACGGTACTATTATGAATGTACCAATCATGTATAAATACAAGGGCAAAGAAACCGTTACCGTTTGTAGATACGACCCCAATGACCCTACGCCAATTTGAAATAGAAGTCTGGGAAGAATTTGAAGTACCCAATTGTTTATTTCAAATTTGTTGGTAAATTTTTATGTATATTAGATTTAGTGAATAAAAATTAAAAGATGAAAGTCTGGAAGAACTTGAAGTACCCAATTGTTTATCTCTGATTGAAAGTATACAAGTATACAAGTTAGGTCACATGACCTTGACTTTGCAGCCTGTGTAAATTATGTGTGCTTAACTTGTTACGTCATAAGTGTTAGTGCACTTTTCATTGTCATATCAATATAAACTTAAGCATAGCTAACATCTATTTACATTAAAGTTTGTTGTATATTCTATATATTCAACTCAGTTTTTATATAATTTGTATATCTTATTATTTTCTATGCACTAAATCTAATATTTTATTAATGGATTGAAACATATCTATCACGTGAGTTTGATACTTCATATTCAACTGTGATGAAACTGGTTCTAATGTGATGACAGCAAATAAATGGAATAACGTTTTCTATCATAATAAAAAAATAGTACTGAATATCAAAATAAAAAATCATTTTTTGCCAGATCTACATTGCAATTTTTATTTGTCTGACACAGAAACAGAAAGAATACAACTTTCATGTAAATGATCACTATCATGTAACTCAACCAGAATAATAAATATTACAATGTAGATCTGGTGAAAATATAGCGTATCATCCATATTTTTTTTATTTTGATATTCAGTACCATTTTTTACTTATTATAGAAAATGTTATGTTTGATCTAGTGACAGTGTGAGTGTCACTGATAGTAAGCAACAGTTATGGTTTATAGACAACTTCGATGGATTCATTTGGAATTTATTTTTTGAATTACACACTGTACATGTACATAGGTGATAGTAAGATGTTCTAGAATTTGTGTCTTCAGACAAAACTGTTGGTTCATACATATAGTTGACAAAATCAAACAAATAAAAAAAGTTCTTTAAACAAGTATAAATACTTTGCTGATATAGGGTGAACCCATGAATATTGAATTTTATTTCAATTGAACATTACAATCCTGATACTTTTGTGTTAAAGTATACTTTGAACTAGCTTTTTATTTGGTGAAAGCGAATCTGAAGCGTCAGGTGAGCTTTCACCTAAAAACTAGTTCAAAGTATGAATGAAAACTTGAACAAGTGAACATCCAGCATATTTCAATCTTGGTTATTGGTAACTTATTTATACTGCATTTATGATTAAAATGATTAATATAAGTTTGATTTGTTCACATTCTTTAAATGTTTTACTATAGTTAAATAAAGCATTTTAATAAAGTAATTGTAGAATATTACAGCTTTATTGCAATATTTCCAGGTGTGTAGATGAAAATAAAATTTCCAGCTACAAATGGGGAGTAATACTGTAAAACTAAAAATGTTCGTGCACAATATACTTTACGAATTTCGTGGGTAGGTGAAAAACGCAAACTTAAATAGTCAGCAAACATTGATAGCCCATGTAAAGTAGATCCGGGGTGAACCAAAATCGCAAAGTTACAAAATGATTTATAGCTGAAAATTGCAAAATTTTATAGCCACAAAATATTCTAGTTTTACAGTATTCAACCCTGAGTACTTAAGAAATTATCTCATAATCTGAAACCATTTTGACTGTTGCGACATTTTCAAAACAATGACGAAACATTTTAAATCAGTTATATCATGAGTATAATTCTAACACAATAATATATTCAGCACTTAAGAGTGCATATAAAACCTGGTGTCAAAAGAACAAATTCTTATCCCCAGTTAATTGTACATATATATCTAATATCTGATCATAAATTCATAATGTGCGAATTCATCAAAAAATGTGCCATTAGCAAAGAATGGTTCAAGAATAAGACTGATGGAGAACGCATTATTTGCAAAATCATCAAAAATGTCCCATTAGCAAAGAATGTTTCAAGAATAAGACTTATTTAGACCTTATATGTAGAGAGGCAACGTGTTACACGAGGAAGGGCGGAGTCACAGAACGTCAGATAACTGAAGTCACTTTTATTTATATCCATTCACATCATATGACATCCACGCATACCAGTATATCACGAATTCACGATATAAAGGTTCTTACACACATATACGAAGATAGCTATATGACCTATTAGAAATACTGTCATACACTTTATACCCTCGAATACTATCACAGCAAGTACTTAGGCAGATCCGGGGGGGGGGGGCGCAGGGGGCTCCCCTCCTTTTCCCACCAAAATACTTCATTTTCATAGGATTTTTCATCAAATCCCGTAAGTGCGCCCCCTCTTTTCCAAAAACCTGGATCTGCCTATGAAGTACAGCTTCATTTTCGGGGCTTTGTCCCGAATATAGCATGTGCTCAATTTTTGGCTTTGGGGGCCGCCATATTGTATCACTCTCCACGCATTGGGTGAGAGCACACGAATATATTACGGCGTCTCCCTCTCCGTTTATATATTAGACTGCTACACTGCCTCTATCGGGATTAGCCGGGTGCGTTATGACATATGGGCGGCGACTTATGTGATGCGCCCTGAATAGGATATACAATAATCAATCAAATAATCAATCAATGATTCATAAACCAAGGTTATTTGAGTAAAATTATGGATGGATTATTATTTTAAAAATTCTATTTTACATAAATATATTATTATATAATTATAACAATCCATCGTGTTTCTCGCGTCTTGTGTGATTAATCAAAGTGTGGCACCTGTTTTTTTTCTTTCAAACCAATAAGTGTGAATAAAATGCACTTATTTTAAAATGACAAAGATGATAATTGAACATGCAAGTTATATGAATCATCGTACCAAAAATGTGTGTAATTTGAACGTAATGAAAAAATAAAATAAACAATATATATATTCCTACATAAGGGACATGCTATACTCAGCCAAGTTTACTTGGACAATGATGTCCCAATATCCCCCTTGTGGGTCTAAATTTTGTGATCTTTTTGTATACGTGTGGGTCTAAGTTTTGTGATAGGCACGGGTTTAAAATTAAATGTAAAAATATTGTTAGTGTAAGTTTCGTTTTGTTTTATACTGATATAATTCATTTGAATATTTTGTTGATAAAATGTTAACCGTATGTAATTTCATTATTTAACAGGTATAGATATGGGTAACGTTTTCATAGTCAAGGTATAGACATTATTATATGCCACTTTTTTAAATGCCAAATTAGTATACATATATTAATGTTATATTTAAATTACTGGCGGCTACATACTTATGGCCCGCGCTTATACGGTACGTCACTAAAAAAAGGAACGATCATAGATAATGATACCGGGGGTGGGGGGTGGTGTGTGTGTGTGTGTGGGGGGGGGGGGGTCGTCCATTTTGTGGGGCTCGAAGAAAAAGTTAAACGACCCCTCCAATCAACATTTTAAAAAGTTGAGTGCGCCCCACCCCCACTAAACACTAACGCAAAAGTCCTCTACATAGTCATTGCACGTTTGGGCAATTGGTAAAAGAAAATATTGAAAAAAAATACCGCAGCAGGATAAAAAAAAGTTCAGAGACCCACCATTAGGAATCAGAAAAGTTGGACGACCCCCCCTCCACCTTTTTGAACGACCCCCCCGGTATCATTATTTATGATCGTTCCCTAAGTGCTAAAGAATTACGTAACTATTTGTTTCGTAGAGACAATATAATTGTTTACTGTTATTACGCAACCGTGTTAGACCTTGGACCAGCGGGAGGTCAGGAAACAATAAAACAAAGAAGTCACCAAATGGCATTGGCTTTGCAAAGTATTATATCTCTAAAAGAAGTTTATATACCTTACAAAAATAGCCGTACATCATTAATTAACTAATTACATAATTATATCATTATAGAGTATGTCAAGAGTCTTACATCTCCACGCGGTTTATTCAATGTAGACAGCAGCATTAACTTCAGTATCCACGTCTTTCTCCAATATATTCAGACATTGAATCATAAGAGGCTGTGCCAGTTACTTACTTCCAAGTGTAACAAAACACAAACGACAAGAAATTGTTCTTACTTCTGGTGACAAAATTATGCCGACTAACGTTATAAATGTACACATGTTAAGGATGTTTGAATATAGGCTTGATACGTCGAGTTGGACTGTAGTAAATTATTATTCATCATAAATGTTTTATTCTTTATGTTAAATAAATTAGATAACGTCTGGTATTTGAGTTTTTAAACTATTTTTACAGTAATGAGCCATAACAATGTCACTAGAAATGTGTCTGCTTTACTCGCTTTGTTGGTCCTGCTGGTTGGGCTGCTGTCTGCTCTTCTTGCGTCTCTGCACGGTGGACCATCCTCCGTCTGAGCCTTCACCCTCAGGGCACGGACCGTTTGTGCTGGTAACTTCAGGGAACAGACGGTGCGTGCTGGCAGCCTCAGGGCTCGGGCGGTGGGTGCTGGCAGCCTCAGGGCTCGGGCGGTGGGTGCTGGCAGCCTCAGGGCACGGACGGTGCGTGCTGGTAACTTCAGGGCTCGGGCGGTGGGTGCTGGCAGCCTCAGGGCTCGGGCGGTGGGTGCTGGCAGCCTCAGGGCTCGGGCGGTGGGTGCTGGCAGCCTCAGGGCTCGGGCGGTGGGCTATCGTAGCCTCAGGACTCTGGCTAGGATTGAGGGCTGCTGTGGCCTCAGGGCTTGGAGGGTCCATGGCTGCGACCAGGCTGTAGCTGCCAAGATGTCGTGGTACTTGGCCAACAACGGGGTTTATTCCATATCGGAGGATTCCTTCTATGCTGTAACGTTTAAGCATTTCAATTAGATCAACAAGGGCTCTTCTTTCAAATCGTAGGCTGATTAGTTCATCAGCGAGTCGTGCTCTATACTTAAGGAACATTTCTCGTACTCCTTTCACTGTAGTGAGCTGCAGACTAAAACTATCGCAAAAATCCTGTCTCTCTGCTTGAACGGCGCAATTGTATCGTCGTTGTAAATGATCTATTTTCGCCTCCAGCAATTCGATTTGGAATATTGCTCTCTTCCATTTTTTGCATTGTCTGTTATATATTGCCTGGTTTTCAGCGAATGTTGCCTTCAAATGCAACAGCCAGCCAATGCGATCACTATATCCTACACGTATGGCATTCATGGTTGAAATACAATTGTCACTTGATGTGTTTTAAGCAATGTCACTTTGGTGTATATGATTTCACGTTCATTGAATGGCCGCTTTCCTTATACACGTATCCTGTAACTGGGAAGCTGTAAAAATGAACTGCGTGCCTTGGCGTAGTGAACTTGAAATCAAGCAAATTGCCCCTATGTATCTGTTTACCAGGGACAAACAAGTTTAAATTATCTAATATAAAAGACAATCAAGCAGTTTGCAACAGAATCTCTTTGTTTCTTCGGAACTAAGACAACATAAACAATCGGAATGCAAACACTGCCCCCTAGTATTGGTCACTGAATAAAAGATGATTTGCGCCCTGGTATTGCATTGTCCAATAAATTCAAATCAGTTAGGCTCTTGCGTAATGCATTTATCTTTTGTTCTTAATTTAGCAAAACGGCGGGAATGTTTGATTGATAAAGAAAATACCCTGGACATATTAATTAACTTCGCAGCGGGAACTTTTATGCTGCATTAAATTCCAAAATTGAACGTTTATCATTTTAATTTCTGTATTTATCAGTACTCTATGTAATACACGTAATGTTGTACGTATTGCATGTATATATGAACACTTGTATCATGTATATAAGTTAAGGCGCAAACCCTCCCATTAGACTAAATGTGTATGTCCCCCTACACGACACACAAAGGATTAAACGATAAAAATGTATTCATAATATCTGTGATTCAGTTTACCAGGCAGGGGAATTCTTCCCTCCCCGTGCTTTCTTTCTTTGTCTGATCTTCCGCCCTTCTATACCAGGCGCACCGTAGTAATGTCTATGTTTGATGATTTGTCTTCTCTTATCTGCAAGCTTTATTTCCTTTTCTTATAATATTATTTTATTTCTACATTAGTAAAATTTCATGGTGAAAGTTAATAGTATCGTATAGTGTTGGATGAAATATAGTCAATTGAAAAATAGTTTCGTTGAAACTTAACTCTATCACCGTTCGGAACCGGTATTTATATTGAACAAAAATAGCGGCTTTAAGAGTAACCAAAATGGTGGACACCATCGTCGGTAGGAAAGTTCATGTTACTAATGATAATTTCTTCTAATTCTAGTCTGATGTGTTCTGTTTAAATGTTGTATAAAAGCAGCCCACGTGTGAAAATCTCGGGACCGGGTATATCATGATTGTAGTTTGGTATTTTCTGAGTAATTGACGATCATGGGTCATCCTGTTGGATACGGGTAATGCCCCACCATTGTTACAGGTAATGGCCACATAAACACAGTTTGTGGTTGCGGGTAATGGGCTCTATTTTAGCCATGATTTTCTTTATTGTAGTGTTATTTCTATAATATATGTTACTACATGTAATTCTTCTTTGCATAAATACAAATTGTACAAAGCAATGACCTACTATAAATGAAACCTGTGCACCTTTAGCTCAATGTTTCAACAATATTCCCCAATATAAATATAGTCTTATTAATCAGCATTTTCAAACAATAATTAGCATATGTTAACTATGAACATTGACAGATAACAAAGTCTGTATGGTCATATGATCATCTTAATTAAACAAGAATTCTGCTGTTACATTTGCAAGTATACAGGAAATTGTATTGTATTAAATCATCGTTTGTCTACTCACAATAGTGAGGATAGAGTTAGTATATTAAGATTTTGATGAGAATGCAGAAACACGGATGTAAGAATCATTGCATTGTGGAATAAGTCTATCTGAAATACAAAAAAAAATAAAAAATAATAAAAAAAAATGAACAGGGTATACCGTCAGTGTTTAGTTACGAGGATAAACTGAGAGTTAGGAGAAAAGAATCACGTTTGTTGATAAACAATAGCGTCATCTTTCAGCAATGACTTTTTAAAGAGACAACAATTTAGAATTCAAACTGTGTTGGATCCACGTTAATGTGCCCATCAGGGCAGTCATGAGGACTTTGTCATAAATGCAAACAAGGGCGAACGCAGATAGAGAGGGTGATAGTCCAATCAGTTCCAACGAAAATCGCTCGGTTAAAGATAAACGCACGAAACTTGGTACAATGATTTGTGAGTACCTACCCTTCATTTTCAGGGTTGGTGGCAAAAGACGGATGCCTATCCTAGCAAGGGTTGTTATTTTGTCAATTGTTTGTGTAATGATCAAAGTGTAATGTATGAGGCATTTTGAGATATATAAATTGAGCTCAATTTTTCAGGTAATAGATGAGCTTTAGCTACCCTTGCTTATATTATTCTTGCTTTATATGTTTTCAGTATACAAGCCGCCTTATGACCCATTAACGTGAACAAAACCAAACAAAACAAGCAAACATTACTTGCTTTCTAAACATTTCATTTGGGAACCCCCTGGTTCATAAATCATGTGACTCGGGAACGATATGAGACATTTTAGAAGAGAGTCATTTTGAAAAAGCAATATTCGTTAAATATATATATAAATAAGAATTAATTATTCATTATATTGTAACATTTATCATCAAAATAAATTATCAAATACAATAATACAAAATATTATTCTTAAAAAATCGACCTCTCATAGAGAGCGCCTTAATTAGAAGTCTTGATCTAACACCCACATGATCGACCTTGTGATCTCTGATTCAAAATTACCAATCGATCCAGATGTCTGCTCCCAGAGCCACGGTTTTTTAAAACCCATCCTTGTTCTCATCAGGAATGGTGGAGCCCTCCCCCAGGTTGTCGTCAAATAGTCCAGTGCCCACAATACTTGACATCCATTGTGAGCGGTCAACAAAAGTGGCTGAATACCTGAAAAAAAGTGGCATGAATCAGAGCTAGACCCATTACCAAATACATTTACCAAACCTCTTGCTAAGACCACATCTGTTTAGATACAAAACATAGGTGGTGTACCTCTAGAAGAGATACTAGCGTAGTCCCCATCACATCCTCCTGCTAAGCAACTGTCCATCAACTATGAATGATCGGCAATGATAGCGCTCATTCATTGAGTGATGCCTCGTCAACCATACAGTCATAGTTTGTATTACACTTTGATATATTCTACGTGCACCGTTTGACATCTCAATTTGTAAATGATAAAAGAATATGTTTTGGTTACCTGTATGTGCTAGTTATGAATTAATTGGTTGTATTGAATTCTTTGATGTAAAATATTAAGAAGGAGTTATTGTTACAAATTAGATGTTTTCATAGTGATGCACTGCATCCAGCTGTGTGAATTGGAGTGAGGGTCAATTTTAGTAACCTTACTCAAGGACATAGCTAGAGGCGCTGCATCACTATGATGTAATGTAATTTGATAAATGTAATTTAAATTGAAATGCCTCCAACATGAAAGAGACATGCACAGGTGAATTTCATGCTTTCTAGTCTATCAAGTGGGTCTAGTGTACTCGACGTTTGTGTGCTACTAAACTTGAATCTCTGGTGTCTCTACGGAGTATTTTGATCTGGTGCACCTGTTATAGCAGTAGAATTGCCAGATAACTCGTGCACGTCTGAGTCAAATAATCTATCAATATCAACAGAAGAGAAATCTGTTTGTCGTACTTCACTGCCTTCCATTAATTAAATCGGGACGGAATTTTTGTTTCACTAACCTAATGCAGTCCAAGTAATGGTCGTTTATGCATATATCTCGTCGGTTAACGTATTGTCTTATGATGTATTTGACATGCAATTTAGCACTGGTGGCTAACGAACATATCAATACTCCTCACTAACCATGAACCTATATTCACATCTATTGGTTCTCTTTTGGCTATATATATGCCCGTGCACTCAGTCGCTGTTTTTTAGTTATCGTGTACGTATAAATACGTAGAGTATTTCAAGATCTTCTTGTTTAGACGAGCCTATCTTAAGCTACATTACTTTTCCTAACTTATTTTATTTTACCTAGCTTAACTTATTTTAATCTTCCCTAACGTATTTTACTTTACCTATATTAACATGTATTATTTTATTGTATTTGCCACACAGTATACGTGTCCAAGGAGGTAATTTGATGGTATCTTTGCGTGAACGTGGTCTAACTTTCTGTGCTTAAGATTTTGATAGAAATCCAGTATTAACTATAAAGAGTTTTGTGACCAATATAGCTTATGACGTATACACATCTCAAGTATCAGTCAATTATAAAGTGTTGTCTATCAATTTTGAACCAAACCACCAACATACATGTAGAGAATGTAAACGGTTCTCCACCAACTATGATGGTGTAGAATTTAACTCCTGTTATCCACCAATTAGTATATTTTGTAGTTCTCTACTATAAATTGAAATCGTTACATGAACCGTTTCTATACTGTCTTGCGGTAGAGTGGTTATGAGTTCTCTGATAAGAGAGTGAGAGTAACTTTACTCTCTCAACTGACAAGGATAATTTAGAATACTGAGCCAAGTGCTCATATAAGTTATGGTAGAGTCTTTAACAAATATGGGTAGGTAGAGCAGATATAAACAAAACATTGAAAAAATGTAAAAATTGGATTTTTACTCCATATAACCATATATAAGCCTGCAAAGAATGAGTCCTTGTTTTTCACTCCGGATTGGTCTTCACAAAATGGGTTGTAATGGGAAAACTATTGAAGATAAAAGGTTCATTTTAAAACATGCTGTTCTTCATAGTTTACCGTATAATAAATATTAAAGAGCTGAAAATAGAATATTTTCCCCTTAAAGACATCATAGTACCCTTAATTGGCTCGACTTGAATTGGTTTGCATTGTGGATCAATTTTATATGATTTGATTTGATTTGCAATAGCAACAAAATCGAGGGCATACCCGTGCAATTCGAACTCATGAAGTAAGTGGGTGTTTTATCATCTATACCAAAGATCACTAGCAGCTTATGTTAATTACATAAACTAATGTTAGATAAGGCATGCTATTACAAGGATGTTCGTGTGATGAACGTATACTCTATACAAACATGCAGTATATTTATTATCAAGTGTTCAATTATAAAACTACTATACATAGCCTTGTAATATACAACTGTACATATCACATAAAGGAAGCAGATTTTCATATATCACAAAAAAACAGCTTTTATACATACAAGAATTACACTCAGCAATTTGCACCCGTGGAACAAGTCCAATAATAATATGATAAACAGGTGTACATGTATGATATTGTGAGGATTATAATGGTAATGACAAACAATGAATTTATATACAGTTGAATTATTTACATAATACTTGATAATCATAATACTTGGCAGCTTATTCCGTCAAAGCTGTAGCCTCGATACATCATCTACTTATCTAATGATTTAGAAGCACAAATATCTTATATTCATGGCCATTCATGCATACCACTTTACAAATACATATATTTTACAATGGTTTACAAAAGCAATTCATAGCATTACTTCACACATATACACCTCACCAATGTATGTTTGCAATGATATTTACATGCACACATTTGTACACTACACAATATTGCAATAACATGCATGGGCAGTACCTCTTCATCCTTAGCCCTACATAATACCTTTATAATCAAGGTCCAACACATTACATAATGATACCACAATGTTTTCTCATATGTATATTTGGAATTTCAAAGGTCTCATCTAACTGCTCTGCATATAATATGATGGACAAAGTATGCAAACATATTGTACGGAACATTGATACTGTGCATCATCCCAAATACAGCTCATCAACATATACAAAAATACATAATCTTTCACTAACATTTATTTTGCTTGATAATAATGGGGTCTAATATCACTAGGCGTCAACCCCCGTGGGTGATTACCCCCACCGGCATTGGGATTCCCCTCCACACCACCCCCACCCCCGACCACCGCGCCCCTGGGGGTCTCTACAGTCAAAAAGAACTCCTCGCCACTGGCCCCCAAATGCACAGCGGAACCAATGCCAACACTAGAGCACCTCCGCGAAAGTGCCAAAGAGCCCAAATGTGGCACTGAGCTTCTTTGACTGGCCAAATCCTCCATTCTGGTGAACTCGCGTGGGGACCCTACATCAAGCGAGCCCCTGGGCCCCGAGTCTGAGGAGGCGGTCCCAGCTATCAACGTCTCTTCGCTCTCCGACAACTGTTGGACCTTGCGAGCGGACATCACCCTTTGGCGTGACTTGTAATACACCGGCCGCGACACGGTCACCTTAAACATACCCACACCCTTCGTCTCTTTCTTCATATGCCTCTTCCTGCGCCCTTTCCTCTTGGAGCTCTTCGAGGTTGTCTTCTTGGGCTTCACCTTGATGACACTGTTCTTGGGGAAGCCGTGCTTGAAGTTGGTGACCATGTCGGAGAGGTTCCGCTTGAGGTAGGCTAGGTCCTTCTGGACGGTGAAGATGTCCAGCAGCACCGCAATGACCTTTGGGTAGGAGAAGTTGGAGATATATTATAGATCTACGCAATAGTGTCAGTTCGGGGTCATGCATGTTTTCAACTATTACACTACAGTTTGCTTTGGTACTTATATGTTTCCCTAGATAGCTGTTGGATTTTGTTTAATGTGATTTCGTTCAAGTACGGCACATTAACATTCATTCAACTACGCTTGAATATATTTCAGATGTGCAGTGTCAAAAGAGAGAGAGAGCATGTTCATGTGAGATCACATCGTTAGAATCTATAACATATGGAGAAACCTCAATAAAGAGACCACCCTCTCTATTGAGACCACTCATGAAAGCAAAAGATCATGCTTTACTCTTCTAGATGCGAGGGTTTGGGACCTCGAGCGATGGTCTTACTTACAGGTGGTCGCAAAGCAAGTTGTTCTTAATTGTAGGCAGATCCAGGGGGTGGGCGCCTACCATTCTCATGAGATTCCTTAGGTGCGCCCCCTCCCCCGCATTATGAGGACCTGCATAGGCAGATCCAGTTTTTTGGAAAAAGAGGGGGGGGGGCGCACGTAAGGAAAAGGGGAGGGGTCGTAATTACGGGATTTCATGAAAACCCGTATGAAAATGAAGTATCTGGTGGGCAAAGTGGGGTGCGCGCCCCCTGCAACCCCCTGGATCTGCCTATGACCTGGATCTTCCTAGCCTTTCTCTGCCCGGGCACATGCATCATCTTACCAGGAGGGAGGACAGCAGGATGACGGAGACGGTGGCGATGGTGAGGGCCGAGTCCGCCTCCACCACCAGGTAGTCGTTGTACGAGCCGTTAGACACTGTGGGTGATAATAGGAGGAAAGGGCATTAGACTTGATCATTCCATAGCAAACAGGCAATTACTTAAATCAAAGCAGATGTTCATAAATTTCAGTACATGTCGCTGGTGCATTGGTAGTTATATTAGAAATCATAGCGTGATAGTCCTGCTATGTACGGAGACACACAGTATGTATGTGTAGTATTTTTCAGTATGTTTTGGATTATTTCATTGATACCTCATGTATATGGCATGGAAACATTGCCAAATTGGATCTAATGGGGCAAGGTTCATGTCACATGAAACGTATTGCCTCAGAATACTCAAGTATGGAACATGTTCTTAAAAACTGCTCTTTTCACAGTGAAAATAACAGACAGACAGCTACATAAAATAGTAACTATTGGAGGATATGACCACGAGATTGTCGTGTCAATCGTGAAATTGAGCATGCTGACGTCTGATTTACACGAACGAAGAACGAAGTGAGGGTAAATCAGACGTCATCATGCTCAATTTCACGATTAACATGGCAATCGAGTGGTCAAATACCATTCTATCATAAAGAAAATACAATTACAGCTTCCACTAATCGCTAAACATGCTAAATATACACGCAAACTTTCCTATCTATCGGCAAATTTAGAAGACCTCTCAACCAATAAGAATGGGTTATTGGCGGTGATTTTTGCACTGATAGAATAGATGATTGAGCACGATACGGCAGACGACTAAGGCGTGCACTCACACTTGCAGGGCACGAGAGGCGGATCCCACTCTGCAGCCTCCCCGCACACCGACACCCGCGGGGCCGAGGAGTTACCGTCCACGAAGCTACAAGCGCAAACACAGTGCTCAGTATGCATAGGAAATTGTGACTGGTCCCCGTGGAGCCGGATATACTGTGAAAAGTTACCCGCCCTGGCTAAAAAAATACAGCAACCAAAAAAAAAAAAAAAAAAAAAAAAAAAAAAAAAGAAAAAAAAAAACAACCCCCCAAAAACAAAAACAATATATATAAAAAAGAATAGCGTTCAAAAAGGTGACTGTCCTGTTGTAGAGCTTTGTTTAGACAGTGGACGCTGTGTTTGCTTATTACTTTTAACAGGCTTGAGAAATTAGTCAGACCTTAATGTAATGTGCATTAGACAAACAGTATACATTCAATGTGTGGATATACAATGGGCATGTATATACTAGTATGAGTGTGTTAAGCGCGCAAATGTGCCTAGATTCCCAAGACTATCGCGGGAGCTGGCAGAACTGCTAGCAAGCGTGGCCGGTAGGATGCGCTTACATGTACAAAAGATGGCTGCCATCCCTTGATGAGTTTATGTTGGAGATTTTAAAACCCTGCCACTTAGCACTGACCTGAATCCCGGCACGCACGAGTAGCGCACCTCGGCGAGGAAGCGCGTGGCCAGCGAGGACGCGTTGATGTTGAGCCACGTGGGCACGGGCGAGCACTTCAGCACTGCAAACACGGACACGTACAACTGCTCTATCTGGACCAACTGTGGGGTCGGCTTCAAGTGGTCTTAGGGACCATTCAGTATGAATGACAGGGTGGGGTAGGAGGATTTTCCAAAAATGCCGTGAAAAAATTAATAGACCCCCCTCAAATCTCTGTGAAAAAATTGGTAACCCCCCTCAATTTCATGTGGAAAAAATTGATGACCCCCCTAACAGTTAACGCAATCATTGTTAGTTAACCCTTATCCTAGTTGATGGATATCCATAATACAAAAACAGTAAATTTTAGTACAGAATCTATAAAATAGGGGTAAATTGTCTGTGACAAAATTGATAGCCCCCTCCCCTTCAAACATTGTGACAAAAGTTCATGGCCCGCCCTAAAATCCTCCTACCCCACCCTGCCATGAATACTGAATGGTCCCTTAATATGGAGGTGGTCGCTATGTGGAGGTTCTGCATGCAGTGTTTTTGAAGGCCGGAGACGAGTGTCTTGACAGAGGTGGTCCGTATGTGCAGGTGGTCATATTTAGAGGTGGTTCTATTGTAAAGATGTGAAAGTTCACCAGAAATGAGTCTACTACGATTACTGTGTAGACTAACTTTATTTCTTTATATGGCGATGACTATACCATACACGTTGAAATACACAAGAACCTTCATACTAAGCACAACCTCGGGACAGGTCTAAAGTGCTCCCCACCCCCACCCCCCACCCCCCAAAAAAAGGTAGCCTCTTCCACTAATGGTTCATTCAGATCAGGGGAGGTTCCCATGGCCTCCTTTATTTGTGGAGTTATGAGACTGTAAAATAGTTTTATGGTTTATAGAGGTTGGCTTTTACTAAAGAGGTTATCTTTTTTACAGTTGTGGTGTATAGAGGTGGTGTTTGTTTTACAGAGGTGGCCTCTTTCAAACGTGGCCTCTTTATGGAGGGATTTTTTTCTTTTACAGAATTGGACCTCTTTACAGATGTGATCCTAACTTAAGGGTTCTACAGTACTGTCTGTATACTGACGTGTGCAGTTTCCGGGCGGCTGCGTCCACTGCTTGTCCGCCTGGCACGTGACGCTCCCCGCCTGAAACACGCACAGCCGCCGTCACAACGCAAACTCCAAGTCAAGTCAAAGTCAAATAATCATTTATTATACTGACATGTGATATACATATTCTGATTATATTTAAATACATTAATGATATCACACAGCCAATTATGGGTTATACGTCAGTTTAAATCATATCTTATAATAAGTGTGCAATAAACAAAGTTTACAATTGTTAGTTATACAGTTTGTCTTTTCTCATATTCCATGCAGTTTCTATGTATTTAGCTACATAATATTGACAATTTGTCATAAGATGTATAAATTCCTCTTGACCATTAAAACATTAAATCATTAAAAGCATCATGGGAGGGGGTAGGGGGTATTTGGTATATAATGGTCTACTACTATGGTTTACAAGCGCTATACCATACAATACTATACAATATATCTGACTAGTCATGACTATGACTAGTCATATATACTGTATACTGGTCTATTACTATGGTTTACAAACACTATACCATACAGTATACAGTATATATGACTAGTCATAGTCATGACTAGTCGTATATACTGTATGTTATAGTGTTTGTAAACCATAGTAGTAGACCATTATATACCCTAGTCATATATACTAGTCATATATACTGCATAATACTGTATTGGATATTGTTTATAAACCATAGTAGTAGACCATTATATACCATAGTCACATTTACTAGTCGTGTATACTGAATACTGTATGGTATAGTGTTTGTCAAACATAGTAGACTAGTAGACCAATATACCCCCTAACCCCTCCCATGATGCTGACATGACAATCCAGGTTTTTGGAAAATGGGGGTCACGCTGTAGGGATTTAATCGATTTCGTAAGCGCGAACGATGGCGCCCTATGAAAATGAAGTATTTTGGTGGGGAAAAGGTGGGGGTATATGTTTGGCGGCGCGTGCCCCCTGGATCTGACTATGCATGATGTAAGTCCCACTGAGCTGTACCGTGCTGCGGCCAGGCATCATGTATCCGCGGGGGCAGGTGTACGTGATGGTGGTGTTGTAGGCCGTGGCGCGGCTGTCCATCGTGGCGTTGCCCACCTGGGGCGGATACGGGCACCGCACCGCTGCAAGGGCATGGCAAATGGATGTAAGTCATCAGTGTTTGAAATAAGGACAGGCTCAAAATCTATGGATATAAAAAAATGTGATTCGGTATACAGCATATGGTCTCATTTGATTCTACTGTCTTTGTTCTATTTCTATTGTCTTATATTCTAAAGTGGTCACAAAATGCAAAAATACCTGTTGGTCCAAAAGTTTATATTGGTTTACATAAATAGCAATAAAAACCTTTGGACCAACAGGTATTTTTGTAATTTAGGACCACTTTAGAAGATAAGACAGTACAAATAGAACAAAGAGAGTAGCATCAAATAAAAGCTATGGAGTTACAAGATAGTTGCAGTGAGCTCTTCATTACTTCATTAACAGACACAGTAGAAGCTCCAATTAGGACGAACTCTCGAAGGACACCTATATCCTTTAATCATCTGTCAATGGCAGATCCAGGTTTTTAGAAAAGGGTGGGCGCACTTCAGGGATCTCATGGGTTTTGTATGGGCGATCGATTGCGGACGTGTTAAAAACCCTATGAAAATGAAGTATATTGGTGGGAAAAGGGGGAAGGGCGCCCCCTGGATCTGCCTATGTATGTTGCGGTCGTTCATAATGAGAGCAGCATGCACTTCTATAAAGACACTTCCCTCTCTATTGTGCCCATTTGAGGGCAGTTCCAATTTAGTGGTTCTACTCTGTGGCATATATACCTTCACACTCCCTCCACCACCCATCTTCACATTTCCTCCACCACCCACCTTCAAATTGCCTCCACAACCCACCTTCAAATTGCCTCCACCACCCACCTTCAAATTGCCTCCACCACCCACCTTCCAATTGCCTCCACCACCACCTTCAAATTGCCTCCACCACCCACCTTCAAATTGCCTCCACCACCCACCTTCAAATTGCCTCCACCACCCACCTTCAAATTGCCTCCACCACCCACCTTCAAATTGCCTCCACAACCCACTTTCACACTCCCTCCACCACCCACCTTCAAATTGCCTCCATAACCCACCTTCAAATTGCCTCACAACCCACCTTCAAATTGCCTCCACAACCCACCTTCAAATTGCCTCCACCACCCACCTTCAAATTGCCTCCACCACCCACCTTCACACTCCCTCCACCACCCACCTTCACACTCCCTCCACCACCCACCTTCACACTCCTTCCCCTCCATGCTGACATTCCACCGTCCCACGCCCACACACTGGACCACCAGGGACGTGACGTTCTCGCTGAACTGGTAGCCTGTGTCACACGTGTAGTTGGCCAGCGCGCCGTACGCGAGCGAGGCTGCGGTGTGGGTAGCCTTGGTCACCACAGGCGGGGACGGGCAGAACACGGCTGACGATGGATAGAAGAATTATTAAGATGGGGATCCAATATAAGGATGTAGACCCTATTTGACGATATCTGCATACCCGTGAATTGTATTATCTGATTTTATTATGTCTTAACACAAGGAAGTTTACAACTTGCTTCTTACACACAGTATCAAAGCGCTCTAGCAGGTGACAATCACTCTACTGCACTCTAAGTATCAGATGTCCTGAAGAGACCGCTGACGCATAACTAGTCTCATTAAAAATTCTGACCAATCAAAGGCTTGTCCATCGCAGGATGTGAATGAGGTCAAGTGATCAATCCGAGCATTACAGACTGTCAGTTGCACTTTTCTATGCTAATACAACACAAATAGAAGTGCATGTATCTATCCTGCTCGTTTGGATTGTCTATGTATAAACAATCACCATGGAAAGGTTAAATTAAGAATTAGGTCACATAAATTGATAAATTATGATAATCCAATCTCTGGTGAAACATTTCCGGGGTCAATTCGACATCTGATACTCATAGTGATGACCATACTGATCATACTGATGACCATTCAAAGAAACTCGCATTGCCAGATACGGACATATAAATCTATAGCATAAAGAGGCCACAGCTCGTGATGAATATGCTCAACAACCGTCAACAATAAGTGACCCCCCGGCCCGAATCTCACCTGCACAGGGCGGCACAGCGTCAACCCCCGACCAGGCCACGCCCCCGGGCTCTGATGACGACACCACGCACGTGATATTGTGGACCAGTGGGGAGCCCTGGGAAAAAATAAGACATTCATGTCTGCAAATCTAGGGAAATAGGAACGTTTTGCATATACACGGTCTCTATTCGTTATGTTCTGTGCTAAGACTTCAATTTTCAAGCACCGAATTTCAAGCACCGAACACTAACACATGGCAGTTTGACAACAAAATCTGCAACCAACTAGACACTAAAGTAGAAGCTGGCTATTTAGAATGTTTAAAATTGTATAGACAGCCGATATTTGGGATAAGCAAGTGTGTCGTACCTGCGGGAAGGCGAAGCCGTCCTCACAGACGATCGCGAGCGCGTTGGGCGCCGTGGTGTTGACGGCGGCGTGCAGGGGGCGCTGGTGGGCCGACAGCGGGGCGGGCGGGCAGCGGCCGCCTGCGGAGAGGGGGTCATATAGCAAATATCCGATTGGTGATTTGTCCTAAATCTTGAGCGTGAATTGTGAATTGCCTTTATTTATGTGGATGAAATGTGATGGAACCTATCATTGGTGACTGGTGATCTGCTCATTACAAAGGCTCCGATTGGTGATTTGCCCTAAATTTTGGGCGTAAATTGTGAATTGCCTTTATTTAAGTGTTTATGTGATGGAACCTATTCACTTACAATTCCTGTGATTGGTGAAAGAACAATGAAATTATTGGTGACTGGTGATTTAGGCAAAAAATGTTGGTGAATGGATTTTCATCAAGGCTATATACCCCCCTCTGCAGAAGACAGGGGGCGTGAGAGGCTCAGTCATGGGGGAAATGCTGCTAAAAGGGTTCAACCAGCAGTTTTTGAACATTTTAGGTTCACGTTTTTTCTCTTCACGGGTGAGTCTATAAGGGCTAAGACTACCAAAAACCTTATTTTTTTCGGCTTTTTGCACAGTGCGGCAAATTCTTTTTAGAAATCCGCCCCCAGATTATACGGAATTTTATAGTGTGCAGCCTTACGTACTAGCTCTGGAAAGCATATACCATTGGCCAAGCCATATTGCTGATTAAGGCGAATTACTGTGAACCGTGGAACTTTTGACTACTGTGTCCGTACTGCCTCAAAAACAACGCACATTTGCCTCACTGGACATGCATAGATCCTCTACGTTCTCCTTGAGTTTGTGGCTTTGGATAGGCCGGACTGACAGTTGTTAACTAGTGTTTGTGCAAACAGGGTCAAGCACAGTAGAGCCGCTAACTAAGGTTACTTGTATATGGAGACCGCCTCTATTATAGACTTTTCGCCCCACTTACTCATAAAGACACCAACGTGAACCTTCGTAAAAAGACCACCCGAGTCTACATTGAAACCAGTCACAGTTTGGTGTTAACATCTAGAGATTCTACTAGTGGTCTCAATAGAGAGGTGGTCTCTTCACGGAGGTGTGAGTCGGTCTCTATATAATGAAGGTTTAAGACTACCAAAAACGATCTTCTTATCGCAGCTGTCTCAATAAAGAGGTGGTCTTATTAGAAGGTTCTACTTTAGTGAGAATCACAGGCTATCTTTATCTAAGAGGGAAAGTGTTGGAGGGTGCAGCCCCCTAAACCTCGCACCCCAACCAATGAAAAGCCACTAGGGGGTCATGAGTCTCCCGCACGTCTACCTCTATGCACTCCATCAACTCACCAAAGCATGCATAAATCATTGATCATATTGATTGCATGATTTCTGGGGTGACTGATCAGATAGATGTAGTTGACAGGGCAGGTCAGTGACGTGGCTTTGGCCTTCGGGTATTGTACATGTACAACAGAGGCTGCATATTAGCAATTGCATGTTATTAATGATAAGTTGCCAAATATAAATGCATGCTCATGGTGATGGGCCGAGTGTCCCCCAGGGGTATATTTAGTACATTAGTTACCCGCACCGGAGAGGAGCTCTAAGCCAATGTCCAAAATTGACCGACTTTAAAAGCAACTCAATATTGAGCAACCACCACATACCCATTTTTTCAACAGGACTAATATGAGTGAACTCCTTTCCATAACACCCCCCGAGTATCAATACATTAGACATTTCCCCTAAACAACATCACCCCACTCTGAGTATCAGATGTCCTGGAGAGACCTCTGACACATAGCTATTCTCATTAAAAATTCTGACCAACCACAGGCTGCTAATCTATGATCATCACAGGACTGTGATGAATATAAATGAGGCCAAGTAACCAATCACAGCTAAGTATCAGATGGGTATGGCGGGTACAACCAATCAGGTTGCAGTATTTAAACAGGTCACATAAATTATGTTAATCCACTCTCAAGCGAAACATTTCAGAGGTCAATTTGCTTGACATCTGATACTCAGAGTGCCTCACCCTCGCACGTGGAGTAGATGCCGGCCCATTCGCCGTCGTAGTCGCATGTCAGACGTTTCTCTGCGTAGCCGTCTATGAAACGTTTGTTTACGTCGCACGTGTACGTGACGTTGGTGTTGACGTACAGTGACGTGGGCACGTCGTGCGAGCTTCCGGAGATTTGAGGGGCGGGGTCACACTCGATTTCTGAAACATTTGACGGAGAGATCATTTAATTTATTTTACTTTATTTAAAATCAAGCCTGAACCAAACAAAGGCGATAGTATCACACTATTAAGAGGTTTCATCGGATTGTTAAATAGTAAGATAATTGTGAGTATCTTTTCATTGTATCTAACCGTTTGCATTGCAAGAAAATTGCATTCTTTCATGGCATTTCTGGCATCTGTGGGGTGAAAACATTCCTTTTTGTCATAAACATGGAATCATGATGATAATGAAACATTAAGAAAGAAGACTGGTCAAAGAGAAATGTGAAATTTGGGAAGCAGCAGCAGCAGCAGCAGCAGCAGCAGCAGCAGCAGCAGCAGCAGCAGCAGCAGCAGCAGCAGCAGCAGCAGCAGCAGCTGGTACGTTGGAAGGTTTACGGAAAATTGTCGGCCACTGGTTTTAACCTTTAAACAGAAACAACTCAACGTGACAGCGGCGCATGACTGTAACATTAAGGTGAAAAATGACAAATTCTTATTTTACAATGGCAGATCCAGATTTTTGGAAAAAAGGTGGGGGCGGACTTTCGGGATTTCAAGGGTTTCGTACGCACAATCGATCGCGGACATGCCAAACACACTACAAAAATAAAGTATTTTGGTGGAAAGGGTGGGGGTGGGGGTGCGCCCCCTGGATCTGCCTATGATTTTATAGTTCTAACTGGGATTGGGTGTGTTATTTGTTACATGATAATTTAATAACACAAATAGTCTACCAATGCCAATAGTTATTAGAATATCTCAGACCAATGTTCACCATGTCTCCATCCACAAATACCTATATCGTCTGCCAAACACAAAATCTACATAATGGCGCCAATATCCACAATTAATTTCTCGTGGACGTAACAAGGATACGAGACCAAATATGTGCCTGCTATTGGCCAAACAAACCCGATCTTACAAAGCAAAGTTCACTGGAAATCCGCCAGATGCCGCGGTAAACAGCAAAAATGGCGAAAATATCGATCTGTTCAGGACGCAAAAATAAATCTCCCTCTCGACTTCCGCGAGAGTTACATACAGCCGACATGCGCGGTTTCCGCATTGGTGTGTTATCACGTGTCATGTAAAAATGGGGAAATATAAGGGAAACATGCATTGCTATTGTACAAAGTTACAGTTTATACACTATAATCTCCTATGCCTGGCGCGTAAGATCCTGCTACAAACAACATGCGCATAATCGACCCTAAGTTAGATTAGAATGTTCCAGATGATGAGTAGTAATAGTATGCGTGAAGGAAATTAGAGCAAACCTAAGCTGTGTTTAGACAGCTAGAAGGCTTGATTCACCAAACAATCTTATGCAAAGTCGTTAGACCATACTACAAAGAATAACTCGACCGTAAGTTGAAGATATTTCAAGATGATCTTGGGAAACTATTTGGGTTAACCGCAATTTTTACATGGTCAGATATGTCTATCAGTCCTCCAGTTGTTATTAGTATTTCATCAAGCATCCTTGTTGTTACTATTTGGTTAGATTGATTGACTACATACACCAATGTCCCGAAATGTGAGCTGTATGAATCAAATGCTTTGCAACAACAATAATATTACACAAAGCAGACCATAGGCGAATGTCTGCCTTCACATGAAACAAACATATTTAAAGGGTCTACTATTTACTTTGTCCAGTCTTTGATCTATATGTGTGCTAAAAGAACTTCAATGGGGAAGCTACAAGACCATATATAGACTCACGGATTAACAATTGGTTATGTCTGCCATTATATTTGCAAAGACATGGGATTATCGATGCTAATTTGTGCGTAGTCTTTTATGAACTGTTTTTCCCCAATGCAAACATGTTGATCATGAAATTGACATAATGTATAAAAGAACAAAGATAATTATTCCATATCCAGTAGAACCTCACTGTTAAGACTACCAGTGGCGAAACACTTCACCTCAGCTGGTCTCAATAGAAAGGTGACCCTTTTATTGGCGTTTATGTTGGTCTCTTTATGATGATTTGAGACCACAACTTCATTTTATAGAGGTGATCTCTTTACAAAGATGGTCGTAATTGGAGGTTCTACTGCACATTTAATGCCTTTTTCAGTCCCGTCACTAGCTGGTTGGTCCGGAGGGCCCAATCACATTTTTCTTTATATTTTGGTCATAACGTATTCTTACTTTTACACTTACTGGAGAAAAAGTTACACAATTCCCTTGCAAAACAGCCGCAGAATACAGCTGATATACATCAGGGTAAACTTACATTACCAGTTAACATATTAAGTCATTCAATCCTGGTTATGTGCAAAGCCATTGGGTCACGGGTTGTCCTATTAAAGCTATAGGCGGTGAAATGTGCCTCCGTGGCTAAGTTATTCACACGTATTTGCGATCATTTAAAGGGGTGCTATTGGCGATGCTAGTCCTAATTCATGGCATACTAACTCAAATGATAGTGGATGTAAAAATGTTAACCACGCTGTAGCATTGCGAATGGCGACTCTACTGATTAAATACAACTAGTGTTTTTCTGCAGAAAGACGTAAGGCAAGGCAAACAGCCTCGAGACAGGATCAATGGTACAGCCAGGCTGTCAGGTTTGTATGCAGCACACTTCTTTTCACCATGTATTTACCATATAATTGCCTAATGTAATCAAGATGAGGTTGTAAATGCTTATGGGGACATTATATAGACTTTTGTGTCAACCCAATTATCAGCTATTATGTGGGGTAAATAGATAGAGTAGCTTTATGTGTTAAAAATTGTTCACTTGTGAACGGTAACTGTTTTGTTATGTAACAGTCAAATGTGACATTTATCTATGGCAGTTATGCTACTACGTCATGCAGTAATACGTATAGTTACTTGTGTCTGCAGTAAAAAATCAAGATGACTTGCTTATATGTTTCTGGAATATAATGTGTGTATTAATTAGTCATGTACAGTTATCATACCACATCACACCACATAACATCTGGACACTTCTAAAGTGGTAGGTTATATTAGGATGCCCAATGGCAGTTTTTCATCATCTTAACCTACCACAAAGACACTCTGCATCATATATAACATCACATCACACCCCAAAACACATCACATCAAATAACATCATATTATATCACATCACACCACATAGCATCACACATCATATCACATTAAATCATATCAAGCAACAACCAACGGCTGGTACCATGGGCTCTTACTTCTTCAGTGGTAGGCTAAGTTTGCCTAATAATGCCAGTTTACCACCACCAGCATCATCATCCTAACCCACCACTGCATGTAGCATATATATCACAACAAACAACATATCACATTACACAACACAACATCACATCATATGAAATGAAATAACACAACATGGGGCGGGTTTATAAGAAAGTGGAATGTTGGAAAAATTAGGGATGTGGGAAAAAGCCAAAAAAGAGGGATATGAGATTTCATGGAAGTGGGATTCAGTGGAAAAAATGCCAAAATATTTATGGAATATGGGAAAGAAAGACAAAAAATAGGGATGTGGGAAATAAGGCCAAAGAATTAGAGGCGTGGAATTTCTTAAGCCCCTATAACCACGCCCCCCATTACCCAAACATTACATCACACATAATTTAACACATCACATCACATCACTTTGAATCAAGTAGCACACAGCATCACAGTATCTCAGCGGCCGCGGTCACCCACCTCTGCAGGGCGGCACATCACATCACGGCATACCTTGCATATCAACATACAGTAGAACCTCTCTATTAGAACAACATTTGGGATCAGTGTTAGGTGGTCTCGATAGAGAGGTTGTCTCTTTATGGATGTTCATGTTGGTAGCTTTATGAAGGTTTGGCACCGTGAATAATGGTCCTATATTAGAGGTTGTCTAAATAGAAAACAGGCGGTCTCCATACAGATGTTCATTTTGGTAGCTTTATGAAGTTTGGCACCATGAAAAGTGGTCCTATTTTAGAGGTGGTCTCTGTATGGAGGTGGTCCTAATGGGAGGTTCTACTGTACAATACATAGGCAGATACAGTCTTTTGGAAAATGGGTCGGGAGCACTTAGGGATTTCCTGAAAAACCCTATGAAAATAAAGTATTTTCGAGGGAAAAAAGGGGGGGCGCCCCATGCGGCCCCCTGGATCTGCCTATGCAATCTACGGGGCGGTCACCCACCTCTGCACGGCGGCACGGTGACGTTCCACGCGCCGGTGACGAGCCCCGGCACCGTGGTGTTGTCGCTGACGCACTCCATGTACGTCATGGTGGCGTTGCTCGGCAGCTCGTAGCCGCGCAGGCAGTTGTAGCGCACCACCGTGCCGAACACGGCCAGGCTCGTGTCGTGCGTGGCGAACGGCACGGACGGCACGGGCGGGCACGTGATCACTGCAACAACAGCGGCAACAGGTGACGCTGGGGAGGTGGGTGGGTATTGAAAGTGATGAACTATTCCCACTAAGTATTACGGTGATAGCCGGAATTGAAAAAAAAGCTTTTTAAAAGTATGTCATGGTCAATTTCATGAGACACCATACCGTTTTGGACATCATCATCTATTCTGAAACTGCTCAAGCGATGCAGAACAAATATATACATTTGTTTGAAATAAATGCCATATATTTAGACATTGTGTAGGACTGTAGGTGTCTGTTAGAATTAATGATCAGACTCGGGCGTTTTCTGACTTGGAGAAAAACTACATTGTTCGAAACAACGAGTACTATATTCACACCTGTTTAAAACTGAGATTCTAAATTGGGGAACCTCATAAAATGTTTCATGCTACCTATAAGTAATGTTTTCATGAGAAGAGAAATGCTCGATATAAAACGTAATGGACATTATTAATAGGCACAGTTAGTGGCAAGTATTGACAGCGTCTTAAGTATGCATCATTATTTCAAAACCCACCACATTTCCTTAACATTCAATTAC
Organism: Streblospio benedicti; assembly: GCA_019095985.1. NCBI lineage: Eukaryota > Metazoa > Annelida > Polychaeta > Spionida > Spionidae > Streblospio > Streblospio benedicti. Next base: position 29,455,838 of record CM032660.1, read on the forward strand.
AAAAATGAAATGTTGCTAGGATGTTTGATAAGAGCAGGATTCCATCACTTCTAACATAATGTATCCCCGGATAGAACCCAATGTCTTCCCAGTGTAGATAGGTGATGCGAATGCTTTGCATACCAGCCTTGCCGATGACGTCATATATAAAAGATTGAATATTATAAAGTGGATATTCAAAGTTCTGTTAATTAGGTATGTCGCATAGGATGGTATCTATGTATTCAATACACAGATACCATGAAAGTGGATATTGTTGTGTAGGTGCTTGTATCACATATTTCAATAATTATACACAAACGCTAAGTGCTTCCAGTGAAACTTTATTTACAAACTAAAATTACTTGGAACTATTTTCAGGGTGCAAGAAAATAGTGACTTAGCAAGTTGAACTAAACCCAGAAAAACCGGGGTGACCACTTGTTTGGCTAGTGTACAGTAAAATTCACCGACGAAAGGTCATGTTATCATAATGGAAGAACGAAATGATACAGAATTTCTTTTATTTGGTATTCATCTAATTGTCCTACTCATCCTGAGTATTTGAGAATGCAAAACATTTGTTATCAGAACAATGTGAAAAGAAACGAGCAATTCTAACCTTCAGGGGGGGGGGCACATGGCTGGTGGTGAGGCAGGGAGGACCATTTAATATGTTCTATATCTCATCAATTTCAATCCGAGCAACAGCAGAAAGGGGGTGATTGAGATGTACATTTAATGGTCCGCATGGGTTTACGAGGGGTAGGAGTAGCTGGATGGAGGGATATTAGAGGGATTAAGCATTGCCACATACATGCAGTATGTGTATGGATGTCACATATGACTGGGAGGAAGGTGATGGAGGTGTATTTAATCTTTCCCAGACCTTTATAGTGACGAAAGCTGGTGTGAGGGATGTGGGACAGGGGAAATATGGGAAGGGAGAAGCATTTAATATGCTCCAGATCTCATCCGTTTCAACCAGAGCAGCAGCAGGAAGGGGGTGCATTACTCATTGACCTGTTTAGATGGGGATGTCGTAGAGAGGGATGGGGAGAGAAGAATGGGGGTGGCGGTGGAAGGAAGGGTAGGGATGAGTGGGACATTTAATCTGCTCCGCACGTGTTTACCAAGTGTAGCAGTAGCTGGGAGGAGGGATATTAGAGGGATCAATCATTGCCATATTTAGTTTATTTAGTGTGTAAATGGCTGTGACATATGATGATGGGAGGACGGTGATGGAGGTGTAATAAATCTTTCACAGACCTGTATACTGACAAGAACTGGTACGAGGGATGTGGGACAGGAGGAAGGATGGGGAGGGAGGAGCATTTAATGTGTTCCGGATCTCATCTGTTTCAACCCGAGCTACGCCGGGTAAACAGCTAGTATGTAAATATGATAACTAATCTAGCATGTTAACGGGATTGCTGTCTGTAATGATGCTATGATTCTGGTCTCATAACCAAGGGTCACGAGTCGGAGCCGGAGTCCCAATAGGAGTTAAAACGGGCACTGCGTGCAGTGTGGTCCCTCACCTACACAATGGTGGGGCTTTGGTGAGATAAATATATCATCTCCAAATTTTCTCCACTTCTGGTTGTAATATAAATTCTAACTGTCAGTAACTGTGCAGTTATTATTTATTATGAATGAGGGTGGCCTTTAATTTCATAACAAAACTATAACTTGAAGTGTAGGCAAGTTTGAAAGTGACAATCCTCCATGTTTAAACTACTACTCACGCTTGCACTCCGACAGCTGTCCCATCCACGCGGCTTGTCCCTGCTCGGCCGCCCCCGCCTCGCCGCTGTCCCCGCACACGAGGGTCTTGCTGGTCCAGCCGTCCAGGAAGCGGTGGCCCGGGGAGCACGTGAAGGTGAGGACGTCGCCTGGGCTTGTCGCCGCTGGGGACTCCACGCCGGCGTTCTCAAGGAAGGGCGCGGCCGGGCACTGTGCGGCTGGAAGAAGAAGGGTGGGGAGGGTACAGTAGAAGCTCCCCATTAGGACCACCTCCATACAGAGACCACCTCTATAATAGGACCACTTTTCACGGTGCCAAACCTTCATAAAGCTACCAAAATGAAACTCAATAAAGAGACCACCTCCCTATTGAGACCATCTAACACTGGTCCCAAAGATGGCAGTAATAGGGAGGTTCTACTGTACTACATAGGTAGGCTACGTGATGTGGGATGCGCTTGACACTACAGGTGTTTGTTGATACTATAGGTGTAGTTGATACCATTAGAGGACGTTTGATACCGCACGTTAAACTCTATTTGTTGAAGGGCGCGGCCGGGCACTGTGCAGCTGGAAGGAGGAAGGGGAGTACACTAGAATCTCTGTATTATGACCACCTTTGGGACCAGTGTTAGAGGTGGTCTTTATACAGAGGCTCATTTTGGTAGCTTTATTAGAGTTTTGGGACTTTTTTATAGGGCTAGTCTCAACAGAGAGGTTGTAGTAATTGCAAGGCGGGGAGAGTACACTATAAGAGTACACTATGACCACTTTTGGGGTGTTAGAGGTGGTCTCAGTAGAGAGGTGGTCTCTATACAGCTTTTGGTAGCTTTTTGAAGATTTGGTTCCGTGAAAAGTGGTCTTGTTACAGAGGTGGTTTCAATACAGAGGTGGTCTTAATTGGAGATTGTACTGTATATAGGTAGGCTACGCCATTTGGGATGTGCTTGATGCTACAAGTGCTGGTTGATACTATAGGTGTATTTGACACTGGCAGGTCCATATCTTTGTAAAAGTTTTTTTTTTTTTTTATTTTTTTTTTTTTTTTTTTTTGGGGGCTTTGTAAGCGCGATCAATGGCAGATATGGGCAACAAAATAAAAATGAAGTGTTTTGTTGGGAAAAGGAGGGTGGGGGTGCATGCTTCCTCCTGTATAGATACTATTACTATACGTGATAGAAGCTAGATGAGCTAAATGTTATATGTGCTATATACTAGATGTGGTAGACACTAGATCTGCGAGAAACCACGGGGTAGATGCTATATGTCGCTGTGTACTACAATACGTGGTGGCCAACGTACCAATGCAGGTGGTGGACGGGTGCTGGTAGGCGCCGGTGGCACTAGATTCTTGATATGCTAGACACCTAAGGTGCTAGATACTAGATGTGCTAGATACTATATATGTTTGTAAATGTGATAGATACTAGATGTGCTAGCTGTGCAAGATATTATTATGGTAGGTCGCTGACGTACCTGTGCATGCGGAGGACGGGTGCTGGTATGCGCCAGTGGCCGTGCAGTTTAGGCACTAGATACTAGATGTGCTAGACACTAGATGTGCTAGACACTGGATGTGCTAGACACTGGATGTGCTAGACACTAGATGTGCTAGATATGCTAGATGTGCTAGATACATCACACGGTCACTGACATACCTGTACAAGCAGTGGGCGGGTGCTGGTAGGCGCCGGTGGCGGTGCAGTAGGCGGTGCGCTGTGTGGCGCCGGTCTCCATGCTGAGCCCGGCGCGGCACGTGACGGCAAGAGCGGCGCCGTACGACAGCTCCGTGGGTGCCGTGGCCGCGGCTGGGGAGGTGGTGCCGGGCATTGCCGGGAGAGGCGGGCACGCCACCGCTACATTGGGGAGGGGAGGAGGGTGGTTGGTTGGTTAGTTGGTTGGTTGGTTGATTGATAGGTTGGTTGATAGATTGGTTGGCTTTGCTGGTGGGTTGGTTGGCTGGCTGACAGGTCGGTTGGTTGGTAGGTTGGTTAGTAGATTTTGGTTGCTTGGTTGGCTGGATGGTTTGTCGGTTGTTTGGCTGGCTGATTGGTTGGTTGGTAGGAAGCTATATTATAGGTTGGCTGGCTGCTGGTTGGTCATTGGCATTACAGTCATAACAAAATGCCTTTTCCCTAATTCCTGGCTTCCTGGAGTGGAGTGCAAGGGGGATACTTTCAATCTTTCTGCAAACATTTCCCCATAATAGATCATGTTGACGTATTGGTTTCAACCAATTGAGAGCATTGAAACTCTTAGGGCTTCAGAAATGCTCCACATAAAACTCGCTATTTGCATGAGGGGATGATTCATTTCACATGTGAATTGAATAATACAAAGATGGACACAGTCATTTGTCCGAAACTGTAAATAATAAGGTAAAAATCAGTGTTGTGATTGAAGAAATATGCCGATCTATTGATATAACCAACCCGATGTTCGAACTCATTCAAGGAGAAAGGGAACACAGAACTTGCACCCACCTGCGCAGTCGGGCACGCGGCCGCCCCCGCTCCACACGCCGTCCTCCCCGCACACCAGCGTGCGCTGCGTGGAGCCGTCGGGGAAGGCGTGGCCCACGCGGCACGTGAGCGTCACCACCGCGCCCGCCGCCGTGTCCACAGTGTCCGCCTCTGCGCCCAGCAGGCGGGGCAGCACCGGGCACCGCACCACTGGAGGGGGGTTGGTTGGGGTTGTGGGGTTTTGGTTGTGCTTGTTCTGGTTGGCTGGTTTATTTGTTTGGGACGATTGGTAGTGACTAAGGATAAATGATTATTGATTGAATGATTGAAATGATTCGGTGCAAATTGGGATTGATTGATTGATTGTCTTATTTCTTTGATTGCTTGATTGATTGATGAGTGTGAATGTATGTCTTTAAATTCGGCTCTTTCTCTAACACGGATCATTGGCTGTTTTTCAACGGAAATATGTCTAGAGAGGTCCATCACATATCGGTGGCTAGCAGTTGACTTCATTTTAGAACAGCAAATTGAAGGTTTTTCTTTACAACTGGAACTGTTTCATTTGTAATAAGGCTATCTATGAATTTCAACAATTAAATTTGTTTCTGCAGCAACCACTCGGGTGGTACCTTCCATCTATTTGAAGCTGCATACAAAATGCAACACTGCTCTCATGCCATATAAAATAGAAATAAGAACTATTATAGATATATTCCCCAAAGACTGGTGCATTACCCTGGCAGTCGTGGGGTCCATCCTGCCACACTCCGTCCAGGCACCGGAACGTCCGGGTCGGCACCGCCCCGGGGTACTCATAGGCGGTCCGGCACCGGTAGGTCACCGTGAGGTCAGGGGGCAGGCTGAGGTCACTGCCGCCTTGGGCAGAGGCTTCAACTAGGTAGCTGTGCTCGAACTCCGGAGGCTGAGGACACTTGGAGTCTGTAATTTGGGTAGAGAGTGAGGTTTGATGTTATTCATGCAAAGTGATAGCTCGGCAAACGTATTTGGGTATTGTGTGGACTCCTTTATAATTTTTACAGGTTAGATGTGAGAAAACAAGCATTAGGAAATGTTAATATGAAAATAAGTATGTGGAAGTAATGAGTAATGAGAAAGTGTGAAGCAATATGCATTATAACATGCGAAGCTTATAAGGGTAATGGTCTGTTTTAGTGTGGAGATAACACTAGCTTGCATGAGTGGTGTCTAGGCCCTGCTCGAGTGAGTGTTAGCGAACGAGAGCAGGGTAAGACACCGCAAGAGCATGGCTAGTGTTATCTCAACACTAAAACAGACCATTGTCTTATTATCTCCCCAGTTTAACCGAATTATTTAACTTGGTGTTTGCTGTTCACAAAGTATGGAGATAACCTGATCTCCTACAGCTCATAACCAATCAGAATCGAGGATGAACGGCAAACTGGGGAGAAAAGACTGTACAGCGCTTATTTGTCGATCATCTATGATAAGATAATGATACTCCAGTATCATTTGCAATTTTGATAGCCTTTTTTATGTCTGGACACCTAATACAAGCCACAGCGTATAGTTGACACAACCAATAGCTGGTGGCGCCGAGTATCATGTCTTGTCGAGTGTCCTACGTGTCTCTTGACACAGACTATAGGATGCTTCAACTCGCCCCCGGCTGTCGTCAGGATGTCTGCTGTCAGCTAAGTATGGGATTAGCATCGGCTTACGGCAAAATCTGTGCGTCGATCGATACAGACACGTGCCTCTTTCCACTTAGTCATTGACCCAGAAATGTTCAGGAGAACGTCCATGTGAGACCATCTCTTTATCTAGACCGCCTTTATGATAGAGTTATTGCTTGTGGTCACGAGTCTTTATAAATATACTGACACATGGGCAGGGTTTTGGAAAAGGGGTTCGGTGGCGTAACCACCGGATTTCAGGGGGTTTGAACGCGGGAAGGCGCGAGGACATGAAAAACCCCTTGGAAATAAAGTTTATTTTAAAAACGCGGACGGGGGTGGGGGTGGGGGTGGCCCGTGTGGGGGCTTGCCTGTGTACACGAACCTCTACAGAATAGATCACAAGAGGTACTGATTCAATAGCGTCTGCTGGTTTCCTCTTGTTGCAGTCTCTGATGCTGAGGTCTGCTGATGAATGATTGGTGCTCAGAGTGTCAATCAAAGAGCAGAAGGCAGCCAAGTTATATGAAACTTTGCAAAACGCAGATCAGCATAACAAGCGGAAACCGTATTACACCGCGTAACATGAATAAGCTTTATTATTGTGTCCCTTCTTGTCTCTGCTCCTATTTACTTTTGCGAGTGTAATCTCACCATTGGTATTGACTGCCGTGAGTCCACAGAGTTAACACATTGTGAACATTTCCTGTTTATAACATTGTTCTTGTATCGGGTGCAGCATTTGTTGTATTTGTGTATACATGTCATTTGATATTCTGGACAATGTTACACCCACATTCTCACCATTTTTTTTTACAAAACACAGAGTTTTAGAAACATGGATCATGCTCTCCTGATACTTCTAATGAGTATTTTGTAAGTTCAAAACTATAGAAATACCCTATTATAATGCTGTAATGAATATATAGCTGTAAGAACAACAATCAAACAAACAAAACAAAAACAAAAAGCACACACACACACAAAAACAACAAAAAAAAGTTTAGGTTTAGGTGCATAGCTTGAGTTTGGCTGAAAATAGGCATTCTTTTTAGTCAAGAACGAGAGCTACAAGAGCATTTTGAGAAGAAAATCGCTTTCACAATTTTAAGATATATTTATGAAATACTAAATCAAGAGGGGCCAGACAGTATTGACATTATTTTAGGGCTTGGTACTATGGATTCTATGTTGTCAGTGAAAGACACACTAGGCCAACTACTATTACACTGCATGTGGCGTGCGAAGTCACGAACGTCTGTTTGTTTGCTACACAGTTGTGATGTGTGTCACAGTGACATGATTCTTCTAGGAAAGTTGGATTTATTTTATGGATGTATGGTGCACATGACATGCAGATATACTAGCTGGAAATAATGCTCGGTTGTGTAAAACTCGCTAAATCCGGAGCCAACATGGCCAAAAAATAAAAAATAAATAAAAAAAATAAAGAAATAATTATTATAAATAGAGAAAAGAAGGAAAAAAAAAGAAATATAATAGGCATATAGAATGAAAGAAGAAAGGAAATAACACAAAACAGACAAATTTCAATACTAAAAACCCATAAAAGTAATTACACGCCAATATACATAAATAAAAAAGTGTAGTTTTACCCACAATAATATTTACCCCAATCACAATAAAGTTAAAAATACCAAATACTAATCATGCATAACAGAAACAATGATTATGTGCTGAATATGAAAAATATATGTGTACAAAAATTGTGTGAACTTCTATAACGGTAAAGGTTTAATTGCCTCAAACCACCTCAAGTCCATGTGTTAGTACGTTAAAATGTGCACAGTGTAGCATAATTGGACACTCACAAATCTTGCTTACCGTATGAGGAATTGGTTGTATTATTTGCTGTAATAAAGGCTAATGATTATCCTGAATAAAGAATACACTAGAAATGCAGTCGATGAGGACACTAATACAAAATACTTTAGTATAAATAGTACAGTATGTAGGTTACTAGACAACAGACCTAGTATTTTGAAATGTAGCTAAATGTGAAATCGGTGGTATAGCAGGAGCACATTGTAGATAGAAATACTTTAAAGTTCAAATGGGATGGTAGAAATACGTTAAGAGTTACACGATTACATCTAATGCACATGATACAATAGCATTACTGTAAAACAGTAATTGAAATTGAAATATGGTTAATAATTAACTAATTGAAAGATGATCTGCGCAAAAAGGCTTATTGGTTTATATAGTTCAGTAAAGTAGCAAATATTGAGCATTATGATTCTAAACATGTAAACTATTTTTCTTCTAACATACAGATTACTTGTTATGAAATTCAGAAAAAGAAAAGCATTTGAAGATTTCCCTGTGTCTACTTGTTATGAAATTCAGAAAAAGAAAAGCATTTGAAGATTTCCCTGTGTTATCATCACTTTCCATCCAAAATTGTGTGTCCAAACAGAACCTGGAGGATCTTCAAAAGCCAGGGATTGAACAGTAGACCTTGCACAACATATGACATGAAGTAACCTTACTAAATTATAACATACAGTAGAACTTCCAATTAAGAACACCTCTCTATTGAGACCACCTCTATAATAACACCACTTTTCACGGTCCCAAACCGTGATAAAGCTATCAAAATGAACCTCAGTGTAGAGACCGCCACTCTATTGAAACCACCTAACATTGGTCCAAATGCTGCTCCTAATAGCGAAGTCTTACTGTACTCCATGCCTACCTGGGACTATGACCGTCTGAGTGGTGGTGGTGGTGGACGGTGTGGTGCTGAGGGGTGTGGTGGTCACGGTGGTATCCTGGGTGGTGGTTGGTGCCTCCGTTGTCTGGTACCCCCGACCTGATGGTGCCAATATTATTACATGTACTACAGTTACAATACTTCTGAAGTCATATATGTGAGTATGTTATACTATTGTTGCATTTGCTGTGATCAGGCAATCATTACAGAAACATTAGATGGCTTACAAGAGTTTCTGATTGGCAGGCACATTTTCCAAGAAAGGAAAAGTGCATTTTGCAGGCAGATATAAAAGCCTACTATACGGTTATACTGCATAAAATATACCTATAGAATCATTTAATTTTTTTGAAAAAAAGAGCATTCTAAATACACGATTATTGCAGCTGTGGTATTTAACTGTGCATTGCATAGTTCTTAAAATTACAAATAATACTAGCTGCATAGTACTCACATATAGGATCCTGCTGGGCGAGCTCTTCAGGACTTCGCATTATGGACGACACTCTCAGGTAATACAGTATAAAACTATTTCTGCCATCTTTACCAACATATATAGTACTCTCATTTACTCCAGAATAAGTAGAATTATTGAGTACACTCTCTTGAACCAATACTCCATTGTCATAAATGCTAATCCCAGTAGCATTTACTGTAAATGCAAGGAACTTAATCCCACCCGCAATATCCGATTGATAAGTTACTGAGGTTCCTCTCACAGCAACGACTATCAAATCATTTTGCTTCAGTTCAACTTTAAACACATCATCAAATGCAATAATGTTGCCAGCATAGTAGTTTGGCTCAATGATCAGCTCAACTGTAAATCCTGTTGTAAAATTAACAACTCTCTGACCTAATATCCTCAAATTACTCTTCCTATGAAGTGAAATCCCATTAGCTCCAAAACTTGTGTTAACAATGCTTGAATTGCCAAAATGTGTATAATGTATCTCAACATGCGATTGTCCACTGTAGTCGGTTAGTGTGTCGTTGCTGGTCAACTCCTGTCCACGTGGGTAATCCTGGAGATGGAGGAGTATGGTTGTGTCTGCATCAGTCAGAGCTTGACAGGACGGCTCCCAAATATAGGTCTCTGCAACGGAAATAGATGGCTGTGTCAATGATAGAATATAGTGGTTCATTGGAGTAGTCTACTTAATACCATATTTTAGCATTAACAACTACAGACTGCTTTATTGTGCTCCACTACGAAACTTAGTTAAATTCTTATATTAAGCTACACATTCTGCAATGCTGAACTATGTCTATTTTATGGTGCAAGCATATTTGCAATCATGAGTTTAGGACATAAGCTGCCTAGTGTCACTGAACTGTCATGATGTCTCACCAGAGTATAAGAGTATGCCAACAATGAACTGATAATCTGTCAACCAAGCTTGTAAGAATAAAATTTGCAGTGATGCTGAAACACATCTCGGATGTCATGTTTAGTGGACGAAATAGGTTGGGCTCTATGACCGCTCTTGAGCCGCCATAGATCCGTGGGTGCCTCTCGGTACCTACCTATCTGGCAGCGATCTCCCCCGCGGCCGTGCGGACACACGCACATCCCGGCCGCCGTGCCTTGCTCCACGCAGGTCCCTCCGTGCAGGCAGGGCGAGTCCACGCACAGGGACACCACTGAAAAAACACAGCACATCAGATACCAACTCAACTAATTATGATTCAATGGAATCTCACGTGATTTCAAACTGATGACATCATGATCAAGCCTGAAGGGATAGGAGAAAGTTTGTATGCCATATTTAAGATTTTACAGGGTAATACAGTTCAGTCTTTGTCAAAATGCACACTTGTGTCATCACTTGCAGTCACCCTAATGACACGTGCCATTTGCACTGACCATATTGGCACCTGTCACCCACATTCACCACGTTAACACCTGACACCCACACTCACCATGCCACCTGCACTCACCATGTTGGAACATGCCAAGTGCACTCACCATATCAGCACCTGTCACCTGCACTCATCATAGTGTCACATGTCAGTTGCATTCACCATGTTGGCACCTGATACTTGCATTCACCACATTTGCACATGTCACCCAGTCTCACCATACTGGCACCTTTCATCCGCACTCACCAGATTGACCCATGTCCCTTGAACTCACAATTTTGGCACATGTCATTTGCACTCACCATGCTGACACGTGTCCCCCGCATGCCCCGAACCGCACACGCACGTGTCCGTAGTGCCATCTGACGTGCACGTGGCGTTGAGGCCGCAGTCCGTCCGCTGGCACGCAGCGCCTGGAAGGAGCAGTGATTGGTAGAAATTCCTCATCTTAAATGTGTACAGTAAAAATGCTAACATGTATAACTGTACTGAACAGCAATTATATCTTTTGCTACCCTATAACTCCACTCAGGCAGGGAGTGGGGCTGAAAAACTGAATTTGAACGTTTTTTTTTGTTTGGGGGGGTGGGGTGTGCATCGTCAGTTGCACGGCTTTATTATTCACACTGTGTCCACGCAGTTCATAATATAGCCCTAGGCCAGAACTATCTAATGCCGAAGAACTTGGCAGGGGTGCCGAAAATTCAATCACATTGTAATAATACAGCTGAACATTTCGTTATTGGGGCTTCTGATTGGTTGGGTTTTGAAAATTACTTCCACATATATGAGGACCTTTCGATAACGGCTACATACTGCGTATATAGTCTGGGGTCGACACAGAAGATTGGTAGTAATTAATTGGCTGTGGTGGGGGTGGGGGTGGGGCTGAAAATTTAAAACGACTTTAAGAGCAGACCTGAAAATCATATGGTAGACCACGCGTAACTACTACATTGTATGTATTGGTATAGCTAATCCAACCAAACTCACACAGGCCGAAGTTTTCGATCTGCTTGCGTGTCCTGGCGGGACTCGACAGGCGCACGTAGTACAGTGTGACGTCATAGGCGCCGGCGGGGCCGAGAGACAGGCGGTCTGACACCTGGATATGCAAATGAGGCAAGTTGGTCCTGATTGGTACATCAAATAAAATGTATTTTAAGGTGATCTTCTTGTGTCTGCAGCACTTCGTGAGACATTAAAACTGGGTGCAATTGTAACTGTATGATGTAAATTCTACCACCAGACATGTGCAATTGTACAATGTTGCTAAATTGTAGACTCTGAATTCTAAGTAGATGTTTGTCGTATGGTGTAGATGAAATAGTTATTTGCCCAGTTTAGTCACAAAAAAGAAAAAGCGAGATATAAACATTGATGACTGGAGAGAGCGAGATTGATAGATAGCCGGATGGAAAGAGAGATAGTGAAAAAGAAAATAAAACTAAAAGAGAAGATAGGGTGGAAAGTGTATAGACTATGTGAAAAGATTAAAGACAAATGTGCATGCGAGAAATTGTACCTCGTAGAGTGGGTGCGTGGTGTTGACTGTGTGCGTGAGGTGACCGTCCACGTACAGGCATACATGCTGACCGTCTACAGTGACCGCCACGTAGTGGACCTCGTCAGGCCTGACCGCCGGGCAGAAGATATAGGATGTGTACAGGATATGTAATGTATATGAGAACTCAGTGGAGGATCTGGGATTTCATGGAAAAGGGTGGGGGTGGAAAGCACCTGGGTATGGCCATTTGTTTCAAAAGTAATTGAAAATTGGCTCAAAAGGGGAACCAGACTACCCAGAACCACGCACTCTGGATCTGCCAATGTAACTTGCAGGTTTTTAGAATGTTATTTTGTATAGTTGGGATACTTTTTTTGGCACAATCAATTCTCCGATTGGAGCTACTATGTTTTGATCGGATGTCATCACATAAACCATTTGATTACATCCCCATCCCCTACTTTTGGGTGGAAGCTTATTGTTATAACGCATGTCAAACACCTCACAAACATACTGACCATACAAAAAAACATCATGAAAATATTTTTTCAATGGTCTTATACAAATACTGAAAAGATCATGATACGTGGTATATAAAACCCCAAACCTGCATGGATCAGCAAACTGGACTTCCTACCTAATATACAGATCCATATTGGGCACGTCAAAGTTGTCCTGGTAGCCGTCCCACAGCTGGAGGAAAACCAAGCCGCAAAGTCCCCACCCCGTCACTGGACGGGAACAGGAACCCAGATTCCCGGAACACGTCCCCAGGGAGGGCCCCACCTGTCACAGTGGGTAAGATGATGAAAGTTGTTATTGATATGTAAAGGACACAAAAATCAGAAATGAGGTTGGGGGGTAAACCGATGTGATTAAGGAATTCCATGAGATACATGTGATCAAAAGTGCATGGTGGTACCCAATAACTTCCACGTTGTCATATCTCATAACAACTCTCATAACATAGATGAAACAAAACCACAAAACAATAGAAGAATTTCATCCTTCAATGCCATTGTTTATCTCGTAACACTTCTGTTAAAAAAACACAAAAAAACAAACAAAACAATAGCTTCACTGTTTTGTTATCTTCAAATTCTGTTTAATATGTCCTTCAATCACACTTGAATACATTATCAACACATTTCAATTGTTATCTCAAACATTGACTCAAATACCTTCTAAGATCTAGTACGTTACTGTGTCATCACTGATTCGAGATGACCAGTTTGTAATGTGTGATACATATTCGAGATAACCAGTTTGTAGACTTTTGTATGTGACCACCGACCTCTGTGCTGAACACGACCTCCAGACTGACTCCGCCAGGCACGGCGCTGACAAGGAGGTCCGGGCTGTGGATGGTGAGGGTGGCGCCGGGCGGCAGCACCAGGCCAGCTGGGACCAGAGGCGCGGACACCGTGGTGGGGGCGGTGCCGCCGGGGTGCAGGGAGGCATGCAGTGGGGAGGGGGCTGAGGGAGGAAGAGGAAGGGAAGGGGTCATTGGAAGGTGGTGGTAGTTGAGAGGATTATTGTTTCACTTGAAAATGAAGTCGAGTTCTTTGCAGTGGCAAACCCACGCTCTGGCTTGGTGGATACAATAGAACCTTGTCATTAGAGTACTTTTAGTAGCTTGTTTTTGCATTAAATGTCTCCCATGTGAGAGTATCTCATCAATGTGGACATGTTTGCCTATTGAATGAGCATCCCCATTGAACGTGGTCCACATATTGAATGGGGCAAGAGAATCCCATTGTTTAAAATCACCCTATTCTTGTTCCACGGACATAAATTCATATTTTAGGGACATCGTTCTATTGCATACGTAGCCCAATAAATACTTTCCCAGTTTTGACCATACATCTCTGATCCCCAACTCACCTATGACGTCACTGAGCGCCTCTGACGTCACCGTTACCCCTGGCGGCAGAGACGAGAACTGCAGCAGGACGCGCGTGGCGGCGTTGTCGGCTGCCAGCTCACAGCTGGAGAAGTTCCGGCTGAACGGCCCTGGATCCACACAGCAAAGGACCGTTAGGATACACTTCTATCTCCTGGATCGGTTCAGTAGGCTTATTATTTTTAGGGTGTATTTCTAGATTATGTGTTCACTGGCGAATTAAAGCCCAATTTTGATCTATCTATCAGCATATTTATTCATGATGTTCTGCGTACTGACACAGTAATGTAATGGAAATATAGGGCAAGTCTGCAAACACGCACGCACGCTCGCGCACGCACGTTAGCAAACATTGCACGCACAACCCATTTTCCTGCACACCATCACAGCAGGCTGACAGAACTAATCACACAGACACAGACATAGACACACATCCTACTTCCCCATAAACAGACATGTTTGGATATTGTGTCACACAATACCAGCACGACACATCCTGGCAACCTGACATGAAAAAAAAAAAAAGTTGTCTGCCCAATGACCACTGACTGACCGGTGCAGCCGCCGCCGCGGCTGCCGGCGATGTAGCCGCCGGTGTCGTCTGCTGTCTCCCACACGTCATAGCGCGCGCGCTGCCGCCGCGGCCAACGCAGCCGCCTGGTGGAGAAGTACAGAACTAGAGTGGGGCCAAGGTACAGTGACGTCATAGTCAGGTTTATCACTGGATGAGTATTATAATCGATGGGTTGTTGTATTTGCCTAGGAACCCAATACATAAAGTTGAAGATGATAAAAATTTTCTTTAATTTGAAGCTGTACCTATACTACAAAAATGGTAATTGGGGATAAATTACGAATGATTTCTTGATCCTCCAGCAAGAAATCCAACAACCATTTTTTTAGTTATTCATTCACATCCCACTTTCCTAAAAGCCTCATCCCCCTTATACCTGGCAGGTACTGGGCTGACGCGGGCACCGACACGAAGGCGACACAGCGCGGCTCGGCCCGACAGGCAGCCTCACAACCAGCCACATCATGGGCAGCCACCTGCAAAAAGGCATGCATAGCAGTCTAAACATAGACGTACAGTAGAAGTTGTAAGGATAACAGTAAAATGCTCCAGATTGCTAATCTTCTAGACAACCAACTGAGTTTAGACAAAATGGCACAAACCAACTGGGGATATTGAATTCTATTGATCAGCAATCTTTGAAAAAATAATAGGCCCCTCTCACAATAAAAGCTGGGTTATATCAAAAGACATGGCATGTTAACATTTCATTTACATCAATAACCGGAGGTACTAGGGTGTGCCCCCCATACTGTAAACATACCATGTCTTTTTATATAACCCAGCCTTTAACGTGACAGAATGCACGAACCTGGCTGAAGAAGAAGACGTAAGGTTGTAGGTTCGCCTCCGAGCTGGCGAGCTGTGCTAGCATGGGCTGTGAGAGTGCGGACGTGCTGTTGGACCACGTGAAGCAGGTGGTCGTCTCGTCTAGAGGGAGAGATAGTTTTATCAACGAACATAATTTATTTGAAATGCCATACCTGCCCGACCATACTCACTGAAGTGTACCTTTGTAGTCAATGAAGATATATGGAGTAAGACGATCTTTAAACTTACAGATAAATATCCAAAAATAGGTGCAGAGTGTTGATAAAAATATAATGTAGATTTCACAAGAGAAACAAAAACATGGCTTTGAATAAGGCATTACTTAGTAACACTCATACACGACAACACTTCCAAAAACACGTATGGGGTTGTTGTTATCGGTTTTATTGAGCTATAGTGAAGATGAATGACAGAGGAACCTTTCTATTAGACATCCCACTATCACAGACACTCTCACTTTTGCTGTACGTACTGCAGGCGGGTCCTGAGTAGGCATCGTGGCACTGGCACCTTGCCCCGCCCGCGGTGACGCTCTCCACGCAGAAACCACCCTCAGCCCCGAGGGCACACGGGTCCAACGTGCCACACTCACCCAAACCTGCCAAGGTATACAAGTTGTATAATGATGTGTTGTATACTTTTATAAGAGATGCAACGGCATTCTACACTTGCACCACTCTGAGAACATTGTCGTAAGGTCATACTCATTTTGATTGCCATACTGTCTGGCCATTCCCTCTGACCTGTACTTGTTTAGCCAATGAAAGTATACACATAGGCTTGGAGGGTCTTTGAAATGACCTGCTAAATATCTCATATGACAAAAATGTGTGGTTATTGATCATCAAATATCGCTTTGATTTGACAAGACAAACAAAAAGATATGACTTTAAAAATGCATTACTTAATGACACTTACACACGTCCATAGGTTCATCCAGTTTAGCTCTGTAGGTCAAGCTAAAGAAATACAGCACCATATCCACGCTGTCAGATCCATTGCAAGATCCTTCTCCTGTTCCTGCTCCTATCTGGATCACATCAAAGAACGGCATAGCTCCCAAGTTATCCATCTCCAGAACCACATAATCATCCACATTCACACGTACATATCCTCTGTCATAGACCACCCTATAGTGGTGGACATGACCTGATATCTCATCATCCTCCACGGAGCCATTGACCAGATATCTCTCAGATCCACCGAACCAGTTCTCATCAAATTCCATGTGAAAATGTACACTACCATTGACAAAACCAAACAGACTCCACAGAACGTCGGAGCCATTCTTGAAAGAAAGCACGGGGCACGCTCTGTCAGGCACTTGGGCTATTACATCCACGCTAAAGCTGTCGAATATGAAGAATCCTCCCTGCGCGGGGTTGGTGATGACCAGGTTGCCGCGCTGCGGGATTTTGTAGCCCCGGTTGCCGTGTGTGTCGTTGTGGAGACTTAGGTTTGCTCCCAGACCTGCCGCAACCTGGATGCCTGGGGAGGTGAGGTGGGGAGACAGGGAGGCACCAGCGGGGATGTCGTCTGCAACAAGAAGGTTAATTGATTGAGCAGATTTGTTGTAGAACCAGCCTTGCTAGTAGGCCAAAATGGCTGGCTTCAAGTTGTTTCAATAGAGTAATGGTCTCCTTATAGAGGTAGAAGTTGGTCTCAGATTTGGGACCAAGCAAAACTGCTCTACTCTTTACACTCATTTGTAATACACAAATGCCAGCCTCATTCATAAAACTTGCACAGTTCCCCAATTGCACTTGAGATTACAAACAGGAATTGTGACAAATGGAAAGAATACTTCAATGTAGGGGAAATATACGTAGAGAGAGGGTTGGTGCAGTCTGGGACTCTGCGTGTACCTGTGGCGTTTGTGAAGGAGAGAAGCACTGCGGTCGTGGGGTCAGACGCCAGGGGGCAGGTGGAATCCCACACGGACCACACTGAAACAAAGTGTAGAGTGTTTATACATTTATATTAGAATTACATAGATATTGTATGTTCCATTGGGAAGACTACTTTACGGTTTCCTGGTGGTGTAATGAGATTGATATGGCAGAAATATTAGAAATATACTACAAAATAAATAAGAATAGGTAATTTATACTCATGATTTCTTCATTTCTTTTCAGACAAATAAAAGAAAATCTAGAATAAAATAAGTTTGATCTTACTAACAAAAGCTTCACAACCAGGACATTTCAGTACTTGAGATTCCCACCATGCCTCTAATAGTGAGGTTTTACTGCATACAGTAGCTCATTTACCGTACTGGTAGCAATATGGTAACTCACTTACCGTACTGGCAGTAGCGGCCGTACGTGTGCGGGGGACAGTGGCACGCCCACGAGGAAGTACTGTGGTGGTAGCAGCCACCGCCGTGTAGACACGTGATGTTAGCGCAGTGGTCCGTGCCTGGAGCGTATAACCCGGGTTATTAAGTGTAATTA
Organism: Streblospio benedicti; assembly: GCA_019095985.1. Lineage (NCBI taxonomy): Eukaryota > Metazoa > Annelida > Polychaeta > Spionida > Spionidae > Streblospio > Streblospio benedicti. Next base: position 29,473,551 of record CM032660.1, read on the forward strand.
CTAGCATCATTTTTGTATGCTTGTGTGTACTGGGGTGGGGTGGGGTCCAAACACACATAAGAATAATGAACCCACGACCTAGTCAGTCCCTAACCTAGTCAACATTATGAGCCACCAACCAAGTCCAGACATGTCACTGGTAGAGTAAATACATCTCATTTGGATATTGGGCTAATTAGCCCATGAGTCAAATGTCAAGAATTAAAATTTCTGTACCACATGGAGGCACAAAGGCTCTTGGTGATTTTATAAGAGCCACATTAGTTTAGGTCTCAGAAATCCACAGCTAAAATTGTCAAAGGACCTGGTTTCCATTGCAATGTCAGGTAAAATCATTATCAGTAGGTAACATCATATAAACAACTAGAGGTATCATGATGTATACATCAAAAAAGTCAAACGGTAATATGCTAATGACATCCTATGTTATCTATAAGTCACACGACTATCTACATGCAGTTCAAAGATAAAAGTTCAACATAGAAATGCCAAGTACCCTTTGCAGCTGCTTTCCCTGCAAACTGCGTCATTTGGTCCCTTGCGATACAACTGGTGAGTCACTATTACCAGAGATATTATAGACTATAATATCTTTGCTATTATACCATATTGAACAAATTTATTAGTTTTTTTTAGTTAATGCCTGTTAATTCAATTTCCACATTTGTGAGATGCTGCCCAAGCGTGCAACTTCTATCCAGTAAAACTTTTAACTGTGAACTAATTAAGAACCGATATTTCAATATGTGTGCCTTCTTTTCTTTTTATCATTTTGTGTTTAATTTCAAAATGGCTGCCAGGATGCAAGTCAATTCTAACTTTGGAAGAGTAATATCGATGTCCTTTCAAGTATAGGCATAATAGTTTAACATATATTTTGTATTATTAAAGCACCATGAACTGTTGTATATTGTGCAAATCAGATACAGAGTAATACGCTAGGATCTTGTTATTTACATTTGAGACCAATTATTTACTACAGAAATAGTAAAAGTTTGTTTTATTTGTATTTTTCAGACTCTGACCACTGGAGTGCGCAGCCTCGCTAGGATCCTTGGATCAATCTTACTAAGTTAGACTTCATAAATACTTAGTAACTCCCAGGGCGTCATTTTGTGTCTTTATTGGTTCTTATCATACTGACAGCCATGAAGACTTCGATGAATAGTTTGGTTTTGATTTCTATTGGTCTCATATTTCTTGCCCGCCTTTGTCATTCTAATGAAAGTAGACGATTTGAAGAGCCTGTTGCCTTTATGGTGGAACTATCCACAAACAGAACATTCAGTGACGAAGCTGCCATTGTGTTCGATAATGTCCAGCTTAACACACATCCTAGTAGTTACATCCCTGCCCTTGGAATATACATATGCCCGTCTGATGGCTGGTACAAGTTCATGTGGACTATTCACGCCCCATTTGGTCGGGCTTATGCCAAGCTCGTGATTGACGATGTTGATGTCAAGGTGGGGCCCCTAACTCAGGATTCGGGAGAGGGTTATCATAGTGGGTCATCCTCTATGTCTGCGGTTGTGCGTTGCAACGAGGGCTCTGCAGTATGGCTTAAGGCGCTTGGATGGCCAGATCCGCTGTCTGCATTGACATTCCAGGCTATTTATTCTTCATTGCTTGGGTTTAAGCTGTATGATGAAGTCGTCGATCAGACCGATATTGATACGATTTTTATGGTTGAACTGGGGTCTAATACAAGCGTTTCTGACGGTAGTGTTATTAGATTTGATAAGGTTTTGTTAGACAATGGTAACAATTACGATGTTTCAACGGGCATATATAGTTGCCCTACCAGTGGGTTGTATATGTTTTCTATCAGCGCACATTTGACACGATATGAAGGAATCGCTATTCTCAATGTAGATGGTATCCCACACCAAGGATCGTTCATGGCTAATACCGTTAAGCTAAGTTCCGATTCTGGTACTGCCACTACGCAGTATATTTTGGAATGTGAACCTGGTAGTCAGGTGTCAATTCGAAGTCTTTTGACCTATGGTCCCTATGTAGCTCAACAGACAATGCTATTAGGTTCGCGTTTGCCCTATTCAGAAAATACCATTGCATTCCATGCAAACATCAGTGAATACATGCATTTAGAAAATGGTCAAACCATACGTTTTGATCATGCGATAACAAATGTTGGTGGTTACTATTTTTCCCTTCATGGTCTATTTATTTGTCCGGACCAATCATTATACCTCTTTTCGTGGTCCATGGGCGCCAATGTGGACATTCTAGAAAGAGACATTGAAATGCGACTAATGATGGGGGGTGAAGAAGTTAAAGCAGGGGCCAAGGCCAATAAGCAACCAATCCTTACTGGTTTGGAATCTGCCACTTCCAGTAACCAGGCCATAGTCCAGTGCCAGAGAGAGAAAGCCGTGTATGTGCAGGCTGTACTCCATTCTACCCTGAAGTTCCGGCTCGATTTTATGGAGCATCATTTTCCGGCTTCAAACTGCCTGGTAATTGATACGTGTACCGGTATGAAATAAATATCATACATGTGAACTTGTTGTATGTGTGATGTTATTCAGTAAAAGTTGGCATTCTGTGAAATACTAATTAGACAAAGCTGTCTTACACATAAATATATGTGCGTACATGAAAATCACAATCATATAAATTACTAAATTCACAAGTGATACATATTTCTACTATTGCTACTGCTAACTTCTGCTTTTTGTAATATTTGGATTAACCGATATCTCTATGATAAATGTTACTTTTATTCCTGGATTTAGATTCTATGATCCCCCAAAAACATAGTTAGGCAACAAAATCATGGCTGTATCATAAACAATCAAAATGTTATTATCACGAATGTATTTTTGCGTAATGGTAAACATAAAATTTGAGAAAATGTTCGAAAAAAAATGGCGACATAATTTTTTGCTCTTTTGGAGTGAAATGAGTGGAATAATCCATGTATTACAATTTCATACCAAAATTCCCAAGGAATTACACAAGAAACCTGACCATATATTGCAATATATTAATAATTTTTGTAATGCTACATAAATATTCACTCACTTCTAATTTGTAGAAGTCTAAAAACAGAAGTTAACAAAAATAACAAAATCATCTATCGCCCAGTGAAAATTATACAAAATAGATAAACACATAAACTTTAAGAAAACAACCCTGACTATATATTGATAATTGATAAAATCTACATTCATAATTTTCTAATGCTACATAGCGATTTCCTATCTTTTGCTTTATAAATTAGTCTAAAAAGAAGTTTGCAAAAAATTACTGAATCACCTATCACTCTGTGAAAATGATACAAAATAGATGAACACATCAACCTTAAGAAAACAACCCTGACTATAGATTGATAATTGATAAAATCTATATTCATAATTTTCGTAAAGAACTTTTAGCTACATAGATATTTCCTCACTTCTAAAAATAAATAGAAGTCTAAAAACAACCCTGACTATAGATTAAAAAAATCTGAATCACCTATCACCCAGTGAAAGCATACAGAAAATATAAAAATAAACACATTAAGAAAGACAAAGCGCCCTCTCACCTCCCTCACACACGTACGTCCCGGCGAAGCTGTTGTTACACGGCACCATCCTCCACCCGCCCGCCTCCACGCCCACACATCCCGCCCACTCCTCAGTCGACTCAGGCTGACCCACTAGCCAGGCGCCCCAGTTGCTAGCTAGCCACGGTCTGCCAGAGCTGCCCCAGCGGTAGAAGTCGTTGTAGATGTGATGCTTGAGGCTGATCCGGAATGTGGCGTTGGCCCATGGGCTGAAAATATGTAATATATTATATGTGATTTCCCAATGCTTGAACCTTGGGGCTTGGGTGGTGAGTTTGAGTCGTGCCATGGTCACTAGATGTAGTCAAATGGAAGTGTAGGGTTGGAAAAAAACTGTCGTTAGTTATGTCTATTGTTGTAAGATATATGCTTGCAAGAGAAATGTGTGTGAGAGAGGACTTGAGTTTGGAAATGTAATTTATTGTGAGTAGAGCACAGTATATTGAGTAAACCGTGTCCATTGAAATCACTAATGTGATTGACCTCAAGTGGTCTCAGAAGAGAGGTGGTCTATTGGTAACGTTTTCGTGATGATGTAGAACAGCAATAAATTGCGAAAGTTGAGGCGGTCTCAAAATGCAATTCTACTGTAAATTTAGGTTGCGGTAATGACAAAAACCTAATTGGATGCTGAAATGGAACCTTATCACCTAGTGTATCAAAAACTCAGTTTCAAGGGCTCTTTCTTGTGCCCCGTTTCTACAAGGGCAGTAGACCCCCTACTTGTTAACACTGTCTGGTATGTCTAGAATAATTACTGAAAGCAACACCTCCTCCAGCAATAGACACCTGGCATTACAATGTTACCTGTTGTGGATCATTGTGACCAGCCCGTCCATGTCCTCCTGACCTCTGACCTCTGCCAGCATGAGGCCACGTGACAGGCAGCCTTCATACGCATCCTCATAGCGGGAAGTAGCGCCATCCCAGCTGGGGATGATTGTGAATACCCCGTTCACGTCTGAAAAGATTCTTGGGAATATATTACGGTTGAAAGACTTTTGAAATGCTTATCTTTTTCTTCGCTGTGCCATGTCATATCATGTTTCTTCAAAAGGAAACAATATACCATATAAATGACCCCATAACTAAAATTAAAAATCGGTGTCATTGATAGGCGTGTTATCAAGACTTTACCTTATCTTCAAACATCCAATGGACAAATGTGAATATACTTTTCACGTAATAATGAACCATATAAATATGGCAAGACCACATTTGTGGTGTAATTCTTGGACAAAAAAGAGGGGAGTATTCACCTGTTTCACAGTTTGGACCTGCGTAGCCTGAGCACAAGAGCACACATAGGCCAAGTCCACGTGGCAGCAGGTGGCTCCCCCACAGACAGGGGGGGAAGCGCCTTGCGGATCAGGACCTGTAATCAGAGGACTAAGAAAGGTGATTTTGTATCAAATGAGATGGTCTTTCGAGTTCTTTAAGCGAGTGTAAAAAGATTATGGAATTTCAAATGGTTTGGGAGTGTACAGAAGTGTGTTGGGCAAAGGGCGATTCAATTCATAACTTTTATTTCTTTTTTCAAGTTTAGGCTGGATATGCTCATTTTTAACAGTGAGAAAAAAGAAATATATTTTTTCTGGCAATCCATTTATATTTTGACATTTTACTAGCATTTCAGATTTCAAAGTAATTGTATTGACTTGGTGATGGTTCATAAACGTGTCACGGAAGTAACACATGCTGTTGGTTTGTTACACCCGAAAGCAACTCACTCTCAACCCTGTAGAGCTCACCTTTTCAACACTTTCTTTTTAAATACACATGCATTGTATTACATATAATCAAAATATTTTTCACAATTAATTTATCTATGATATGGTGGTACGAAAAAGTGGCTGGGCTCACAGACTAATTGTCTAGTCTACTAGTTTAGTTTCAATAGAGATCTCTATATTTAACCAATCAAAATAACCTGTATAATTTCATTTTTTTTAGTTTCATATTGCCCCAGGTGGAACAATACCATTTATTCACCCATATTACATATACTTGTTCCTTGAATATATAATATATATATTTACCTTTATATTTACCATATTTTACCATATTTACTATTATAAATTCAAAAAACATTTTCATACATTTTTATTTTACATAATTACATAATTACATGTTTGGGTGCCAAATACAGTCATTTTTTTTAAATACCAAAGATTAATTATATAAAAAATATAAATTAGTTTCAGATATAATTTCTTTTTGGAATATATGTTTTTGAGAAATCAAAAAAGAATATGAATCATGTGTTTTGAATTACAGTGTTATAACATTTAATGAGAACCTTAATTTGGAACAGGAAGTAGAATATTACATGTTAAATTAAATAGAAATCTCTGAAATAGTAAAGAAAATTTAGAAAATGTTTACACTTATTGATAACCATAATATATTCATTAATTTCAGATTTTATAAAAGAAATAATACATTGGTATGTATTCAAAGTCTTGTCAATAAAAAATTTCTATGTATGCAATAGCATAGAAAAAGTTATGAGCTGGTTAATTTCCATTGCATCATTTATCCCAGCAAGGATTTCAAAAAATGTTATATCCTTGTTTATAAAAAGTGTTTACTTTGTTCCATATTTTGCATAGCCATATTACAATAATACAAATATGAGGTATATCATGTTTTACTATATTGCAATACAAAACAATTTTCTGATTCGACTTTTCCATTTGAAAAGCTTACTGTTGGTAATCAGTATTTTTGTAATTATCTTATAATTAAAAGAAGAAAATTTGGTTTCACATTGGCTCAACATTTTGACTTATATACTTCACTCCAATCAATGAGTTTGTCAAAATATTAGAAAATCTCTTAGACATACTTGGTTTTCACTTTTTGAGGATTTATATTTCATAATAAAAATTTGATCGTACATCAATATTTTCATATATATAGACTTGATCATTATCTACTAGGTCGTTTCTTTCATTATTAATCTAATCAAATGATAAGGTCGTAATACTTTTACTTATTTTCGATAAAACTGTAAAATAAAATTTCTTATTTTCTAATTTATAATATATCATTTCTAAATTCACCATTAGGTTTTAGAACGTCTGCTATTTTGAATATGTTAGATTTAATTCAAAATAGGCTGTGGATGCACTCATTGTTTGAATCTAAAATTCTATTTTCCAAATATTGGTTCTTCAAAAAGATGTTTTTTATTTAAAATCGGGTTGGTGTTTTTGATTTATGGTTCAAGCCTAAAAGTGATTCTCAAAAACGGAGGAACAAAAGAGCAGTCAGGAAACTGTTTTAAAAACTAATAATGTATAATTTCATTGCGATTTCTAATTGTATACATTTTGAAAACAATAAAATGGCCTGTATTAGTGACCAAGAAACACCACAAAATCTTTTTGCTCTTTCACCCACATGCTACAACCTTCCAGCCTTCCTTGAAATCCCCAAACCCTATTTTTTATATTTCCCGCGCATATATCCCCCTTTCCCACACCTGATTTCCTTGTAACCCCCGCCATAAGAAAAAAAAACACTCATGCAAAACAAAACGTCAGTTTCAGTAAAGAAGCACATGCATATCTATTTGCTGCAGTTGATCTATGTATGTCATTCATTGTTGACTACCACTCCAACCGACCTCACCCAAATCACCGTCCGGAACCTGCCTTTACCAGTAACAAAAATAGCGGCCTATACTAGTAACCAAAATAGAGGACCACATCGTCGGTAAGAAAGTTTACGTTACTAATTATCTCTAATCATCGTCTGAATTTGTATATCATGTTGTCAGAACAATAGATATGTTAGTGAAGATGTTAAGGTATGATTCTAAAGACACACACGTACAATGTAGCAGCTAAACAGTATAATGTAGATTACTGTTGAGCTTTAAAGTTACTGGTAAAGCCATAGCCATTACCTGTAACCATGGTGTGCCATTACCCGTCTCCAACAGGTAGAACAACGATCGCCAATTCATGAATTACTCAGAAAATACCATACTACAATCATGATAAACCCGGCCAATAGACTTTCACACGTGGGTTGCTTTTATACAACATTTAAACAGAACAGAACACACCAGAATATAATTAGAGATTATTGATAAACTTTCTTACCCACGATGTGGGCCTCCATTTTGACTAAGTAAGGCCGCTATTTTCTGGCCTACCAAAGCGTCTGGTTTACTCGGATGTTTTCGTTACTTCTTAATGCAATTATGTTTTTTCAAATCCACTGTTATCAAAAATCAAAACAACCTAGTGTTTGCATTTAACGTAACTTCGTTTCCATAGCACCATTAGATATAAGTCAAAATGCACAAAAAAGGAACAGGAAACCCATTCCATGGAGGTTTTCACGTAATTGAGTAATTATTCATGTATTAATTATGCAATAATATGCCTAACCTCTGTCATTAAAGACTGGTATAAACGTTTATATTCATCACCTATACAAGACTCTAGATTATAGAGATTAACAGTGATGCATGTTCGCGATACTCATAGGTAAATTACTTAAACACAATACACCGCATGACATCATTTTAAAACTGGTAATTGTAATATGTGCAATGTTACCCATGCACAGCCCCAAACTAATACATTATTCATTATCCATGTGCTCTATTCATAGAATGTGTTTGGTAGGCCTGTTTTTTGTTACTGGTAAAGGCAGGTTCCGGACGGTGCAAATGCAACCGTAAACACATTGCTGCTTGGTGGTAGTATCGTCTGGTTTTAGGCGGCATTTAATATGTCAAGTAGCTAAGTATCTAGCCAGTGATAAAAAACAACTACCTGCATCATGGGGATACTGCGCAGTGTAATAGTTTTGTTGTTTATACTGATATACGCGAATAAAGGCGACGCCAACATGGGTACGTGTCTGTTAGGAGTAAGTTGTGTTAATTGCAATTTATATTATGGCATTTTGCAGTGTATAAGGCGCAACATGTATAAGAAAGTATGTATTGAATAATCATTTACATATACATTGGTACGCAAGTCTAAACCAGTACATACTTGAGTCAAAATATTATTATAAGAGCAATGATTCATGTACACTATTTGATAAGAGGACCCACTATCGCAGTATACCTGATTTTGCACAATATCTTTATCTTGTATGCGAACATATAAATAAAACACGTAGACTAAGTGTTAAAGAAAAACGTTTCATTGATGCCAACAATCTCAACGTTCACCAAAGCGGGTGCATGTGATTCGACTTCCCCCCAATTATCCCTAATTTTTATTCAATGTCTGATATTATTCTTTAATGGGTGATTCTTTTGTTATTAGTATTACATTGTAAGCATGGAGTCGTATTAGTAATTGTTCAACTTGTGAAAGATGAAAGTCCTGGCTTTCCATTGAGGTCTCGGAAAATCCATAACCGCCTAATTATATATGGCGTTTGGATAAATGCCAGTTTAGATATATACTAACAAAAATATTGATTCTAATCATGGATAGAATATGTCACAAACGCTTGTTTCCAGGCTCAGACAAGGACTCTATCAAAAAACACTATGAGTTCATCATCGGAGCCATCAACAAGAGGGACGTCGGCGCCTGGCTCAGTGCGTACGCTGAGGGCGCCAAGATACTGGGGCCATATGGGGTGCCAGCAAACGTCACCAGAGAGAGTAGGTTTCATTTCACTTTCATCTAATTATATAAGCATGTGAAAGAAAATGGATATTCTTATACTATGGGTGTGTGCCATAGCAGAAATATCTCACCTAATGTTATCCTGACAGCCCTGTGGTTTGCTACTACCACTCGTCTGAGTGTTCAGAAGAACAGCGCTGTGAGATATTATCTGATATGTTATGCACATGCATGTAACTTCATGTAAAATTTGGCAGAAAATCTAGAACTCTTAAAGTGATGTCATTATAAATAGAATGATTCTTATTTGTACTGGTTGCGGAAGTCCTGTGTTAATTGTTACCATGCGTGTTAGTCTATATGATTGGAAAATATATATGAAAACAAATAGCCATGCATGTACTGTAACGAAAAGTTGTAGGCCTTATTGTTTAAGGCATTGAGACGACTTACTTAATTAAGATGGGCAACCATAAAAACATGGTTTGCTATGTATAGTTCTATATATGTTTAAGGTTTGACCGACTTTCTGAAGGACCTCGACGCCGGAGACATGTATAAGGTATGTAGACAAGGACAAACAACATATTAAGACCACTAAGTGGACCGGCCTCAAGTGGTCTCAATAGAGATGTAATATCAGTATGAAAGTTCATGGAAGTCTCTGTATTTATAAAGGGTTCGGACCATGAGAAATTGCAGGGGGCGCCACCCCTTTCCTACCAAAATATTTCATTTTCATAGGGTTTTTCATGAAATCCCTTAAGTGCGCCTCCCCCTTTGCAAAAAACCTGTATCTACCATTGGAAGTGGCTCGAATGCGCGGTTCTTATATTAGGTAAATCATGCAGAATGAACGATCTTTATAGACCTACCTGTACATGGGCAATTTACTACTGGTAGTGTATGTTATGTGTCATATTGTGAAATTCTCAGATACTGCAGGTATGAATGTTCAGGTGATAACAGTAAGTACTTCAATGCGATTCAAAAGCATTGATGGAAAATATGTATTCATTCAATGAGAAAAAAAAGCTAAATTCTATTCTCTGAGATTGAATGAAGAGAAAACTGTATGGGAAGTAATACATTTACATATACAATGCATTTAAATGCGTTTAATATTTACAGATTTTGCAATACTATTTTACTAAAATATAGATTGTACTATTTGCATTGCTAAAAGCATTTATCATCAAATGCATATTGTAAATATAATGTGTTATATTGTGTTTGTTTCAGATCGTGAGCTTTTATGAGATAAATATTCTCAGTGAGGCTGTCGGCCAAACAATGGTGTTCTTTGACCTTTTTGACAGCAGAGGAAAGCTCAAGGGAAACTACAAGTAAGATTTTCATTGCAGTACTAGATGAAGGTTTGTAGTAGGCCTACTCAATGAAGTTTGATAATATAGTGAAGTGGGGGGAAAGGCCAAAAACGAAGGATGAGGAATTTCAAGGAAGTGGGATTTGGGGAAAAGGCCTTAAGATTTGTGGGGAGTGGGTAAAAAGCCAAAAATAGGAATGTGGGAAACAACGCCAAAACATTAGGGATGAGGGAGTTCTTGACCCCTTATAGCCCCACCCCACCCGTTAGTATGTAAACAAGTAAGTACGTATTTTAAAGTAAGCATGTAAGTAAGCACAAGTAACATTTGGCTTTAACCATGGACATAAAATTATTGCTATTCAAAGAAAATAAGTACCATATAAATATTGATTAAATTGTACCAAAGACAATATATTTCGTGTTTATACAACACATGCTCAGGTAATAATGAAACAATTTCACATACTCTCTACTGTACTTATACTATAGTGGACATTGAATTTTCATTATTAGCTGAGGATGTGTTGTATAAACACGAAATATATTCTGTCTTTGGTACAATTTAATTAATACAAAAAATTTATGTATTATAAATCTTAATCATTTGTAGGATATCACTTAAAAACTAATCATATCACGCCGAGTTAATTGAATTAATTAAATTTCAGAGACCTACTGGTGTGGAAAAAAGTGTTTGGAAAATGGTTGGTTTTCCGAGATTATCACAGCTATAGATCTGAGGAACCAAAATGAAGCAATGGACATTTGAGACTTTCCATACATTTTTACAAATGCACACTCCATTTTGATACTACATTTTAATTCTAGTCGTTCCTTATATTTTGATGAATGTACTTTTCTTGTATTTACTGACTCATATATAGCATATAGCATTCAACAAAGAACCAAATAAACTCTACACATGTTATGTTGTTCCTTACATTTGTATATCTCCAATACGCTAAATCATATTTTCACACAACTAGTATGTGATTGACAATACAAGTGACCAGTACTCTTACTTTATAATTAGAATACACTACACAGGAGGCTTAATTTGGTTTGTATTTTTGTGATACGTAATACATATTTTTTCTGTTTTATTTATTTTTCTCACAACAGGCACTCCAGTAACGTTACTTGTGCTGTATGCTCGCCTAGAGCAATTTAAAAACCATTATCTTTAGAAAATATATAAAATTACATAAATCTATATATAATTGCATGTATGTTAATACAACACGTTTATGACAAAATTGTAAAATATAAGGATAAATACTATCATAGATATCATTCAAACAAATATCTTTTTTAAAGTCGACCTCCCGTAGACAGTGATTGGAGACATTTTATTTATCAGCTCCCTGTCTAACTATGATTACTATACTAGATTAACTTCATGAACTTGACACTGTGATTAGCAGGGTTGTAAAACAATACATAAAACAACATTCATTGAAAACAGATTATCATTGTTTGCACTTAACCTTTCTGTGCTCATTTTTGTGTTGCTTCAGATGAAGTGAAAGCTTTGCATTAGTTTAGGGTTTTTAATGTTTTTATGTGTCCGTATGTCTCTATGTCTCTGGACAAGCTAAAGCGTTTACTGATGAACAAATTTAGTTCAAACTTTACACAACTATGAGATGTGAGGCTAAATCAAAGTGATTAAAATTTTTGGCATTTGCCAATCAAAGTATGTTTTCCACCGGGCTATTTTCCGTCCATTTTCAACATTTTGTTATTTTTCTGCAATGGATTTAATATTTCTTGAAAGAAAATATTTAAACTTGGTAATAACTAGTGGCCATCAGTTCTCTTTTGTCGAATGTATGATGTACAGCCAGCAAGCACAGCAATATTATAGTGGGACTTTGGATGGTACAGGGGCCGTCTAAACAAGTAAGCATAGCCAATGAGTGAACATTGTCCTAGCAAGGCTGTGCTCTCTGAGTACTTTTGATCTACTTAAATTATCAAACATCCAACATGTAATGTAAAAAATCCAATTGTTGTAAAACAAAAATAGACTTCGCATGTCGTTTTTTAAGCGTTTATCAGCTAATTGATAAAATCCACTATCAAGAACTATCACACATCAGTGTTTTTGACCAGTTTAAATAACAGGCACACGCTGAAGGAAGATATCCTGACAACATGGGTGAGTTTAGCTTTCAAATAGGTTTGTGGTTTCAAATGAACTATTATGCCAATTCCACGCTAATAACGTCAATATAACATGATTAAAACAATATGTTATTACTATATGTTTATACCATTGATGGATTTTAAAATGCATATGATACATAATGGCAGATATGAATCTAATTAAACACAAAGTACTATTTCAGAGAGAGACAGAGCAGCGATACGGGCGCGTTATGAAGCCTACCTCAAGGCCATCAATGAGCGCGATTCCAGTTTTTGGCCCAAACTGTACACAGAGGACGCCAAAATACTGAGGCCGTACGGCACACCATCGGATTCCAGACAGAGTGAGTTCTATATGTTTCAATACCAAGACTGGATCAATTCACAGCTGCACTGAGGCAGTTGCAGGGCGACGTACTGAAGCGCCCCCCCCCCTCTGCAGCTTTCACCGTGATCTTCATGAGGTTTTTGCTTGTCTGCGTACTTTTGTGTGTACGACACTCATGAAAGCCAGCATTTGCAATTGTAACCATCTCCATGCAATTTACCTTTTACCTTTTGCAGCTATTGGCCCCTTGCTGGACAAGATTCTAGGAGACGGATATAAGCTGAAGGTGAGTTGATGTTCTAGTTACTGATACATGACATGGACACTCAGGGACACACACACGGGGAAGTGTGGCAGGCTAGCTTCCCTGTTTGTTGTTGTTTTTTTGGAGTTGTATGACCAAGCGTCTCACCAGTGGTGTTGTGGGGTAGATGGTCTCAATAGAGATGTGGCCTTAATAGAAAATGCTTCAGCATAAAGATGTGGTCTTGATTGTAGTTTCTGCTGTATATGTGTGCCAAAGATGGTCTCAATAGAGAGGTGGTCTTAACAGAAAGTTCTAAAGTATAAAAAAGTGGTCTGTATATATGTGTGTGTTGTAGATGACCGCTTAGAGAGGAGGTCTTATAAAAAGTTCTACTGGACAAAATTGGATATTCTGTGTGTTGTAGACGGTGTCCATCAATGAGATCAACGTGCTCAGCGACACCGTGGCCCAGACCGAGGCCTACAATGACGTGGTGGACGCCGCCGGAAACGTCCAGATCCAGTTCAAGTACGTCAGTTGTTTGTGGTTTTTGCCAGGTGACATCCAAGTTTTCAAAAATTGGGGTAGGCCTATCAGATCCAGGTTTTGAGATGTGTGTGTGTGTGTGGGGTTTGGGTGTGTGTGTGTGTGTGTGTGTGTGTGTGTGTGTGTGCGTGCGTGCGTGCGTGCGTGTGTGTGAGTAGGGGGGTGAGTTGCTGGATGGGAGCGTGGATGGTACGTGTGCCAAAAATGTTGATCCTTATAGTAATTTGCGTTTCTGAAGAGGGACGTACAGATGCACATACAGATCCAGGGTTTGGGGGCAAGGGGGAAGGGGTTTGGGGTGTCACCCACGTTTCTACCACAATATTTCATTTTCATAACGTTTTTGGAATTGATCACGTGGACCAAACCTATCTCTTAGTGCAGCCCGCCATTGAAAAAAGAAAAAAACAAGAAAAAAAATGAATTGCCTCCGCTAAGGTTCCATACTTTTACTTATAAAAACGCAAGAAGTATTTCTCTCTTGATATAAATACATCGCACATCTATGTTCATTCATCTGATTACAATTCCACAATCCGTCAGTGAAGACATGCATGACAAATAGTTTAAAGTTGGAGGCTCAACTGAAGTTTTCCTATGTAAAAGTCTAATTCATTCTAATGCCAAAATATACATTGTATGTATGTTTTTTTCAGGGACTTTGTGATTTGGAAGAAAATTGATGGCGAATGGTACAATTTTAGAGATAATTACAGCTACAGGTCTGAAGAAAAGTGAGGTCATGAAGGAATACAAAACATTCTCGACTCTTCCCTAAAGTTGGATAGACTTTGATCATTAATTGGTTTTCTTGAGTATTTTGTGGTAAATTGACCAACATAGATACCTAAAAGCACGAATATATAAAATACAATGTTCAAGTTTTAAAAATAGTAAAAAATAAATAACGCTACCACGACAATTGCCTCAAATTTGACCTAATTGATACATTGTTAATCAATCATGTTAGAGTTCTTTAAAATACCTTTTACATTGTGCGAGTAATATATAGGAATCTATTCTATATTTACAACAATATACACCCACACATGGACCCGGAATAAATGCATCGACCCGCCCTAAGAAAATTTAAGATGCCCGGGTGTAATGTTTAAAACATGTGACGCAACTTGCTGAAAAACTGCTGTGTCGATATTTCGCTTTAATCCCATCGCTATGGATTTATACTACACCGACAAAACACCTGCTAGCTATTCAAGAGAATCATTGCACCAGAGTAAGGTTTATTCTCCCACTTCTGACCGTCTTTATGAATGAATACGCCGTAGCATATTCCCTAATATCTACAAACTAAGGTGTAGTTTTCAGCCAATCAAAGCCCAGCAACTAAGAAGTATTAGTACGCAATTTTTGCATAAATATACTACAGCCGAACTACTTATACTATAAGCACATTCATAAAGTTGTAAGGTTATTGATTTTACACACCAGGTGTCATCACCGATTATAAAATTGCCGTCAAACTTGTGAGTTGCACTTAAGTGAACTAAAACATTGGTCCACTTTTCTACATAACATTGAACTTGTGTTCTAAAACTAGCAGCATGACCTAGTGACTTATCATGTAGATACACGCCACTGTTGGTCAAAAATACATTTAAATCATGATGAATGTGATTTATTAAACTTTAATGACACCAAATACATGGGAGAAAAAGCTCATACCCACGCTACACTATGCTCACTCGTACTGTTAACAACCCACACTCAGTGAGATATTTTCTGATGTCCTACATCCACTCATATAATAACCTTTTAGTTTTCACTTGGTATTAGCAGGGTTGACAGCTAAAGCAACTGGCAAAATTACTTAAAGGCAGATACAAAAAAAAACAAAACAAAAAAAGCAAAAAAAAAAACAAAAACAAAAAAAAAAAGTGATGCATTGTTGGACACTACATAATAACATTCCAATATTGTAATAATCCTAGTTAATTTCCTTCAACGTAATGCAAAATCGTAGAAAATCAAAGCACAAGAAAAAGTTTCTATTTGGAAATAACACAATTGACAGCCAAGGCAACCAGCAAAATTAATTAAAGACTGATATAAAAACAAACAAATGTAATGTATTAGTGAACATTATATAGTAGCATTACAATATCATAATGACCCCAGTTGATTTCCTTCAATGATAAATCTAATGCATGATAGCAAAAGAGTGAAAGATAAATCTAGAGAAAAAATGTATCAAAACTTTGTAGACACATTATTCTATGAAGCAGCAATTACGTTTTGAATATTTAATTCTAGTCATAATGCACTCATGTGTGACACAAGTGCAGAAGTTACAATTAGATAGTATCCATATATTCAAACAATCCTGGAATAATTGCATTGACCCGCACTAGGAAACTTTAACATGCATTTGTAGAATTTGAATTATATGACGAAACTGACTACAAACTTGCTATTTTGCATCAATCCCATCGATATGGATCTATACTAGAGTTCCTTAAACACCTGATTTCTATTCGAGTGAGTCATTGCACCAGAAAAAGATTTTTATTTGGAAATAGTTTTTATTTGGAAGCAGCAAGGTTGCCAGCAAAGGCAACTGTCAAAATTAATTAAAAACAAATGTGATGAATTTGATTTGTGAACATTATATGATAACATTAAAATAATGTAATAATCCTAGTTAATTTCCATCAATGTTATATCTCATGCAAAATAGTAAAAATTAGAAGATAAATCTAGCCCACAAATTATTTCTGACATGGTATACACATGACAGAGAAAAATATAAAAAAACGTTGTAGAAGCATTATTCTATGCACCAACAATTTCATGTAGAATTTTAAATTCTAGTCATAACGTACTCGTGTGTAACACAAGTGCAGACGTTACAATTAAATAAATCGGTATATTCAATCAATCCTGGAATAATTGCATTGATCCACCCAAAGAAAGTTTAAGATGCTCGTTTGTAGTTTCTAAAATATATAAAATATATGACGAAACTGTCTGCAAAACTGCTGTATCTATTTCACTCCAATCCCATGATATGGATCTATACTAGAGTTCCACAAACTCTTGATTGCTATTCAAGTGATTCATTGCACCAGGAAAAGATAGAGTATTTATTTGGTAGTGACAAGGTTGACAGTAAAGCAACCCACAAAATTTGTTTATTAGTTTGAAAACTACAAAAACACTACACTAACATCATGTAAAGGTCAATAAATAAAATTTTATTATTGCAATAACTCTATTTGATTTCCTTCAATGTTCTACATAATGCACACTAGTAAAGTGTAATAGATAAATCTAGCCCACAAATCATTTCTGACATGGTATACACATGACAGAGAAAAATATAATAAAACGTTGTCGAAGCATTATTCTATGAAGCAACAATTGCGTTTAGAATTTTTAATTCTAGTCATAACGTACTCGTGTGTGACACAAGTGCAGAAGTTACAATTAAATATATCTGTATATTCAATCAATCGTGGAATAATTGCATTGACCCTCCCTAAGAAACTTTAAAATGCCAGTTTGTAGTTTTTAAAATATATGATGAAACTAGCTGCAAACCTGCTGTATCTATAGTTCGCTTCAATCCCATCGATATGCATCTATACTAGAGTTTCACAAACACCTGATTGATATTGAAGTGAGTCATTGCACAAGGAAGAGAGATAAAGTATTTATTTGGAAGTGACAGGTTGACAGTCAAGTCAACCCACAAAATTAATCTTAGTCAAGATATAAAAAACACAAACAATCATGAAAATGTTAAATAATAACATTCTATTATTGCAATAACCCTAGTTAATTTCTTTGAATGTTATACCTAATGCATAAGAGTAATGTGTAATAAATAAATCTATCTAGCCCATGGACTGTTCTGACGTTGTATATAAATGACAGAGAAAAATATGATAAAACGTTGTAGACACATTTTTCTAAGAAGCAACATTTTTGTTTAGAATTTTTAATTCTAATCATAACGTACTCGTGTGTGAGACAAGTTACAATAAAATGAGACCATATATGCAAACAATCCTAAGATAAGAAAACAAACCAATACACAAACAAACAAACAAACAAGCCAAACAAATAAAACGACACACATTTGTTGCCCAACTCTTGACAAGATGTTAATGATTTCTTTTGAATTTATTGTTGAAGTGCACAAGCCAATTTTCGCATAAGTCATATCCCGTTTACAGTTTAAAGGTTATGCCCAGTGGTCTAACAAATATGCTTATATAGAAGCAATATGGTATGTCTCATGTGTTCTGAAAGTTTCATTCATTTAAACAGCATATTAAAGTATGTAGAGCAATTTAAATACTACACAGTAAGAGGCAGCAAACATTTTACCTTATGATAACAGTGCCACATTGAGCAGTTTGCATCAGCTGCACTACAACGCCACATGGATAAATGATAGGCCACAATTTTTGTAGCACAGAAAGGTCAGTTTCGTGTAATGACCTACTGCAGAGCTAGAATTTATTTTCCATTACATTGCTTCTTATTAGGTTGGCCGGATTAACCAGACAACCCGTTAAAATTTGATTCTTAAATACTTCAAATCATAATATATTTCTAATGAACAATATCATTACAATATTGTTATACTCCTAATTAATTTCCTTCAGTGTTATATCTAATGCATAATAATGAAAAATAAAAAGATCCATCTAGACCACGATTGTTTTATAGCACAGTATATAGTTGATGTAGAAAACTATAATAAAACGTTGTAGATATATTTTTCTATGAGGCAACAATTATTTTTAGACATTTTGATTTTAATCATAACATACCCGTGTGTGAGACCGTGCAGAAATTACAGTTGATTAACTGTATCTATATAAGCTAAGAATCCTAATATAATCCTAATATAATCCTAATATAACAAAACAAACAAACAAACAAACAAAACAAAAACAATTCAGCCTCTGCCCACCTCTCGACAAGACATCAATGAATTAATGTTGTCTTTTTGAAGTCCTTGTTGAAGTGTATATGCCAAATTTTGTGAAAGTACATCCCGTTTACTGTGGAAGCAATTGTTAAGGCGGCAATTAAACTGACGTCGTCATGAAAAAGTATGACATTATAAAAATGAAAAGTTTAAAAAGAAATATCACGTCTGTTTTCAGTTACAGGGACATGATGTATTATGGGCAGTAAAAGCAACGTCCTTGGCCAATATACGCCAGTGTGAAAGTCAAATGGTATGACAAATCAATGTGTAGTTATAATATGCTTCATAAATGAAGAGAGCGAACAAAATATGTGTTTAAGGTGAGTTGATATCATAATCACTGACACCTCATCACTCAGTCGGAGAACCACGGGATACTCTATCTAGCAGGCAAGCTTTCCTGTTCCCGCCAAATGTTTAATCATTCTGACCAATTGCTGACCAGTTGTGTTTTGCGAGGTGTGCACTTTACATGTGCAAACATCACCCCTTCTAGGAAATCTCGGATATGCCTCAATATCATATTACCTTTTTTGTCCTCATTGATGCATGGACTTCTGTTGTTATGTTGTTGGTAGAAAACAAGCCAATGAACTCTATTATGTCAATACAGAGTAGGGCCTTGATAATTTGGACCATACGTGCAATGGCAACATGCATATTTAAAAGAGCAAAACTTTGACCTTGTGACAACAGAGCCACATTGAGTAGTTTGCATCAGCCACGCTATAAGGATAGCCCCCAATTTTCATATCACATGAAGGTCAATTTCGTGTAGTGACTACACTGCAGAGCTAGAATTTCTCTTCCATTACATTGCTTCTTATTAGGTTTGCCGGATTAACCAGACAACCCATTAAAATTTGAATCTTTATTGAATTTCTTAAAATACTTGAAACCACTCAAACAAATATATTTCTATTGAACAATACCATTATAATATTGTTATATTCCTAATTAATTTCCTCAAATGTTATATCTAATGCATAATAATGAAAAACAAAAATACGTCTAGCCCACGATTGTTTTATAGCACAGTATATAGCTGACATAGAAAAACTATATTAAAACGTTGTAGACATATTTTTCTATAAGGCAAAAATTACTTTTAGACTTTTTGATTTTTATCATAACGTACCCGGGTTTGAGACCGTGCAGAAGTTACAGTTAATTAACTGTATCTACAAATGCCAAGAATCCTAATATATAAAAAAAACAAAAAAAAACAAAGAAACAAAACAAAAACAATTCAACCTCTGCCTGCCTCTCGACAAGACATCAGTAAGTCAATGTTGCCTTTTTGAAGTCCTTGATAAAGTGCACATGCCAAATTTTTTGAAAGTCATAACCCGTTTACTGTGGAAGTAATGGTTAAGGCGGTAGTTAAAGCTTTCCGTGTTGTTGCATGTTGTTAAACTGACCCCTTCATAACTACAACATGTCATTATAAAAATGAAAAGTTATAACAAATATCACGTCTGTTTTCAGTTATAGGGACATGATGTATTATGGACAGTAAAAGCAACGTCCTCGGCCAATATACGCCAGTATGAAAATCAAATGGTATGACAAATCAATGTGTAGTTATAATGTGCTTTATGAATGAAGAGAGCGAACAAAATATCTGTTTAAGGTGATTTATTATCATAATCACTGACACCTCACCACTCAGGGGAATCGCAGTGGGTACTCTAGCAGGCAAGCTTCCCTGTTCCCGCCAAATTGTTGAATCATTCTGATCAATTGCTGGACCAGTTGTGTTTTGCGAGGTATGCACTTTACATGTGCAAGCACCACCCCTTCTAGGAAATCTCGGATATGCCTCAATATGACATTTACTTTTGTCTTCATTGACGCAGGCACTTCTGTTGTTATGTTGTTGGTAGAAAACAAGCAAATGAACCCTATTATATCAATACTGAGTAGAGCCATTATAATTTGGACCATTCGGGCAATGGCAACACGCATATTTAAAACAGGAAAATTTGACTTTATGATATCAGAGCCATATTGAGCAGTTTGCATCAGCCACGCGACAAGACCACATGGATAAAGGATAGGCCGCAATTTTCGTAGCACAGAAAGGTCAGTTTCGTGGAATGACTAAGCTGCAGAGCTAGAATTTCTCTTCCATTATATTGCTTCTTATTAGGTTTGTCGGATTAACCAGACAACCCGTCAAAATTTTGTATCTTTACAGAAATATTTAATATATTTTACACCACTCACAAAATATAACGCCAATTCAACAATGCCATTAAAATATTGTTATGATCCTAATCAATTTCCTCCAATGTTAAATCTAATGCACAATAATGAAAAATAAAAGATACATCTAGACCACGATTGTTTTATGGCACAGTATATCGCTGACATAGAAAACTATACTAAAACATAGTAGACATATTTTTCTTTAAGGCAACAATTACTTTTAGACTTTTTGATTTTAATCATAACGTACCTGTGAGTGAGACCGCGCAGAAGTTACTATTTATTAACTATGTATATATATTTTCCCCAAGTTTGCTTGTGAATTCAATTTTATTCTCACTGTTCTTACACGCAAGCTCCTATCACTGTATTGATATAGCTGAAGACACATCTTCCATTTGACTATATCAAGTGGCCCTGACGGGACTCAAACTCACGACCCCAAGGTTGTGAGACCAGAATGATACCATCATCCCAAGCAGCGGGCTGTTAAAAGGTTACTCGGACGAACCGATGTCTCTGTACCCCAGCCTACATACTTGGTCAGTTATCATCTCAACCCAGAGGTCATGGGTTCGAATCTCACCTTAGGACGGAAATCTTTGGGCGGTCTAATGATGGTATCACTATAACTTCACTATAAATGGCTCTCTAGCAGGTCTTACAACGTGGACAGGACACAACCTGAGTATCAGATTGGCCTCTGAAGCATAATTATTACACATGAAAATGAGAACCAATGACAGACCTTTTAATTCAGGATTTGAATTAGGTCAAGTGATCAATCCAAGCATTGCAAAAGATTTGCAGACTGTCAGTTTGCACCACAGGCAACGGCATCAGTGGGCTTTGAAAAGTGTTTAAGACTTGAGAATTAGTTGTCATTTCTCACTTATTTTCTCCAAGCCCATTGATGCAGTTGCCTGTGGTTTTCACTTTTATATGCTTATAACACAAATAAAAGTACATGTATCTATCCTGGTGGTTTGAATAGCGTAAGTATAACAAATCACGATAAAAAGGTTAAATTAAAAATTGGGCCATATAAATTAATACATTATGATAATCCAATCTGGTGTGAAACATTTCAGTGGTGAATTTGAGATTTGATACTCAGAGTGACAGGGCACTGCTTCAAGTACCAATGTGTGCAGCTTGTAGCTCGGTCAACAGATAAAATTTTGCTCACGAATACTGGTGCATGGTGGATTAGGAATGTCTTGCACAAAGGAAATTTTGGTAGTGTATGAGAGCATCACAATTTATCTAAATATTCATATGATCCAATACTAAATGAATGGCGTGTCATTAGGCGTGTCATTAGGGATTGTTACACCTTCAGATCTGAGGAAAAGTAAGCACAACATGAACGCTCAAGTTTCATTGAGCCATATTCCTATCCTTAAAGATACGAAATGAAAAATGCTACATTTTCTTAGGTTGCAGTTACCAGTCATAGATCCAACCAGGAGCACAATGCCAAATAGTATTTACATCAGAAGCGTGATGGTTCGTCCAGCCAATCTCTCCATGCTGCATAAGAGGTAAAGAAATTCACAGACAGCGACGACCCAGGTTTTATATTAGTGTCTTATGGCTCTTTATATGACCGGTATGAGGAAGGCATAATTCGAAAGCTAACGTTAGCTTTTGAGCATATAAAACGTCCTTAATTCACAGCCGTTGAATATATATGGGAGACATTGTAGCACTGGAGACGTATAAACCATTTCTATTTTTATATCAATAAGACACATACTAGTATTTGTATAGAAAATGCTGTATATAAGCCCTCCACCTTCTCACGATGCTGGAGCCCATGGATATAGCATTCGCACTTTGAACTTTTATTATGTTGATATTCAGTATGCACCGGAGGTAATCAAGGAAACTGTCACCCATTCGAAACTGGCTTGTATGTGCAACCAAAATAGCCTTTACGTGCACATTGAACAGGTTGCATCAGCTATGCCTATAACGTGATAGAGGATAGGCCGCTATTTTCATAGCACATACAGGTCACTGCTTCTAATTGATTAGGTCGGCCGTAATAGCAATTGGCCAACCCTCTAAAATTTTGTATTGAGTACAAACCCAATACCACACTGGAAAACCTAACACAAACTTAACTTCACCGAGAACAATAACTTGCAATATTGTAATACTCTTGATTAATTTTCTTCCATGTTATATCTAATGTACAACATTAAAAAAATAAGAGATAAATCTAGACCACGATTCTTTTCTAGCACAGTATATAACTGAGGCAGAAAAATATGAAAACAAGTTATAGAGTTATTTTTTATAAGGCAACAATTACATTTAGAATTTTAGATTTTAATCATAACGTACCGGTGTGTGAGGCAATTACTCCCTTCCCCTCTCACTATACTGAAACCCATTGTTATAGCCTATTCACTTTGACCATCTTGTTCAGGTTGAAATTTATTATGCACTGGATATAATCAAGGATACTGTCACCGTCCAATACTGCCTTGTATGTGCAACCAAAATAGCGGTCTTTACATGCAACTAAACATTGAACAGCTTGCTAACATGATAAAGGAAAGGCCGATATTATCGTAGCATATACAGGTCGGTATCGTCTGTTTTCACGGCTTGATCACTCACACTGCCTTTACAAGTCCTTAACTATGTATATAGTCGTCTAATATGACAATGACAGGACGGTTTCGTACGGTGACCATGACCCAGGGCTAATATTTCACTCCCATGACACTGCCTCTATATTATGAAGTTGGCCGTAAGAATCGGACAACCTGCTAAAATTTGATATTGGGTATAACCCACAAACGTATCCTGATAATTATCAAGAACAATAACTATAAACATTCTAATAATCTTGATTAAATTCCTTTCATGTTATATCTAATGCACAATGGTAAAATTATAAAAGATGAATCTAGACCACGTTTTTTCTAGCACAGTATATAACTGACACAGAAGAAATAAGATAAAAAGTTGGAGACATACTTTTTTATAAGGCAACAATTACTTTTAAAATTTAAAATTTTAATCATAACGTACCTGTGTGTGAGACAAGTTCCACTTCCCTAATTTCACAATACTGAAGCCTAATGGTTATTGACCGTTTTGCAGGCTACCATTCATTATGCACTAGATGTAGTCAAGGATGCTGTCACCATCTTAAACTGGCTTGTATGCCCAAGTAAAATAGAGGCATTTATGTGCAACTATTATATTGAACAGCTTGCATTACCACAACAGCCATCTTTCTTATCGATTCAACTGTGTTTGTGCCTTATAATCATCAATCATAGGCTCCATTGATTTTGTCACTGTAGGTTGCTATTGCATACAGAGACAAATTGACCTTCAGTTGACTCAGACGCGGGTACATTATGATTAGAATTTAGAAAAAGTTCTAAAAGTAATTGTCAGTTCATAGAAAGATACATAAATAACGTGTTGTTATATTTCTCATTGCCATTTATTAACTGTGTTAGAAATATTTTGTGGTCTAGACTTAATCTTTTATTTTTGATATTATGCATTTGATATAACATTAAAGGGAATTAATAAGGATTATTACTTTATTACAATGTTACTGTTAACACCAGACATAATTATTATTCTAGTCTTTTGTGTTTGTTTTATTTACATTTTAGAGGGTTGACCGCTTTTGCGGCAAACCTAAATAATACTCATGTTCCCATCTGGCAAAGGTCATATAGCCCAGCAGATATCTGGCATCGGTGGAGCTTGTTT